>OX243818.1:31332642-31970142 GCA_945859605.1 Lumbricus rubellus
AAGCCTTTCCAAGGTTAAGTGGTCAGAACAAGGGGAGCAACGGAGCAGATGACTGATTCTAGGCGCACCAAATGAAGATCTTAAAAGTATGAGGGCGCTTATTATTATTATTATTATTATTATTATTATTATTATTATTATTATTATTATTATTATTATTATTATTATTATTATTGCTATTATTATTTTATTATTATTATTATAGTGACTATTGTTTCTGTAACTAGTCCGGAATTGTCAGGCCTCGTCTTCAGGGTTTGAACAAAAAGAGCCTCGGAAGGCCACGGCATTAAAGCGCTGGATAGAAATCGACAAACGCTGGAAGAGATAGCAAGTTTCTCTAGACTCTCTTGAAAATTCGGAAATACGTCTTCCAAGATCTTTGACGAAAACAAGACCGCTTTCGTTGATTCGACCTAGGGTCTCGAAGGCCAGCGGCACAAATAAGTAGGTTTTGGACAGTTCACTGTACTTCGCATTCTTTCTGGTGGCAGCCAGCTCAGCCGCCGCTCCAGCTGCGCCCGATGTTGAGCTAAGGTAAGATGGAGCCACGGTGTTTATTTATTTATTATTATTATTATTATTATTATTATTACTATTATTATTATTATCATTGTTATATTCCTCTAAAAACAGAGTACTACGGCCTCGTCGAGCCCAGGCATGCTATGGCGTTGAATCGCTGAACTGTTACAGATATTTTCTGGAACAGGAAGAAGGTTTCCTGAGGGTCTTCAGTAATGCGTGACAATGGTCGACCGAGTTCTGTGATGAAGGCCAGGCCTTCTTCGTCCATAGGCCCCAGCGTTTCTATCGCAACCGGAGTGAAGTAGTATTTCGTCTGCAGTTCCGAGTATTTAAGTTTCTTCCTAGCAGCGGCTATTTCAGCAGCTCCGCCCGCCATTTTAGATGTCTCAGCCAGGTAGGATGGTGCTAGCGTATCGACGATGGTCACATCCCAAATAAGTGAACGCCCACTTTTCCACGGAATGAGGGTTTGACCATCTGGTCTTTTCCCATCCATACGGGTGAGACCAGCTGGCTCTCTGATCGACGGAATACCTGCTCTGATGAGATTGCGAAGCACAATTTCGTTCACTGAGGAATGTCTAGCTTGCCTGCCGAAGCCAAGTGAGCAAGACAAACCATGCGAGCCTCTGGCCGAAACCATTGTGCCACATGTGCAAGCGTGTGGGGCGCAGATGACCGCTCCAAGTCTCAAGCCTACTGCCACCCTCATCTCCTCGTCGCTGAGTCTTAAACCCTGGGCTGCCAGTGGAAGGGCGAAGAGCCAGTCCGAAGCATGTGGAGCTTGAATCGCATTCAGTCTTGCTTTATCATACGAGTCGGCAGCGCGTGATGTGATCTCTGATAATTCCGCTGATAAAAGAGGTATGTCCCATGAGGACTGCTTGCTGTCAGAAGCTGGTAATTCAATTGTTTCCGTGGAGCTCTGTTGGCATCTGGTTCTGTATGTTTCCATCACAGAGTCGTCTGGAACCTGTGTAAGTGCGAGGATGAGCGATTGGGTGAGTTGAGATCTTGCGGCTGAGGCTAAAAATGCTGGAAGTGCCAACGAAGATGCTCTCCTTATTCCCAGACCGCCCATCCTGATTGGCAGGGTAGCGAGTGACCATTGATCGCTCGATAGAGCGGTATTAAGAATGTTTTCAGTCCCAGCTCGCAACCCCTCGTCGAATTTCATGAGGCCAGGGTGGTCGCAGCAGGGCGTGCACCGCAAAATATGTATCAGCCTCGGAGCCCCTATTGAGCACCGCAGTATCAGGAGTGCGTCCTGCTTAGGTATCTGCTCAAGTTTTTCCATTGCTCTTGACAAAATCGAAACGAGAGTGTCTAGAGTGTTGGTGAGTGATTCTTGCGAGGCAAGTGGTGCGCCTAGCAGCTCTGCTGAAGATGGATGTACACGCTTGAATTGGTTAGCCGGTTCTGTCAGGGTGATGTCTGCGTCTTTGGAAATCACCTCACATTTAGAGTTATTGACCATTAAACCCAAGCGGGCGCATCCTTCCGTGATAGCCACCACGTCCTCACAAATTACCTCACGCGTGCCTCCCAAAGTGAGATCATCCAAATATCCGAATGCTAATGGTGATCGTAAATGAGACAAAATTTCTTGAAGCGGTAGGCAAAACAAGACAGGACCTAGGGAATCTCCTTGTTGCGGGCCTTCTTGCGATTGAAGAGTGAAGTTGCCATACTTCAAGATAGACGGCTCAGCGTACGAAAGATGGCAGTAGTCGTAAAGTTCAGGGCACCATTCTGACAATGAGAAAAGCATTTTGTCGCGATGTAGACTTATGAAGGCATTTGCTAAATCGAGTTTGATGACAATGGAGTTTTCATTCATCTGTTCCAAGAATCTTCTTGTTGCGTGAATCGCGGCTTCGATTCCTCCTGAAACTCCGACTCCCAGTTGTTTCGGGGATAGTTGAGGCACTAAAGGGATTATGTGAGCATTTGCACATTTCGAGGCAAGTCTGCGCCACAAGTAGCCAATGACGATTGGTCTAAGGCCTCCTGAACTTTTATTGAGGGCGAACAGTGTGCCACCGAAAATGATCGGACGCAGCTCTTGTGGGCAGACTCCAGCCAGAAGTAGATTCATCAAGGCCGTCACAGCTTTCAGTAGCCCTGGACCTGCGGCATGGTTGTTGAGTAGTTCCAGGACGTGTTGTGGTCTCAAACCATCCGGTCCACCAGAGGAGCCCTTTGGGAAGGATCGCATGGCGTCACGCACTTGCTCTTCAGTAACTTGTAGTGAATCTCCATGTGGCTTCGGATGTGAAATGATCTGCTCATGGGGCGATGGATGTTTGAGTCGGAGTAGCTCCAATGTCTCCCTGTTAATTGGAGCTGGGATGTCGTCAAAGCATAGAATGCGCGCCGCCGCACTGAGATTCCTCTAGCTTTGCTGCTACTGCGGCCTCGATGGCGTGTGCGTGAAGCTGCTTCCTTGGTTTTCTTCCGACTGCGTTGTCTCGATACGGCCCAAACAGTAGAGATGCGGTCATCTGCCAATCGTTCTTGAATGTGTCTATTCGCGACTTGATGTGTTGAGTAAGATTATGTCTCTTGCCACCCCTTGTTGGTTTTTCGAGAGCCCCTGAACCAAAGGAGAGAAGGCGTAGCCATCCGCTGGCGAGCAAGGGTTCACGTAGAATGCCCCCGATGATGTCCGTCAGAAGATGTGCTGCTGCCGTTCTTGCGCCCTTAGGTATATGTCTGAGGAGGCCATTCGGCAGATCGGGATGTTTTATTTCTGTCGTGTCATTACTCTCATCTTCGGGGTTTGTGTTGTTGCTGAAGATGAAGCTATGTCCAATTGCCGTGGATTGAGACTGGCACTGCAATGGGGCTCCGTCTAAAATCGTAGTTGTTTCGGATAACAAGACTCGATGTGCAGATGTAGGAGTGAGCGGTGATTTGCTAGAACCCGGGCATGGCTGTTTTCTAGGGCCGTGTTTGTGTAGATTTCCGTCCTTATTGTGTAGAAGGAGGATGGAATGGCAAACACTACATGTTTCCTTAGCTTTTCCATGCTTAGGTGGGGCTTAAGTGGCCGCTTGGGAGATTTGCGAGGACTCCGTTTTCGCGTGTGTTTTGAATCTGCGTAGCGTTAGTTAGAAAAGACGTTGGTTGTGTCAATTCCAGTGTATTAACCCCGAACTATTCCTCTATGTCCTGCATCCATTCTTTGCATGGTCCTCCCCTTCTCCCCGATCTCTTCGTGATTCCCGTCACCATACTCTTTTGCTATTTTTCTATCCTCGCTCATTTTTCTATCCTTGTGTCCGAATAGTTTCAGCTTCCTTTCCATTGTCTGATTTGCTGTTAAGTCTTGATCGCACATCTGCGATGCTTATTTTCTGTGTCCAGTTTTTCTGCAATATGCTTCTACAAAAGTACATTTCGAAAGCTAATCCTCTGTTTGTCCTCCTCTTATTATTATTATTATTATTATTATTATTATTATTATTATTATTATTATTATTATTATTATTATTATTATTATTATTATTATTATTATTATTATTATTATTTTTATTATTATTATTATTATTATTATTATTATTATTATTATTATTTTTTTAGCGCCCGAGGTATAAATGATCCCTCAGGCTTTAAAATCAATAATAAAAACATTGTTGTTCTGGAGTTAACGGTCATCCTCGTCGGTCAATTGTGCAAAAGTGCCTCGAAATGCAACGGCATTGAACTTCTGCGTGCAAATGGAAAGGCGCTGAAACAAACGTGCCGTCTCCTGCGGATCCCCAGAAACCATGGTTAGACGCCGACCAAGTTATTGTTATTATTATTATTATTATTATTATTATTATTATTATTATTATTATTATTATTATTATTATTATTATTATTATTATTATTATTCAAATAAGCATAAACATTACCGCTGGATATTATATAATTGTGTATATATGTCGAATTAGGTTTGGATGGATCAGAGAGAGACATTGAAAAACGAAAACAAGAGTTTGGCCGAAATGAAATTCCTCCAAAGCCGCCAAAATCATTTTTACGCCTTGTTTGGGAAGCTATGCAGGACGTCACTCTACTTATTCTCATTATCGCTGCCATTCTGTCGATTGGCTTGTCATTCTACCATGCGCCGCCAGAAAACGGTTAGTATTAGTCTTAGACGTTACACATTCATTTAACTTTGAACGATTGGACTACTGTTAAAGCACTGTTGGGTAGCGTTATTGAACTTGTATTTTACATTGCTAACAAAAGAGGCGAAGCTCTAGACATTCTTCTTCACGATCCGTGGGTTGAAAGCCCGTATGTGTCCACTGCGCATTTGTCTACTTTCTACCGACATTCCCTGTCTCGTACCCGGTGTGTCAATTCCAGTGTATTAACCCCGAACTATTCCTTTATGTCCTGCATCCATTCTTTGCATGGTCCTCCCCTTCTCCCCGATCTCTTCGTGATTCCCGTCACCATACTCTTTTGCTATTTTTCTATCCTCGCTCATTTTTCTATCCTTGTGTCCGAATAGTTTCAGCTTCCTTTCCATTGTCTGATTTGCTGTTAAGTCTTGATCGCACATCTGCGATACTTATTTTCTGTGTCCAGTTTTTCTGCAATATGCTTCTACAAAAGTACATTTCGAAAGCTAATCCTCTGTTTGTCCTCCTCTTTTAGTATCCAGGTTTCGCATGAACACACCACCGGACTGAATACTCATGATTCTAATATTCTTTTCTTTGTTGATTGTGGTATTGTTTGCTCTTCCTTCTTCTTCATTCTTCTTTCTGCTCTTCCGTCAGTTTCCTGACGATGAGGCCCTTATGAAGTATCTCCATAGTGTTCTGTCCCTGATAGTTTCGCCCACCATGGTCAAGTTAGTGTTTTTGCATATCAGATCTTCCTTGATATTGTCTATCCATCTTTTCCGTTGTCTCCCTCTGCTCCTTACGCATGCGCGAAGTCGCTTGCGCCATTCACGCACCGCTGAGTCAATAATTCGCTGCACGGTCAAGATCGTTGCAAGCTTGCGGTCACCTTTTGTTGCGTCGTGACTCGCTACCCAGCCTGCCTAGTACATTTCATCTGGTTCACGGACGAAAAATTATTCACAGTTGCTTCTCGTAGCAATACCAAAAATGTAGCAGTCGGAACTCGAAAGAGAGATATTGCAGCCGACCGCCTTTTACGCACACGCAAATCTCTGATGGTGTCGGTCGGTATTTCTTCTCTGGAGGCGCACGTCAATTCAATTTGTTGAACCGGGGGTAAAAATCAAAGGCCAATACTAGGGATACAGAGAAGTTTCAGAAATGGAAGGCCTACCTGAAATTGGGGAACTCTCTTAATTTTACATTTTCCTGCAAGATGGTTTCCAGAGCACAGAGTTCGAGAAACGGTTGCACTTCTGACGAATGAAACTCCTGAATTCGTAATTCCTACACTATGGCCCCCTAACAGCCCTGATATGAATCCCGTCGATTAATTATTAAATATGAGGATGCATGCAGGAGATGGTGTACAAAATAAAAGTCCTTGATGTTGAAGATCTTTGTAAGCGAATAATACGAGCTTGAAACGATTTTGATCAGCGATTTATTGACTCAGCGGTGCGTGAATGGCGCAAGCGACTTCGCACATGCGTAGAAGCTAAAGGCGTGCAGTAAATTGTAAAAACTTTAATTGTTTTACATTGCTTGCTACTTTGTTTGAAAATTGTTAAAAAAATAACGATTTTTCTAGGGGGTTCCTTTTTTTTATGCCTCACAGTGTATACATGTAGCATTATTGATACAGCCAACGGCAACCCGCAGTAATCTGTAACAAACCGTGTTTAATGACGTCATTGGTTATTAATATTAATAATGTGGGATCGAAAATGAGAAGGCGCTTATATACAAGTTGAACGGCCTGGTCTGGAAACTATTAAATAACACTGGACAAGGTCGGTTTCACTTCCGTGCATAAAAACATGCGTCTTCATTCCATCGGCTCTTTGAGCCTGGGTGTCTGCAATTATCATCTATATGCGGACGGCTGGGGCAGAGTAATTTATTACATAACAATTCAGAGGAACCTAGGCAGGGCTAAACTGGCGTTATATAAATACATGGAGAAAATACATGTATAAAAATAAAGGGACGAAAAACATGATTCGTCACACATACATACATACATAAATACATACATACATACATACATACATGCATACATACATGCATACATACATACATACAAACAAACAAACATACATACATACATGCATGCACACATCCATACATACATACATACATACATACATACATACATACATACATACATACATACATACATACATACATACATACATACATACATACATACATACATACATACATACATACATACATACATACATACATACATACATACATACATACATACATACATACATACATACATACATACATACATACATACATACATACATACATACATACATACATACATACATACATACATACATACATACATACATACATACATACATACATACATACATACATACATACATACATACATACATACATACATACATACACACATACATACATACATACATACATACTCTCTGATCCATCCAAACCTCGTTATTTGCAAATTTGCCTTGATTATAGATTAGACTCTTAGCAATGTAATTTTTCGAGAACTTTTACTTAACTTTTGGATATTCGAATTTTCTTTCGTTGTTTGCATATTTACCAGACAATAACACATGAGTTTGTTCGTGAGTTTTTCCATTTTTTGTCTGTGTATGTTAGTTTTGTTGACTGCGCGCTTATGTCGGTGCGCATTTGTCCTGCGCGCTTTTGACGGGTCGCGCTTATTTCGGCGCGCTTTTGTCTGCGCGCTTTGGTCCTGCGCGCTTTTGACGGGGTATCTTTTTAAAGATGCAAACTTTTAAAGGCCGAGGTTCGTCCTGATATTCTCTCCAGAGAATGTTAATTTATAGGCGTGGCTATGGAGAGCTGCCCGCCAATGACCATGGGTTCGAAATCTGGTTGACACATAAGCCATAAGACAGGTAAACTTGTATACCCGCTAATACAGCCGACCATCGAGCCCTGCAATATTCTGCTGGCAGGGGTGGGGGAATTGTTTTGTTCCTCCGAGCATACCCCTCAGCTAGACAATGTTGGGCTTCCCCATTGTTGGGCCTTTGAGTTCTGCCAAGGGCCAGCAATATCAAGGCAAGGTGGTATTACATAACTTTAGACTCCTTCCCTTCTCAACTCCCGTATAAAGCTCTAGCTGGTGCAGAGACTTACCGGCGGCCCACAGCTCCACGATGTTTTCTGTGCCACCACTATAGCTAATCTGCATAAGACCAGGTCAGGTTACCAGGCTATATAGTGAGACTGGACAGATGACTGGACAGTTTACTGGCAAGGTGTGTGTGGACTGATCTTGGTTCACCAGCCTATATCAGGGTGAGAATTGCCGGGGGGTTGGGGGGTTCAACCCCCAGTCTTTCTTAGAGCTCCATGTTAAAGTATGTTTTTCATACCCCAATTTCAAGTTTATCATAGGCCAACCCCCCGTTATTTTTCCACAATTCTCATACTGGCCTATATAGTATAGCTGTATAGCCGATGGTGTACTAGGCTAAGCTATCAATCTGGCTAGCTATCTATATTCTACACCAACCCTTAGTTCATGTGTTTGCCTTTACCTCAGAGCTTGACCAACGAATACCTTTGTTTATAGGTCTGGGCACCAGCTAAAGATTTATATATAGTTGAAATGTCAATTGATGGACTAAGAAGGAAACGAGTCTAAAGTGATGTAATACAACCCTGCCTTGATATTGCTGGCTTTTGGCAGGAAACTCGAATCTCATTTCAGAGTGGAAGGCCCAACAATGGGGAAGCCCAACGCTGTCTAGCTGAGGAGCAGGCTCGGAGAAACAAAACAACTCCCCCACCCCTGCCAGCAGAATCTTGCAGAGCTCGATGGTCAGCTGTATTAGCACTTATACAAGTTTACCTGCCTTTTGGCTTATGTGTCTACCAGATTTCGAACCCATGGTCATTGGCGGGCAGCTCTTCATAGCCACGCCTATAAATTAACATTCTCTGGAGAGAATATCAGGACGAACCTTGGGCTTTAATCTGATTTGTTGTAATCTGATTTGTTGGTAAGCGACGTCTCATTACGTCAGGAAAGCCTACGTCACGTTCACTTTCAGCCCCATGAATTAATTCAGTTTTATATAGAGCCACTGAATTACCTAATGCCACGTATACTAGGTACCTATATTGTGTAATTAGAATATACAGACAATAGTTAATTTGACAATGCATCTTATCTGCACAGCGCTATGGGAGGATGGGGAATGGCCAGACAGAATCCATTTTCGTTCCCATACCAAAGAAAGGAGATGCCAGACAATGCTCGAATCACAGAACAGTGGCCTTGGTCGCACATGCCAGTAAGATTATCTTGAAGATTATTTTAGAAAGAATAAGGAATCAGACAGAGTCAGAAGTGGCAGATGAACAAGCGGGGTTTCGGAGAGCCAGAGGGACTAGGGACCAGATCACGAACTTGCGAATTATTATGCAAAAAGCAAATGAGCACCAACAACCCCTGTTCATGTGTTTCGTCGACTTCAAAAAAGCTTTCGACTCAATAGCTCATGAAACGCTTTGGATGACAATGATAGAAATGGGGTTCCCAGGACATATAATAAACTTGATAACACAACTGTACAAAAAGCAAAAAGCAAAGGTGAAAGTGGCAGGAACTTTATCGAAAGAATTTAGAGTCAGACGTGGAGTGAGACAGGGATGTGTCCTGTCTCCAAGTTTGTTTAACATCTTGGCCGAGAGAGTGATGAGAGAAACATTGGAGGAATATGACGGAGGAGTGCAGATAGGGGAAAGGCGGTTGACAAACTTGCAATACGCTGATGATATTGTCCTTCTGACAAACTCGGAAGAAGAGTTACAACTATTGATTGAGAAATTGGACAGGGTGGGCAAGAAACATGGAATGCAGATTAACACGGGCAAGACGAAGGTCATGACAACAACAGCAACTCAATGTAAAATTAAGATCAACCAAGAAGAACTGGAACAGGTGGACAAATACACGTATTTGGGTTCGACGATTGATCAAGACAGCGACTGCGGTACAGAAATCAGAGCACGATTGGCAAAGGGATATGCAATAGCTACAGACCTCAAAAGGATTTGGAAGAGTCATGACCTAACAAATGCAACGAAGATTAAGCGATGAAGGACACTGGTGTGGCCAGTGGCCATATACGGCAGTGAGAGTTGGAAACTGAGGAAGGAGGAAGAAAGAAGAATAGAAGCGTTCGAGATGAAGTGTCTGAGATTGATAATGAAGATATCATGGACGGAAAAACGGACAAATGAATGGGTGCTGAAGGCGGCAGGAGTGGAGAGGAATCTGCTGAAGACAGTAAAAGAAAGAAAAATGATTTATTTCGGACATATCATGAGAAGAGAGGGAACAGGCATTGAGAAAGACATCATGCAGGGCACAATGCCAGGAGACCGGAAAAGAGGAAGACCAAGAACAAACTGGCTGGGCAACATCAAGGAGTGGACTGGATTGACATTGGGAGAAATGATAAGACTGACGGAAGACAGGAAGCGTTGGAGGAACATTGTACATGATGCGGCCGACCCTCGGATCGAGGATGGCTGAGAACAGAAGAGAACAGAACAGTGTACACGCTACATATAAGCACCTCACCAAAGTCTGTTTACTGGCTTTTACAACCTTACCTAATTATCAAATTCACTTTTCTTAAACTTACTGTACTTTCTTGCTCACTTATAATCAAACAACACAAAACAATAAATTATTCTACTTGAGCTACTTATTATACATTTCTAACTTACTCACTTACTATGTAATTGTCTCTACTGAAATAGTGGGATATTAAGATAATACATCATCTCATCCATTTATGTAGTTACTTTTGTAGTAGATTTCATATGAGTAGTTTTGCAGAGATATAGACTTACTCAGGACTATGATATTTTCCAATCCTCCCTCTCTCATAGTCCGTTGTAGTCTGTCGATTACTCTACTGTCTGCATACCATTATCTGTCAAGTTGTTGCTCGCAGAGTTAACTTGTCGTAAATAACAGGAAGATAATAGATGGGAAGGCATGAAAGATCTAACATACATAACGCAGGAAGAGGCGGCAAAGATAGGTCTTGCTATCAACCCTAGTAAAACAAAGACCATGAAGGTTGGAAGGTAGAGCGTGGACGATAAGATTGTTATTGACGGGGGAGAGGTGGAAGAGGTGGATACTTTCTGCTACCTGGGAAGCCTAATGAGCGTGGACGATAAGATTGTTATTGACGGGGAAGAGGTGGAAGAGGTGGATACTTTCTGCTACCTGGGAAGCCTAATGACTGCGGATAGCAAGTGCGAAAGGAAAATAAAAGCGCGAATAGGAAAGGCAAGCACTGCATTCGGGAAACTTAACAAAATTTGGAGGAGTAATGGCTGGAGTCTGAAAACCAAGCTGCGACTACACAACGCCATAGTCCTGAGTACATTACTGTATGGGGCGGAGACATGGTCAATGACAGCGGCAGACGGAAGGAGACTTGAGGCGGCGCACCATAGATGGTTGAAAAGAATTCTTCACGTATCATGGTGGGACAAAGTAACAAACAAGAGCACATTCTAGGCCCTCTACTGTTCCTAATCTACATGAACGATATTTCGAAAGCCTCATCATTACTCCACTTTGTTATGTTTGCTGACGACACTAAGAGAAAGAACAGGACAGGATACTATGGAAAACATCATCAGAATGAAAAGATTGAGATGGACGGGGCATTAGGGCTGTCCAGAATAATAAAAAGTTTCAGGAAACACCAATACTGAAGTTTTTCCCATGATTTTGTTCATATGTGGCCTACAGATATTTTTTACAGAATTTTAAAATGTCATCCTGAGGTCCCTCATGGCCCCTGAACTTAGGGACCGATTTTGGTCCAAATCGCACTGTATTTTCAATACAAACAACTGGTAGCT
This sequence comes from Lumbricus rubellus, assembly GCA_945859605.1. Taxonomy (NCBI): domain Eukaryota; kingdom Metazoa; phylum Annelida; class Clitellata; order Crassiclitellata; family Lumbricidae; genus Lumbricus; species Lumbricus rubellus. The sequence goes on from OX243818.1 coordinate 31,344,225, forward strand.
AATCAGATAGGACTTACAGCTGCACTATTAGACACCAAACTGATGTAATTTTCATTACTCTTGACTAATCAGTAATAAAACAAGTTGAAATGTAACCATCTGAGCAATATTATGCCAAATATAAGGGGCCGTCCATAAATGACGTCACGCAATTTTAGACGATTTTTTACCCCACTCATCCTAAACTGTCACACGTTGTCACAAAATTCATACAATATCTAGTAAGGAACTGGTACATATAGTCACAGATGTGTGCCCGGCCCCTCCCCCGAGGTGCATGGCGTCATTTATGGACGGTCCCCAATGAAGTACCATTACGCACCCGCCGCATGCGTCGCATTATGTGGTTCACATCCCTATTTTTCACATAATGTTAGTAATGCGACTTAACACAAAGACTATATGCCTAAAGATGTTGACTCTCCAACACCACACAGATTCATTCATAGTGTCTTGCTTAATGTCGTTTGAAATTGCTTCATGTGCTGTTTGACACCTTGCAAATGCCATGGAGGATCTTTGTTCAGGATCGGTCGTAGCAATGGTTGCAAAGTCTGATATAAGCTTCAGCCCACGCTCAGGATCCCCGCTTTGTCCATAACATGATTGCTTTTAGTGAAGTTGATAATGGCAGTTGCCAATTACTGAAATTGATGAATTTGACAATCACCGATGGTACCCAGGGCAAGAATCGCCAGGGTGGTGGGGTTTCAACCCACTAGTCTTTCCTACAAGCCCATAGTAAAGTATGTTTTCACACACAATGTGCCAAGTGGATCATAGGCCACCCCACCCCGTTTACCCCACAATAATTCTCACATTGGTGGTAAACCACGTAAGAAATTGTTCCATTTGTAATTTTGAGCAAAAATCCCATGATAGCAAGAATTAGCGACTCAATTGTTAGCAATTAACACCACATTAAGCAAGGCACTACGAATCATCATTGCTCTCCTCCGTCCGGCCGCGCCGACGAAGAGGCCTTTACATGGCGTCTCCAACCTGTTCTGTCCTTGATGATATCCATGGCATTCCCCATATGATTCCTTTCTTTCAGATCTTCTCTTATGTTGTCCATCCAAGTTTTTCGCCATCATGTAAAAGTTTCTTGGTCTTTTTGTCAGGCGGTGACCATTCCTCTCCTGGTAGGGTAAGGAGGCCGTTGGGTCCTTCTGGACCTCTTCCGCCCTTATGTTTCCTTCCAGCACCTGCCGCCTGCGTTGGCCAGCTGTTTCAGGGTTCTTGGAGAGCCTGTCCACCTCACGTGACGCCTTAGGCGGTTCTTCGGCCGAGGCCTTCTCCCCTGATGACATGGCCTCACAAAGCGCTCCCCTACTTGGCTGTTCACCCCCACCACGTTGAGGTGCAGGTCGGACTTGGGGGGGGGGGCTACGAATATAGTGTCCCGTATCGGGGTGCTGTTGCAGAGTCGACATCTTTAAGCATACGTGTATAGGGTTTATGTCAAGGCATTCACAACAGTCGCATTACTAGCATTTTGTGAAAAATAGGGATGTGAACCATATGATGCAGCGGGTTTCGTATCGGTACTTCATTAAGGACCGTCCATAAATGACGTCATGCACCTCGGTGAGAGGCCGGGTCAAACATCTGTGACTATTTGTGCCAGTTTCTTACTAGACATCGTAAGAATTTTGTGACGACGTGTAACGAGGGGTTCGGGTTCAAAAATCGTCCTAAATTGCGTGACGTCATTTATGGACGGCCCCGTGTATAGCTCAGATAGTTACATTTCAACTTGTTTTATTGCTGATTAGTCAAGAGTAATGAAAATTATATCAGTTTGGTGTCTAATAGTGCGGCTATAAGTCCTATCTGATTAGCTACCAGTTGTTCGTATTGAAAATACAGTGCGATTTGGACCAAAATCGGTCCCGAAGTTCAGGGGCCATGAGGGACCTCAGGATGACATTTTAAAATTATGTAAAAAATATCTGTAGCTACACATGAACAAAATCATATTAAAAACTTAAGTATTGGTGTTTCCTGAAACTTTTTATTATTCTGGACAGCCTTAACGGGGCATGTCTTTCGCATGGACGACAACAGAAGAGCGAAGCAAGTGATGAACTGGGACACTTGATGAAAAAGAAAGCGAGGAAGACCAAGGAAGAACTGGCCAGAAACAATTAGAAGCGACTGGGCCGCTATGTCACTTGTGTCGTGGTTTTTGGCGGATTTCAATCGTCTTGTTCTTTTACTGCCAGAGTATCGCCACCCATCTGGCAAACCATCCTCCTTTATCCGGGCTTAGGAGGAAGAGCCGGCAAAGATAAGCACAGGGACGTTGATGGTCATCTGTGGCGAAGGATGGATGGATGCAGCTTAACGTCATGCCCAGGACAAAATAGTCTTGATTAAATTGGAGCTGGATTGATGAAAATGTTATTGCTTAAATTGGAACTGGATTGTTAAAAATGGTCTTGCTTAAATTGGAGCTCGATCGATGAAAATGCTATTATATATAGGCCTACTTAAATTGTAACTGGATTGATAAAAATAATTGCTATTTAATTGAAAGTTGGATTTTTAATGCTTCAACCAATGAAACAGTAATGCTACAACAACAATATTTTTCTTCATGTCTGCGCCGTTTTGTCCCGCGCCGTTTTGTAATACGCCGTTTTGTCACCGCATCGTAAATATGCATTGTCATCAACACTGTATAATTTCAGAATTCTTACTTTTGGCCAAGATATCGCAAAAAAATCTATGAAGGGGTCTTTTTCTTGGCGCACCCTGTATGCATGATGCATGCATGCATGTATGCATGTATGTATTTATGTTATTTGCATGTACGTAGTGTGCCACCGGTAACGCGTCCGCTCACGAACGGCAGGTCGCGGTTTCGACTCCGGGTAAGTTGTTTACGCACACGTGCCTCTGTCACCAAGCAGTATAATTTGGTACCGGTGTCGCGTGACAGAGTCTCCCCTAAAAGTCTCAACCCGGAGACTTTATTTAGAAATACAGGGTGGCCCAAAAAAAGTGATACAACCTAGCAAAGGGTCATTTAATATAATTGAATCAATATAACGTTTTGTAATTTACTGTCGTATGTCAAGTAGTAATTAATCTACTCCTAAAACATGTTCAATGTGTCCCTCTTGCTTCTGAACAACTTTTTGTAAGCGAGAAACACCAACTGATACCATGATACCGCAGCTGAAAAGTTCACGTTCTCGTATGTCTCCTTTCTGGAACTTAATTGTCTTTTCTTTGATTCAATTGAGAATTAAATGGCGTGGCAAAGGTGAATATCTTGTTGTGGGTAAACCAGATGGTTCGTACACTTCTGTCATTAGGAAACTGTTCAAGTAGCTGCTAACTACGTTGCAAACGTTTCAATTTGCAATTTTCGTTGAGCGTCTGCCCGATCACACGCTTGTTCGTTTTCAGTTGTAAATATTGCTTTACAATACGTTACACCGACGACCGTGATATACCCTTTTCTCTTTGAATTTTCCACGGACCTTGTGACTGTGAGGATCATCTTCTTGATTGCAGATCAGCTCATTCACCCGCTCATGTTCCGTCGTGTTCTATCAGACTTTGGCCGACCACTTCCGCGTTTACGTTCTGTTGTACCGTCGTTATCAATTTATTTAATAACCCGACTGACCCTATAGGGCTATAGGCTTTGTGTGGAAACACATTTTTCATATGCCTTGCACTCCAATGTTTCTCAATTCGCAAATTTTTAATCAGAATACGGTCTTTTGTTGTGATTTTTGTCATTCTGGTTAAAATATCTTCAAAACACGCAGAAGTTGACGATTGGCAAATAAAAAATAAAAAATGTTGACCGGAAGTTGTCGTAATAATGATGTCATATGACTAAACAGTTAAGTAAGTAAATTAGTGAACTTTTTCAGCTATTATGGATATAGTCTAAACAGATTTGAACTAATTATAGTACATTATACGAGGTGTTATCACTTTTTTTGGGCCACTCTGTAGATTCTCACCCGGATAATCTGTTCTATAAAACATTCGCCCCCAGGAGACTATATTCTGAAATAAAGTCTCCGGGGGGGAGAGAATATTTGAAGAGGTGACTTCCAAAACCTGTTAAGTAGAAATTTTTCGAAATTGGACTAAGTGCTGAGAAAGGCTGTCCATAATATAGTTGGCCAGCCTCCAACATAATTATTTCGTGCCAAAACCTGTTAAGTATATGCTTTTCAGAGCAGATAAATATCACTTGAGTTCCAAAACCTGCTAAGTGCAGACCGTGTTTCGTTCCAAAACCTGTTAAGTTCATTGACCAATCACGAAGCCCCATAGATGCCACGTGATTGAAAAAATGGCTGGTATAAACACCTAGTTTCCAGAAGCTAGTATGCGTTTATGTTAAGACACATAAGCATCGAGAAACCCAAAATGGGAAAAGAGAAAGTCACCAGAGCGAAGCCAACTACGTAAGTTTGTGGACAAAAACAACGTGGACAAAAACAAAGTACACAGCAAAACAACATATTCTGGGATGTTTTCTACCAATAGGCCTACTGTTATTAAACGTGGGTGCAAAATACACAATTTGCAGCTAAATAAGTTGCCACTCAAATGCTGCATTAAACCTAATAAATCAGGCATACCTGGGAACGGCGGTCCCAAATTATTACAACATTAAGTAAATCAACTCGACGTGTAGCAATAGTGCGGTGTATTGGATGGGCGCATAGAAACGGTTTCTTTTGCGCTCCACACTTATAAAACGACCAGCTTGTCCACCGAAATAGAAGCCGGAAAAATGAGAAAGCACTTGGGAAATGGAACCTGGATGAAAATTGTTTAGAGGTGAAATGAAGGTGAGTTGATGAAAAAACGCAAGTGAAATATAAGCTGGGTGAAGGTATTTTTAGATCTCAAATAGAAGCTTGATGGATGAATTGAACCTGGATGATCGACATAATAGGTTAAACGGAAGATGGATTATATTAAAACGCTTGCGAAATGGATGCTGGATGAAGGTGAAATAGAAACTGGATTGACGAAAATTAAACTTGAGAAATGAAAACTGGATTGACGAAAATTAAACTTGAGAAATGAAAACTGGATTGTTGATTTCGGTGATGTATTTCAGCATGCATCCAGCTTCCATTTCAGCTGGAATGCCGTTTATCCAGCGCAAAATCAAAAGATGTTAAGATGCCATTGGACAAAATGGGTGTTGTGGTAGATGACTGAAAGTCTTAAAAACTTCCATGACCTTGTTTTTGCAATAATGGCTGAAACTGATCCCAAAAAAGCAAAACAGTAACATAGAAGATTATTTCGATGATGATAATATTGACAATGAAGTAATAGGTGCATGTCACTCACTAACTAAATCAGTGTGCTTGGATTAATATTTAGAATACAACATCAGTACTTTACATTCTCATAAATATTTTCATTTTACATGTTTTTTGGTGAAAAATAAGGTCACCCTAAGGTTATAACAATAAATATTGTTAATACAGCTTTCTGGTTTTTCAATAGTATTTCATTAATACTTGACAGAATAGTAAAGTAAAAACCTTTTTATGTAAGTTTAATATTGTGTCAAAACGTGTTTAGTAGGAAATACTGTGCCAGAACCTGCTAAGTACAACTTTGTGACTTATTCTTACTATTAAAATTAAAATTTTTACCTGGATTTGTGAAATACTTATGAAACAGTATCTATTTATAAGGCAAATAATTCAGTGCAAAAGATTTTTCCTTATTTTTAAAGAATTTATTGGAAATGAAAAAGTGCCTTTTCCCAAAAATATGGTTTTTCTACTTAACAGGTTTTGGAACTCAGCTCTTCATTTCCTCCGCCCACGAAACAAAGTTTCCCCCGTTGATCGTTAAATCGGTTAGATTCGCATAAAATTAATAGATGAGCATATCAAACCGTTAGTTTACGTTGCTAACACGATAACACGTTATTTAACACGAACGTAGATATACTTTTACACCAGAAAATGTCTTCCAAAACCGATTTTCAGCCAGAGGGAGACTCTGTTTCGAAAGGAGGTTTTGAATCGGGGTAGAATTTATTTTGTGACACCGGCGTAAGCTGGGAAGTAAACATCAAGTAACTTCGACACACTGGCCGCGTGTCCAGGACCTTGGGATTCGTCCATTGCTGGCTCAGGGTCATGAAAAAGTAGATGAACGCCTCCCTATGTTCCTCGTGGAACGGGATAGGACTTTACTTTACTTTTTGCATGTACGTATGTAGACCGGAAGCGCCTCTGAGTGGGTATCTTGACGGGGCGCTGATTAAATGGCTTGTTGATTGATGCATGTGTGTGCATCGCAACTTCCAATAAACCACAAAAACCTACTGATAGCAATAATCTGGTTTATGCAATATGCATGCATCTTTGCTGGAACATGTATGTTTGTAATATGTTTATCTAAAAAGTTATCTATGGTTCGCATTATGCGGGACTTTGAATGATCTAAAACTTTATTTTTATTGTATCCCCAAGTAAAATAATCAATTTATGGCGTACCACCTCCCCCCCAGCAAAGTCAGATCAGAAACAAAATGCCATTGCGAAGACTCCTTGCAGTGACAACTAAAAGTCCATTTAATCATTAGTGTCTTATATAGGGAGCAAAATTTTGTCTGAATCATATAATCTTAGCAACAAATTTTAAAGTAAAATTGGTCCATAACCTCTGTAAGAAAACGCCAATCTGTAGTTCTATTGGCTTGCACAGATTAACAATGCCTGTGATATATGTCAATTTCAAAATTTACTCCATGTTTGTTTTTGATAGCAAGAATAGTTTAAAAACCAGTTTTACCCAGATATGACGTGCTGAAAGGAATAAAAAAAATTAAGGCATGACCATTCAGCTCTCCGCTATCCGAGTTCTACAGGCCTAGAGCTGAGAATTTCTGGCTTTGGTACTTTGAGCCATATGGACATTATTTGTTTCAAAATTATAGTAATAGACCTAAACATAAAGATGCTGCATACAGTGTATGCATATAGTGTATGCTATGTGCAGGGACGGATAGAGGGGGGCCAATCCGGCCATGGCCCTCTCATTTAAAACTGCCATGGGACATGGCCCCCTCATTTGGTCCGAAATGAGCAATACGAATATGGGTTAATGGCATATTGACCCCCCTATTCTGAAATTCGTACGAGACGTGCCCCCCCTCCATTCGGTGGTTTTCAAGTGGGGGACCAAAAAAAGTCATCAACTTTTTGGGCGGATGAAAAGTCCTTTTTCCTCAGCCGAAGACCGAGGACTAAAAAAAAGGTCATCAACTTTTTCGGCGGATGATTTTTTTGTGACGAAGAACGAAATTTCGAAAAAAATCACATGTCCCATCCCAAGATCTAAGATTTTGGCCCCCTCCCTTTGGAACAGTTCTGGACCCGCCATTGGCTATGTGATAGTTATAGATGTTTTGAAAGAAACATTTGGCGATGCTGTAATATGCTGCAACGTCAAAATCATTGCTACCCAAAGAAAGATGGAAACAAAGTCCTTAAACTCAAAGAAAATTCACATTTATGAAAATTCTCGTGTATCACTTTACCAGCGTCTAGCGTACCCCAGTGATACGCGTACCACAGTTTGACAACCCCTGATCTAGAAGCGTGGATGTCGTCCCATAGACTACGCTTGAGCCCATAATATGGGTTCAATGCATTTTAAAATGTTTAAAATGTTCTCTTTTATTAAAAGAAAACCTTTTTTTGTGCCCACTGCAGCAACTTGCCAAGTTTTATCACTTTTCTTTTGCGTATGAATTTCTTGACGTCGCCTTTGCAACCACAGTTCGCGTTCAACTTGACCAAGAACTCTTGTTTTTTCCTCAACTTCCCCGTCTTTATTCGAAACTGCTACTATAGCACTGTCATCTGCTCTTACGTCTGCTGCTGGTCTTACTTTAGTGCATTCCTTTGTTACATCCACTGTTTCTCTTTGCTCTAATTTGGCCTCCCATCAAGCAGAATGACTCGTCTAGAACGGGCCTTGCTTGCACTCCACTGCGCGCCTCATGGGATAATCCCTAATCAAGGAAACGTCTCAAACGACTCTGCTATACCGATGTTGTCAGGTCCTCGCCCCAATGTTCACCTTACGTCGGTAAGGCAACATAGCTGCTGGCCAAGGGCGTCGTCTAATACGCTCTGATGATAAGGGAGTTCTTTTAGTTCCTTTTGCTAGTTCTGATACCATGAAGTATTGAGCCTTCTTTGTGGTTGGCCTAGTGGTCTCGAATGGTCTTTCTTTAGAGCTATGTACTCTACCAGGATACCTCCTTAACAGACTTAAAACTGGTCTCTTTGGGCACGCTGAAGTCGGGAGCACCTCTGAGTAAATAGACGCAAATGTGCTTTATATAAATTTCCGCATGAAAAATTCAATAAATCCGAGAGTGCGCGTTAGAAGTTATAGCGACATACATAGAATGTTCTCCTTCATGTGTTAGGTCAGCCATCGGATGCTAGTGAGAGTCAAGCTGGTTGGATCGAAGGTGTGGCCATCCTCGCGGCCGTAATAGTTGTCGTTTTTGTAACGGCATTCAATGACTGGCGCAAAGAGCGGCAGTTTCGAGGACTTCAAAAGTCAATATCTGGAGAACAAAGAGTGAACGTTGTTCGTCGAGGAGAGGTCACTCAAGTTCTCATAATGGATATAGTTGTAGGCGACATATGCCAAGTGAAATACGGTTTGTATCTTCTATGATCATAATGAATATCGTCGCTCAGTTGTCATCGTCTCTTTTGATTGCATGTCATCCGAGTCACTGACGTTTATGAGACAGTGAGCCTCAGTGAGATGCTCTTGACTCACCGATGCTCGTGACTCACCGATGCTCATGACTCACCGATGCTCGTCGAAACCTGCCTCATCACCTTGCTCAGCGTTATTTTAGTTTCTAAATGTATTTTGTAATTTTAATCGTTAATTGTAATTGTATAGCGCCACTTCAAGATAACCTCTCAAAGACGCTCCCGATCTGACACCAAAACACGATCAAAGAGAATGGCTTCCATACGCTTGCGGAAAAGGGGAAAAGAGAGATATAAAGAAGTTCATAACGGAGACAAATAGGACATTTCTTTTACAGAAAGACCATACCAAAGTTTCGATGCAGCACTGTGGAATTTGTTTATTAGGGTTAAAATACCTTTTAAAAATTGAATTCACGATCATTCTACTAAATAAATACATTGCACGAACTCCTAACGAGCGCACCGGAAGTTTTTAGTAATCTTAATTCGCATTATGCTTGCTAGGTGATTTGCTGCCAGCTGACGGTATCGTTATTCAAAGCAACGATCTCAAAGTCGATGAAAGTTCATTGACTGGAGAATCCGATCACGTGAAAAAGAACGAGCACGAAGATCCAGTGCTGCTATCTGGTTGGTTTAGTCAAGTGCACAATTGTCCGACTCGTTTAGCCTAAAGTATGTTTTTTTACCTAGTAATTGTAGTCGTGAGTTTATTCACGAGCGTGTTATCGTGTAAACAAAAATTTGCCAGTGTAGCTGTCTGTTTGTAGACTGTACCAATAGCTATAAATACGAAACTTTTAAATACACATTGTTCTATAAATACGACACTTTTAAATACACACTTCTTCTGCGGGTGGCTCGGTTGCAATATAAACGTGGAATGAGGTTGTACTCTGCCTCCGACACTAATCATCTTCAATATGAAAAAGTGTCGTTAAGCTTTGTTCCTCCAAGACCAAATGCTACTCGCTGTCTCCGTAACTTCTACCGATCCATTGGTCGAAGAAGCCTCTAGTTCTTGGATGTCGAATTCGAACGCACCACTGAGCTGAAAGCGTATATACAAAGAGAATGGGACGCAGCGGTGATTTCGCATGCATTTCAAGGACTCACAGAAAGAACCACAGATCCCGCTTCTAAATCTCGATTGCTAGCCGTACAATCGCCACATTCAGGAGATTCGCTTCACGCACTACCCATTACGGCAGCTGGATTGCGGATGACGGGAGAGGTGTTGAAAGTTGCAGTAGGCATTCGTCTAGGTACTGTGCTTTGTGAACAACATATGTGTAAATGTGGTGCCAGTGTAGAATCCTTAGGTCATCATGGATTCTCTTGTCCGAAAGGTGATGGAAGACACCAACGACATGCTATGATAAACGACGTGATATGGCGAGCGATGACGAGAGCCAAAATACCGGCCATCAAAGAACCTACTGGTCTTTCCAGAACCGATGGTAAAAGACCAGACGGAGTTACCATAATAGCCTGGTCCAGAGGTCCTTGCCTGGCTTGGGACGTCACTGTGCCGCACATGTTTGCAGCTTCGTACGTACATCTAACAGCGGAAAACGCAGGTACAGCAGCGGAGAAAGCAGCTCGAAATAAGACCAGTAAATATGCTGTCATCTCGCAGTCGCATCACTTCGTTCCTGTGGCCATCGAAACCGGAGGAAGCTGGCACTCCGAGTCCCTGGAAGTCGTTCAAGAGTTCGGAAGCAGAATTTCGATGTCGACCGGTGACCATCTGCTCCAGCGCATTTCAATCGCGCTCCAAGAAGAAAATTCGTTGTCCGTGTTGGGGACGACAGCACTTATCGGCCAAGACACTGAGAGGCCAAGGACCTAACGTTTGATCCGTTGGGTCCACTAGAATTCTGCTTAACACTAACTCTTGCTACAGCTGAAATCAGAGTTGAGAGTGGCATTCCTAGACGATCTGACACTGGGGGGCAAAGTAGATGTTTTACGACGTGGAATTTATAGCAAACGAGTCAGCTAAACTTGGGCTTATACTTATTGCAAAAGACATGCCGGAACTTTACCGCTTTGCTCATGCTTCATATTCATGCAGTCCGATGTTGAGACATGTTTCAAATGTCCTACGATCAGAAGAAGAAACCCAGCAGGGTGATCCGTTGGGTCCACTAGAATTCTGCTTAACAATACACCCACTCTTGCTACAGCGGAAATCAGAGTTGAGAGTGGCATTCCTAGACGATCAGACACAGGGAGGTCCGAAATGTGAGGTTATTTGTCAAAATCCCGACAAAAAGGTCGACGATCCCTCATTCTACGGCTTCAAGAACACGCCATTAAAAGAAGCGACGCTGCTAGGCTCACCTCTGATGCCTGGGCCTGCCATCGATAAGGTAGTGAGCAAGAAGGCAGACGATCTGGAACGAGCGATAGGGAGGTTGTCCATGCTTCACTCGCATGATGCTCTAATACTATTACGAAAGGGATTAAGTGTTCCAAAGCTACTCTACACAATGCGCACTGCTTTATGTATCGATTGTCCCAGTCTCACAAGATTTGATTGTTTGTTGAGAAAAGGATTGTCAAGTATCCTGAACGTGGATCTATCGGACGAGAAATGGCTTCAGGCATCCTTTCCGGTGAACGATGGTGGCTTTTTGGGTCAGCGATCTTGGAGCAACCAAGAAGATGTCGTCGACGCCACGATCTGTCATCAACCATAAAGAGGCTCTTTCTGAAGATGTTTGTATTCGTCAGGTTTCTTGTCCAGCCTGGCTTGGCGCTTTTTCTGAACCAATTCCCACGAAGCTGAGCTGATCCATTCCTTCTTTGCCGATGTTGCGGTGCCCAGGTGTATCATGGCAGCTTCCGTTGAAGCTTGCCCCTGACCTGTTCCTGTTGCCCATGGATCAGAATATGGCGAAGACGGTGGAGGAAGGACAGCTCGGTGCATGCATTGGTGGCGAGAGGTTTTACGATCTGGACTTCGCCGACGATGTCGCTCTTCTTAGCGAGATTCTTGAAACCCTGGTACTATCGCTGGAGGTACTAGACAGAGAAGCCCACCAGTTTGGGCTCGAAATCAACTGGGCCAAAACCAAGATCCAGACGACTGTGGAACCACCACCGACGATGGACCACGTACCTGTTGCGGGAAATCTGGTGGAGAGAGTCGAAGGGTTCACCTATCTGGGATCGAACATCGCGCCCGATGGTAGCAGTGAACCCGAAATCAGGCGCCGGATTGCAATTGCCCGGGACTGTATGAGCAGTCTGGATCGAGGGATCTGGAAAACTAGGAATGAAAATTCGCTTGTTCGCAGCCTATGTGCTGCCAGTCCTCCTGTATGGAGCGGAAACATGGACGCTAACGGTGGCTCTTGCGAGGAAACTGGACGCTTTTCACCAATGGTGTCTGCGGCGTATCCTGAGAGTCCGATTCACCGCACACATAACCAATGCTGAAATATACAGACGCAGCGATCAACAACCAATCGCGTCGATGATTGAAGAGCGGAGACTGAGAACGTTTGGCCATTTCGCACGAAGCGATGGCAGTCAAGACCATGCCAGAGCTTTGCGCGCCATGATTCGTGGCCCCCCCCCCCCAAACCTGGAAGAGACGGGTCGGACGACCAAGACACACATGGACCCGGACGATCGACGTAGACCTGAGACCGCTGGGCCTTGGACTAAACGCAGCTTGGAGAAGTGCGCAGGACCGTAGTGGTTGGCGGAGAATTGTGGAGACGGCTACGCTCCGGAGTGGGGCTCGCCCTTGATGATGATGATGATGATGATGATGATGAGCAAGACGTCGACCGTGTCTTCCAGAACTTTACGGTCACATCGCCAGAGAAAGCTTGTTTGCTGGGTGCGCCACTGTCCACCAGTGGGGTTTTGACAACTTGTCTTGAGAGCAGATGTATTAAGTTGGCGTTGGCAATAAACAGACTAGAGTCCATCGCCAAACACGACGCACTGATCGTCCTCCGTTGCTCTCTCAGCTCCAATAGATTGGTGTACACTTTAAGATGTAGCCCTTGCACAGGGCACGTGCTGCTGGAAAAATTCGACCGACTGCTTCGGAACGGCTTGACATCGCTCTGTCGAACGACCAATGGCTACAGGCATCTTTGCCGGTGAAGATGGGTGGACTAGGAATTTGCCGAATGGCTTCGCTTGCTCTTCCCGCCTTTTTGGCTTCCGCTGCAAGCACCCGAGAACTCCAGTCCTCCATGCTAGGCAATGCCTGCCCCGATACTGACGAGCGGGTGAAATTGATGGATCATCTATGGTGTGCTAAGAGCCGATCTGGGCTACCTGAGAGCGGTGCGGCTCACAAACAATCAAGTTGGGACAAGCCTCTCATTCAGAAGATGGTTACCGAGTTGAGCGATGCACTTTCCGAACCATACCATCAAGCACGTTTCAAGGCAGACGCAGCGCCTCACGCCGGTGACTGGCTTTTCGCCTGGAATTTTTGCTAGAGTTAAGTCGCCGTATTGCCGCTGTTTCAGGCGATCCAATGGAGATTGCCTTCCTCTTCCAGAGGATTACCATTTGCATACAGCCGTTGCTTTTGTGGCATTAGTCCCCTCGCCGCCGCTACCTCGACCGGCGCACGAGGGTTCCGAGCTGAGCCCCTCGCCTCGGGCGCAACTCTCGTGCATCAAGATGATCGTAGCCGCCATAGTCGCTCTCTCGCCGGTGTCTACTCGCCGGGTAACGGGCCGCCAAGGCCTCGTCACTCCCTTCACTGTCCGGCCAAGACGGTTCTGTAACGGTCGCTCGTGAGAGGGTATAGAGCTCGGAGGCGTTGGAGTCCGACTCTGCCTCGTCCGCGGCCACCGGGTGGGTAGCGTCCTGAGCTGCAGGATGGCTCAAAACAGGGTTCGCTCCTCTCCCGCAGACGACCCTCGCTTAGAGCTCCACTTCACGGCCACGGGCCTCTTCGATCGCTTGCCCGTCCGTTCAGTTCTCCGTCTTATCATATTACACGCCACAGCTCGTGTACTAGTGCCACCGACGGGCATCACCGAACATTGTCTTACCTCCGCCGGCCAGAACGACCGGAACCACGGCCACTCGAGGGGTCGGAGCCCCAGGCCGCGCCAAAACGCCATATCAACTTCGAAACCAGGGAATGGAAAAGACGGACAATATACTTGGTCGTTGCGTCGACACGCAAACGGTGACATGACCAGCTTGGTACCAGGATCAATTTTACAACGCCCAGAACGACCAGGTAGTTGTGTCGATCGGCGGCGGTCGGAGATCCGGATCACCGCCGTCAATTTGTTTCACTGAAGTAACCGAGACGCCGAGTCGGTCTTCAAAGAAAAGACGGACCGCTCGCTCTCCCTTCGTTCACTGTCTTCTTTCGCCCGTAGGCAACGAACCTTCACGCGGCTAAGCGCCGACTTCAAGAGTGTCCTCAAATTCGCTCTCTCCCTCGACTCACTGTCTTCTTGCCCGTACACGGCTCGCTTCACGCGGCCAAACTGTCGCCTTCGGGAGTGTCCTCAAAATCGCTCTGACTCCCGTCTCACACTAGCAGGCCAGCACCGGTCAAAAACTAGGGCGCATAAAAGGCCCGGGAGCTAGCGATGAAATTAAAGCTAACGCCTAGGGAACTTAGGGTATCGTTCAATCAGAGGCTGGAAACGGACTAGGGACGGTGACCGTTAACTACCCCGACGGATCGGTTGGCTGCGACCGATGCGTTCGTCGCCGGCCTGGTAACAGAGGCGGCCCGGCGACGAACCTTACAGGGCCTGTGAAATATTTCCCTCTTAGCCTCCATGCTCGATCGAGGCAGGAAAGACGCTGCACGATACAAGGAACACGGCAGTGAAATCCGCTTGTTGATATCTCACTCCGTTCGGAAATGACGGTCAAATTAAGATCCACGGCGCGTACCCTCGGGGCACTCTTCCCGGGCCGATACCGATCAGATCAGGCCTACAGCGGCTCGCTCACTCAAAAGTTATCACCTCGCAAAGTTCTCCGCCCGTCAAGACACGGGGCGCGCGGCGTGAAGGCTGCGGGCACTCAATCGAGCCTACGCCGAAGAAACCAACAGTCACAATGACGTTCTCACGATGAATTTCAGGGCAGACCACGCCCGTCGAACACTCGGACAAGATTCACGTTGATCAGACCACGGGTGACAAACCGCACGCGTCGATCGATCAAGATTTGCGCTCGCGGCGCGTAGCACGGGGAAAGACCGGGCGGCCTTCCTTTGGAACCAGACACCGATGAAACCGTTAGAGCTACGGTCAATCCACTGCGAGGACGCCCGAACACTTTTTCATGCTGAACAATTCAACACCAAGGTCTCACCGATTGGATCACACACAAGAAAGTTACAGAAGCGGGGCAAGTTTCCCGGCGCGGTCGATTTCAACTGCCAAATCGAAATTCGCCGGTAACTCCCGAACCAATTGAGCTAGACCAGGTTTCGCGACACTTCTAGGCGGAAACCGTATGCGGTGCACACGTAGGTATGAATTTTATTGCTATAAAGTCGTTTTTCACAAAGTCGATATTTACCAGCAGCACCACGGCCAATTCGATATTTTCTCAACGGTGACTACTCCAACTCCTCGCCGGTGAGCAGGAAGGACAGAATTATTTCAGCGACCCGAGAGTGAACCAAACAACCGTACAAATTGTCTGAAGCGGACTAGGCCGACCCGGCGCGCATGTCTCTCTCTCTCTCTCGATGCGCGGCGGCCGCCCGGGTGGACGGACGCCGGAGAAATACGAGCTGTATTAATGACACACGGCCGCTTGGTCTCGGCCCGAACCCAAGTCACAAAGAAAACCAACGGTGGTAAAGACTCTGATCAACGATATACGTGTAACAACCAACTCCTCGTGCAGAAACTTCCCTCTCGCGCAACGTGCGCTAGATTGGATTCAACCTCTCCCTCTCAATGCGCCGGCATGGCAAGCGATCTCTTCAACGGCCCTTCTACTGGCCGAACGAAAGCCAACAGGTGCAAGTAAAGATATTCGTAAGTTCGAAGAATCGTTTTAAATAGGTATATGTTTCATTATGAGAGACTCGGTCGGTCGGCGAGTATGGCGAGTACGTCGGTGATGCGCTGATATATGTATCTTATGTTTTATGTACTTCGCCCCGCGGACCCTAGGCGCTGCGGCGTCGCGTCTTTCCAAATGCTAGGGTCCAGATGACATAGACGAAGTTAATGCCCAACTATTTCGTGTGAAGCATCATTAATATTCATTATTATGGTCGGAAAAGCTAATGCATAGACAATCAAACCATGTGACCATCTCATTAATATTCATGAGCTGAGTGATGCATGTTGGGATTCTGGTGGATAAAATAAACAGCACGTGTGCGCGGTGTTAAAATATTTAAAATTAGGTATTCTCGATATGTAGTCTATTGTTTGGTCATCCAGCTTCTATTTGTCACCCGTTATTTTCGTAAATCCAGCTTCTATTTCAGATATAAAAATACTTTCATCCAGCTTTTATTTAAGTTCCAGACAGATCAGCACGAACACTAGAAGCGCTTATTCATCAGTACATAGTATATTACCGCGATCGCATATTGTTTCAGATGGGTGGGCATCATATGCTAACATTCCAGCCCTGAATAACGGGGTTTATACTCACTCTGTCGTATCTTCATGAATTTGTTTTCCATAACAGATTCAGTGGCCAAGAAATGTTTGGAGTTTTCTTGCAGACAGTTTCAGACAATTATCCCATGTGATTTTCTGCTGATATAATTAAACTACCTAAACTGAAGGATTACCTAAAATTAAAATATTGACACTTTGGGAAAGGCTATGGGCAACTTTCCTTTTCTTAGATTTATTCAGCAGCTAAACTGCCTTAGCATTCCTTGCATGCGACAGAGTGCGATTTCCTCGACTTCTATTACTTGCACGGCGTGACTTGCTTGTCGGCTGAACCCCTATCATTGTCCCACCACGTTTCTATTGCATTTCTTCAAAGACTCTAGTATTGCAAGGAAGCAGTGAGTAGAATGAAAATACTTTAATATAGCTTGTCGATCGAAACTGGAGGAACTAAGTCTAAGTAAGTAAGCAGTAACAGCTCGAGAAAGCAGACATAGCTCATGTGGACAACCATTCCAGACCTACATTTTACAGGACATTCATAATTTTACAGGACATTCATAATAAAAATATTCTGTAAATCTTTTTTTCTTCTACTATACAGTGGCAGTCAGTCAGAAGAGTTGCCTGATCGCCAAAACACTGCCATTATTTCTGCTTTGTTAACTATTTTTTCTTGAGCTATGATAATTGGAATGAATCATTAATGGCCAGTTTCTTATGCACTTAAAACTGTTCTTATTATTGCACACAAACTAACAAGTGTCAGATGATAGTCACACCTAAGAACATATGTAACAACTTGGACAATGTTACAGCATTGTAGTAATTCTAGTAATGTCTCAAATGTTGTATATGCAGACTGCAGAGTAATAATAAATTTAACACGCGTATACTGGGCACACGTTTGTCACAAATGCAAAGCATCTTCAAATATTTAATCTAACTGCATCCTGTTTCTTGGTTTATGACCGCTTCGTTCATGTTTATTATTTCTTATGCACTTAATGTGTCTGAAGCACACTCAACATGAAGTAGACATATAAATCACATTTGCCCTTCAAATTAAATCCAACAAGTAATGAGATATAATGACCTTATAAACTGTATTTTGCTAGAAATGAAGTATTATACAATAGCAGTTGGCTAGACACCAATACACTCTGTCCTCATTGAAATTACTTTAATGAATGATTGCGTCCATAGGTAACGCCAGTGCGCCTGAAGAACATGGAATATGCAAATTAGTAGAACTGAATTTGGATACATCTCTGCCAGTGCCATTCGCACAGACTTTGAATCGTCAGTCTTAAAAACCACAGGACCGTTCATGTCCACGTCCATAAAATGAGTCATTATCCAAAAGTTTGTTGTACAGTTCCAGTGCCACCTTGATGGTCGAGGTCTTCTCACTGGGAACAATAAGTACACCAAGTGATTGTTCTGGACCAACATCACGGTAGCGAAGAGCATCTCCGGCATGGATTGCATGATTATGATTTGTCTGAAGTGTTACGCACAGTTGATACGTTGGCATGTGCACATCTGTAGACCTAGAAATGCAAAGAATTATATTTCAGTGAGAAGGCATCCTAATGCAGCAATTTATATATGCTACATAACATAATTATGCAATTGCCAAGTACAACTAAACACTGTCAGTCTGTTAGGACTCATTGTGAATGTAAGGACCCTGATGCCATCCTTCATACATGTGCTTCAGTTTGAAACTCAAATTCAGGTTTCACGCTGCAGTCGGGAGTGCCTCTGAGTAGGCAACTTGAAGGGGCACTATGAGAAGTGTTCATACATATGCTCATATATACTTTAGTGTTGCCCCCTGTCACAAGTCTTTTCCCTCTTCTTCTCTACGTGTGACCTTCAGTCTCTTCGGAAGCTTCTTCGTATAAGTTCGTGGTAGCGTAGGCCTATCCCTAGATAACTGTTTCATTAGCTAAATGGCTAGGTTAAAGAATCTACAGTCTTTCACTGTTTTGTTAACCAACAACGACGACGTGTTTAACTCTTCTTATTATACTCCAAAATCCGATATAAAGTAAAACGATCAGCAACAACACAACAATGACTACACTTGCGTTATCATAACAACTACACGACTACTACCTTCATCAGTCTACTCTATCGCCACTCAACAACAACTATTACAGCCTATCTCAACGGCTCTCAACACACAACTCTCCTTCTTCACTTTCACTCCCTTCTTGTACAATTAACGTACGCTCGTCTAGACGTCACGTGCTGTCCAGACAATCACCTGTCCAGACGCCGCGCGGCAATTTTCACCTGGCCTACTTACGTCGCTGTACGACAATCGGCGTGCACTGATTAAATTAGCTGACATTACCTCCTTCCTTTCTTTTGAAGAGAGCTAATTAATCTTAAAAATTAGCGAACGTATAATGCTTAAACTAAATACAAACAATTCTTATACTAAATGCAATCACAAAATACCTTATACTACAATCTCGATAAGCAGTCTGCTACTACATTCAACTTTCCTTTCTTATAGTTCAACAGAATGTCAAAATTTTGCAATGATAAAGACCATCTGACTAACTTAGCAGACTTCGACATTGACTCAGTCAAATAAACTAAAGGATTATGATCAGTGAACACATTAATCTTGGAACCAATAATGATTTCTTTCAATTTGTTTAAAGCCCATATGATTGCATAGGCTTCCTTCTCAATCGTCGCCCATCTCCTCTGGGTATCTGTCAGCTTCTGGCTGATAAATGAAACGGGACGTTCTATCCCCTCATCGTCCACTTGTGACAGCACAGCCCCCACAGCAAAATCACTGCTATCACAGTACAAATTAAATGGTTTGCCAACCTCGAACATGTACAGAATAACATTTGATAAAACAATTTCTTTAAGAGAATCAAAAGATTTCTGGTGGTCCTGAGTCCAAATAATGTTCTCAGGTGTCTGCTTGCTAGTTAAATCTGTCAATGGTTTAGCAATCTCAGCAAAATTACAAATAAATTGTCTTTAGAAACCAAAGAATATCAATCAATTAGTTAGCAAATGTTAGGATTCTTCGGGTTCAGCACCACTTCGTGTTCTACCAATGTACATAATCCAGGTTTGTCCGAAATTCTGTCTGCATAACAGTTCAGTACATCCAGTAGCTGTTTCTGTTGCTCGCTCGTAAGATGTCCGATCTGTTCATAGTCCAATTGCAGCGATTTCTGTGTCGTCTCTGCATGGTCTTCTTTCAATGGTAGCTCTACCACTGATCCGAATTCGTCGTCCTCTTCCACGATGAGACCACACGATAATGTTCTTGCGATGAACTTCCTCATTTTGTTGGCATGGACGATTCGTCGGCCGTTTTCATTCATGTCCATAGTCATCCGTCGGAATGGAACATCTTCCCTTGGAATTGGTGTAATCGGCACTCGATCCATCACCAAACTTCGTGCCTTCAGCTGACACTTCTCACAGGACTTACAAAATTTCACCACGTCTCGACGCATCTTTGGCCAGACAAAGGACAACTTGATTCTCTCTCGTGTCTTCTCTTCTCCCAAGTGTCCGCCAAATACTGACTCGTGAGCTAATTCCATTACTTGAATTCTTCTCTCTTTCGGTAACACCAACTGATACACAAGCTGATCCAGCATTTGATGCTTCTTATACAGCAATCCATTCACCACGATAAACTCTGATCCTTGGTCTTCAGCGATCCTCCACCACGATTTCAGTGACTCGTCATTTCTCTGCTGCTCCTCGAATTTCTTCGCATCTTCCAGCTGTCTTTCATCGTTCGAATTCTCTGTGAACAAGTCCCTCATACTTGTCTCCAGTTCAGCGTCGCTTCCGGAATCTTCACTATCATTTCGTTCACATGCAGCCATCTCTTCTTCAGTTTCATTGTTCTCAGATGTTGTTCTTTCGTCATCTTGGATGCTGAGTTCATCTTCGCTTTCCGTGTCATCTTCTTGCGAACTTTCGTTTATCGTTTCATCTTCTCCGTCTTCGACTTCTGCTCTCCGACTTTGTGCTCTTGTAGTCACATTCGCTTGTAGCTCTCCTTGCAATATACTGATTGGTGGAACCTCTTTCAGTTCTGCAATTATCTCTGGATGTAGCAGAAACTTTTCTGGATTTTCTTTACACAGTTCTGCTGAAATGCTGGCACACACTAAAGTTAAATATGGCGCGATATTTATTGTCCTGTCCTCTGTAGCTGCTCCTTCGTTACGACCGCTCATCCGCACTTCGATTTTCACCAACTTAGCTGGAATCGGCTCTCCAGCTACACATTGCAAATGAACTCTGCCGATTTCTTCTACTGTCGTTCCTTTCAGTAGTTCCTCGTTGATTACTGGTATCTCGGTCCCCGAGTCAATCAACGCCTCGACTTGCACAGGCTGCCCATCAGTCCCACGTATCTCCACATTTACATGCTGCAACGATATCTTCTTTATGCGTTGACACTCCTCTTTACTTTTTGTTTCTCGACAAATTTCTGCAATGGAAGTAGTCTTTATCGCTTCTTTCAGTATGGTGAACTGCGGCGTACACTTCATCACTGACTTTACTTCTGTTTCTTGGTTGCATTGTTCTTCCCAACCAGGAGGTGCATTTATCACTTGTATCTGGTTTACTCGAAGATTTTCTGCACTTCTGCTAAAGTTCTTCCTCAGATTTGAGGCTCCTGGTGCTTGGCAATGTTTTATTAGGTGTTTATCAGAATTGCAATTGTGGCAACGCTTCTTGATAAAACTTCTTTGCTCCTTGTTCTCCCACTTGTTGTACGGCGTGTAAGATGCATTACTTTCTGTTGGGCGTCCCAGCGGCGGAGTTCGATTGTAGGCTTGTATGTCCCACGTTGACTGTTGTTTATCTTGCGACCACTGCTTTCCAGAATAATCATCTTTCTTTGCATCATTACTCTTGGCTTGGCTTCCGGTGTCTTTGCTATCCTTGTTCCACTTGGGTTG
Source organism: Lumbricus rubellus (assembly GCA_945859605.1). NCBI lineage: Eukaryota > Metazoa > Annelida > Clitellata > Crassiclitellata > Lumbricidae > Lumbricus > Lumbricus rubellus. Next base: position 31,365,570 of record OX243818.1, read on the forward strand.
CTTTGGACTATTGTCCCATGCTTCAAATTTCGGTTTGTCTTGGAACATCACACCAATCCGATTGTTTACATGTATATCTGCGAGATCTGCAACATTACTAGCTTCCAAGCATTCTGTGCCCTCTTTTGCTAAGACAAACTGCAGTGGACCTGGTGGTAAACATTCTTTCAGCTTATCCGCCACTAACAAATCAAACAGCTTCTCGTAGTCTTTGTCCACTCGTCTACTTCGGACATAATAATTCAACAGGTTCTTCAGCCTAGCCGTGAACATCGTATACGTTTCTTCGGCTGTCTTCTTGGCATCTGCAAACCTGGACCTGTACTCACGAGCTGTTAACTTGAATTCCTTCAACAAGTGCTCTTTCACTGCATCGTATTTATCTAAATTCTCAAATGACAATCGATTCAATACCGTTCGCGCTCTCGGGGTCATCAATGGCAACAACAATTTCACCCAATATTGCTTTTCCACAGCGAAGCTATTGAATGCATTTTCAACTGTTTCAAAATATAATGGCACTTCCATCATATCATACGGCATCTTCGGTAACACATGCTTCATTGCGTCACCTATCTTCTTAATCTTGGACACCATTGTCTCACTTTCTTTGAGTCTAATCTGTTCTGACACTTCTCGGCTCTTACGATCATCTTCGTCTCTCTTCTTCAGTCGATCTTGATCTTCGATTCTCCGCAGTTCTTCCTGTTCTATCTTCTGTTGTAATAGTTCTAACTGCTTTCTGCGTTCTTCTTTTTCAATGGCCATTTCTTTAAGTTGAGCCTCCTTGATAGCAAGTTTCTTTTGTTCTAACTGCATCTGCTCTTCTCTTTCTCTTTCTGCTTTTTCCAAACTGTCTTTTCCGGCTTGAAATTCTTCCTGACGAATTTCTTCTGCTCTCTCCAGTTCTTGTAAACGCATCTTTTCTTTTTCTTCCTCGCGAGCCTTTTTGTCCTCAATCTGCTGCTTTCGTATTTCTTCATCGCTTTTTCTTGCTTTTTCGTACTCTATCATTAACTCCTTCCGTCTCCGTTCTGATTCATCACGATCGAGTCTCATTTGTTCTAGTTGTATCTGGAACTGCTGCCTCTGCATGTCTATCTCTTGTTGTCGCAATTCTTTCTCTTCTTGCTTACGTTCTTTCTCCTCTTGTCTGCGCTGCTCTTCTTTCTCTTTTTCTTCTTGTTTACGCTCTTTCTCCTCTTGTCTGCGCTGCTCTTCTTTCTCTTTTTCTTCTTGTTTACGCTCTTTCTCCTCTTGTCTGCGCTGCTCTTCTTTCTCTTTTTCTTCTTGTTTACGCTGCTCCTCTTTCATTATCATGAATTGCAGCAACGCCTCCATAGACATCGGTGCCTCAGGCTTCTCCACTGGCTTCTCCGCAGCGCCTCCGACAGCACCTTCTTCTTCTTCTTCTTTCTTAGCCCAAACCTCGGCTAAATTTCTCATCAATTCTTCCCTCGACATCTGTTCAACTTCTTCTGCGTCTACGCCTGCTTCAATTAATAATTTTACTAGTCTCTCCGAAGACATCTTCTTAATAGCCGCTTGCTTTTGCTCCGTAAGTTTCTCCATCTTACTTCTTTACTTTACAGATGCTCGATAAAATAGTAGGCTACTCTTCAAATGTTTGCAATTGACTGACTTCAATTCTTTAAGCAAACTTCAATAGACAAGCAAGTTTTTCTACCTTGTAGTCGTTGTGTTGTCGTTTCTCACTGACGTACGGATGCTCGATGTATCGTTGCTTCTCCCGTGTGCTCGGCTCCTCGATAAATTCACAGCGTCCGTTCCTCCACAACGTCTGTTGATTGAATAGAATCCCTCCGTTCGTAACTACGATCGTTCCCCTGCAACTTGGATCGTTATCCTGCAACTTGGATCGTTATCTCACCGCAACGACACCAAATGTCACAAGTCTTTTCCCTCTTCTTCTCTACGTGTGACCTTCAGTCTCTTCGGAAGCTTCTTCGTATAAGTTCGTGGTAGCGTAGGCCTATCCCTAGATAACTGTTTCATTAGCTAAATGGCTAGGTTAAAGAATCTACAGTCTTTCACTGTTTTGTTAACCAACAACGACGACGTGTTTAACTCTTCTTATTATACTCCAAAATCCGATATAAAGTAAAACGATCAGCAACAACACAACAATGACTACACTTGCGTTATCATAACAACTACACGACTACTACCTTCATCAGTCTACTCTATCGCAACTCAACAACAACTATTACAGCCTATCTCAACGGCTCTCAACACACAACTCTCCTTCTTCACTTTCACTCCCTTCTTGTACAATTAACGTACGCTCGTCTAGACGTCACGTGCTGTCCAGACAATCACCTGTCCAGACGCCGCGCGGCAATTTTCACCTGGCCTACTTACGTCGCTGTACGACAATCGGCGTGCACTGATTAAATTAGCTGACACCCCCACTCTTGTTCACACTTTCGTAGTTTCCCATAGTTTCCCACCTTGACTGTTGTTTAATACTGCAGAACCCTCTCATCTTATATGCTGGATATCTTACACTGGCTCCCTTCTTCACAGCGGATTGCGTACAGAGTATGTGCGTTGGTTAGGAACTAAGCCGGGAGCGCTTCTGAGTGGCCTACCTTGAAGAGGCGCTATATTAATTTATTAAATCTATATAAATAAAAAATTTCAAAGTTTGTATCTAATCAAAGATCACAGCTCTAGTAAATAAATATAATTATAACCAGTTCTTTAGTTAACGTACTGTGATTTTCTCTTGTAATCTGCATTGCGAGTGTTGTCGGAATTACGACCTCAACAACTGTCGTTCAGTTTGTAATTTTTTATGATATCTTCAGATCTGCCGAAGCGCTCCCTGGCATAGTGTTGTGCATGCATCGAAACTCATGCTGAAATGCATGGACATTGCAGAATGACAAATTCACAAGATAAATTTGAAAGAACCATGTCTAAGCAGTATTACTTTTAACAAATTTATTACATGATGAAATGCAACAGTGCAGAAGATAAAATCAGAAGATAAAATTAATGTTTTTAAACAGCATTTCACTTCTGAGAATGTTAATAATTAACCATTCTATGCAGTTAAGAGAAGAGGAAGACCAAGGAAGAAATGGATGGATGAAATACACGAGAAGTCTGGTATGAGCTTGGAGGCGCTAAGAGAGGCAACAAGAGAGAGGAAACACTGGAGAGGATACATCGTGACTATCGCCAGAGCTACAAAAGCTGACGGTACCAGGTGATGCAGTTAAATGAAAACTAGTTGGCTAAATATCACACTAACTTGCATTTCAGCTGAGAAACTTGTATTTTTTTTCTTGGTCTACAAACTGCTTCATGGGACAGCGCCTGAATACATCCACAACTATTGTTCCGAGACCCATTCCTCTGCTTCAAATCAAAGCTTAAATCTTATCTGTTTGCTAAGGCTTCTCCCGCAGTTAGCCGTTTGTGAGGTGCTCTTGTAGCGGTATGGCCGCGTTACGGCGCCATATAAATTGTCGTTATTATTACTATTATTATTAACATACATTATACTATTCATACAGCACTTGATGTCCAGTACGGCTGACACAAAACGTCATTTTCGACTTTTCCTGGAATTGTGTGAACCAGCGATGTGTCTCCTCAACTGTGCTGCATGCAACACGAACATTAGCACAAGCACCACTTGCACCAATTGGAGTGACAGAGCAGGTGCAGTGTTGAAAGTCTGGTGGTAGAAGTTCCTACATAACAAGTCTGCACACAGACACACACTGATACTGCCTGAAACTGCACATATAATTATATCTTAACACATTGTCTTTTCCATTATTTGTGATCCGTTACAGTTTGGTATAGCCTACCCACTAAGTTGTCTGGTAATTTTTTCTAAAGTGTTGGGAGGGTTACCTAATTTTTACAAAATGTACCTATTTATAATGGTCGTGCGTAAAAGTACTGATGATAATATTCGTTTTATTGAGCTCTTTCTGACATACAGAAGCGAGTTACAAAAAGAAAGTATACAAAACTTATAATAATTCAACCAAATGGGTGCAAATCAGATAGGCCTAGATAGAGTGCAATGGACATTGGGGAAGTACCTGCAAAGGACTCGGGAAGTGTAATTTCCTGCGTTCTTGTATATGTCTTTCAGTTATTATTGCAAAGAAATGGTGAAAATAATTTGGGACCTTAAACTAGACAATTACCCTGTGAGGACGAAGACGCATTTGGATTTTTAAAGCGCCTCTCACAGTAAAAGTGCAGGAGCTTCTACGCTCTTAACGTTTAGACAGTGAATTATCTCATTAAAAGCTGATAGATTTAGAGTACTGTTCAACTACCTTCATATTCTTCGTGTTTTCGTCATTTTCCAAATCGAATTGTTGGTACACAGATAGCGACGGCCGCCATTTTCCACGCAAGTTAGCCTAATGCATAGTAATGAGTTTTGATATCGAGCTGGCGTCACGTGATCTTACTTCTACACCATCATGAATATTAATATTAATATTAATGATGAGTCACATGAAATAGTTGGGCATTAAATTCGTCTATGTCATCTGAACCCTAGCATTTGGAAAGACGCTGCGGGCGTCGCCTATACAAGACTCGGAGCGCTCTGATCAACGATATACGTGTAACAACCAACTCCTCGTGCAGAAAACTTCCCTCTCGCGCAACGTGCTGCCTCTGCAGGGCAGTAGTGGTAACAGATCAGCCGTCGGTTTCATCTTTCTGCTAGCGCTCAGTGACGGGTGCCGAGGCCGTCAAGCTGAGGCGCGAGCGTAGAACACACACAATGCTTCCCGATGAACCAGGCAATGCGGTGTTGAGCAGCTGTAGGTCAACAAACGGACGCAGGTACATTTAGCAATGCAAGCCGATGAAACCGACGGCTGATCTGTAACCACGACTGCCCTGCCAAGGCAGCAGACGACAAATTCATGGAAGAACACCCAGAACACAGAAATCACGATGCAAGTTTCGAACGCGGTTTATCCTCAGACCCCGGCGCTGAGACGTCGCCAAACACTGACTTCACGAGGCATGAATCACGCTAGGCAGTTTTACCGGCTGCCTTTACCAGACATACGTCTGCTGAAGGGTGATTAAATTCGACTCAAATCTGCCCAACGATACAACGAACCTTGCTCAGAGAGCGAGCAATGTAACCACGGTAACACTGTCAATGAGGAGGCCTGCCCGGTGCGACCGTGGCCGGGCGGTGCTGAAGCGCTGCGACCGGGTCGACAACCGAGCGAATGATGACATATATAGATATGTTTCGACGGTCGAAGCCGGTGACCAACATTGACCGAATGATGAGATATATAGATATGTTTCGACGGTCGAAGCCGGTGACCAATATTGATGATATTGACGCTAGGCAGTTTTACCGGCTGCCTTTACCGGACATACGTCTGCTGAAGGGTGATTAAGAAGATCACATCCGACACAACCAATTCGACTCAAATCTGCCCAACGATACAACGAACCTTGCTCAGAGAGCGAGCAATGTAACCACGGTAACACTGTCAATGAGGAGGCCGGCTCGGTGCGACCGTGGCCGGGCGGTGCTGAAGCGCTGCGACCGGGTCGACAACCGAGCGAATGATGAGATATATAGATATGTTTCGACGGTCGAAGCCGGTGACCAATATTAAAAAACTCTGTACAGTAACACTCACGGCAGCGAATCGAGCAGGGAGGGGCCCAGTCCTTACCCTGACAATTTTAATGCATGCACCACGAGAACGGGTCTTCTACGATCGGGGATCGCAGATATATATCGAACAGGTATCAATTCGTATGAGAGCGCCCAAATCGAATGAAATGTACGAACTCCGGCACCGATGTAGGACAGCCGCAAGCAGCGATCAATACAACGGGGAATCGCATGTGAATGAATTCACCTACATATCGATAGAAAGCACAAGCGTATACAGTGTATCGACTTGCTACTCTATGTCGACAATTAATCGAAGTACCGTGTGACAGGCTTTATTCCACCGGTATTTCAGCATAAAATATAGATGTATGGCTATATATCGTATACATCTCTATTCAACATGTAATTCGAATTAAATTCATATCTTTTTAACGGTTGCAGCTAGAGCTTAGCTCTTCACGGCAAATCGGTAGCCAAATGTATTATCTTTCAAATGGTGCATGATTTCCGATATCACTTTTCGCCCAAAATTTTATACGCGGTCAAAGTCGAAAATAGCTGTCTGCACGCTATAGTTTGGCTATAAATCGTGAAGCGGTCTTCCGTAGGTCAAATCCGATTTTATCGCGTATCTTTCTACTCGTTGTAGATATCGCTTGGAATCTCATGGCGAGTTTATAGCCAAGCGATTTATCGATCGAACGGTGTATTTCGCAAAATTGTATCGGTCATAGCTCCAGCGCTATACGGGAAATGGCCAGCCTTGTATGTCACCATTATACCCGTCAGTTACCAGCGATGTTTCAAATCAGCAAATCGATCTTGTGGCATTTCCGCCACACTTTCAGAGTAACATTTGCATGAAACAACAACAACAACAACAACAACTCGATGGTGACTGAATACCTCGCACCGTGGCAGGTTGGAGTTGGTGTCCCGGGTGGATCAAAGGCAGCGGTTCATGCGGCGAGACGGTTCCTGGAAGAAATGTCAAAAGGATTCATCTTGGTAAAGCTAGATTTCAAGAATGCTTTCAACACTCTCTTCAGAGACATGATGATCCCTGCAGTAGATAATGTCCTCCCGGAACTTGCTCCATTCTGTCACCTCGCTTACGCGGAACCTTCGCATCTTCTGGTCGGTCAGTATAGCATCCTATCACAAGTTGGTCCCCAATAAGGAGACCCGCTCGGTCCTTTGCTCTTTTGACTTCCGCTGCAGCGGCTACAGCCAATTCAGCAGGATTTGTCTTCATCGCTGAATACATGGAAGATGTATCTCTTGGAGTAGAAGCCGCCACTGTGGCCGAAGACGCGAAGCTTCTAAATGAGCGATATCAGCATCTTGGATTGCAACTTAACGAGGAAAAATGTGAAATCATCCATCGCCATGACATGCAGTTCTCCGACAGTATCTTCCGTAATTTCACCGTCACGACACCAGAGGAAACCTTTTTGCTTGGTGCACCATTGTCCACCTGTGAAGCATTGACAAGATGTCTGGAAGACAGATGTACGGAGCTAGAGTTGGCAATTAGGAGATTAGAGTCCATTGCCAAACATGATGCTTTGTCCCCCTCAGATTCTCACTCAGCTCACAGAGACTGGTTTACACATTAAGAAGCAGCCCGTGTACAGGACGCGTTTTGCTGGACAGATTCGACGCAATTCTTCGAAACGGATTAAGTTCAGTCTTATCGAAAGATCAATGGCTACAGGCTTCAAGGAGGGGAGGGGAGGGGAGGGGAGGGGAGGAGAGAAGAGGGGAGGGGGAGGAGGAGGGGGAGGGGGAGGGGGAGGGGCAGGGGGAGGGGGAGGGGGAGAGAAGAAGGGGAGGGGGAGGGGGAGGGGAGGGGGAGGGGGAGGGGCAGGGGGAGGGGCAGGGGGAGGGGGAGGGGGAGGGGCAGGGGCAGGGGCAGGGGCAGGGGCAGGGGCAGGGGCAGGGGCAGGGGCAGGGGCAGGGGCAGGGGCAGGGGCAGGGGCAGGGGCAGGGGCAGGGGCAGGGGCAGGGGCAGGGGCAGGGGCAGGGGCAGGGGCAGGGGCAGGGGCAGAGGCACAGGGGCAGGGGCAGGGGCAGGGGCAGGGGCAGGGGCAGGGGCAGGGGCAGGGGCAGGGGCAGGGGCAGGGGCAGGGGCAGGGGCAGGGGCAGGGGCAGGGGCAGGGGCAGGGGCAGGGGCAGGGGCAGGGGCAGGGGCAGGGGCAGGGGCAGGGGCAGGGGCAGGGGCAGGGGCAGGGGCAGGGGCAGGGGCAGGGGCAGGGGCAGGGGCAGGGGCAGGGGCAGGGGCAGGGGCAGGGGCAGGGATGGACGCTCTTTTCAGCCACAGCAACGCGTGGCCCGGTACAGCTACAGCTTATTCGGTCTTCCACTCTTCCACCATCGCTGCCGATGTAGTTTCGCCTCGTCGCTCGCTTCCATGTGAATCGCAACTGACGCTCAAATTTCTCGCCGATCGCACACACAACTTTCGATCGTCCGATCGTTTCCGAAATTTCGCGACTTTTGGGCGACTTCACAACGTGATTTCGGGACAATGCGTTTCGGAAATCTGGCAACCTTGGGGTTTTGTTGAATCTGCAAATGGCGGTCGAGCGGAATGCAAACTTCACTTTTTGTGTAAAAGATTGCGTTTTTTCCGATAAAAAGCATCAAAGAACACTGTCCTATTGGAATGGAAGGTTTTGTTAAATTTCCAAAACAATCTGTGCGTAACTTTTCGAGGACTCTGGGAACAAACTATTGGAAAGAATGCGAAGTACAGTGAACTGTCCACATTCTACTTATTTGAGCCGCTGGCCTTCGAGACCCTGGGTCCAATCAACGAAAGCGGTCTTGTTTTTATCAAGGATCTTGGAAGACGTCTTTCCCAATTTTCCGGAGACTCCAGAGAAACTCTCTATCTCTTCCAGCGTTTGTCGATTTCAATCCAGCGCTTTAATGCCGTGGCCTTCCGCGGCTCCTTTGTCCATCCAGATTTTGTTGATTAATTGCATTGGAAAGTTTAATTTTTATTTATATAGATTACGCCACACCTAGGTAGTTAGGTGATTAATTGTATTTACTGCTTGATTTCGATATTTATAATTATACATTCAAAAATGAATCACAGTGTTTTCATTGTTGCAGGTCACCTCTAAAAGTTAATTATTGCTCACCCATAAATAGTTTAAACTAGTGAACGCGACAGAGGGTACGCATCAAGTTCAGACGGCCTTCATCTATGAACCTCTATTTGTTATTATACGGCCTTTTGGGCAATTTTTCAATCTTTTCAGGAACATACGTCATGGAGGGAAGTGGAAAGATGGTTGTCACAGCGGTAGGCGTGAGTTCTCAAGCTGGAATTATATTCACTTTGCTTGGAGCAACGGAAGAAAAGAAAGAAGATGTGCCAAAAGCACAAAAATCGCAGCGAACATCCACAAAGGATGCCAGTAAGTGACATAAAAGCCTTTTCTGCACATCGCATTCCTAATATCCTGATCATGGAACTTGGTTGCCCCGCGCAGCAGGCTCGTTCCTATGGTTCCTTGGGACCCCGGGCGCTGCTGGATATATTTTTTTAATGGGATGAAATTGACAGTTTTCACGCATAGCAGCGATACTGATTTTAATTTGGTCGCATTTGGACTCGACTTTTCTGGTATTGCTGAGTTACGCGTAAATTTAGTTATGAGACTTTTATTATTTATCATTAAAATAGATTAGCACACAACTGTGGCGGAGATTTTCCGTCCTTACACAATTAGGCTAGATAGCTAGTTCGCCACACTCTTCCCCCTTTCTTTGATGCGGAAAATCGGTTGAAAGAATGGAATTTACTTAACATGGAACCACCCATACCTAATTACCAATGGATCCTAACTTAGGATCTTGGGATAAAGCACAATCCCGATCGAAGGAACAAGTCGCACAACATACCATACCACACAACACAACAGATTTTCTTTTATTATTTATCTTTAAAATAGATTAGCACACAACCGAGGCGGAGATTCCCCGTCCTTACACAAGTAAGCTAAATCGCTAGTCCAGGTGCGAGTAAGTTCCTCACCCACCACTCTACTGGCATCTCGTCTAACCAACTAGACTACCAACCTGAAAGGCAATCTCTCTCAAACCTGAGCTCCACCTAACCCGATAGCCAGCCATACATTAAGGAAAGAAAAGGCACAACCCATCTTGGGAATATCCATCCTTCCCACACATTACCGTTTGATAGAAAGCTCATCAAAAAGAAACTCGAGACTCGAGTTATCCGTCAACTACTTGAAAAGTCCCACTACACTTAAGCGGTCAGCAAATCAAAGTGAAAGAAAAAGATTGCTCTTCTCGAACAGTCAAGAATTACTTCCACATTTTCAGGTTACTGCCTTGGATCTTTGCACCGCTGCTAACCGCTGCGAGCAGCAGAAAGTATATTAAAAAGAAACGTAAAATGCGTCATCTGACTGACTGGTCATTCCTTGGGGACGCCTACCATTTCGCCGACTGGGTCTTTCGACGGTATCTTTTATAGGCGCGGGGGACTAAGGGCGAGCATCTCTTCAAGCTCTTCCGACACATGTTGTTCGGGAAAGGAACTTCCCAAACTTCCAATGTCTATTGAGGATTCGCTATCCTCTTATTTTTTTACATGAGTTCTACAGAGACACTTTATTCACTTCTCCTAATCGAACAAAGCGGCCAGCGAAATTCCAACTAGCCATGACAGCCCAAAGATGACTACTGCCACTTGGTTCGTTACTAAATATGGCAGCAGATATGATTTCTGACGATGTGATTCTACAACATGGCTTCCCCAACCACTCGTATTTTTACTTCCATTCACAGCCAACAGTCGACGGCACCACTTTGGCGTCTAACACGAAGCGTCGCGGGACTAGCGACATTTCACTTCCCGAGTCGAGTAAACGGCAACACATTTCACTTCCCGAGTCGAGTAAACATTTTCTTCGTATCCCGTTCAGGTGAACGACAATGTAAGCCATCCTGCTTTCCTTTAACCAGTCGATTCTTTGACTTCTTCGGACTAGGTTCAACTCTAGTCGGTTCATTCCTAAAATGTTATTCAGCTTCCGACCTCAACTGCAGACAATTCCTGAGGAAATTTCTTTTTCCTTGCACAGAAAACATTCTATTTCGGAGGTCTTCCAACGATCTGTCTCAAATTCTTTTCTCTCAAACGTATCCGGTTCGTTTCTCCCTGACCCCTCGTTCGCCCTGTCCGCACAATTCCACCTCTGGCAGGATCTAACCGCGACGAAGCGGAACTCTGGCTTTGACGTGAAACGACCCAATTATCTTGTCATATTCTCAATCTGACGTTTCAGATCCTCCATGCGACGACTCTGTTGATCCTTGACTTCCGAAGTCGTAGGATCTTCTTTGGTGACCTTCACTCGCCCGTGTCTAGGATCCTTTTCACCACGTGACGTTGACTGGCGACTATATGCCTCCAACCTGACGGCATTCTTGTAAACGGCTTCAAGATCAGCAGGTTCTCTTTTCTGCACCTTATGAGCCAGCTCCTGGTTCGTCAATGCATCGAGGAACGCATCTCATGCAATCGACTCGACAATATGTTTTGTCTGACTTCTTCCACAACACTACTCAACGTTTCTCCGTGGACTTGTGTGTAGGCACGTAACTTTATGCGGTATAGATTCGTCTGATTTTCGGAACTTTAAGCTTTTCCGCCAGTTCCTGTCAAGTCACATGCTTTTGGGCACCCATGTCCCACAACAACTGCGCTGCAGGCCCTATGAGAGGACACATAAACTGATTGGCCTTTTCGATATCACTCCAGCTGTTGCATCTTTCACAGACAAAAAGGCCATCATACTTTTCCAATTTAATCATTATCCCGCGATCTTCTGCACTTTTGTTTTTCTTTTGCCTTGCAGAACGTTGACATACCCTGACATCAGAAGAATTTCGTTGAGGCAAATCAATGTCGCCGCTTGATTCATCATTGTCCACTGTCCTTGAAATGATTCGTTGCTTCACGTCAGTACTTCTCTTCTGACGCGTAGAGTCTTTTCCGTTCAATGTCGCCGCTTGATTCATCATTGTCCACTGTCCTTGAAATGATTCGTTGCTTCACGTCAGTACTTCTCTTCTGACGCGTAGAGTCTTTTCCGTTCGACCTTTCGACTTCACAGGATACCTGTCGTCTTCACTAGGCGAATTGCGCTCTTCTTCCGTTATCACAGCCACCCGACGCTGTCCTTGCTTCTTCAGAATCGGCCGACTGGTCTCCGAGTCAGTACAGTGGCTAGAAACCGTCGTCAACTCTTCCGTGACTGAATCTTAGTTTGCACTGATTTTCACCTTTCCGATAGGATTACCGACTAAGACTTTTTTATCTGTATTTTGTTCTTCTATACTCTATAGTCATTGACACTATGAACACCGTCGAAAAATAATCTTTTCTCTGTGCTTTAACCCCATGCGACACCAGTCTTCTAACTTCTGGAGGACCTCGATTGCTATACACTTTCTTCAGGCATTCAACGATGTCGAGACAACACATCCCTCGGCACAGTCTCCTCCCGGTGCGCATATAGGCATTTCGAACCCGATTTCTTAGCATTGTCAGCCTTAAACGCCTTCTCATTGGCCGATCCCACATAAAGAATATCTGTAATAGATTCATAATTCATAATTCATAATGCCTATATGCTCCCGGTACTCATGATGACCAGAATTTTTGCGAACTCTCAACAACTGGAGACGACTTTTTCTAATGAACAACGGGGATCGAAATGGCTTCAAATCTCTGGTCGAGCAATTCAACGCACTGCAAGAAATTCTCGGTTTTCATGTCTACTTCATAATTTACACAGACAATCCGTGAATTCACCATTCTTCAGGCTTCCTCACCACTCGCGGCATGGAAAGTTATGAACGTTTTCAAGAAGACATTGCAATGATGGGAAAACGAGACCAGGGCATCCTCCACGCTGGCTGACTATTCGGAGTGCATTGGATACAGTGGGAAGTGGAAGCGTTATGTGTGCACAATATTTCCACAATATTCCATTACAGTTGCACATACACATACACACATATCGGTGTCACCGAAAAACTTATAAGTCAACCAGCTTTTGTCCTGAACTTGTGACTATGTTTACACGTTTCCGGTGTGTTCACTAAATTCATTGCCTTGGAGTCCGACGGTTTGAATCTACCGTCGCGTACGTCGCGACAGATAATTATGAGCAGCAATGCAGGAGACAGTGGGAAGTGGAAGCGAACATTTCGTTATGTGCGCATTATTCTATTAATTTCCACAATAGTCCATAACTGTATGGACTATTGTGGAAATTAATAGAATAATGCGCACAAAAAAACACACACACATATCGTTACCACCGAAAAACTTAAATGTCAACCAGCTTATGTACTGAACTTCTGACGGAATTTACCTGTATTTACACGTTTCCGGTATGTTCAGTAAAACTAGCATTCGAAGCGTTTCTACAGTTCAGCACATATTGCGACTCTAATATAAGCTCTAAAAATCTAAATTCTGAACTCTAATCATGAAGTAGTTGTTTCCAACACAAAGTAGTTAGTAGTTGTTTCCAACACATAGTAGTTGTTTCCAACACAAAGTAGTTGTTTCCAACACAAAGTAGTTGTTTCGTGGTTTGGGACGCCATCTGTTCACGTTCTTTTGTGGCGTACAGAAATATTGACCGAAGACGTCGAAGAAGGCGTAGACGACATCGAGCGCCAGCTGCAACCGTCAAAGAAAATAAAGGTAACCATGAATTAGATTGCAATGAGCAATTGACGGAGATAAAGATCATTTAAGCAGCAGCTACGCCACCACCAGACGTAATTTTCCTTGTCTAAATGAAGGACTTACTCAAATTGACTGCTCACTTACGCACTTCTTCATTCTACAAAAACAAAAAACGACATGACATCTACTGCTGCTACCACTACTATTACTGCTACAACTGCTACAATTACTACTACTACTGCTGCTGCTGCTGCTACTGGCGATATGCTTACCAAAACCATGTTCCCACTTTGTGGCGCCCCTCGCCTCTGCGGATGAGGAAATAACAACGCTTATACCCCATCTCCGCTGTTCGATCGCTCTCGGTAGCACCTGCGCCTCCGTCTGTTCATGCCCTAGGAGATACTCTGTTTTACCAGGACACAGTGAGCCTCCCGAATCACTGTGGGCTGCGTGTGCGCCGTCACCACCTTCCTGCGACCGGGCGTACAGCTCGGTAGCGTCGGACCCACTCTCTGCCTCTTCCGCCGTCACTGAGTAGGCAACGTCCTATCCGTTACTCTACCGGGCTCCCGATGGTCGTAGTAGTTGTAATAGCAGAACATCCGCAACATTTTACTTTCGCCTCATATTGCTTGTTATTATTGACATTCTGGCTTAAATGAACTTTATCACCATCATCAGCAGCAGAGGCTCCGCCACCACCAGACGTAATTTTCCTTGTCTAAATGAAGGACTTACTCAAAGTTAAAGACTTGTTCACTGTAGTGAAGGACTTGCTCAAAGTCATAGCGCGGCAGTTTGTGGTGGGTACGAACATTGTCTCCGCTCCAAGGTGGTGCACCTTGCGCAACATGTATAAGTCAACCAGTCCTCTTTCAAGTAGGGATTGCGCGTTTTTTAAATTTCAACTATGTGCAAGAAATTAACAGATTTTGGTTGGTTGATTGTCGTTTCTCTAGAAAGTTATCGAGGCAGACGATAAGAAAGAGGACAGTCATGAAACAAAATCCATACTTCAAGCCAAATTAACTAGGCTTGCAGTTTTAATTGGATATGTGGGTATGTTAGAATACATTATTCGCCTATTTCGTTGTGCTCGCATATTATATGCCTACTTACTTTCTCCGTAAATAGTTCAAGTCGATTTGTTATGATAAAACTAGAACATGGTTTGTTTTGAATTCCATCTCTTCGAACTACACTGTGTCCACGATAAAGTATAACACACAATAAAGTGTCATAACTCGGTCAAAACGTTTGCGATTTGTCTGAAATTTTACACTCGACAACAGTGGCCATATTTACACGAGATCCGAGAGCCGATTAGAAATATTCGTGAGTTTGTCATATTTATGAGCGTTTGAGATGCAGCACCGAAAAATGGACCTTTCCAACATGCAAAAGCTGAAAGGAAGTGAAATTCAGATATAAATGGTGTTAAAAATGTCCTTTTTGTTCACGAACACACTACCATAGACGCAGAGGCTACTGTATGATGGTCCGGTCGATGATCACTTGGTCAAACAGCTGCCACTTTTCAATCAGACGCGCCCTACGGTTATTGATGTCATGAATACGGGAACGAAAAACGCGCTACTCCGGTACATGTACCCGGATCGAGGTCTGGACTGCTAGGCGGTCACAGTTGCGGATATGAAGCCGAGTGTCTGCCTGGACAGCTACTACACTACTCCGTCTACGGTCGTGTGTTCGTGAGCAAAAATGACATGTTGAGCACCATATTTAACTGAATTTTACTTCTTTTCAGCTTTTGCATGTTGGAAAGTTGCATTTTTCGGTGCTGCATCTCAAACGCTAATAAATTTGACAAACTACAGAATATTTCTAATCGGCTTTAGGATCTCGTGTAACTATGGCCACTGTTGTTGCGTGTAAAATTTCAGACAAATCCTAAACATTTTGACCGAGTTATGACACTTTATTGGGTGTTCTACTTTATCGTGGACACAGTGTATTATGTCTATATGTATATTTTTAAGGGTTGTAGGACAAAACCCCCCCTGGACATAACCCCCCCGGACATAACCCCCCCCGGACAAAACCCCCCCCGGACAAAACCCCCCCCAGGGTAGGACAAAACCCCCCCCGGTAGAGTATATTACATAAGTTGTCGCACTATAAAACGGCGGTCCTAAGTACGCAAGATGAAAAGAATTCTCGCTAAACAGAAGATCTTCAAATTATCGCCGAATGAAATGAAACTGTAGCTTAAGTTGCTGCTCTTTATAGGCTCTTGGACAGTAGGCTACTATTGGTGTCAATACCCCAGGGTAATGGCATTAATTAGGCAAAGTTGACAGCGCTACGAAACCCTGCGAGAAAACACAATAAAGGTGGTGTGACACCTCTCCGAAACTCTGCGAGAAAACACAATAAAGGTGGGGTGACACCTCTCCGAAACTCTGCGAGAAAACACAATAAAGGTGGGGTGACACCTCTCCGAAACCCTGCGAGAAAACACAATAAAGGGGGTGTGACACGGCTACGAAAACAGGCGAAAACTTACGGCCAGTTGGCTTCTGGCATTAAGTATACCAAGTTAAAACAACTACGAAAACCTGGATAATTAAGCTTTATCAACCGACTGCAGAATAGGCCATTTGCACGGTAAAGGGGGGGTTTTGTCCGGGGGGGTTTTGTCCTAGGTAAAATCGGGGGGGTTTGTGTCCGGGGGGGGTTTTGTCCGGGGGGGGTTTTGTCCGGGGGGGTTTTGTCCAGGGGGGGGAATGTCCGATCACCATTTTTAAGAGTGCCTCTCAATTGATCAAATAAATTTAAAAAGTTTGTAAGAATCCAATTAGATTAATCGATTTATGCTTATCGTGATTTTGATCTTCTTTGATAATTCATTACAAGTAACTTGAAACTCAGTAAATAATACAAACAGATACTAGATATTGACTTAGAAACTGTTTGTTTTCATTGTGGCATAATTGAGACAGTTGACTAGCTTGTTTGTCTATGACAATTTGCAATAACAGCTATGCTCAACTGACAATTATAATTTTCTGGTTTATTCGCCTCTAAGATTTGAGCAATATCACCACGCAATGTCGAGGATGGTAATCGCGATCTAAAATCTTCTAAAACGCTACTCGAAAACCATGTGTGGGGTTTATTCAGAAGCGCTGCGTTGAGTAAAACGGTTTGGCCGTAAGAGTTGTGCAACGGTGGGGTGGAGGGGGTCATCTTGCCATAGGATCAAAGCGACGGAAAGTTAAAGTGTGTGGATGGCTTTGTATATCCTGTTTAGGCTTATGCACTTGTTTTTATTCATACAAACTTTACATGCGTCATTTTTATACAGGTACGGCAATCGCTATATTGACATTCATCATTTTGACGATGAGATTGTGCATCGAGACATTCGCAATTGACAAAAAGCCTTGGTCAAACAAGTACATACAGGATTTAGTCCATTACTTCATAATAGCCATAACGGTTTTGGTCGTCGCCGTTCCTGAAGGATTACCTCTAGCTGTCACAATATCGTTAGCCTATGCAGTCAGGGTGAGCACAACTTAGAAAGATTTCTGCGTTCGGCTTCAGTTTAAATAAGCGAATTGAAATCATTTAATGATAGTTCCGTCAATGTATAGATTTTTTGCGCAAGATATTTTTCGGACTAGGATCGAAAATTAATGGAGGTCCGTCGAAGTAAAGAGAAATTAAGAGAAATTTGCCGCTCTAACAAGTAGAGTAATAACTAAAGAAAGCATGAAATCTTTATTTTCGATGACGAGCCAAAACCAAGACCAGAACATGTATGCAAAAGTAGAAATTTAAACTATTTACTAATTTCTTTACTAATTAAGTCTAGTCAAGTAAAGTAAAGCCCTATCCCGTTCCATGAGGAACATAGAGAGGCACTCATCTCCTTTTCCATAGCCCTGAGCGAGCAATGGACGAATCCCAAGGTCCTGGATACGAGGTCAGTGTATCGCTGGACTTGCTGTTTACTTCCCTGCTTACGCCGGTACCAAATTATACTGCTATATTGCTATATTGACGGAGGCACATGTGCGTAAACAACTTGCCCAAGGTTGTTACCCGGAGTCGAACCCGCAACCTCCCGCTCCGTGAGCGGACGCGTTATCGGTCCGCCATCAGGTCGCTAATTAAGTCTAGGCGTAACATATTGTTAAAGCCTATTAAAATGTGATGAAAAATACGGATTCGCGTTTTAGTTGTCTAACAATTATTGCAACATCTTGTGAACCTACTTTGGCAGTAATGCTTTCAGTATTCAAAAAATCGGCGTGATAAATTACGTTTCTATATTGTTAACTATTTATACGTAAGTACGCTTCTATAAATCTGCATAATTTTTTGTAAGCCCTATGCAGTGCCCAGTTCAATGACTGGTGTTTTGATGAGAGAAATCCAAATGATTTGTGTGTAACTTTTATATATAATTTCATTACATATAATATAGTTTTATTCGTGTATAACTTTTACTTTTAGCCACCGTTTCAAGTAAAAATTGTAATAATAATTTTGATTGCTTGTTTCTCATGCTTTGATATGGCTTAGCTTGTTTTTGTGGATTTTTTTTAGCTTACAACAGATTTTGTCTACTAGAAAAGGCAGAATAGATACAGATGAAAACAACGCCAAAATAGACAAAATCTGTTGAGCTCTGTAAGGACACCAAATCTCTTCAGGAAAAATAAAATAAAACGAGTACTTTGGATTTCTCTCCATCTGTACTTTCATCAAAACACAAGCCTTTCAAAATAACCAACTTTCTGCATTCTTTCTGAAAATCACCTTAGTTTTCATTTAGTCTAAAAAGCCCAAGCAATAGCTTTTGATTTACTCACTTTCCATTGTTTCAAGTTGCCTATCCTATGAACATTTTGTAGTATGAAGTTTCTAATATGCCCAGTTTGAAGGCATCTACTTTTTAAATTTACACAAATGAATAGTTGAATAGTTGTTATAGTTGCTTAATGGTTGCTATAATTGCTGTGATTGCATAATTTGCATTGTAGCAAAATATGTACTTCTCTTTGAATACATATAGAAGAAGAGCACAGATTTTCTTTTGGACGTCAATTAGTCAGGGCATCACTTTTAAGTGCAACCAGTACTCAACATATTGATGAGCATTCTATTTCTGTTTGGTAC
The DNA here is from genome assembly GCA_945859605.1 of Lumbricus rubellus. Taxonomy (NCBI): domain Eukaryota; kingdom Metazoa; phylum Annelida; class Clitellata; order Crassiclitellata; family Lumbricidae; genus Lumbricus; species Lumbricus rubellus. Next base: position 31,384,130 of record OX243818.1, read on the forward strand.
TTTTGTGATTTTGTGCAATCGGGGCCCGTCCTGAACGTGAAAGTCTTTTGAACATCTTTTACCTTACCAATTATAATTATGTAAACAGTTACGTTACACTCTAGCACACGATCGGATTCCAGAATCACTCTTGCATAACGACGTGCGACATAAACCTAATGAGACATTTGGGTGCTTGTGAAAATGAAAGTGACAATGAAGTAGAAAAAAAGCATTTTCAAGTTCAAAAGTAAACCAATAATAATAATAGACCAACTAAATCAAAATCAAAAACTAAAATCAAAATCAATAAACCAACTAAATCAAAATCAATAAACCAACTAAATCAAAATAAGCTAATCTGTATAGCCACGAGCGTCAATATGTTTAGAAATTCTTCAAAACGCGAAAGCAGCAACCACAACATGAAGTATGTGCAGTCATTATTTTTTTATGACGTCTTTCAGTTATACAGAGACGCAGTTTCTTGTAGAAAATGATGTTTGATAATAACCTTGTGAGACACCTGGATGCGTGTGAAACAATGGGGAACGCGACAGTTATTTGCTCAGACAAAACAGGGACACTGACCACAAACCGCATGACAGTTGTACAAAGCTACATAGCAGGTAAGCTGCATTCTCTATAGCATTTGTTTTCGTAAAGATGCTGATGTTAGAAGATTATTATTATTATTATTATTATTATTATTATTATTATTATTATTATTATTATTATTATTATTATTATTATTATTATTATTATTATTATTATTATTATTATTATTATTATTATTATTATTATTATTATTATTATTATTATTATTATTATTATTATTATTATTATTATTATTATTATTATTATTGTAACAATCATTTATCACTTTTGACAAAAGTTCCGAAGTATAATAATCGTTACTACAGATCTTGGTCTTCGCCATCAGTGTCGTGCATAAAAGACATTATTATATTATTATTATTATTATTATTATTATTATTTTTTAGTTATTTTATTTTTTGCCCGAGGTAGTAAGGATCCCTTGGGCTGTAAAAGTGTAAAAGAATAAAATCAGGTTATAGGTTATCGTCTCCAACGTAGTGCTCAAAAGTGCCTCTAAATGCCACGGCGTTAAACCGTTGGGTGCAAACTGACAAACGCTGGAAAAGCTGCAGGATTTCTCGGATGTCACCCCGTCATGCGGCGGCCCAACTCCTGGAGAAATTCTAGACCTGTCCGGTTTATTATTATTATTTTTTTTTTAAAAATTATTTCTTAAATTATTTAATACCATCTTTTATTTCCGATTCAAGCTGTGCAAACACCAACTGGCTGTGCCTGATAAATACTGAACCGCTGTCAAAACACTAGCATAATGTGCAAAAAATGTATATGCAGTATATATGTATATGATCAGTCGTCCTCGACCCCGGCGAGTTGTGCGAAATCTTTGGGTGCAAATAGATAAACGTTGAAGCAGGTGCAAAGTCTCCCGAGGGTCTCCAGAGATGGCGGTCATGCGGCGACCCAACTCCATCAAAAACTCGCGTCCTGATCGGTTGATGGCAACGGGGACAAAATCGTGGGTGGACAAAATCGTGGGTGCCTGGGAGAGTTGAATATTTGGCGCATTTCCGGTTTGCAGCGTGTTCGATCTGCCCCTCCAGGTATTGATGACGTGATGTTGAGGTAGGATGTAGCACAAGTATGGATTGATGTTGCATCCCATGCGACATACCTGCCCCTCGCCCAGGGGACCAATGTGGCTCCGTCAGGTCTCTTGCCATCTACGCGGATCAGGCACGGTGGTTCTTTCGAACTTGGAATGTCAGCTTTTACGAGGGCTCTCCAGATAACATCATTCACGGCGAAGTGGCGTGCGGCTCTCCCTGCAGATAATTATTATTATTATTATTATTATTATAAAATTATCCGAAGTAGTTCAATTCACAAAGGTATACAAGACAACGAATAGTGAATATAAAGATTATGGAATCCGTTGTAGTCAATCTGATGGCTGTGGCTGCTTCTCGAATGTGCCCCTGCAAGCAACAGCGTTGAATCGTTGGATGCAAACTGAAATCCGTTGGAACAGATAGCTTGACTCTTTGGGGTCTCCAGTGATTTGAGTCAGGAGACGCCCCAAAACCTTCAGAAGCTTCAATCCGTCGATGTTGATTGGTCCCATGGTCTCGAAAGCCAGTGGAACAAAGAGATAGGTGGCCATAAGATGATTGTATTTATCGACCTTCCTGGTAGCCGCCACTTCCGCTGCCGCACCCGCAGAAACGGATGTCGCCTGGACAATTGAAATCCGTTGGAACAGATAGCTTGACTCTTTTGGGTCTCCAGTGATTTGAGTCAGGAGAAGCTACAGTGTCGATCACCGTGGCGTCCCAGACGAGATTCCGGCCTTTGTACCAAGGTATCAGCGTAAGACCATCAGGGCGTCTGCCGTCAGTTCTAGAAAGACCAGGTGGTTCCTTAACATTTGGGAAACCTGCTCGTGTAAGACTTCGACTAATTAGATCGTTTAATGTGGCATGTCTGGCGATCCGTCCAGGTCCAAGACCACAGGAAAGTCCATGCGCTCCATTCGCTGTCACTCGAGCTCCACATGGGCAAGCATGAGGCTCACGAATGCATGTACCCAGACGGAGACCTACCGCAATTCTGACCGCCTCATCGTCTAGACGTAGTCCACATGATGTCACGGGGAGGGCGAAAAGCCAGTCACCGGCGTGAGGCGCTGCGACTGCCTTGAGACGTGCTTGATGGTATGGGTCGGAAAGCGCATTGCTCAGCTCGGTAAACATCTTCTGCACGAGAGGCTTGTCCCAACTTGATTGTTTGTGAGCCGCACCACTCTCAGGTAGCCCAGTTTGGCTCTCAATGCACCACAGATGCTCCATCAATTCCACACGCTCGTCAATATCGGGGCATGCATGGCAAGCATGGAGGACTGGAGTGCTCGGGTGCTTGCAGCGGAAGCCAAAAAGGCGGGAAGAGCAAGCGAAGCCACCCGGCGAATTCCTAGTCCACCCATCTTCACCGGCAAAGATGCCTGTAGCCATTGGTCGTTCGATAGGGCGATGTTGAGGACTGCACTCATGCCGTTCCGAAGGAGTTCGTCGAATTTATCCAGCAGCACGTGCCCTGTGCAGGGGCTACATCTTAAAGTGTACATCAATCGATGGGAGCTGAGAGAGCAACGGAGGAGGATCAGAGCGTCGTGTTTGGCGATGGACTCCAGTCTGTTAATTGCCAACGACAACTCGGTACATCTGCCTTCAAGACAAGTTGTCAAGGCCTCACTGGTGGACAATGGCGCACCCAGCAGACAGGCTTTCTCGGGCGACGTGACGATAAAATTCTGAAAAACACGGTCGATGCCTTGCAGGTCATGGTGATAGATGATTTCGCATTTGTTCTGATTGAGTTGCAGTCCAAGTTGTTCACATCTCTGCATCAAGAGACTCACATCCTTCGCTACCATGGCTGCCTCTCCTCCCAGGGATAGATCATCCATGTAGCCCAGAACCAACGGTGATGACAAATCTTGCAGAATGGGTTGTAACGGAAGACATAAAAGCATCGGACCCAATGGGTCTCCCTGTTGGGGCCCGACCTGTGATGAAATTGTATATTGACCAAACCGGAGCTCAGAGGGTTCGGCGTATGCGAGGTGGCAGAATGAAGAAACTTCGGGGAGGATTTCATCAATCGAAGAAAGCATTTGATCTCTGTAAAGACTGTTAAACGCATTCTTAAAGTCAAGCTTCACAAGAATTGACCCTGGTGGCAATGTTTCCAGGAAGCGTCTCGCTGCGTGGACCGCTGCCTCTGCTCCACCCGGCACACCGACTCCAACCTGCCTTGGTGCAAGATAGTCGGTTGTCCTTGTAACCGCATAGGCATTTGCGAATTTAGATGCGAGTCTACGCCAGTAGTACCCTATGACTATTGGACGGAGACCACCAGAATCTTTTCTGAGCGCCATGAGGGTGCCTCCAAAGAGAACGGGTCTGATGTGCTCAGGGCATTCACCCTTAAGAAGGAGGTTGACCAGACCGGTGATGGCAGTGATAAGCTCTGATCTAATTTCGACGCAATTTACCAAGTCGGATAGATGCTGAGGACGAAGACCGTCAGGTCCTCCCGAAGAACCCTGCGGAAAAGAACGAATCCGGCCGAGAACCTCTTCTTCAGTGGTTTGGAAGGGCTCCACGCTACGATTTACCGTGAAATGAGGTCGGTCGGTTGGATGCTCAGGGTGTTTAGAGCGTAACTCCTCTAAGGTTTCCGATATCTGCCATAACTGGAATGTCGTTAGAGCACAGTATTCTGATGGCCGCTCTGATGTTACCATCCTCTAGTTTGGAAGCAACAGCTGCGGCTATCGCCTGGTTATCATTATTATTATTATTTTTTTTTTTTTTTTTTTTTTTTTACCCGAGGTATCTAGGATCCCTCGGGATTTCAAAAAATTATGATAGGAGCTGTTATTCAATGTAAAGAAAATCAGGCCTCGTCCTCCGTGACAATATTAAAGGGACCACGAAAAGCGATGGCATTGTAGCGCTGCAGACAGATGGAAATGCGCTGGAAGAGAAAAGTTGCTTCTCGCGGCTCACCAGAAACGACCGAGAGACGCTGACCAACCTCGCGGATGAAACTGAGCCCGGCAGAGTTGATGGGACCCAGTGTGTCCAGGGCAATGGGAACAAAGATGTGTGATGATGGTAGCCCCGCGTACTTTTCGGTTTTACGTACGGCGGCTTGTTCCGCAGCAGCACCCGCCGCATTCGCTGTGTGAGCGATGTAGGATGCCGCGCAGGTGTGGACTACCGTAGCATCCCAGGCCAGATGTTTGCCTGCCGCCCAGGGGATCAATGTGGCCCCATCAGGTCTCTTGCCGTCTATGCGAGACAGACCAGACGGCTCTTTGGTGCTTGGGACATCGGCTCTCTGCAAAGCCCGCCAGACTATGTCATTGATGGCGTGATGACGAAGGGAACGCCCAAAAGCCAATCTACATGCGAGACCGTGTTGGCCATCGGGGCCCACCAGAGAACCGCAGCCACATTGATGTGGGCTGCAGAGGCTCAGACCCAACCGAAGGCCAACTGCCACGCGCACTGCCTCATTGCTGAGACAGAGGCCGCACGATGGGATTGGAAGGGCTGTCAACCAGTCGCCGGAGTGAGGGGAACTCACAGCCAGCAAGCGTGCTCGGTCAGTTGGATTATTGCTGTTGCTCCAAACTGCCAATTTGTCTGCTTCGATCACTGGCTTGTCCCAAGTTGCCTGTTTAGCCGGCAACGGATCGACACACGATGGAAGTGTATCCCTACGGGCCATCAAGATATCACCCAATTGCGGATCAGACGCCGCTGAGCTGAGACCAAGAATGGCTGACTGGAGTGCAAGGGTTGTCGCAGCTGATGCCATGTAGGCAGAAGAAGCCAGCGATCCAACCCTCCTCACGCCCAGGCCGCCATGTCTGATGGGCAACGTGGCCTGCAGCCATTGGGTGTTGTCCAGCTTGATGTTTACGATGGATTCAAGGCCATCTCTCATGATGTTATCAAGCCTTTCCAAGGTTAAGTGGTCAGAACAAGGGGAGCAACGGAGCAGATGACTGATTCTAGGCGCACCAAATGAATTATTATTATTATTATTATTATTATTATTATTATTATTATTATTATTATTATTATTATTATTATTATTATTATTTTTATTATTATATCAATATCATTTATTAATTAAAACAACTTGTTGCTAAACAATATCCGGAGATATAAATAATGTTGCTCTGGAACGGCTCACTCGGTAGTGTCTGGTTGGGCAAAAGTGCCTCGGAAAGAAATAGCATTAAAGCGTTTGATGGTGGCAGAAAGGCGTTGAAAAAGGTAAGATGTCTCTCTAATGTCTCCAGAAATTAGTGTTAGACGTTTTCCAAGGTGCTTAATAAAATCAAGACCATTGTTGTTAATTGGGCCCAGGGTCTCCAGGGCCACGGGGACAAAGTGGTGGTTGGCCAACAGGTGATCGTATTTGGCAGTTTTTCTCGTGTCCGCCAATTCAGCCGCAGCCCCCGCCGTTGCAGCCGAGGCATGTAGGTAGGAAGGAGCAACCGTGTCTATTACGGTGGCATCCCACACGAGGCTGCGTCCTCCTCGCCACGGAATCAGTCATTCCGTCGGGTCTTTTTACATCAGTGCGTGAGAGACCGGTTGGTTCCTTGATGTTCGGCATTCCAGCTTGTGTAAGACTTCGGCTTATGATGTCGTTTAGAGTCGCGTGTCTGGCTATTCGGCCCGGGCCTAGGCTACATGATAGGCCATACGAACCCTCTGCAGTGACATTCATCCCACAAGGGCACGTGTGGGGCTCGCAGGTCATCGTTCCCAATCTCAGACCCACTGCCACTCTGATTGTCTCATCATCCATTCGTAACGCACATGATGTGATCGGGAGTGCGAATAGCCAGTCTCCAGCGTGAGGCGCCGCTGTTGCTTTCAGCCTTGCTTGATGGTATTCGTCGTTGCATCCTTCGGTTAGCGAGTCCTTCACCTTCTCTATGAGTGGTCCGTCCCAACGTGCTTGTTTATATGCTGCTTGGTTGTCTGGTTGTGTTGTTTGGCTTTCTTCCAGCCATCGTTGCAGCATATGTTCCTCTTGCTCGTCTTGGTCTGGTCGAACATGGCAGAGCATAGATGACTGGAGAGCGCGGGTGCTCGCAGCGGAAGCCAAGAAGGCGGGTAGCGCAAGTGAGGCAGCCCGATGTATGCCCAGTCCTCCCATCTTAACTGGTAGAGAAGCTTGGTGCCATTGAGTGTCATCCAGGTTGATGTTTAGAATAGAGGAAATGCCTCTTCTCTGTATTTCGTCATATTTGTGCAGTAGCGGGTGTTCATAACAGGGAAAACATCTAAGCATGTGCAGCACTTTTTGAGAGCATAGGGCGTTCCTTAACAGGACCAGCGCATCATGTTTTGAGATGTTTTCCAGTCTTGAGACTGCAAGTGCCAGCTCGCTGCATCGAAATTCCAGGCACGTTGTTAAGGCTTTATCCGGTGATAGAGGCGCTCCCAGAAGACAGGCATCTTCCACGGCTACTGGGCTGAACTGATGCAGAGCTGGATGTTTCTTCCATTCGTCCGATCGTGAAATCACCTCACACTTTTCACGGTTGAGTTCAAGGCCCATGAGGCTGCATTGACGTTCTATCTCTCTCACGTCATCTGCTACCACGGCCGCTGCTCCTCCCAACGTTAGGTAGTCTAGGTAACCCAACGTTAGATCAGAGGACAGGTTCTGCAGGATTGGCTGCAGCGGTATGCAGAACAGCAATGGTCCTAGTGGGTCACCCTGTTGGGGACCGACTTGCGAGAGCAGTGTGTATTTTCCGAACTGCAGTATTGTTGCTTCTTCGTATGCTAGGCGGCTGTATGGTGTAAGCTCTGGCGCGATCTCGTCCAATGCCAGGAGCATGCGATCTCTGTGCAGGCTGTTGAATGCATTTTTGAAATCCAGTTTTACCATGATTGAGTCGCTGGGCATTTCCGTTAAGAATCTCCTCGCCGCGTGGCATGCCGCTTCCGCCCCTCCTGGCACTCCCACTCCGACCTGGCGCGGTGCGAGGTATGTGGCTGCTTTTTGAACCGTGTTGGAGTTGGCGCTCTTAGATGTTAGTCGGCGCCAGTAGTAGCCGATAACTATCGGACGCAAGCCTCCAAGTCTTCTTCCGTAGTGCGATGAGCGTTCCGCCGAACAAAATCGGTCTGATCTGCGCTGGACAGACTCCTGTCAGGAGGAGGTTGACCAGCCCTGTGATGGCTTCCACGAGTCCCTTTCCAATATCGGAACAAGTCACCAGATCAATCAGGTGCTGTGGTCGAATGCCGTCCGGTCCACCTGAAGAGCCAGCCGGAAAGGATCGTATGTGTCCCCTCATCTGCTCCTCACTGATCTGTAAGGGCGCAAATCGGGGCGCTGGTGTGATGACAGGTCAGTCGTTTGGAGGATCTGGATGCTTCGATCTGAATTCCTCCAGCGTCTGTTGGTCCACGTTTGCCGGTTTGTCGCTCGAGCATAGAATTCTTACAGCAGCTCTAATGTTGCCGTCTTACAATTTGGATGCTACAGCTGCTGCCATTGTCGTCTCGTCGCTTAGGTTGGCCTTACGTCTGTAGCTATTGTTCGTGAAGTCCTGTGCAGTGATCTCTGCCCACTTGCGTGGCCAATCCGCGAGAAAGCCGTTAACCCTGGTTTTGATTGTCGTAGTCAAATTGTGGCGCTTGCCTTCTCTTTTCGGTTGCTCCAGAATCCCGGTGCCGAAGGTCAACATCATGTGCCAGTGTGATGGATTGTCTGGATCGATGCGGATTTTGTTGATGATTGTCGTTAGAAGCCGACCCACGCTCGGTCTGGCGCCTTTTGGAATGCGTTTCAAGATTCTGTGTCGCATCGTCGGGTGAGGGGTCGTGTCCTCGATGGTTTCACCCTCTTAGGCTCCTTGAACTGATGCTTGTCCACTGGTGTCTATCCCTGTTGACATCGATTCAAATACATCCGTCAAACGGCGTTCGTCTGCCTCTTGCACTTCAAGAGGTAGTCTATACGACCCTGGACATGGTTGATTACGAGGGCCGTGAAGGTGAACTTTCCCGTCTTTGTTATGAAGCAGTCTTAACGACCTGCATACACTGCATACGCCTTTAGCTTTTTGTGACTCACGAACGGGCGACGTCATGTAATCCGCCAGCAGAGTCTGACGACGATGCGTTGTCAAGACAACGTTTATGACATAGCTAGCGGTTTAAACGAGATAGTTAAATTTAAATGGCTCTGTGAACGTTATAAAGAAATCAAATTATTGGCCAACCATACTCAGAAGAATCCTGGTCGTTTCGCAAAATGTGTCTTGATCTTGGCGAAACGAGTAAAACAAAACGAATCGTTCGAATCACGAGACGATGATCTTTCTGATGGTGACAAAAATCCATTGTAAACGAACACGCGATTCGCAAAAACATTGATTAATTAACAGGTGGACCAAAATGTCAGCCCACGCTGTCCGCTGGTACCATTTATTATTTAATAATAATAATAATAATAATTATTATTATTATTATTCATTCATTATTATTTATTCATAATTATTCATTCATATTATAAAATTATCCGAAGTAGTTCAATCCACAAAGGTATACAAGACAACGAATAGTGTATATAAAGACTATGGAATCAGTTGTAGTCAATCTGATAGCTGTGGCTGCTTCTCGAATGTGCCCCTGCAAGCAACAGCGTTGAATCGTTGGATGCAAACTGAAATCCGTTGGAACAGATAGCTTGACTCTTTGGGGTCTCCAGTGATTTGAGTCAGGAGACGCCCCAAAACCTTCAGAAGCTTCAATCCGTCGATGTTGATTGGTCCCATGGTCTCGAAAGCCAGTGGAACAAAGAGATAGGTGGCCATAAGATGATTGTATTTATCGACCTTCCTGGTAGCCGCCACTTCCGCTGCCGCACCCGCAGAAACGGATGTCGCCTGGACGTATGATGAAGCTACAGTGTCGATCACCGTGGCGTCCCAGACGAGATTACGGCCTTTGTACCAAGCATGGTGTAAGAAGGGATGGTGTGCGCACTTGGCTGAAATTTGTGGCTCAAGTCGCTAGATGGCGTAGCATGCAACAGTTGATGGACCTCGCCCATAAGCCTAATGGAATTTCATGATATGGTATGGCATATAAAAGCCATATATACTTATACTCCTTCACTCCATGTCCGTTCCTTAGTGCCAGTCTCATGTCTGAACGAAGGAGGAGGGCGACACAAATTATCTTTGCTATGTTCTGTTCCATCTGCTCTTTGTTTCCTTTTTCTCTTGTGTTCCGTGTTCTCTGTTCCATGTGATGTTATTGTGTTCCCTGTGTTCCAATGTTTTCTTTGTCCTCTGACCTTGATGTTCATATCGATGTTCCGTGTTCCCTTGTTCTCTGTGATGTGCCCTCTGTTCCCTGTTAATTGATGTTCCGTGTTCCTTGTTCCCTGTGAAATTCCAGGTTCCTTATGTTCCATGCTCCTTAATTGTTTATATTCCTTATGTTCCACGGTCCCTGTTGTTTGTTTCGCGTCCTTTGTTTTCTTATGTCGCTGGTGTTGAATGTGATGTTCCATGTTCCTGGTGTTCCTTGGTGTTCCCTGTTTCTTATGTTCCACAGTCGTTGTTACATATTCCGCGTTCCATGTCGCATACCGGTAATATTTCTTATGCTTATCCTGATGATTCATGTTCCTTTTGTTCCACGGCCCTTGTTGCGTGTTTTGCGTTCCTTGTTCTTTAATGTTTCTGAAGTTCCCTCTGGTGTTCCATGTTCATTAAGCTCTACAGTTTTGGTTGCGTGTTCCGCGTTCCGTTTTTTTTATTGCCTCTGAAGTTCCTCCGATGTTCCTTGTTTCTTATGTTACCTTGTGTTTAATGTGTTCCTTATTCCTTGTTGCATATTTCTGGTTCCATGTTCCTTAATGTTTCTTGTGTTCCCTCTTATGTTTCTTGTTCCTTGCGTTCCACGGACCTTGTTGCGTGTTCCACATTCCGTGTTCTGTTTTCCAGCGAACGTTCCCTGATGTTCACCTGTTCCTTGTGTTCCACATTCTTTGTTCCACATTCCGTGTTACATGTTTCTTAATGGTTCTGATCTTCCCTTTTATGTTCCATGTTCATTACGTTCCACGGACCATGTTGCGTGTTCCACATTCCGTGTTCTCTAATGTTTCTCATTTTCCCGTGATGTTCCAGGTTGTTTATGTTCCATGTTCCTTGCTGTATATTGCTTACGTTCCACGTTCCTTGTTGCTTGTTCTGCGTCTTTTTCTCTGATGTCTCTGGTGTCCCATGTGATGTTTCATGTTCCTTATGTTCCCTGTTCTTTGCGTCCCCATTCGTTGTTCTTCACTTATTCTAATTTCCTCTGATGTTCCATGTTCCGTATGTCACCTGATGGTCCATGTTCCTTGTGATCCAATTCCGGTTGCACTTTCCGTGTTCCATGTTCCTTAATGTTTCCTCTTATGTTCCATGTTCCTGAATGTTTTTGATGTTTCCTCTTATATTCCACGTTCCTGAATGCTTTTGTTGCTTCATCTGATGTTACATGTTCCTTACGTTCTACAGTCCTTGTGGCGTGTTCCGGAATGCATGCATGTTCCGTGTTCCTCGTCCTATATTCCCATATTCTCTGAACATTGTTATCTGTGATGCTTCATGTTCTTTGCGTTCCACGTTCTTTGTTGTATAATTATTAGGCCTATGTTCCTAGGTGTTCCGTGTGATGTTCCATGTTCCCTGCAATGTTACCTGATCCTCATCGCCACTAGTATGTTCCAAATGATGTTCCCTGCTATGTTCCTGCACTCTCCTTGTCTCTATGTTCCATGATTCGAATGTTCCTTGCGTCTTGCTCTATATTCCCTGTGCTGCATGTGCGCAAAAGGCGACAGTAGCGCCACCTGCTGAACTAAAATATGAAGAGCCAAAAACGTTGTATGGCCAGTATAGGAAGTGCGCACACCATCCCTTCTTACACCATGGTACCAAGGTATCAGCGTAAGACCATCTGCCGTCTGCCGTCAGTTCTAGAAAGACCAGGTGGTTCCTTAACATTTGGGAAACCTGCTCGTGTAAGACTTCGACTAATTAGATCGTTTAATGTGGCATGTCTGGCGATCCGTCCAGGTCCAAGACCACAGGAAAGTCCATGCGCTCCATTCGCTGTCACTCGAGCTCCACATGGGCAAGCATGAGGCTCACAAATGCATGTACCCAGACGGAGACCTACCGCAATTCTGACCGCCTCATCGTCTAGACGTAGTCCACATGATTATTATCATTATTATTATTATTATTATTATTATTATTATTATTATTATTATTATTATTATTATTATTATTATTATTATTATTATTATTATTATTATTATTATTATTATTATTATTATTATTATTATTATTATACAACAGTCGGATTATATAGTATTGTTACAGAGGCAATGTGGAAGAGAAGCAGATGGCGTTGCCCCGCTGGACTGCTATAGAGATTCTTTGAAGGAGGTAGCTTGTCTCGAGTTTGTCTTGTGTCGCCTCGGTCAACCTTCGTCCCAGGTCTAAGACAAAGTCCAGTCCTTCCGTACTCCAGGATCCGCTGCACTCCAATGCCACTGCCACGAAGTCATGTGTCCGGGTGATTGCGTCGTATTTGGTCCTTTTGGCAGCGGCTGCTCGGTTTGCGGCCTCCCCTGCTCCTGCTGATGTTGCTGCCAGATGCGATGCCGCAAAGGTGTCTGACACCGTCACGTCCCAAGTGAGACACTTTCCACATGTCCATGGAATGCGCGTCACGCCATCCGGCCGTTTTCCGTCTTCCCTTTTGAGCCCTAACGGTTCCTTCTGAGACGGAATGTTTGCCCTTTTTAAGGAGCGCCATACGATGTCGTTCAGCAAATTGTGACGTTGTTGCCTGCCAGCGTTTTTCCTGCATGCCAGACCGTGGAGGCCTCTGGCATCGACTCTTTCGCCACAATGACACACGTGTGGCTCGCATAGGGTTGTCCCGAGTCGCATCCCAACGGAGATCCTTATCACCTCATCGGACAGTCGCAGACCCAGAGCAGTTACTGGAGGTGCTAATAGCCAATCTCCCGCGTGTGGTGCCTGGGAGGCCAACAGACGAGCTCGGTCAATTGCTGTATTCGCAGACTCGTTAAGGGTTGTCAATGCCTTTTTGATCCAGAGGTTGTCCCATTCTCTTTGACGATGAGTTGCTGATCCAGATGGTGGTTCGGATCTCGTGAGTGCTGTCCATGCTTTTAACGCTGTGTCCATTAGATTGTCCGGGGTGTCATCTGTTTCTGGTGGCAGTATGTTTGCCTGGAGTTCGCTTATTATTATTATATATATATATATATTTTTTTGCCCTGAGGTACTTCATTCCCCCAGGGACTTATGGACTATTATTAACTGAAGAATGTATGTCTGGTGGGTCAGGCCTCGTCTTCAGGGTGTGAGGCAAAAGTGCCTTTGAAAGCGACCAGGTTGTAGCGTTGGATGCAAAAGGACAGACGTTGAAAAAGAAAAGAGGCTTCACGTCTGTCACCACTGATTGAAGAGATGCGGCTGCCAATTTCATTAATGAAGTCTGAGGCCGACGGGTTGAGCGGACCCAATGTCTCTATGGCCACCGGCTGAAAGATGTAGGAAGTGGGCAGGCCTCCGTATTTTTGTTCTTTGCGGATGGCCGCCTGCACTGATGCAGGCCCGACCAAACCGTTCGTGTGGGCTATGTACGAGGCGGCACACGTATGAACGATGGTGGCATCCCACGCCAAGTATTTCCCCCCTGACCAGGGTATGAGGGTTGCCCCGTCCGGCCTTTTTCCATCGGATCTGAAGAGACCCGCCGGTTCCTTGATGCTTGGAATGTCAGCTCTGAGGGGGGCACGCCAAATGATGTCATTTATGGCGTGGTGACGAAGGGAGCGACCCATGGCTCTCCTGCAGACGAAACCATGATGGCCCTCGGGGCCAACTCCCTCGCCACAATGGCATGTGTGTGGACCACACAAGTCCAAGCCCAACCTCAGACCCACCGCCACCCGGACAGCCTCGTTATCCAGGACAAGGCCACAAGCGGCGATTGGGAGCGCGGACAGCCAGTCAGCTGAATGGGGACTGCCCGACGCGTCCAGCCTGGCTCGGTTGACTAACCCGACGGCACTCTGGCGGATTTCCGCCTTGTCCTTTTCAACCAGGGGCCTGTCCCAAAGGCTCTGTTTTCCGGGTAAGGGGTGCATTGTCGCCGGCAAGGTATTATTATTATTATTATTATTATTATTATTATTATAATTTTTTTTGCTCCGAGGTATTTAGAATCCTTCAGGGACTTATTATTATTATATTATTATTATTATTATTATTATTATTATTATTATTATTATTATTATTATTATTATTATTATTATTATTATTATTATTATTATTATCATTATTAATATTATTATTATTATTATTATTATTATTATTATTATTATTATTATTATTATTATTATTACTATTACGCAGATCAATCGTAATAATTTTTGAAACGAAAAGTGACTATTGTTTCTGTAACTAGTCCGGAATTGTCAGGCCTCGTCTTCAGGGTTTGAACAAAAAGAGCCTCGGAAGGCCACGGCATTAAAGCGCTGGAAAGAAATCGACAAACGCTGGAAGAGAAAGCAAGTTTCTCTAGACTCTCTTGAAAATTCGGAAATACGTCTTCCAAGATCTTTGACGAAAACAAGACCGCTTTCGTTGATTGGACCTAGGGTCTCGAAGGCCAGCGGCACAAATAAGTAGGTTTTGGACAGTTCACTGTTCTTCGCATTCTTTCTGGTGGCAGCCAGCTCAGCCGCCGCTCCAGCTGCGGCCGATGTTGAGCTAAGGTAAGATGGAGCCACGGTGTCCGTCACTGTGACATCCCAAACGAGACTACGGCCTCCGCTCCATGGAATTAGAGTCATCCCATCGGGACGCTTTCCGTCCGACCTCAGCAAACTGGATGGCTCTTTAATGTTGGGGACGCCGGCACGAGTCAGACTGCGACTAATCAGATCGTTCAGGACGGCGTGTCTGGCGATCCTGCCCGGACCGAGACAACAGGACAGGCCGTGGGAGCCATCCGCTGTAACCACCGCCCCACAAGGACATGCGTGTGGCTCGCATAAAACCACTCCAAGGCGGAGGCTTACAGCTATCCTCACCGCTTCGTCGTCCAGCCTCAGACCACACGATGAAATTGGCAGCGCAAACAACCAGTCGCCGCTGTGAGGCGCAGCGACAGCTTTAATGCGTGCTCGATGGTATGCGTCAGTGTGGATTCGACCACCTTGATTACAAGCGGTCTGTCCCAGTGCGACTGCTTGTGGGCTTCGCTCTCGTCTGGTGGTGCGATGCCGCTCGCTTCGCACCAACGTCGTGTCATCTCTTCCACACATACGTCGATGTCAGTCTGCTTTAGTCCCAGCATAGAGGATTGGAGGTCGCGGGTGCCTGCAGCAGAAGCCAGAAAGGCAGGGAGTGCAAGCGAAGACACCCGACGAATTCCGAGTCCACCAAGCTTAACGGGCAAAGAGGCCTGAAGCCATTGGTCGTTCGATAAGGCGATGTTGAAGACTGTACTTAATCCGTTTCGAAGAATTTCGTCGAATCTGTCCAACAAAACGTGACCTGTACAAGGGCAGCATCTTAATGTGTACACCAGTCTCTGGGAGCTGAGTGAGAATCTGAGGAGGGTCAAAGCATCATGTTTGGCAATGTACTCTAATCTGCTTATTGCCAACTCCAGCTCCGTGCATCTGTTCTCCAGACATTTCGTCAAAGCTTCACTGGTCGACAATGGTGCACCTAGCAAACAGGCACTCTGTGGAGTCGTGACGGTGAAATTACGGAAGACACTGTCGGAGTACTCCATGTCATGATGATAATAATAATAATAATCTTCGTTTAATTTAAGAAAAGAGACAAATCCAGGTGACACACCGCACCCAGTTATAATAATAATAATAATAATAATAATAATAATAATAATAATAATAATAATAATAATAACGAGGCTGTCCGGGTGGCGGTGGGTCTGAGGTTGGGCTTGGACTTGTGTGGTCCACACACATGCCATTGTGGCGAGGGAGTTGGCCCCGAGGGCCATCATGGTTTCGTCTGCAGGAGAGCCATGGGTCGCTCCCTTCGTCACCACGCCATAAATGACATCATTTGGCGTGCCCTCCTCAGAGCTGACATTCCAAGCATCAAGGAACCGGCGGGTCTCTTCAGATCCGATGGAAAAAGGCCGGACGGGGCAACCCTCATACCCTGGTCAGAGGGGAAATACTTGGCGTGGGATGCCACCATCGTTCATACGTGTGCCGCCTCGTACATAGCCCACCCGAACGGTTTGGTCGGGCCTGCATCAGTGCAGGCGGCCATCCGCAAAGAACAAAAATACGGAGGCCTGCCCACTTCCTACATCTTTCAGCCGGTGGCCATAGAGACATTGGGTCCGCTCAACCCGTCGGCCTCAGACTTCATTAATGAAATTGGCAGCCGCATCTCTTCAATCAGTGGTGACAGACGTGAAGCCTCTTTTCTTTTTCAACGTCTGTCCATTTGCATCCAACGCTACAACCTGGTCGCTTTCAAAGGCACTTTTGCCTCACACCCTGAAGACGAGGCCTGACCCACCAGACATACATTCTTCCAATAATAATAGTCCATAAGTCCCTGGGGGAATGAAGTACCTCAGGGCAAAAAAAAAATAAAAAAATAAAATAAAAATAAAAATAATAATAATAATAATAATGGTTACGGGGGACCCACGAGAAACCTCCTTCCTGTATCAACGTATCTCTTTAACGATACAACGTTTTAACGCGATCGCATTTCGAGGCACTTTCGCTGATCTAGACAACGAAGAGTAGGGTCATTCTGGACTGGTTTTTATACTGTAGTTAGCAATAAGTCCCTGAGGGATCCTAAATACCTCGGGGCAAAAAAAAAAAATAATAATAATAATAATAATAATAATAATAATAATAATAATCATTATTAATATTATTATTATTAGTATTAGTATTAGTATTATTATTATAAAATCACTTTATTGAGATCCGTGCGATAAAACCAGCATGTCATATAGGCTACAGACTTACTACTACTACTACTAATAATAATAATAATAATTTTATTATTATTATTATTATTATTATTATTATTTATTCGTAAAATATATTGATGCAAAACAATATTATTATTATTTTTATTATTATTATTATTATTATTTTTTTTTTTTTTTTTTACATTATTATTTTTTTATTTTTTTATTTTTTTATATATTATTATTATCAAGAAAACATATCAATAACAGGAAATAACAAAAACTAGAAAAGCTATAGCTATAGTTACATGTCCTCTGGCTTCGGCTCAGCTAAAGTGCATCGAAAGGCCACCGAGTTGAAGCGCTGAACAGTAATAGAGAGGCGTTGCAGCAAAAAGCAGGTCTCTCTGAGATCACCGGAAGACAATGATAAAATGCGGCCTAAATCTGATAAAAAAGTCGAGACCAATAGACTAGTACAAATGGGACCTAGAGTCTCAAGGGCAAGAGGGACAAAAAAGTGAGTGTTTGCAAGAGCGGTGTATTTAGTGTTTTTCCTTTCCGTTGCAATCTCGGCTGCCGCGCCCACCGTCGATGCCGTGGCCTGGATATATGATGGTGCCAGAGTGTCAACAACTGTCGCATCCCACACAAGATGACGACCCGCACGCCATGGAATCATGGTAAGGCCGTCTGGTCGTCTGCCATCCGTTCGAAGTAGACCTGGTGGCTCTTTAATGGACGGAATTCCTGCTTTTGAAAGGGAGCGGTGTATAATGTCGTTGATTGTGCTGTGTCGAGCTATTCGACCGAAGCCGAGAGAGCAAGACAGGCCGTGGCTGCCTCTGGCGTCGATTTGAGCTCCGCAGGCACAAGTGTGGGTTCACATATTGCGGCCCCAAGTCGCAAACCGACGGCCACTCGAACATCCTCGTTGTCCAGTCGTAGACCACATGCGGTTATTGGTAACGCATGGAGCCAGTCGCTAGCGTGAGGCGATGAAACTGCTTTTATTCGTGCGATGTTATACACGTCAACTGTGTTTTCAAGCAGTGACTTTTCTATTATTATTACTATTATTATTATTATTATTATTATTATTATTATTATTATTATTATTATTATTATTATTATTTTTTTATATTATTATTATTATTTTTTTATTTTTATATTATTTTTATATTATTATTATTATTGTTATTATTATTATTATTATTATTATTATTATTATTATTATTATTATTATTATTATTATTATTATTATTATTATTATTATTATTATTATTATTATTATTATTATTATTATTATTATTAAATAAATTTATAACGCGCGCAAGGTCACACCGGAAAATGTGAATCTGAGGCTCGGATTATTCGGGGTCGCTATAGAAACTATGACTTTATAGCCTTAGCGATGCTCCAGCACGCAGAAGCCGCTCACATATGGAAGCTGTATAATATAGTATGCCAATATAAGTCCAGGCTGCAATGTGTGACCGATCCAGCTGGACAGCACAGATGTGTCTATCATAGCCTTCTGTATCGACGGACCCATCTCCTGACAGTCTCTCCATCGTTTCTTCAGTCTTCCACTTTGAAAAGGGGAAGACTGAAGAAAGGGAAGGAGTTCCCTGTATACCCATTGAAGGATATCTTTGGACATCTGTCGTTCTCTTGACCATTTGCCCTAAATAGCGCAGTCGTGTTCTGTACTCGGCTCACTATGTCGTTTCGAATGTTTAACATTTTGTATATAGCCGCGTTCCGTATTTAATCTTTTCTTGTAATCTTTTCTATCGTAAACAAGCCATTTCGAACACACTCAGTCGTTGTATCTGGGTCTCCCTCAGTGACCAAGTCTCAGAATTGCACAGCAATGCGCTTAACACTAGCGTTTCATACATCTTAATCTTTGTGCCTCTGCTTCTTTCCTTTGCGCTCCATATTTTCTTCATTTCCTCTCGCTGTTCTAATTCTTCTTTCTGTCTTCTGATCCTCCCTGCGTACTGATGTTCCCCCAGATAGACAAAGCTATCCGCCTGCACAAGTTGCTGCCCATACGTCTCCAATTGAAACCTCTTATCTCCCTGGAGTTTACTTTCTGTTTTCGCGATAAGCTTATCTATTGACATTCCCATGTCAATGATTCATGTAAGCCGTTTGTTCGTCTTTTTTTACGTTAGGTTCAGATGTGGAAATCAATACCAGCTAGTGATGTATAGGCCAGCCGAAGTTAACTGGTTATTAAGGGTGAAGTTTGTAACAAACTCTCCAGATTTCGGGATGTTTTGAGAGAGTTTCTTAGGGAAAAAAATCACAGCCTGCAATGCATTTGAACAACGACTCATACGTTTCAACTCTGACTCACCTGGCTGGCATTTTTGAACATTTTGAACAGCTAAATAAACTGTATTTCTATATGGCTCAGATCAGTCAAAGAAAATTTGTTAATTTAATTTCCGGACATATGGATCAGTACAACTTCTAATTTGGTTATTTGAACATTCTAAGTTTTTAGCGGGTTTCCAGTCCGTTTCTTGCACAAATTGATTCGTGGAATTGACCAACCTCAGAAATGAACCAAATCATTGAACTAACGAGTGATAATATACCTATGCTGCATCAATGCAGAGTTTGCTTGATGCATTATTTTGGATACAAGCTTCATATGAATATCGTGCCTTTGCTTCTATCGGTCCTTTGCTACGGAATTGTCTTCCTACTATTATTCGTACTCAAATCTTATCTGGAAGCACTGCTGTTTCTGCGCGTTTCCTTAAAACTTGTCTTTTTCCAAGCGGATCTTCGCACTGGGAGCGTGTGATTAGGTTTTTATGTGAAAGGCGCTTTATAAATCCCAAAATAATATGGCATGAGAAGGCTTTCAACATTATTTCACCTTTTGCAAACATATTATGTTTATAAGTTCATAAGTATATCTTTATGAATGTAACAATTAAAAATTATTCAACACGGTTTGAGGTCTAACAATTATAATTCCAGATACTGTAAATGTCATTCCATCACTTCTGAATTTTGTTATGTTAGAGTTTGCCACCTGTTAGAGGCGATCAGTACCAACAAATTCAGTTCATTCAAGAATTATGCATATTTTTTTCTCAAAGTCGAAACATATGCATAATTAAAAAATATTACTTTTCCAAATGATGCAGATATACAATTTAAAAAACCTGTGATTAACACCTCAACCCTAACTTTTCCCACCCCACCTCATGTCCATTTTCCATCGCACCCCGTAAAATGCTCATTATATGAAATTCGATGGTCAAACGTCCGATGGTCAACTGTCCGGTGGTCAATCGTCCGGTGGTCAATCCCCTAGAATCAAATTATTAATAATAATTATGATTGTTGCAAAATCTGTGGATTTGCATTGCTACATATTGCTACCCAGGATAAATGGGCCAACTCGGAATCAGCCGGTCAATATGACCATTTTACACCGTGATTTTAAAAAAAGTAAGCCAAATTGTTTTTTATATAACTCTAATGCCTGATAACATATCACACTAAAAGTTTCAAAATATTTAGAGAATTGGACAAAAAATATGATTCCAAAATTTCATGAGATAAAGTTGAGCGGGTAAAAAGATATGAATATTTGAACTTCATATGCCGAAATTGCCGTTTACAAGCAATTTTCTGTCAGATTCAGTAAAAAGTAAGCTAAACTATTTTTCTTGTATCTCCAATGCCAGAAAATTAATCAAACTAAAATTTTCCAGATATTTAGAGAATTGAACCAAGAATCGGATTCCAAAATATAATGTAATAACTTTGAACGTATAGAAGGATATGAATATTTAAACTTCATCTGCAGAAATGTCAGTTTTCTGCAAGTTCGTTGCGGTTTTGATGCTTGATTTTGGTTTTCAGAGAACCTGGAGTAAAATTAACGGAGTATACTATCGCAATGTTCTGCTGTAACAGCATCTTCTACCTGTTACCATTTACCTGTTGTGAAATCTATAGCTCCAGAAGGCTGCTTTCTCTTTAAACAGTATGGTTTGCCAAGGAAATCATCGAAATGCGGACAAGAGAGACACCAGACTTTGTTTATCCCACATTATAGCCTCCCAACAGCCCAGATTTGAATCCTGTCGACTATAAAGTGTGGAACGTGATGCAAGACCGAGTCTACCAGACAACAATCCATGATATAAACGATCTGAAGCAGCGATTGTTGGAATTGTGTGATGGCCTGCATCTCACCTGGTCACCTGGTGCCGTCAGCTTCTGGAGCTCTGACGAAAGCCCTGATTGTGTTCTCTCCAGTGTCTCCTCTCCCTAGTCGCCTCTCTTAGCTCCTCCAGTCTCATGCCACACTTTTCCTGTACCTCATCCAACCATTTTTCCTTGGTCTTCCGCATCTTCTCCTTCCCTCACCGCATGCTATCATCAGCTCCTTTTCCAAACCGTTAGATCTCATCACATGGCCGAAGTAGCTCAATTTCCTCCAAGTTACTGTTTGCTGCAGTGTCTCCTCCCTCTCTATTCCGAGCTACTCGCGCACCGATTCGTTAGTTCTCTTCTCCGTCCTTGAAATCCTTAGCGTTCAAAGTGAAGAAGAGCGTTGACCGAGAAACCAAACAAATACTCCAGACAGGTGGGTCTGTGTGGGGGACAAACATGGGGAAGGTTGGTGAGGTGCTCGGAGTGGGGACAGGGGTGGGGTTCTGTGTGTGGCCAGGGTAGTGGCGCGGTGGTACCGGTGTCAATACAATACGATTGACCACCGGACGATTGATCATCGCTTGATTTATATAAAACTTTACGACACAGACTCAATGTACCACATACCCTATTTCATATGTAGCCTAATCGAATAATAATACGAAGGGAAATGCGAAAATATATATTTGATGGACTGCGCTCAGTGCGCTGGACATTGGTGAAGAACAAAAGAAGGCTTATTTGGAATGCGTAGGCTACTTAATAATTGGGATATGCTATTTCATGTAGCCTAGGCATACATGTATGCAGGTCTACATATAAGAATTAAAAGAAGCCGACGATGTTTATCTTTGCTAGAGGTAAATACTACATTTTCTTTCATCATTAGTTAATAAAGTTAACTCACCACTAGACCGGTAATCGTCCGGTGGTCAAACGTCCGGTGATCAATCGGTCGATGATCCGCAGTGGTCAATCGTCTGGTGGTCAAAAGTTGGCGCACCAATAATTTGTCTTTGTGAAATCTCAATGTTTCTTGTCGAAATTTTGTCTTTTCAGGCGGGTTCAGAAATAAAAATAAACTTCTTTACGGGTTCCTGCAGATAGCATTTAAATTAAGAAACATTTAATTGTATCGTTTAATTTAAACGTCGATGTTTTCGCTATTTCAGGGGTACATCATAAAAATACTCCAAAGTTCGAGAGCTTACCAAAAAGCTGTAGTCATCTTTTGGTTGAAGCAATATCTGTCAACACTGGATACACTTCAAAAATTGTGGTGCGCTGCTCTATTCTTCAATCAAAATTTATATAGCGAAAATTCAAGATACCTACTCAGAGGCGCTCCCGGCCGCAACAGTTTGTGAAATTGAGGACAGCTTGGGAGGGGACGCATAGTCAAGCGAAGTCCATTCCAGGTTGTTGGACCAACCACAGAGAACGAACGCCTCTGCATTGTTGCAGAGCGAGTGAAAGGAACCATTAAGTCCACATGGACAGCAGTGGTCTATGCAAGTGGAAAGCTCACACAGACAAGAGGGTGCCGTGCCTGATAAGCATCGCCACACCAAAGATGCAATCCTAAATTAGATGCGCTTTTGGAAACCAGTGCAAGACCTCGCGCATATACTAGTATACACGGTTGGACTTGGTGAATCCACCAATAAGACGCGCCTGATGGACACTGTCCAACTTCTCAATCCGAACCCACAAAAACCAGCAAAGATGGAGTCGCAGTAGTGTAGTCGGCTCAGCACAAATGATTTTACTACACGAATTTGACTCAAATGTAAAATACACAATTCTTACCCTGCCGGTCATTTTTGGCCGTTTTCTCGAAATTGTATTTCGCGCCTTGCGCTTGCTAATGGTGGAGTAGCACACATATACCTCGGGTAAAAATAAAAATTAAAAAAATAAGAATAATAATACCGATAATAATAATAAAAATTACTATGCATCATTCCATATGTGAACGCAATGCGCTCAAGTTTCAGGATTGGCGATCTGGATGGCATCTCGCTGGGAGGTAAGAAGGAGGACGTATTGCGGGACCTGGAGTCATCGCTGGGTATCTGTGTTAATAGTAAGAAATGCGAAATCTATTAAAAGACGGAACAAACGGAGTCGAAATATTCTAGCGGATGAACATGTGGTCAGTCCTTCTACTGTGAGCTCCTTTGTTCCGAGTTGGGGCTTTGGACGGGGCGTTGCTCAGGCATAGCAAGATATTGGAACGGGCAGTGACCTAGCCTGCCTTCGAGCCCGAGCAGCTTTGATCCTGCTGCGGGCAAGCTTTGGGGGCAGCAAAACTTACCTATTTACCTAGAACTGCCTCATGTCATGGTCACCCACTGCTCGAGAAAATGGACGGACAAATGCGCAAAGGATTAGAAAACATCCTCAACATCAACCTCAACAACATCCAAGGGCTACAACCACACTACCAATTAGAGATGGTGGACTCGGAGTTAGACGTGTATCGACGCTGGCATCTTCAGCTTATTTGGCATCAGCCGCTTCGACCAAGTGAGCACCATTCTGAGCAAGGAGTAGTGGGGCGATGTCCACATCGACGACCTGCTTGAGTTCCGCAAGAACATCTTTCCAAGCAGCGCAGAGTCCCTGCCGAATAGACAGAAGGTTTGGGATGGAGGCTGACAGGGCAGCCGCCTACAACGATCCGGTCAATATGGTCACATTATTCGCAGTGACCTCCCATCATGCGGGAGACTGGCTATTCCTGTGATCGCAAGCCGCATGGATCTAAGCAACGAGGCTATTCGAGTTGCCGTTGGACTACGCCTGGTTTTGGACATGTGTACACCACACTAGTGTCAAGAGAAAAAACCGCCGACTCGATAGGACATCACGGGTTAGGCTGCATACGATCCTCGGGATGAGTGTAGCGAATTAATGCTTCTTAACAAACAATCAACTGATGAACTGTGTAATCACTGTAATGATTAATAATAAGTAACAGTTAAGGTGAATTATAGGATCAAGTGTAATTGTTGTACTTGTGTAGCAGCTAAGAGTTAAGGTGAGATTAAGTAGAATATTATAGTGTCTGAGTGTGATGTTGAATCACTTAGATAAATAGGAAACAGTTGAGTAACTGGAAAAAATATAAGAAGAAGTACTGTGTCTAATGAGCAAATTACTAGGAATAATAAATAGGTGACAAAGTGCCAATGTTGTTACCTAGTGAGAATAATGAGTTTTTAGTGAAATGACAAGTGTACACAATAGTGTGATGCTTAAGAGGTAGAAATGCCAGCTGTTGAGACAGTGGCATGCACATCAGCTGTTGTACATGATGGAAAGAAAGGAGAAGATGAAGAAATACTGAATTTGTACATAAGTAAGCAGACAGAAACTTACAAATAAAATTATGTGGACATAAATCCCAATTTAGAAGAAATTCAAAAGAGAGACTTAAGGAATTCAATAAGAAGATATGAAGACATTTTCACAGACAAGGCTGGAAGAACAGATTTTGTAAAGCATGATATTCATTTGACAAACGAAGAACCAGTCAGACAAAGAGCATACCCTACTCCGTATCATTTACAAAAGGAGATTGACATGGAAATTCAGACAAAGTTTGAAAACAATATAATAGAAAGATCTGAAGCAGATTACGCAGCACCGTTGATGGTCGTAAAGAAGTCAGATGGAAGCAATAGGCTTTGTTGTAACTACAAGTAGCTGAACATGGTTACCCTGAACCGATTATGTCCAATGAGGACATATTTAATAAACTGAGTGGCAACAGGATTTACAGCAAATTCGATTTCTGTATAGGATATTGGCATATTCCCCATGAGTCCAGAATCCAAGGATTCATTTGTGCAAATGGAACGTACAAATTTAATGTAATGCCTTTTGGATTGGTGATCAGCACTTCAAGTTACAACCGTCTAATCAGGAAAAAAATTAGGGAACGGAAAACCTTGAGAGTTATGTGGATGACATTTTATCCCGCAAAAAAGGGTGACTTGAACGTTGGAAATATTTTTTGAGAGAGTGAGGCATCCAACCTAATTTTTAAGCCTAAGATGTGTTCGTTAGGATATGGACAGATTTACTTCTTGGGACATACATTGAACAACGATGACGTCAGTCCTAAAGTGGAGTCAGTTGATAAAATCGTTGATATGCCACGACCAATGGCTAAAAAGCAAGTCAAAAGTTTTCTTGAAGCGGTGAACTCTGACAGGAAGTTCATACCGCACTGTGCAGAGATATTGGCACCTTTGAGTGATTTGACAAAGAAGCTGTCAAATGGAATAATTGAATGGAATGAGGAACTGGAAAAAAGTTCGAAGCAGTTAGAAGAAGAATTGGCTAAGGCACCAATTTTGAGGTTACCGAACTTGGAGAAGGAGTTTATAGTGCAGACACAGGCGAGTGGAAAAGGAATTGGATGCGTGATAATGCAACATTATGGTAAATCATCATAATATGCGAGCAGGAAATTACTAGAGAAAGAGATGAGATATTCTGTTGAAGGGCGAGCGTGCTTGGCAATCATGAGGGGCATAAGTACGTTCGACCGATACTTGTGAGGAAAACAGTTTGTGATTGAGACAGATCATTGCTGATTGCAATGAGCAGCATGGAATATGGAAAGATTAAAAATGATGAAAAATGCAGGAGTTATGAGATGGAGTTTATTTAGCCTTGCAAAATTATTCATTCACTATTAGGTACATCAAGGAGTCCAACAATGTAATTTCAGATTACTTGAGCAGGGGACTAGAATAATATATGGCGAACCTTCGATGAGTGATAAGTTGTTATATAAGTAGATGTCTTCTTCTTCTTTGGTTCTCTGCCGTCAGGCAGGTTCATATGTCCAATGACGCCACGCATATCTGTTCTGTGCATCCATCTTTAGCCCTCTGTAACCGTCCTTTGTCATCATCCAGTCCAGTAGCATTGTTCTTGGTCTTCCTCTTGTCTTTTTCCCCTCCATTCTTCCTTCGATGATATCCCGTACTATGGTGTCACTCCTCATGATGTGTCCAATCCAGTTTCTCTGTCGCCTCCGTATTGTCTCTATCATTGATCGTTCCTCTCCCACCATCTGCAGTATTTCTTCGTTTGTCTTGTGTTCCATCCAGCTGACACGCTTCATTCTTCGCCAAATCCACATTTCGAAAGCCTCCAATCTTCTTATGTCATCCTTTCTCATTGTCCATGTTTCTGATCCATACAGGACCACACTCCACACCAGCGTCTTGACCATCCTCTTTTTAAGGCTCATATTTAGTTTTCCTCTGAGGAGTTCCCCTCTTTTGTTGAATGCGTCTTTTCCCATGGCTATTCTTCTTTTTATTTCTATATGGCATCTTGCATCATCTGTGACCATACTTCCTAGGTAGCAGAATTTCTCTACCTGTTCTATTTCCTCTCCGTTTACTGTGATCTTAAGAATTGCTTCCTTTCCTCCTTTGCTTATCCTCATAGTCTTTGTCTTCTTGATGTTTATTTTCATGTCGTATTCTGTCGATATCATGTTCAGTCGATCCATCATTCTTTGTAATCCTTTTTGAGTGCCTGCCAACATTGCCTGATCGTCCGCAAACCTCAGAGCTTTTATAAGTCTTCCTCCTACCTTTATCCCCTCATTCACTTCTTCCAGTGTTTCTCTTACAATTTCTTCTATATAGATATTAAACAATATTGGGGATAGTGGGCATCCTTGCCTCACACCTCTTCCTATCTTTCCTGGTTCCGAGTATTCACCATCAATTCTTATTTTCACCTTCTGTCCCATATATAGATTACCTATCAATCTCCTTTCCTGCCATTCCACTCCTATTCGTCTTAACGCACTCATCAGCTTCTTCCAATCGACCCTGTCAAATGCTTTTTCATAGTCAACGTAGCATATGAATATGTCCTGTCCATGCTGGATGCTTCTTTCTGTTAGAATTCTTAGTGCTGCAATCGCGTCTCTTGTTCCTCTTCCCTTTCTGAAGCCAAATTGATCCTCTCCAATGCATTTATCATTTTCTGCTCTTGCCTGTAGTCTTTTCGTGATAACTCTTAGTAGAATCTTTGATGCATGGGTAAGGAGACTTATAGTGCGGTGGTCCTCGCATGTTGTTGCGTTTGGCTTTTTCTTGATTGGAATCATTATTGTTTGCATGAAGTCTTCCGGCCACTCTCCAGTATTGTAGATGACCTGGCACAGCCGCACCAGTTCTCCCATTGCCTTCTCTCCTAGGTTCCTCAGTATCTCAATGGGGATGTTATCTATTCCCTCTGCCTTGTTGTTTTTCATATCACTGATTGCAGCCATGATCTCCTCTTTGAGCACCTCCAGTCCTCTGTCATTTCCATTCTGTGCTTGTGCCTGTTCCTCCTCCTCGTTCTCCAGGCTACTGTTTCCCATGTATAACTCTTCCACGTATTCCTTCCATCGACTCCTTATCTCATCTGGGTCCTCCAGTAGCTTGCCGTCTTTGTTCTTGATTGCATTTCCTCTATCCATATTCGGCTTCTTTCCCAGTGACTTGATTCTGCTGTAAACTAGGTCGTGTCGTCCTTTTTCCTGAAGCATTTCCATCTCTTTGCATCTCTCCTCCCACCATTCCTCTTTTGCTTTATCCGTTGTTCTCCTTAATTGGTTGTTCAGTCTTTTGTACTCTTTCTTTGCTTCTTCGGTACTCTGATGCTTCCATTTTCTTCTTTCTTCCATATCCTCTAGCATCTTCGGTGTTACCCATGGCTTACGAGGTTCTGCACTCGTCTGAAATCCCACAATCTTTGTCGTCTCACTAATCACAATCTCCTTTAGGTTCCTCCATCTAACTTCTGTTGTTACGTCCGAACTTGACTCCTCTACCCTTTCCTCTATTCTTTCTGACAGTTCGTTACTTTTCGTCTTCATATTTTCTTTATCCCACTTCCTTTTAGCTATCCTTTTCTTTTTGACAAACTTAAGTTGCAGGTTCACTGTCATGGCCACAAGATTATGGTCTGTATCCGCATCAGCTCCCGGCAGGGTTCTTGAGTTCTTTACGCTGTTTCTGTATCTTTCTCTGACCATGATGTAATCTATTTGATACCTTTCCCTATCACCTGGTGCCTTCCATGTATATCTGCGCCTTTTCTCCTGTTGGAACCATGTGTTTGTCACTACCAGTTTTTGTCCTTTGCAGAATTCCACCAGCTTTTCTCCTCTCTCGTTTCTGCTCCCTAGTCCAAAATTTCCTACAATACCCTCCTGTCTTCCTTCTCCAACTATTGCATTCCAATCACCCATTACAATCACGTACTCGCTGCCTTTGATATTCGCCAGGCTTTCCTCTATCACTTCATACATGTCATCCACCTCTTCATACCTAGATGTAGATGTAGAGCAGTAATTTTGTTGTGTTATGTAGAGAAAGGTAGTTTATTGGATTAATTTGTTATGTATGTGAGTATGTTAAAGCCTGTGAACACTGAACAGTCTTATGAGGGAGGGGCAATTGTAGCGAATTAATGCTTCTTAACAAACAAACTAATTAACTGATGAACTGTATTAATACTAAGTAACGGTTAAGCAAGACAATTCACTGGCGTATTTTTATAGATAAATAATTAATAAATGGATTGTAGCTTAGAGAAATATCAAATTAAGTAATAATAAACACGAATGAGCTACAAAAAATCAGTCAACGCATGAGGAGGATTGGAAGCAGCGTCACGCGGAGCAGCCACGGCGAGCAGACAATAAGTGCCACGTGGTCTGTTTCGGGCAACCGATTCTGAAGGAGATTGTCACCATTTTTTCGAATGGCGACTTAAAAGTTATTTCAGAATGCGTCGATGACATTAATTTGGTTGTGAAAAGCGGAACTTACTGTATGCTTATTCCACTGCAGATCTGTAAGACCTGCCGAAATTGAGTACCTTGGCTATATACGTCAGACGAACTTTACGAAATCAACTCGGAACTTTAGTTGCGAACGAAATTAATTAGCGTTCGAAATGATTTGCGATTGAGAGGACTTTGCGGGTGCCAGTTGCGATTGGACCTGGAAGCGACTAGGTGAAGTGGCGATACGACGACGACAGCAGAGGCGGGAGAAACGTGTGAGTAGCTGGGAAGCAACAGTACTCACGACACGGTGGCGAAGCGACTATTGGAGGCATCCAGGGAGAAACGACCTTCCTCCCTTCTTTTCAACCCCTGTGGTCATACAAAGCCATTTGTCCCACTAGGAAGGACACAAGACTTTATAGGCTAGTCCTATGTGGATGTCCCGCACTTCCAGGTGTCGTCGCTGTCTTATTTATTTGCAGCGCAAGTATGTATGCTGGTTGCGTCCCAGGTTAAGTATTTTCCTCCCGCCCATGGCATAAGAGTCTCGCCCCATCTGACCTCTTACCGTCGGTGCGAAGGAGCCCTGGGGGTTCTTTCGAACTCGGTATGTCCGCTCTTTTCAGCGCTCTCCAAATGATGTCGTTCATCGCAAAGTGCTTCTGATATTTTTGCATACCAACCCATGGTGGCCTCCTGGGTCTGCCGTCTCGCCACATTGGTACTGATGTGGGGCACACAAGTTCAGACCAAGGCGCAGGCCGATCGCCACTCGTTGCTAAGGCCTAGTCCGCACGATGCAACTGGCAAGGTGGATAGCCAGTCTCCGGCGTGAGGCGCTGAAATTGCTCCCAATCTGGCTCTGTTGAGCGGGTCGCTGTACACGAACCACACCAACGCCTTGTCTTGATTGATCAAGGGTATGTCCCATGACTTCTGCTTAGCACGTGCTGAGTCACTGCTGACGCCTCGCCTGGCAACGTTGAGCTGCGAGCCTCTATAATTTCTTTCTCGTAGTCGTCGAGTAATTCTTCGCGGTCGAAGATGGCCATCCCGAGTGTCTTGGTCGATGCAGCTGAAGCTAAAAAAGTTGAAGAAGACAGCATCGTGACCCGTCTCACGCCGAGACCGCCATCTCTAATTGGCATTGTGGCTAGTAGCCATTGAATGTCGTTACGTTCAATGTTAAGAATCTTCTGAAGTCCAAATCTCATCTGGGTGTCGATTGTTTCCAGGGGGTTGTGTCCCCAGCGATTGTAGGACATTATCCCCCCGGACATTATCCCCCCTAACAAAAGCCCCCCGGACATTATCCCCCCTCCCCGATTTTGACTAGGACATTATCCCCCCGGACATTATCCCCCCTCTGTGTAGTTGGCCTGTTTCTTCATTTAATTGATAAAGATTGATCGTTATGGTTTTGTCCGCTGTGTGAACTTGTTAATGCCGTCACCGATACATACATACATACATACATACATACATACATACATACATACATACATACATACATACATACATACATACATACATACATACATACATACATACATACATACATACATACATACATACATACATACATACATACATACATACATACATACATACATACATACATACATACATACATACATACATACATACATACATACATACATACATACATACATACATACATACATACATACATACATACATACATACATACATACATACATACATACATACATACATACATACATACATACATACATACATACATACATACATACACACACACACACATACATACATACATGCAGGCATCCATGTATACATGCATACATACATCCAGACATACATACATGCATACATACATGCATGCATGCATACATGCATACATGCATACATACATACATACATACATACATACATACATACATACATACATACATACATACATACATACATACATACATACATACATACATACATACATGCATGCATGCATGCATGCATACATACATGCATGCATACATGCATACATGTATGCATGCATACATACATATTCAACTGTAGGCCTAATGTCTAATGTATGGATGCTTAACATAGGCCTATTCTTTTATTTTTTGCATCATTTTTAGGTAATGTTATCATAGACCGGTGGGGATGATGTCCTACCCCCCTGGGGGGATAATGTCCGGGGGGGCTTTTGTCCGGGAGGGATAATGTCCGGGGGGGATAATGTCCGGGGGGATAATGTCCGGTGGGGATAATGTCCGTTTCCCGTCCTCAGCATGGAGCCGACCGAAGTAAATATGTAAGCTTTGGTGCTCCAAAACAGGATCGAGTAGCATGAGAGCGCCTTGTGCTCCAAGACACGTGAGATCATTCAACGCCATCTCTAATGCTGGGTCCAGGGCTTTCCCTCTGAACAATGGTGCACCCAGCAGAGTAAGGGATTCTCGTTCAACTCGCTGGAAGCTGGCAAGAACGTCCTCTGTGCGTTCCACATCTGAGAAGTATTCGCATTTTGTGTCGAATGTTGTCCATTTTTCCTCCTAGAGAGATGTCGTCAAGAAATCCAAGCCGGAAGTCGACCTCCTAGGTGCGCAGATAGGGCTGTAGTGGTAAGCAGAAGTGCAAGGGCCCCAAAGGGTCGCCTTGCTGGGGTCCCACTTGAGACCGAACTTCGAAAGCACCAAACTGAAGAAGAGACTCGGCTGAGTATGCCTGGTGAACGAAGGTGTATTATTTTATCTCATTTGCAAACAAATTGAATTTTTAAAATAAAATTTGCTGGAACAAAAAAAAACAATAACAATGAGTTGACAGATATCAAATTTGCCTGAATAAGTAAAAAAACCTTGTAAAGAGCAAGGGTGTTTTGGTCGTCATTTATGACTCAGACGGAACCTTTCACTACGCGTTCCGCGATGCGCTCCGTTTCCTGGCTCTGGCCATCCACCCGCCGACTGCCTCGTAAAACCTATGACAGCAACGCAGTCATCTTCCACCTCGAGTAGACAGATAGCACACAGTAAGAACCTCTCATCATCATCAACATCCTTAGGCTCAATGCCCGTAGGAGTCCGACGCCAGCTTCAACCGGTTCGGTCAGCAGGTCTGCTCCACACCATTAACATCTTGGAGCCGCTAGACCACATTGTCCAATTGAAGAGAATATTGGGAGAGAGGTACGAAGGACAACCTGGGTCAATGCCCGTATGTGGCCCACGTATGCTTTCTCCCTCGACTCTCTCCACCGGTCTGTCCTGACTGGCCTGTGCAAGTATGCTTCACATCATGACACCTTGAAGCATCTGGGTCGCTATGTCACTTGTGTCGTGGTTTTTGCGGATTTCAATCGTCTTGGTCTTTTTCTGCCAGTGTATCGCCACCCATCTGGCAAACCTTCCTCCTTTGTCCGGGCTTAGGACCGGCACAGGGACGTTGTTGGTTCCCTGTGGCGGAGGATGGATGCAGTTTAACGTCATGCCCAGGACATGAACCTCTGTTCACACACAATTCTTGATGACAATCACCACTGCAATGAAGGTGGCGATGAAAACATGTATAATAGCTGTAGTATAGTATGGAACCAGCTGTAATAATAATAATAGCATAGAACCAGTCCAGAGTCAGAAAAAGATTGGAGAAAATCTAAAATGGCGGATAGACAAAATAACAACACAGAACGATTGATTGTGCAGTTTAATTAAAATACTGTTGTCAATAAAGTGTATTTAATAATTGACAATTCCTCGGAAGGGGCAACATCAAATTTCCCTTAGAAGCGGATGGACACCAACTAGAACAGACAGAGAACTTCGTGTATCTGGGGAGAACCATTAGCACAAATGGAGAATCTGTAAAAGACGTGGATAGAAGAATCGGGCTGGCCAGAGGAATACTGCAAGTGCTGGGTAAAGTTTGGAGCTCGAAGGAAATAGGAAAGACCACTAAAGTTCAGATGTATGAGACGTTGGTGCTGAGTACATTGTTGTACAATTCGGAGACTTGGACACTGAGGGAAGCACAGAAGCAGAGGCTGAGGGTGTTTGAAATGGCGTGCTTACGAAAGATAGACGGTGTCACGAGAAGGGATAGGATTAGGAATACAGAGATATACAACAGACTGAATATTCAACATGATATAATACACAAAATTCAAAGTAAACGGCTACGCTACTTTGGCCACGTATCCAGAATGAGGGATGAGAGATACCCGAAGGTAGCTGTCAACGGATATGTGCATGGAAAAAGGAAAAAGGGAAGACCAAAGAAGAGATGGGTCGACATGATACGTGAGGACTGTCGTGAGATGAGTTGGTCCATACAAGAGGCTTCACACAAAGCTCAAGAGAGAAAGATGTGGAGATTTTCCATAGCTGGGCGGCTGTCACGTGCGAAAGCATCGTCAAAGCCATAAGTCAAGTAAGTCAATAATTGACAATATAACATTTGGCGACGAGGAATAAAACGAAACGAACTTCACGATGGAACTTGGGCCAATACCCCATTTCGCACCGTTTAGACCGGACGCCGACCCAACGTCGACGGCCCAACGCTGGAAAAAATGGATAGACCGCTTTGAAATTCTGCTAACTGCGTTGAACATTACCGAGGCTAAACGCCAACGAGCTATGCTTATGCACCTGGCAGGTGAGGAGGTTTTTGACATTTACGATGGATTAGTTGTTGAATCTGAATCTGCTGAACATTCTGCCTATGAACTAACCAAGAAAGCGTTAGACGACCATTTTAGCCCACAGAAAAACATTGAATTTGAAAGGTACAATTTCCGTCTGGCGAAACCCGATGAACACGAAACAACAGACACTTATCATACACGGCTCCGAACTTTGGCTAAACACTGTGAGTTTACAAATGCAGATGCTGAAATAAAATCTCATATTATTCAGACCACTCGCTCGAATCGACTGCGACGGCGTGCTCTTGCTGATCCCAGTATGACGTTGAAAATTCTTTTGGACACTGCACGTGCCATGGAATCGTCGGATCGCCAAGCTAAAGTCATAGAAATGGGAGTTAGTGAAAAAGATCATACTGTTGCACAGGTGAGCCAGCGTTCACCACCACAGACCCGTCAACAGCCAGCCAAGAAGCCAAGTTCGTTCCAGTCGGTAAGCCAGTGTCGTAACTGTGGCCTTTCCTATCCTCATCCAGGTGGGAAAACACAATGCCCAGCCTGGGGAAAAACCTGTTTTGCCTGCAATATGCAAAACCACTTCCAGAGACAATGCCGCAGCACGGGTAAATCTCAGCGAATGAGGACACAACGCACAACAAATGTGGCACGAACACCCACAACCACTGTTCGCCATATCCGTCAGATGGAGACAGAAGCAGAAATGTTTATGGCCGAAGACGAATCGAAGGATGACTCGAAAATAAAGAAACTGCCTTATGTCCGAATGGTTATCAACAATTTTCCAGTCGACATGCTTCTGGACACGGGTGCAAGCGTCAACATCATAGACGAACCGACATTCCGCGAGTTTCCAAAAGGTATGAACCTCAAACCTTCGCAGATCACGATTCATGCATACGGTTCAACCACTCCAGTCAGAATTATAGGACATTTTGAAACTCAAGTGAGATACAAACAAAATATTGTGGATGCAGTTTTCCATATTGCCAAAGGTGATAAAGGTTCTTTGTTAAGCTATGAGACTGCCTCAAAGCTCGGTTTGATTGCACTGCACCTAAATGTCATAGAACCATCACAACCTATGACGATCGAATTGTTGGAGAAGGAACATCCTCAACTTTTCGATGGAATTGGAAAACTAAAGAACTTCAGTGTCAAACTACACATCGACGAGAATGTTAAACCATCAGCACAGCCACACAGAAGAATACCATTCCACATACGCAAGAAGGTAGAAAAGGAATTGGAGGTTCTTCTTGAAAAGGGCATCATCGAAAGAATTGAAGGACCGACACCCTGGATGTCACCGATTGTAACACCAGTGAAACCTAAAGAACCGGACAAGGTGCGCATTTGTGTTGACATGAGACAAGCAAATAAAGCTATTCTTCGTGAGAGACATGTAACCCCTACATTGGAGGATATCATCAACGATTTAAATGGAGCGAGGAAATTCTCTAAATTAGACCTCAGAGCTGGTTATCATCAACTGGAATTGGATCAAGACAGTCGATATATAACTACATTTTCTACACATGTTGGCTTATTCAGATACAGAAGGCTCAGTTTTGGAATATCTTCAGCAAGTGAAGTATTTCAGAAAAACATTGCACAGGTCCTGGAAGGAATTCCCGGTGTCATGAACATTAGTGATGACATCATTATTCATGGACGTACAGCTGCAGAACATGACAAAAGTCAGCGTGCTGTGATCAGTCGCTTGGTGGACAGTGGCTTAACACTCAACAAGAACAAGTGTGAGCTGAACAAAGCATCACTTACATTCTTTGGGAATGTATTTTCAGAAAGAGGAGTCAGCTTAGATCCAGACAAGGTCAATGCTCTGATGAACATGACACAGCCAACAAATGCCACAGAAGTTAGAAGCCTTCTTGGAATGTTGAATTACAATTCTCGATTCATCAAAGACTATGCGACCAAAACTCAACCGCTAAGAGAATTAACGAAAACAACAGTTCCATTCAAATGGGGATCTGTTGAACAACAGGCATTTGCAGAACTCAAGGAATGCATGTGCGAGAATGCAACTACCGCTTATTATGATCCTAACAGAAGATCATGTGTCACTGTGGATGCAAGCCCTGTTGGACTCAGTGCTATTCTTGCTCAGAAAGATGATCAAGGTCACATGCAAGTGATTACATAGGTGAGTAGATCACTAACGGAAGTTGAGCAACGTTACTCACAAACAGAACGTGAGGCTCTTGCATGCGTTTGGGCATGTGAGCGTTTACACCGATACCTGTATGGCTGTTCTTTTGATCTGACCAGCGATCACAAGCCACTTGAAGCCATATATGGGAATCCTCGAAGCAAGTTATCTGCAAGAATGGAAAGATGGTGCATCAGACTGCAGCCTTACGACTTCAGAATCATCCATAAAGCTGGAAAAGATAACCCAGCTGATTACCTGTCACGCCATCCAGTAGCTGAGGTTGTAGGACAAAACCCCCCCTGGACATAACCCCCCCCGGACATAACCCCCCCGGACAAAACCCCCCCGGACAAAACCCCCCCAGGGTAGGACAAAACCCCCCCCGGTAGAGTATATTACATAAGTTGTCGCACTATAAAACGGCGGTCCTAAGTACGCAAGATGAAAAGAATTCTCGCTAAACAGAAGATCTTCAAATTATCGCCGAATGAAATGAAACTGTAGCTTAAGTTGCTGCTCTTTATAGGCTCTTGGACAGTAGGCTACTATTGGTGTCAATACCCCAGGGTAATGGCATTAATTAGGCAAAGTTGACAGCGCTACGAAACCCTGCGAGAAAACACAATAAAGGTGGTGTGACACCTCTCCGAAACTCTGCGAGAAAACACAATAAAGGTGGGGTGACACCTCTCCGAAACTCTGCGAGAAAACACAATAAAGGTGGGGTGACACCTCTCCGAAACCCTGCGAGAAAACACAATAAAGGGGGTGTGACACGGCTACGAAAACAGGCGAAAACTTACGGCCAGTTGGCTTGTGGCATTAAGTATACCAAGTTAAAACAACTACGAAAACCTGGATAATTAAGCTTTATCAACCGACTGCAGAATAGGCCATTTGCACGGTAAAGGGGGGGTTTTGTCCGGGGGGGTTTTGTCCTAGGTAAAATCGGGGGGGTTTGTGTCCGGGGGGGGTTTTGTCCGGGGGGGGTTTTGTCCGGGGGGGTTTTGTCCAGGGGGGGGAATGTCCGATCACCAGTAGCTGATCAAGGGAGCACAGATGAGAGATCACACAAAGTCTCAGAAGAATACATCAATTTCATTGTCAACAATGCAATTCCTAAAGCCATGACATTGGAACAAATTGCAGATGCAACAGTGTCTGATGTGATTTTACAGCAGATTTTTCAATGTATCGAGTCCGAGAACTGGAATGACGCTTCGAAATCGACAGATCTTCGTCCGTTCTACAACGTTCGTGATGAACTGTGCTCGTCTGCAGATGGCAGGATACTATTAAGAGGTACACGAATAGTGATTCACACAGTCTACAACAACAGGTCATCCGATTATCCCATGAAGGACATCAAGGAATAACAAAAACAAAGAAACTTCTACGACAGAAAGTATGGTTTCCAGGCATAGACAAGGCAGCTGAAGATGCTGTTAGACGATGCTTATCGTGTCAGATAGCTACACCAGAAATCTCTTCAGAACCTCTACAGATGACTCCATTACCAGAGGGCCCATGGCAAAATCTTTCAGCTGATTTCTGCGGTCCTTTACCGAGTGGTGAATACCTGCTGGTCATCATCGACGATTATTCTCGATATCCAATCGTTGAAATCATCACGTCAACATCCGCTAGTGCTGTCATTCCTGCTTTTGACAGAGTCTTCGCGATGTTTGGATCACCGATCACAGTGAAAACTGATAATGGCTCTCCATTCAATAGTGAACAATTCAGGCAATTCGCTGAATATGCCGGTTTCAAGCACCGACGTATCATCCCTTGTTGGCCCCGAGCCAATGGTGAAGCAGAGAGATTTATGAGAACCTTGAAGAAAATCCTTCAAATTGCCCATGTTGAGAGAAAGAACTGGAAACAAGAGATGTACACATTTCTTCGTGCATATAGATCCACACCGCACACTACAACGGAAAGAATTCCTGTTGAAACCCTACTAAGATACACATTCAGAGGACGTATTCCAGACACATCAAAGTTTGTCACTGATGAAGACTTAAAAATACAAGACACCAAAGCCAAACAGAAAATAAAGTCCTATGCTGATAGTAGAAACTCTAATCATACTCAGAGAGAATTCAGAATTGGAGATACTGTGCTAGTGAAGAAACTTCGAAGCAATAAAATATCTGGATATTATGACAGTATTCCATTAACAGTAACTAACATTAAAGGAACAATGATCACAGCTAAAAGAAACGGATACCCAGTAACAAGAAACTCAACATTCTTCAAGAAAATCGACAGTGCCAGTCAAAGAAATGTGAGGGAAGATGACAATGAAGATGAAGATGATTGCATCCCAACTCAAAATATCCAACCACCAAATGGAGCAATGGAAAGAAGACCTGGAACTCCAAGATGCAACTTGCCAACACAAGAGGAGAATCGACTTGAGAATGGACCTATTCAACCACGTCGCTACCCACATCGGATGAATAGAAGACCCCCAAGACGTTTTAGTCCAGAATGAACAGTCGTGTCTTAAAGAACTTCTGAGAGACTGTTCTGATAAACTATATTCTGAGAGACTGTTCTCAGAGACTGTTCTGATAAACTATATTCTGAGAGACTGTTCTCAGAGACTGTTTAGTTCTTAGTAGAGACTGTTATGGTGTTATGAAAGCTGTATATGCT
Organism: Lumbricus rubellus; assembly: GCA_945859605.1. Lineage (NCBI taxonomy): Eukaryota > Metazoa > Annelida > Clitellata > Crassiclitellata > Lumbricidae > Lumbricus > Lumbricus rubellus. The sequence continues at coordinate 31,422,319 of OX243818.1, forward strand.
GGAACTCTGTTAAGCCATATACAGACACTATAGAAGTTAGCATTTAAAGAAGGGGGATGTAGTATAGTATGGAACCAGCTGTAATAATAGAATAGCATAGAACCAGTCCAGAGTCAGAAAAAGATTGGAGAAAATCTAAAATGGCGGATAGACAGAATAACAACGCAGAACGATTGAATGTGCAGTTTAATTAAAATACTGTTGTCAATAAAGTGTATTTAATAATAGGTCCCGATGACGTGGCAGCTGAATTACTGAGGTTTGGAGGAGAAATGACAGTGACCAAACTGCATGAGATATGTACGGAAGTGTGGAAGACCGGAGTATGGCCGGAAGAATGGACTCAATCAACATTCATCCCACTTCCCAAGAAGGGTGACCCGCTCCAGTGTGACAATTACAGAACCATTGCACTGGTCTCGCACGCAAGCAAAATTTTGCTGCGCGTTATGCTAGACCGCATGCAAAACAAGCTCGAAATGGAGATTGCACAGGAACAAGCGGGCTTCAGACCTAAAAGAGGTACAAGAGACCAGATTGTGAACCTCAGGATTATAATAGAGAAAGCAAGAGAAAGAAATCAACCACTCTACCTTTGTTTCATTGACTTTACTAAGGCCTTTGATAGGGTCCAACACGATCAGCTATGGCTAACCATGCTTGAAATGGGCTTTCCACCTCATCTAGTCCAGCTGATAAGAAATTTGTACAGACAACAACAGGCAAATGTAAGAACAAACGACCACACTTCAGCATGGTTCAAGGTTAGAAAAGGTGTTCGACAGGGCTGCAACCTCTCCCCATGTCTGTTTAACATTTTAGCAGAGCAAATTATGCGAAAGGCACTAACAGGTTTCGCCGGTGGATTCAGGATTGGCGGAAGAACCATCAATAACCTGAGATATGCTGACGATATTGTCCTACTGGCCACAACACCAGAAGAACTACAAGAACTCGTGAAACAAGTCGCAAGTGCTGCAGAAGAATATGGAATGTCAATCAACGTAACTAAGACGAAAGTTATGACGACTACTGAGGAGGTGCTGAAAACGGTGGTGGGTACGGGAAGACTAGAACAAGTGGATTCCTTTGTATATTTAGGGAGTAGGATATCAAAAGATGGGAATTGTGTGAATGAAGTTAAATCAAGACTAGCCATGGGAATGATCGTCATGACCAAATTGACGAAAATTTGGAAGAATAAATCAATCAGCATCGTCACCAAATTGCGGTTGATGAAGGCTTTGGTGTGGCCAGTAGCGACGTATGGATGTGAAGCATGGACTCTGAAAAAGGATGAAGAAAAGCGAATTCAAGCATTTGAGAACAAGTGTATCAGAAAGCTGCTGAGAATTCCATGGACTAAAATGATGACCAATGAACAGGTGTATGTGTCAGCGGGAGCCACAAGAGAACTATTGGCCCACACCAAAATTCGGAAACTTCGATATTTTGGTCATATCATGAGACAACAAAACGGTAGCATCGAAAGCAGCATCATGACGGGTTTTGTGGAGGGGAACCGAGGACGAGGAAGGCCGAGGATATCTTGGATCGACAACGTCCTGAACTGGACAGGACTTGTAGGCTCTGACTTAATGAGCGCGACAAGGAACAGAAGACTCTGGGCATTAAAGGTCCATTCATGTAGCCAACCGTCGCGATGCGACGATGGCGACATGACATGACATGAATAATTGACAATATAACAATAGCGACATTCAGACATTTCATCTCATCCGAAAGTAAGAAGATCGCTGCTGAAACACATTCCGATAACCGCAAGAGCATCATTTCGGAACAAAGATCATAAGTGGACCAAAGTTCGAGAACCAAACAGTCCCTTAAACTGGCAAGACTGCTCCAATTCTCACCTACAATTCTGCACGAACCCAAGAGGGGAGGTCGAAATTGGAATTCGGGAAAGATCATGTTACAGCGCATCGGTTTGGCGTAATGGGATGGTGTTTAGCGACGAGGGCAGAGAAATTACAGCATCTGACTCACGAACCAAGATTAACGACAGAGAAAAATATCTGAAGGCAATCTGAAAGGGGGGTTCTTCATTTGCTATGCTCTGATGATGTTCCTGTAGAAGATAGAAGAATTGCAGTGATAGAAGGTTTGCAGAAGAAGCACCCAACGGTCTACAATGACAGGATAACATTGCAATGCTCTCAAGTCTTAGAAGACATGTTTGATGTCATGCAGGTTTCTAATAATATGGTCTGTAAGCTTCTTTTCCAGCAGCATCTACCGGAGGAACAGATGGCTTCACACCACAGCATCTCAAAGACCTGTGCAAGTCAAAGGACGCAGATTTCGTGGAGACAATTACTAACTAACTAATTAGGGCCTTAGTGTTGATGGTGTCAACATACGGTTGTGAGTGTCAGGACGATGAATGACTTATACAGGCTTTCGAAAACAAATGAAACTACTACTTATTTCCTGGACAGAAATGTTAACTACTGAACGAGTTTACAAATTAGCAGGGACAAAAAGCGAGTTATTTGGCTATAAAAACCCGGAAATTACGATACTTCGGTCACATCCTGCGACAGCAGGACAATATTGAAAAGTGTCATGACGGGATTGATGCAGGGTGTTCGTGGTCGCGGTAGACCTAGAATATGCTGGCTTGATAACATCCCGCTGTGGACCGGTTTATCAGGAGTGGCGCTATTGCAGACCGTTTAGGAAAGATCTTGCTGGAGTACTTTGGTCCACTCATGTAGCCAACCGTCGCTACGCGACGTCGGCGTAGTGACATGACATGACAAATTACATGGCATGACAAGTAATGAAAGCATGTCTAACAGCGACATGACAAGTAATGAAAACATGATCACAAACCTGATCAATAAACATGCACACGCTCCACAACAACAGACTAGACAGCACACCGGAGCAGAAAGCATTCAACAAGGCGACCCGATAAGGAAGCTGGAGTTTTTCCTAACGATACATCCACTTCTTGAGAGCCTGATAACCCAGTTAAATATCGGCTACGTGGACAATATTACTATTGTTGGGCCATTTGATGAAGTTGTGGATGACATCAGCTTGATAGAGAAGCACGCACACATGTTTCGCTTACAACTGAATCGGGCAAAATGTGAGGTTCCTTTAGTGGTTACGCCGTTACTGTGAAACACGCGAACTAATAGTAGACGCAGTAGTAGATCAAATTCTTTGCTGATTTCGAAATTGCCGCCAATTGCTTGGAGCTCCACTATTGCAGAGCGGTTGAGAAATCTATTCAGTAAAAGATTAAATGGAAATTCGCTGTCCCTGTTGGGTCTACGGAATTTATCAGGACACAGAGAGGCTGAGGACCTAATGTTGAAAACGATTATATTACTTCTCTGTGTATAATTTTCTCAGTTTTGACTAAATAAATGTGTATAATAATAATAATTGGGTCGCCGTTGTGCCTGTGTTTCCTGCGATCCAAAGGAAATAGCCTGCCACTTTCACAGGATTTCAATCTGCACACGTTTTAATGCCGTTGCTTTGAGAGGTACTTTTGCACCATTAACCGGGGACGAGAATCACGCACCATAAGCTTGAACCCTGCTTCTTTTTTATTTATTTTTTTGAATCCATGACGGATTCTAAATATATCGGGGGCCAAAATCTGATAATAAAAATAATAAAAAGAAAACAACACACAAATTATGATAATTATTGTTAAGATGACTTCTTCAACTCTTCTTCCATTTTTCTATTTTGCAGTCCGGAAGTAAAGGGGAGCTTCCAAAGCAGCTTGGAAATAAAACGGAATGTGCTCTATTAGGTTTTGTAATGAACTTGGGCCAAGACTACGATGCTGTGCGAACAAAGATTCCAGAGGACAAACTCTTAAAAGTTTATACATTCAACTCCGTTAGAAAATCCATGTCAACAGTCGTTAATCGTGAAGGGGGTGGATACCGAATCTACTCCAAAGGCGCATCAGAAATATTGCTTAAGCGGTTAGTATTTTTTCGGCAGTCTTTCTTGTACCTCTTTTAATAGAATTCTAGTTAGCTACAACGACAAGCGTTATTTACAACTGACTGTGGACTTTCAAGCTCCGGGCTGGGCGTTGATATTCAGAAATTTGCAATATATCCAGCTAGCACGTGTGGGACGCAGGGTGCAAGCTGATGCGGAGTGACCTTGGGCAAGTTGCTTACCCATCATTGTATGTGGAGAAGGCAACGGGAGACAACCTAACTCATCAAACAACCTCACTCCCGGGTGGCTGCCTACGGGCAGAGAAAACGAGTGTAGGACATCAGCCTCCCGGACAAAATCCCTCTATCCAATGTGCAAATCATACAATAGCCAATGTGCAAGTCATACAATTGTGCCGTAACTGTTGACTTGTCACTGGTATTCACATGCAAACGAAAGTTCTTATTGTAAATTTAGGGAATTGTGACAATGATGTCAAAACTTTGCAGAAAAATGATTGATTGTGTGCCTTTTTGTCGTTAACTTGGGCTACGTCTCTGGCTTCGTAGACTTATTAGCGACGTTTCAATTCAAAATTTGATAGAATACATTAGAGAAATGAACGTCTGGGAATCGTATAGGCCTACAACGAAGGTTTGTTATCGTCAGTCAGGTAGCTGACTGACGATAACAAACAGTTTCGTAGACTTATCAGCGTCGCTTCCATTAAAACTTATATTTTAACTGAAAGTGTAGGCTTGCTACATTATTTTACATTAATAAAGATACTTTGGACTTACGAAACGCGTCTTCGACAAGGAAACAATAGGAGGCCTATTCGTTTTTATAGATATTATATAATCGTTCAACTTCATATAGATTTCACAAACTTTGAACTTGTAATTTTTTACATTTATTAAGAGACTTTACACAATGAATTGTTCTACAATTAATGCCTTTAAATGCATAAGTTATTAAACCTTCGATTAACTTAGCATATTCTCACAATGTTAAACTAATGTACAATGTATGACTTGGAGGGGGGCTAATGTCCTACCTCGGAGGGTTTTTGTCCGGAAAGCTAATGTCCGGGGGGTTTTTGTTCGAGAGACTTTTGTCCGAAGGGGGGAGGCAATGTCCACTCCCCGAGAAAAACATCATCATTATCATCAACAAAATCGTGTTAAATTCATCTATTGAGCAAGAAACAATGTGCTTGAATTTTTTTTGTGGAGCGAGCAAATAACGACAATCGAGCTTCGTCTACGTCTGAGCTTCGTAGACTTATCAGCGTCTTTTTATAAATTAATGTAAAATTTATTTATTGAGCAGGAAATATGACTACCCTCTTCCCTCTATAATCTATATATACTTGTCTCGTTTCTCCTCCACATTAATTAATACCTGTATAGTGTATACTCCTCGTTTGCTTATCCTCTGCAAATTTTCTCTGTCGCCATCCTTGCAGTCTTCGTATTTTTCAGTTTGATCTCTTGTATAAAGAATAAATTTACATTGCTAAAGTTCGTTTAAAAAAAAATCTGAATCATTTAGATGCAACTGGATTTACGGAATAGGAGGCAAACTAGAAAAGTTTTCGGAAAAGGATCAAGATGTCATTGTAAAGAAAGTAATTGAACCAATGGCTTGCGACGGATTAAGAACGATATGCATTGCGTATAAAGAGTATGTGACAGGTATGTTCATGTTCATACACAGTCACCGGATATTATTACCCATAGTAACTTGTATCATATGGACAACATAGACCAGGCTTGGAATTTCAAAAGAACTCTAGAAATCACTGTTAGAAGCAAATCATGTAACAACTTGCTAACAGGTGTTTCTAGACTAATTTGACCCTGCTGACAACGAACATCGCGGTTAGCAAGCTAGATTTTTGTAGGTTGCATGGGAAAACAAGATGGCGGACAAAATGGTGGCCTATTTGTTCTAATGGCCATACGTGAAGTATTGTATGTGATAGAAACATGTTTTTAGAGTCTAAAGCAGCATTCTAAGGTTCAAAGAATGCGATGATACCAAATTCTAGGGCATAGTGACCAGAAAGGATCATGTTTGGGATATATTAATTTGTTGCTCCTATGCATAGGATAGTGTCTGGTATAGAAATATTGTTTCTGACATGCTGCATTACTTTGCCGCCAAGGCCCTGAAGTTATTCATGTTATTCATTGGGGCGCAGTGGTCTAGTGGTGGCGTCGTTGCCTTGGAGCCGGAAGGTCAGAGGTTCGAATCCACCCTCGACCGCGTAGGGACCTTGGGCAAGTCCTTCACTCACAATTGCTCAGCGCTTCGGCGTGAAACTCCGATGCAGTGTCCGCTCTGCATTGGGAGCGCCTCTATGAGTAGAGAGCTTGAAGGGGCGCTATAGCAAGTGCACATAGAAATACCGTACTTTTGAGCATTGCATTAAAACTGCTGAAATTTGATTATTTTCTTAACTGAAGTAGTAATTAAGCTTAAAAGTAGGAATATTGTGAGCCAGATTCATGGCATAGGGTAATAATATTTGTTTGGCCATTTCGATATAGTATGAAATACAAGCAAGGGGCCGTCCATAAATGACGTCACGCAATTTAGGGTTATCCCCTTCGACACCCTCGTCACGCGTTAACACAAAAGTCATAATTAGAATATATAGCAATGGACCGTCACAAATCGTTTCAGATGTGTGACCCTCTCCCATCCAGTTACGTGACGTCATTTATGAACGGTCCCCATTGCATTATTCTTTCTTAAAAGCCTAATAAATAATTAATGTTGAAAAGCACTCGTGGTCCTTACGCTTAACCAGTGCAAGAATTGTGGAAAAATAACTGGGAGTTGGACCATTATCAACTTGAAATCGGGGTGTGAAAAACAGACTTTAACATGGGGCTCTAAGAAAGACTGGGGGTTGAAACCCCTCAACCCCCGGCAATTCTCACCCTGCGCTTCACAAAATGTTCACATGCTGACAATGCGTTTCACTCAAATTGTATATTTCCATTCACTTTTGTGGTATATTTGACCATGTTTTTGAGGGATTTGCTCTTTGTTCGAATGTGGCCCCTCTACTTTCTTTGCCACAAACTGACCTTGCTGCGTCTATAACAACTATTGGTATTTTTCAAGATCTAGCATACATCCAGTTTTAATGGCTTCCTTAAGGTCATTTTTCTTAAACTTGCAAGTTATTAGAGGTTCAAGTCTGGAAAAATCCAACCAGTTAACTAGAACACAGTGGACAGTGGCTTCTAAATTCAATTTTGTCAATATGAATGTTCTAGTATCACCAGAACTGCTAGGGTGACAATGACCAGTTTTCCTTGCTATTTGAATTCTTCTGGCTGCCAGTTCTTGCATGTGTTTTTTATCAATCATCATAATTCAGAGAAAACATTTACAAAATTCTGGGTAACCAAAACTAACCATAGTAGCCATTCTTTTGAATACATTTATCAATGACCTTTTTCTCAACGTTGGCTAGGAAATGGGATGAATTATGTGCAAATAAATGTCGTAACGTCAACTCATTGAAATAGAATATGCAGATGAACCACTGGAGAGGATACCTTGCATGTAACTCCAGCTTTCTTATTAATCTATGATTCGAGCATGCATTTCTGTATTTACCGCCGTTCCATCACAGCCAACAGCTGCTATTGAACTGAAAGAAGTATTCTTAGGCCTATCAAAGAAGAATTAACGCATTGCATAAAAAACGCCGGTGAGATATGCCCTAAATAAACTGATCCCAGTTCTCATCTAAAACATACATAGTCTTCCTTTATTTGATATTAATTATGACTGAATGACTACAAACTAACCGTTATATATTTCCTACCAACAAAAAACAATGCTGTGGCTTCACACTTTTCTCCTCATCCATCAGATAGCAGTTTACGAAATTTTCTCTCTCTGTCTCGTCCCACAATCTGTCAGTAGCTGAACTCTGGTCGTCATCATTCACAATTCCATAGTCCACAAGTAGACCTATTAAGCAGCACCAACCGCATTGGTGTCAAATTTCTGGACAAAGCAGAGAGTGACTTGGTGTAGCGAGAGCATGTTTACCTTTCAGATCGTATTATAATAGGCCTAACTTAAACGTCCACATAATTATTCTGACGCTGCATAATAGGAGTCATTTGCATCACAGCTAGAATCATTGTCTGGTGTATATCTATTCTTTATACAGTCTTTGAGATTTATAATAGCCTACTTCTTATATTCCCTTTCTTTGCTCTTTCTTTTCTGATCATTCCTTCGTGACCACAGTTCTCGTGTTTGCACAGTACATGGTTTTGCCATGGTTTGCAAGCTGCGAAAGTACACGAAACTTCAAATGTTCGGCGGCAAAGTTAGATGCAATAATTTTGATGCAATGTTTATTTAGTTCTTTCATTTAGGATCTTGAGCAACCTTTTAAGTTAAACGGCCACGACAAAAATCTTAAGGACTGTATCGGTATTGGTCATAACCTTCGTCTTTGAAGCATTTATCTTTAAACCGTACCCATTGGCAGCGGATTCGACACGATTGACGAGCTCCTGGAGTTTCTCCGAGGATGTAGCGATCAAGAGGATGTCATCCGCGTTTCTAATAATTATTATTCCTCCAATTCTGAAGCCCCCTCTGAACCCGTCAAGCGCCTTGCGCATTACCTGTTCCGCCAGTATATTAAACAGGCAAAGCCAGATGTTACAACCTTGCCGAACGCTTTTCTTAACGCGGAACCAGTCAGAGGTGATATTATCAGTCCTAACAGCTGTCCGCTGCTGTTTGTATAGGTTCATCAATCGTTAGACAAATTGTGGGGGGACCCCATTTTCAGCATGGACAACCAAAGCCGACCGTGTTGTACCATGTAGAACGCTTTCGTAAAATTTATGAAGCAGAAGTAGAGAGGCTGACTTCTCTCATTTGCCTTTTCCATGATGATCTGGAGGTTCGTAATCTGATCGCGAGTGCCTCGGCTGGCCTGCCCAGGAGCCAGTTCATTGTCAAGCTTGGTTTGAATGCGCTCCAGGATGACCCTTGGTAGAATTTTGGTGGCGTGCGAAACTAGCGCTATGGTCCTGTAGTTCTCGCAACAGAGCGGATCCCCTTTTTTCGGAAAAGGGATAAAAACCGATTGCGTCCAATCGTCGGGCCAAACTCCCGATATCCATACATCAGTACAAATCTTATGTAGCATGGTAAGAGTCTGAGAAGCTCGGTGGCGACTCCGTCCTGTCCCGAGGTTTTGTGCAAAGAGGCTATAAGAAAAGCGCGTTTGATTTCTTCTCGCAATGAAGGCGGTTCTCTTTACGTAATCTATATTATAAGGCAAAGTCGAATTCTGTGGCGCTGTCGCATTGGGCGCAAAACTCTCGCGGTCAAAGGCTTTGAAGATAAATAAGTTGAAATCACGAATTATTTTGTTTAATATTCGTATGCGAATTGGAATTCATCGTGAATTCATCGTAGCTCCTAATTCGCTTTAAAACCAGAGTTATCGACAGTTTAAATTTCGATGTGGTAGTTAGCGTCTATACAGATATTTTAAGAAGCGATTTAATAATGGCGTCGCCATTATTTAGCAAACGGCTGCATGACGTCATTGTTGACGCTCACAGTATTAATCAAGTTATTAATAGGCGCTCTTAGTGCATAAACCATAGACTAGAGAAAGGAGAATGTTAATATGGGTGCGTGCGTTTGTCCATAATTATACGCCTACAGTTTCACAGCTATTGATCACCAGAACCTCCCAGTGAAGGGTTGGTAAATCTAGGTCACCACGGAGGCCTGCGTGGGGGCGATATTCGCGCAGTTTCGGAGTTTTACACCTCAAACCCTCTGCAGTTAGAGATAGAATGCTACCAGGGCCATCACGCCCACAGTCAGCATGCACACCCCGCCCCGCAGGGGCGAGTCGGGTTTGATTGCGGGAGGGGGTTAACCAAAACTGTGCAAGGTCTAACCAAAATGTTCCGAACAACGCCTGTTACATCAGAGGGTTGGAGTCTGGGTTTGGCCGGGTAAGAGTGCGGTGTATGGATGCGGAAGGGTGATTCGAGGGCTGGAGTGAGCAAAGTGGGAGCGAAGCGAGGCGGTGTGTGGGTGCGGAAGAGGTGAGGACGAGGAGAGCGGTGAGCAGGGTGGGAGCGGTGAGCAGGGTGGGAGCGGGGTGGCGTGGAAGGGAGGCGAAAACCTTAAATTTCCCCGGGCAACGCCGGGTACCACGTCTAGTTTTTGTAAAAGTGCAATTCGTAAGCAGGCTGAGATTAGTTTGTTCAGATTCTTGTTCTTTATGTTGATCATCTGAGAAAAGCCCCTGTTGAGATAAGTAGGAGCTGTGAAAGAAAATCAGCTTCTTGATAGCTTTGCTTGCAAGTGATTTGTAATGTTCTTTCTTGTACGTCTTTGCCCAGAACTGAGTTCTTGATGATTGCTTAAACATGTCTTTCATTCTGGAATCACATTGCAGCTCAACTAGTGTTAACGGTTTTTTGTTGTTCAGTTCTGCTCCATTTATGTTTTCTCTGAAAAGGTTCAACATGAACATTGTCTTCTTAATATCAGGCTCAAAGGGCTCTTGCTCCAAAATATCTCACTAATGTTTTACTTCGTCCTCACTCAGCTTCTTCCCACCGTCCACTTCGTTCATCCAACAGATTTGATCTCTTGGTTCCTCGGTCTAGAACTGTTATGGCTCAGTCTCGATCATTTGTCTCAATTGGTCCTTCTTTTTGGAATGCCCTTTCTCCTTCTGTTCGCTCTACACTTCTTTCTGGTAGTCTCTCCTCTGCTTTGTCTCTTCTCAAAACCTGTTTTTTCTCGCTGGGCCTTGCGCACTGGGAGCGCCTCTGAACGGTTCACCCTACAAGAGGCGCTTTATAAATGCTTAAATACAATACAATACAATACAATACAATACAATACAATCAGCATCTGAAGAGGATGGGAAGTATCTTCTGTAATTCATTGGCAGAATATCCAAATGTTCCACAGCAAATTTATCTTATGCTTCGTCGCTATCTGTGGCTTCTGAAATAGCAGTGTTCAATGCTTTCAAATCCACAGCAAGTTTATCTTATGCTTCGTCACTATCTGTGGCTTCTGAAATAGCAGTGTTCAATGCTTTCAAATTAGGGAAATCAGTGACATCACTGGATAGCACACGATTCTTTCAAAGGGCTAGCTTCTATTTAAACTCTTCAATTTTGTCACTGGCTGCGAATATATCCATGGCAGCCCGTTTAGTTGGATGCTACGGTTTAGGTCATTCAATTTCGAAAAGACGTTCGAAAGGTAGCCAAGTTTTGCCAACCGCGAATCATCTGCCAATGACGCAGCCCTTTTGCTTTTTTTCATTGAAAAATGCCAGAACAGCTTTCCGTAATGTGAATAGTCTCGTCAGCGCAACTCCTCTCGACAGCCATCGAACATCACAGTGAAACTTCACTCATTTCCACACACAGTGAACAGTGAACACGCGAGATTTCTTTGCATTCGCTTTTATTTCGTTGATTGCTTTCATCCATAACATCATCAAATGGACCTGTCTCACCACAATACAAAGACTTACTTGCGAGGTTTAGACCGCGGTAAAATAGATAGATAAATAGAGCGCAACAGAACAGAGACAAGTGGCGTCATTGGACATACGAACCTCTGTGGTGATCAAAACTGAAATCGATTTTGTCACCATGCCAGGCATTATCGATTCGCAGGCCTCATAAATTCGACACCATTGTCACCTAGCTTTGGCGGCCTTCTTATATGCATATTCTTTGTGTGTTTGTCGCTTAGCAGCCCCGCTTAAGTAAGACGTAGACGTAACTCTGGGACGGAGGAAGTATTTATGTAAATAAATTGTGTTTTTTACACAAAGTATTCCAATTGTTATAATAATACATCACACCTTTAAAATTTAGACTCCACCACAACTTCCCGCCAACGACTGCAAAGAGTGAGTCCAAAGCACCAGTAGCTTCGCGATAAAGAAAGCCAATGTCACTTCTCAGTTGAGCAAAAAAATCTTCTAATCAAACCAGTAGAATAAATTAAAACTTCTGAAGCTCGTGAAATATGCTTTTGTAGGTTCTGCAGCGTGTAACCAATTGCACATGACTACAGAGCCAGACTGGGAAAACGAAACAGAAATAACGACCGGATTAACCTGTCTTTGTGTCGTTGGAATTGAAGATCCAATCAGACCTGAGGTTATAATTTATTTTTTAACCAATCGCCATTGCAAACGTTCATAAAAGAGAGCTGCATGAAAAGAAAAACAATCAAGTCGATTTGCTGTTGTTTATGCTTTATATTGTGGGGTGCTCGACTGTTGCGCGCTGGACTATCGACTGAGAGGTCGGGGGTTCAATTGCCCTCTGGGGCAGAAGTTTGAAACAATATTTCTGTTCCACAAGCACCCTCTAGCCGACTGAGCTATGATGAGTAAATTGTCCGTGAGGTGACGGTGAGGGAGAGGATTGGCCACCGCCCTCATATGCCAAGGCCCTGAAAACGAAGTCGCTAACACTTCACTCCCATTGAACGGGATTTCATTATTTTTTATGCTTTATATTGTGCATAAACATATCAGCATAAACATGCTCAAAGCTGTGTGTGAAACCATATTTCTGATTGGAGTTCTTGGTAATGTCTTGAATATGTATTCGCAAGAGAAATTTGGGGTGTCTGATTAATGTAATGTAATGCAATGTGACGTAATTAATAAATTCTATGGTGCCGCTTGCAGCCGAGGCTATTCAGTAGCGCTCCCAGTGCGATAACCTTAAAAAATAGGTCCTAGGAAGAGAGAGATGTAGATAACGATCCGGAGAGTAGAGTCTCACGCAGAGTGGAGAGAAGAGAATTCCACAAGGAGGGTCCAGTGATGGTAAAGGATCGAGTTTGAGCAAACACGTCAGCTTTGACCAGAGAACGGAGAGATGAGAAGGTGCAGAAAGAAGAGAACGAATAAGATCACAGATATTCCGGTGCAAGACCCAGTTTGGATTTGAGTACCAGATAAGGAACTTCATAATTATTATTGTATGCGGGCAGAGAGAGGAAGCCGGGCTTGGCTCGGTTCGACCATATGATCAACCATATGATATTATTATGAGAGTACTTATGAAGGCAAGCAATCAATCGAGCAGCAACATTAAGGGCAGATTGGATGGGAGATAGACGAACCTTTGGAACACCAATAATAAGGGTATCACAGTAATCAATTCTGGAACAGACAAATGCAAGGACTATTGATATTATGGTTGAAAGGGAGAAAGACAGATCTGCGAATGAACCTGAGACGGCGGAGGTGAAAGAAAGAGGAGCGTGTAAGTGAGCAGTCAAAAGTCGCACTTAGGTCATGAACAGAAGAGGAAAATTTTAATTGAGGAAAGATCTCAGAAGGTATAAAAAAGATTAGCAGAAACTTCGATCTGATGCAGAAAATGCCTCTTAAATCTTTTCTGACTGGTTGAAATGCTCGCAGTTCCACAGATCTATTAAGCTATTCCTAACGTTTTATAATTGCATTACTTTGAAAGTTTTATTAGTTTTATTAAAGTTTTATAAAGTTTGATATTGCATAGGTTCCAGACGCCATACGGAAGTGCCAGCGTGCCGGAATTACAGTTCGCATGATAACCGGAGATAATATTAACACAGCTCGTTCTATTGCAACGAAGTGTGGCATTCTGTCTTCTAACGACGACCATCTAGTTCTTGAAGGACAGGAGTTCAACAGACTTATTCGCAATGGACCAGATGAGCCGGTATAAAACTAAGTGATCTGCTCCGATCAATTTACTACTCACCGAAAATGGCTCATTTGTCATAAATAAAAGCGCATAAAAATCGACATTTTAAACTCCTGGCATTTAGCTGTATCTCGTGATATTTCTGCTATGTCAGGAATATACAATACAATTTGACATTTATAACGCGCTTTAACAAAACAAGACTTGCACGAAAGCGCGCTATAATGACGTGGTCTCTATGAATGTCGACAAATCATTTACGTCTAACCAATTTTTTACATATTTGCCAATCAAGCTCATGTCATGGTCTGAAACTATGTTAAAAATGCACAAAGCAAAGAAAATGTTCGAATGTTGGAAGGTTTTTATTTATATGCATAGAAAAATCACTTAAACGCCTAAAGTGCAAATGCAATAAAGCAGTTTTATGATACCTGAAATCTTACTGTTTTTTTTCAAATACCACCGACCACTAGGTCAAACAGGAGCTTGTGGACAAGGTTTGGCCAAGATTGCGTGTTATGGCTCGCTCTTCTCCTCAAGACAAATATGTGCTTGTAAAAGCAATTATAGACAGCAACCTTTCCGAAAACAAGGAGGTTGTTGCTGTCACTGGCGATGGAACCAACGACGGACCCGCTCTGAAGAAAGCTGACGTCGGATTTGCCATGGTAATTATTAATGAGATGATCATAATTATAATGATAAAACGATAACAGTAGTTAAATACCTAAGCTGTCAGGACAGCCTATTGCTTTTTCTAGCCGTTTCAGCTGTCCCTCTATTGTTTTACTTAGCCGTTTTCTTTATTTTTTTAGGACCTAAAACAGACCCTGACACAGAACAAGAACATGCTGACGAAGCATAAATGTATTTTAGGAAGCCGTTTTGCGTTCGGATGACTCATCCTCTGCTCTTCAGGACCTGGTAGGGTTGCCAGTAATGAACCGGACAGCCCGGTATTTGCACAATATGACCTGTTAGAAATTTCAGTTATTACCGGACATGGTCGTGTCCAGTAAATAATTATTGCTAGCAACAGGTGCTGGAGTGTATAGTTTCTTGGGTCCGTAAATAGACTTCTGTTTGCGATTTGCCAATATTATATTGCCATCTTTCTACCTCTTGAAATGCAGTCAGCCTGAGATACTATACCTCAAATTAGTCGTACCCTGCATAAAGTGCATATGGTCACTCCCAACATTTTATTTAGTAGGCTGCCTCCCGCGCGGGTCTGCATATCGGGAAACGCATCAATTCAGTCTACTGACCCCTGTCTCCTCCCACCTTACCAAGACTTGTCCCAACATCACAAGCCTCAGAATTATGGTGACATCTTTCATAAGACTATTATAGTCCAGGAAATCTAGCTCAAATATACAGTGAACCTGGGCAAAATTGCAACAGAAGCTTTCTAAACGATTTCCTGCCCAGAATTTTCTGCTGGATAACATATCCAAAATCCGTCAAAAATCCGACCATAGGGTCACCCCCAAAATGGGGTTCAAAATATGATGGTGTTCGTGCATTTTGCTGCAAGTACAGCTGTCTGGTTAAAAATTGTTCCCTTTGTGATACAAGCATGAAATTTGATACATTCTACGAACATGTCATAAGAAAAATATTTGGTTATTGGGCCATCGCATATTTGACCCTGGCCCCAATGGCAGTGATTTATCAAAATGGCCCCCGATTTACAGATGATTTTAAATTATCTCAGCTTCCAGTACACTTAGAATCGTCATCTTGGTGTCTAAACATACATAGTCAGAGGCGATGACTCCAGCAGAGACATTACAAATGGTCTCCACGGCTTCACTGGTGGCCATTTTCCAAAATGGCCGACCGTAATTCGGAATTTTCGATGTCTTAGCTCCCATTCTCAACATCATCATCAACATTGGCATGCCCTATGGAGCGTAGCCGTTTCCACCATGTGAAAAACTCTTCAGCGGAATATTCCCTCGGTAACTTGCTAGGTAAACGCAAGGTAGTCAGATGGCTGGATCATCCTTCAATAACTAGGAGCCGCCCAGCGGCGTTCTGACTCGCCGTGCCTCTTCCGCCCTCCAGACCGTTACCCCCCCCCCTCATAGGGGCCTCCGCTCCTTTGGTCGTCCAGGTCTTCACCCATAACCCAGGGCATGGGCCCTCATTATACCCCGAGGGGCTAAGTCCCAGGCAGGATTTCGTTATCGACAAGCGATATCAACCCCCGCGACGTGGACGCACCTGCCGAGAGTTACCCAGGTATGCACTGTGACAGTTCATGTACAGTCCCAGTACACCTAGAATCGTCATCTTGGTGTCTACACATACATAGTT
Source organism: Lumbricus rubellus (assembly GCA_945859605.1). Lineage (NCBI taxonomy): Eukaryota > Metazoa > Annelida > Clitellata > Crassiclitellata > Lumbricidae > Lumbricus > Lumbricus rubellus. Next base: position 31,438,350 of record OX243818.1, read on the forward strand.
AGGGGCGTGGACTCCAACAGAGCAATTACAAATGTTCCCCATGGCTTTATTGGCGGCCATTTTCCAAAATGGCCGACCGTAATTCGGAATTTTCAATATCTTATCTCCCAGTACATCTAGAAACGTCATCTTGGTGTCTAAACTCTAAACGTACTTAGTTTTTGTAAAGCGCCCTTGTAACGGCATGGCTGTGTTACTGCGCCATATAAATAGTCGTAATTATTATTATTATTATTTTTTATTTTTTTAAATTATTTTTTTTATATATTTTTTTTTACCCGAGGTGCCTAGGATCCCTCGGGATTTCAAAAAATTGTCCGGAGACTGTTAGTTGGTGGGTTCTGGAACGGCTACGCTTCATCCAATTACTATTATTATTATTATTATTATTATTATTATTTTTTTTTTTTTTTTTTTTTTTTTTTACCCGAGGTATCTATAATCCCTCAGGTGTCAGATATTAATAAGCAATTTTAACTCTGGAGTGGCCATCCATGTCAAGATCAGGAAGAACAAAAGTGCTGTGGAAGGCAACAGCATTAAAACGCTGAATGGTGACAGACAGGCGTTGAAACAAGAAGCTTGTTTCTCTTGCGTCGCCTGAAATTTGGCTCAAGAGACGACCCAGGTCGGCGAGAAATGCCTGTCCCTTGGCGTTAATTGGCCCCATTGTTTCAAAAGCCAATGGGACAAAGTGGTAGGTTTGCATCAGTTGTGCATATTTTGTATTTTTCCTGGCTTCAGCCAGTTCCGCAGCGCCACCCATCCGAATGGAGGTTGTGGCTAGATAAGAGGTAGCCACAGTATCTGCCACTGTAACGTCCCAGGTCAAACAACGACCTGAGCGCCAGGGAATCAGTGTAAGGCCGTCTGGTCTTTTGCCATCCGACCTTGACAAACCAGGTGGTTCCTTAACTGCCGGAATGCCTGCCTGAACAAGGCCCCTGCAGATTAGGTCATTTAGGACCGCATGTCGGGCCTGACGACCAGGGCCAAGACGGCACGAGAGGCCGTGCGATCCTTCAGCGGTCACAAGAGTGCCACACGGGCAGCTGTGTGGATGACAAATGACGGCACCTAGACGGAGGCCCACCGCTATCCTAACCGCCTCGTCATCCAGCCTGAGACCGCATGTGCTTATGGGCAAGGCAAACAGCCAGTCACCTGCATGAGGTGCTGAGACTGCCTTCAAACGTGCTTGGTGGTAATCACTGGTGTGAAAGTGGTCAAGCTCGGCTATTGATTCTGCAATAACCGGTTTGTCCCAGAAGGACTGCCTGTGAGAGAGTTCTCCATCAGTACAGTATGTAGGATATTTTAAGCGCCAATGCTCAAACGAGGTAGAAAAATGTTGGTCTGTTTCCATGTTCACGTTGCTCAGCATGGAGGTTTGGAGGGCGAGGGTACCTGCAGCGGAGGCCAAAAAGGCAGGAAGCGCAAGCGAGGATACCCTGCGGATACCCAGACCACCAGCTTTGACAGGGAGGGTGGCCTGCAACCATAATTATTATTATTATTATTATTATTATTATTATTATTATTATTATTATTATTATTATTATTATTATTATTATTATTATTATTATTATTATTATTATTATTTATTTTTTTATTATTATTATTATTATTATTATTATTATTAGTTATGGGCGAGGACTCCAACCGAGCCATTGCCTCTAAATGCTACTGCATTTAGAGGCACGCTCGCATTTGAGTGAAAATGGATAACCTCTGGAATAAGTGCACGGTCTCCAAAGGGTCAGCTGAGACGGTGGTCATTCTGCGCCCCAACTCTACCTAAAACTCTCGGCCTGCACGGTTGATGGGACCCAGAGATTCTACAGCCACCGGAACAAACTCGTGAGTGGCAGGGAGGGATGAATATTTGGTCTGCTTCCTGTCCGCAGCATGTTCAGCCGCCCCTCCTGGCACTGATGAAATCAAATGGACGTAGGAGACAGTGCAAGTGTGAATGGTAGTCGCGTCCCAAGCAACGTACTTGCCCCTAGCCCACGGGACCAACGTGGCCCTATCTGGTCTCTTTCCGTCACTCCGAATCAGGCCCGGTAGCTCTCCAGATGATGCCATTCAGTGCGAAATGGCGCGCTGCTCTTCCTGTCGATCGCCTGCAGACTAGTCCATGATGGCCTCCTGCACGACCTCTCAGCACTGGTGGCATTGATGCGGAGAGCAGAGGACCAGCCCCAGCCGAAGGCCTGTCGCCACCCTCACAGCCTCGTTGCTCAGACCCAATCCGTAGGATATCACTGGTACGGTCAGAAGCCAGTATCTGGCATGGGGAGATGCAACTGCACCCAGCCTCGCACGGTTGAGTGGGTCATTGTTGGAAGACCACACTGCCGCCTTTTCAATATCTGTGGTTTGTCCCACATCTTTTGACAGGTCAAGGTTGGCTCAAGTCGGCCCGGTAACGTTGTTTTGCGGGTCTCCATGACTTCTTCCCAGAAGCCATCGCTCCACTTCTCCGAGTCGAGCACGGTTGCAACGAGCGACTTGGTCGACGCTGCTGGCGCTTGGTAAGCTGAAGATGCCAGCATCGACACAAGTCTGACCCCGATTCCTCCGCCTTTGATCGGGAGTGTGGCCTGCTTCTATTGAACGTCGCTGAGCCTGGTGTGAAGGATCTCATCTAATCCATCTCTCATCTAGCTGTCCATTTTCTCAAGCAGAGGATGACCCCAGCACTGTGCTGCTCGAAGTAGATACGATAATTTCGCCGCTCCAAAGCATGAGCGCAGCATCATCTGTGCCGCCTGCGCCTGGAGGAAAGCCAGGTCACTCACCGCTCGGGCCAACGAGTCGCTGTGAGGCAATCAGAGTGTATTATATCGTATTGTATCCATAAATTTATAAAGCGCCTCTCACAGTGCACGCCAATCAGAGGCGCTCCCAGTACGTTAGAGAAAAAAAGTCTTAGTAGTAGTAAAATTAACAAGCTGGCCCTATTTTTATATTGCACAGATTCTGGTCCTTCTAAAAATCCTTTTTCTCTTAAAAAAGTAGTAGAATTAACAAGCTGGCCCTATTTTTATATTGCACAGATTCTGGTCTTTTTTTAATCCTTTTTCTCTTGAAAAAGCAGTAGAATTAACAAGCTGACTCTATTTTATATTGCACAGATTCTAGTCTTTTTTATCCTTTTTCTCTTAAAAAGTTAAAATGGCCAGTTAAAATTCTTAGTAGTTTAGATATAGTAACTTGACGCCTTTTCTATAGACAGTTAAAATGGTGTGCATAAGCAAAGCCAGGCTCAATACAGCTGGCGCAGAAGCTTCTCGATCAGCAAAGAAACTAAGGTCGTAAGAATGCCACTGCAAAGTCTCGATGGACGAATAAATGAATACCACGAGGTAATCGGTACCGGTTAAGGAAACTATGGTACCACCGGTCGAATTGTTATGCGAACCTCCCGTACCCCCTACGCCCGAAATTTGCATGTACTCAACTCCATTTTTATTCAGCAAGACGTTACAGAAAGGGTATTACTACTGGACCTAAATTCTATGTATGCCGAAACGATATAGCATCCAGCTTTACCAGGAGCGAAACGAGTCAGTCTCGAAGGCCTAACGTCGACAACATCGGTTTTGAATGAGCACCATGCATAAAGATGGGCTTATACACATTTATTTTATACGAAGGACTGCTATCCATTGATTTAACATCTCTAACATGGTTTAATTATTTATTCTAAAACGAAATCCAGTCGAAATATAATTGGTAGGTTTAATCGTCCTTCTATTTTATTCGTTGTATTTCATAAAAATATATTAAAATCTTTATTTACATCCAAATCCATGCATCCCATCTTCCGCGAAAGATCCATACCGTTGCTGCTTAAGTCATTGTATCACCAGTCTTAGACCAGGCTTGACCCAAACTTCGATGTAACTTGTTCATTAACGTATTTCATATTCGTCAAATGATTATCGTTGGACGGAGAATCGTTGTGATTCGTTATCAAATCAATAGCTTGACCCAAACTTAGAGCTTCATCCATTCCTGCTGTCGAAGTATTCGTTACTGGGAGACCTTTTATCACATGACCATTCATATTTAGATTTCCAGTCGCGATGTTTGTCCCATCCAATCGGAGGAAACTAGCATTTACTTGACTAAGAGTAACACCTCCAGCGATTACTATTTGTGATGAAGCACCAACATCGAATTTATCGACCGGCATTTCTTATAATTTTTTTTTAATGCAAGCCATTTATAACTCCTTGTAGATTCATTCCATCGCCCACCATCTTCGTCACATACAGACACAAATGACCACAAAATACTTCGTTATCGGGTTGTTTTCGCTCGCTTTTATAATAAACAGGACTATGTAAATATTTCAATAACTCAACAGGTGGTGGGGGTCCGTAACCATCGAAACAATATTTTTTAGTAGCAGTCTTCACCCAACCAACCCAATGTGTGCCATTCCCACTAGAATCGTCTAGATTAAGAATACCACATTCATTATCCCTCGGACTCATAGGTAATTCATCTCGCTGAAAAACTCCTCTAAAATTGCGAATCCTCATCTTCCCAGCAGATACAATCAGTTGTATATTCGATAAAGGAATGTTAGGTAACACAACTCCACAGACATCGATATGTTTGACGCTCTTTTATTAAATGTAAACATTAATTTAAATTTGTTTCAGATACTGTAATATGAATTTAAATTGTAATGACGATATGCCAATGTGTGAATTCCATCTTCCATTATTACCCGTTTGTCATCATCTGCAGATAGTGCAACTTTATTAATTTCTTCTGTATAAATATCGTGACGATAAGATCTAATAACATTCATCGTTCGTTGTTGTTCTTATTTGGTAAATAAGCAGTTTCTATAATCTTCGTGAGTAATAGTTTCTGGACAACAATCTTTTTAATACCTTTACATGTTTTATGCTCTTCTCCAGCAGCCATCTTATAAGAATACAACTCTGCTCGTAGTCCGATCAATTCTTTTATCTGCTTACCTCCAACCTCATCCTTGAACATCCCAATAACTTTTTTATTTACTCCAATCTCAATACCAGATGGATGATATCTCGTATCGAATCTAGCGTTAATATCTTCTGCGATATCTGAGTAAAAGTCTTCAGTTTTAATTACGTATGCCAAAGAATCTGTATCGGTAAATTGTAATTTAGATCTGTTTCCATATTCAGTCTTGATGTAATTGTAATGAAAGTCAAACATAAAAGTTTTGCTCAAGATTAATATACACATGCCAAGATAGATTGGTTTATCATATTTCAATTTAGTTTTTTTCATGTGAACGGCTATTAGATTTTCATCGAAAATAGTACAGCGCTCGTAATTAGGCTTTGCAGCTAGTTTAATTCTTCTCTAATCTAATTCTAATTCTAATTATAATTTAATTCTTCTTTAACTTCTCTTGACACACTGACCTTACATCAACACGATTTTCAATGTTCTCACAAGTTTTTCTAAAGACTGCTATTCATTAATTTTAAAAAGTCTTTCTCAAAGTCATTAGTAGCTTTCGTTCTAAAAGCTGTATCTAAATCGATATACTTTTTCAACCAATCACTTGTATACCTCTATGCACTTTTGTTATTTTCAAACCTAAGATCTCACACAGCTTCAGATTAATTATCGCAGTGTAAAACATACTTCTTTTTATCGTTTAAGTTTTGAATTAACTTTTTGACTTTGTCAATCTCAATGCTTTCAGGAGCTAACGGATAATCGTTATGCAGATCGTGTAACTCTTTAGGGTATTCAAAATCAACTTCCAATATGCATGAAAATACTTCTCCAATTATCTAAATCATCTTCATTCATCCATTTGAACCCGTGAGTAGGTAAAGGTTTGCTCATAGCCCACCCATATAGATTATTCGCATCCAGGTGAGTGATAAATTTAGAATTTTCGTTACTATTGAAATCGCTCATGAATATATTTATTATTCACTTTCCCGTAACGATTTGATATTGTGCTCACTCCTCCTCTTATCCCCTGCTTAATCAACAGTAACATATCGTTATCGCTCAATAACTCCAATTTCACGTCTGTCAATTTTAAAGCGGCATCCCAGGCTAAGCCAGTAGATGTAAAATACCATGCAGGGTTAAGCGTATAGTTCTTCATACACACATCTCTAAAGTTTAGAACATCCGAAACGTTATACAAATCGTAATATTCTCTGAATGTTTTGCAACCAAATTCTTTCCATACCGTTTTTGCATGCTCGTATTCTTCATCGCTAATATTCGAGTCATTTACCTTAGAATAGAAGGCTGATTTTGGCGGTAGTTCAGTTTAATTGAATCTAGTAAATTAATCGACGTAGTCATAAGGATATACTCCTTTTCTTAGCAGAAGATCGAGCTTCTTTCCTGTATATCGTTTCCCAATGTTTCTGCACTGGTCTTTGCTAAGATTCTTCGATAAGGCGTCGAGACTAGAAGCCATACATTTAAAACTATCGATACAATGCAGTTCTCGTTTAACCTCTACTTCCTTATTTTCTTCATTCACAAACTTATCAACTACAACTTCTCTCCTGAATACTTTTCCTCGTTATTAGGTATGCAGCTAATTTTATCTCCATTATAACCTCTAAGTTTCTTAATGAACAGATGACTATCGTGCCCGGAAAGATTATGAAACGCTACGGGAATGAACGTGGGGACTTTGTTTTTTAAATTACAAAAGTTATGAGCAACCCCTCTAAATTTACCGCTAAGATGACAGTGATCTCTCACCCAGTCCTCACCCAACGTTTTTTCGCAGATATGACATATAGTAGCTGCATCAAAACACTTCTTGTCCTCTTCGGTAAATATCATATCCTTTTCAAATTTGAATTGATTATAAGCTTACATTTAAAATTTAGAAGATTATTAAAAAACGTGGAAATTGGTCCTTCGTTAAATGGCTGGGTTATGATGATTCTTTCAATTCATGGGTTGATAATTAAAATTTGATAACATTGTGATAGAATACGAATTTAAGTAATTTATAGCGCCATAGCCTTAATTATAAAAGATTGTCCTCTTTTCGACTTCACCTTCGCGTTATAATCACCTGCGTCCGGAATTAGGTCAAGAAACACGCTGTAGTAACAGTCCTTCACAATCTTACGGTTTCATTGATGATACCAAAAGTAGGTCAAATGAACACGCATGCGTGCGGTGTTAAATGGATGCGTTCGTTGAACCGCTTCGACGTAGGCCTAATCGATTTCTCATTCGCAACAATCACCTGCGTCACGCTGTCCTGCACAATCTCACGGTTTCATCGATGACACCGAAAGTAGGTCAAAGGGACACGCTGTAGTAAAAACTCCTACATAAGAACATTTTATGACTCTGTGCTAGAAGACAAGTTTCCAATTAGGTTAAGGATCATCCTGCATCATCGAATCCCTTCTTTGCTCTTCCTCGACTTCCATTAAACAACTATCAAAAATGGTCGTCTTGGGCTTCCAATAAACAACTAATACACTCTTTCTGGTGTCATCCGTGGAATAATCCACATCATTGTCATAACAGAAATTCGGATCGACGTTCAGCAAACGAATACACCACAATTCGAGTTGACTGATTAGGACAATAGATGAAAGTTTTTACTGCTGCTAAGGCTGGAGCATGATGCGCCGATAGAGCGAGCGAGGCTGTGGCTAGAGAAATTATTGATCTCTTTACGGCACAGGCTAGGTATGAGTGGTGGTTGCTACGAACGCTGGTTAGGCGTGTAAATCAATAATTTGTAAACCTATCCATACATCCATCCATCCATCCGTCCATCCATCCGTCCGTCCGTCCATCCATCCATCCATCCATCCATCCATCCATCCATCCATCCATCCATCCATCCATCCATCCATCCATTCATCCATCCATCCATCCATCCATCCATCCATCCATCCATCCATCCATCCATCCATCCATCCATCCATCCATCCATCCATCCATCCATCCATCCATCCATCCATCCATCCATCCATCCATCCATCTATCTATCTATCTATCTATCTATCTATCTATCTATCTATCTATCTATCTATCTATCTATCTATTTATCTATCTATCTATCAATCTATCTATCTATCTAGCTATCTAGCTATCTTGCTATATAGCTATCTAACTATCTAGCTATCTAGCTATCTAGCTATCTAGCTATCTAGCTACCTAGCTATCTAGCTATCTAGCTATCTAGCTATCTAGCTATCTAGCTATCTAGCTATCTAGCTATCTAGCCATCCATCCATCTATCCATCTATCTATCTAAGCTTCTGCGCCAGCTGTTCAATACAGAAGCTTCTCGAACAGCAAAGAAACTAAGGTCGTAAGAATGCCACTGACTCAATGTCCGGCTTTGATTATGCACACCATTTTAACTATCTATAGAAATGGCATCAAGTTACCATATCTAAACTACTTAGAATTTTAACTGGCCATTTTAACTTTTTAAGAGAAAAAGGAAAAAAATACTAGAATCTGTGCAATATAAAAAGTGTGACCAGCTTGTTATTTCTACTACTTTTTTAAGAGAAAAAAGATTTTAAAAAAGACCAGAATCTGTGCAATATAAAAATAGGGCCTGCTTGTTAATTCTGTTACTACTACTAGTCTTGAGACACCGAAAAGAGGCATTTGGCCCACCAGTTAATATGGAGGAACGCGTTGAAGGAGGAAGCTGGGCCGGGCCAATGAGAGCAAAGGCACGCATTTTAGCCAAGGCTCACGGGACGAAGAGATCATGCCGATCAAAGGAGCGCAGCGGGCGAAGAGAAGTGGCCGAGGTCGGCAGAAGGATGAGGTACTTGGGAGCTCGGCCAGTTTAGGACCGGCAAATTAATGTCAGAACCTTGAGTTGTATCCGAGCAGTAAGGGGAAGCCAATGAAGATGGTCAAACATAAAAGCAGAGATGTGTGAATAGCGAGAAAGTCGGGCTATTAGTCTGGCCGCAGAGTTTAGAACACACTGATGAGGGAGAGACGAACTTCTGGAAGGCCAACGAATAGCGAGTTAAAATAGTCGATTCGGGAACAGACGAAGGCATGAATAATTGAAGTAAATACAGAGGAGGAGACGGAGCGACGGATTGCCCTAAGCCGCCTCAGTTGAAAGTAGGACGAGCGAGGGAGATTGGCAATGTGTGGAGCAAAGGTAAGCATGCTGTCCAGGACTACACCAAGGTATCGAACGCTTGATTGGAAAGTAAAGTAGGGAAATCTCTCTGTAAGAAGAGGCAAATCAAGCTTAAGAAGCTGTTGGTGAGTGCCGAACCAGATGAGCTGCGTCTTATTTGGATTGAGAGAGAGAGCCGATTGGAAGACATCCAAAGATGCAAGTCTCGAGAAAGAGCATCTACGCGGGCAGCAAGAACAACCTGAGAGGATGATAGACCGTGAACAAGTGCCTGCGCATCATCAGCATAGAGGTGACCAGTTGCCAAGTGTTTAGAGAATACGGATGGGATGTCAGCAGAATACAAAAGATAAGGTAAAGGTCCCAGAACAGAACCCTGAGGAACACCATATTTGACAAAGACCCAGGGAGTTCTGGAGTATCCACAAATGACCATTTAAGTGCGATCAGTAAGGTAAGCCTTGACCCAGGGCAGAGGGGTGCCAGTGATACCACAGGAGGTCTCAAGGCGCTGGATAAAAATATCGTGGTTCACCATGTCAAACGCGGCAGAGACATCAAAGAGAGGCAAGAGGCTAAGTTGAGATATATCTATAGCTGAGTAGATGTCAGACAACAGAAAGAGGAGGACAGTTTCAGTAGAATGATTTTAGCCCTGATGCCAGATTGACTAGGTGGCAGGAGTCCTGACTGTTCAAGCTAAGGAAGATTCTGCAGCGAGACCAGCCACTCAAGAGTTTTGGAAAGGGGCGGTAATTCTGGCAGAGGTTGGGATCCAAGTTAGGTTCCTTGAGGGTAGGAAAAACAAGAGCTCGCTTTTGTGAAAGTAGAAGACAACCTTCTGTTAAATAGATACAGTAAAAATGGAGCAATGTCATCAACAATATCAGCAATAATAAATGGAGGTAAGGGATCTAGTTCGCAAGACTTTAAGTTTGAGGAAACGAGCAGACGTCGTAGGTCAGTTTCCAAGATCGGTCGAAATCCATTTAGAACGGAATTAGTCGACGCGATGAAAGGTAAAGGCGAGTCAGCGGTAGACGCTCGAAGGTCCTCCATCTTCTTGAAAATCAAGGAAGTCACTGGCTGAGAAGAAGGGGTCTTCTGGTGGTCGAGAAGAGCGTCCCATGAGACCAGAGATGGTTGACCATAGGCGTTTTGGGCTTTTCTCGTTTCGTAAGACAAAATTCTCCCAATATCCAGCCTCCTTCAGTGGCCGTTGGACTGCGCCTATGTTTGGACCTGTGTACACCACACCAGTGTCAGACCGGAGCGACCACCGACTCAAGACGACACCACGGGTTGGCCTGCAGACGATCATCTGGAAGAACTGCCCTACACTTTGCGGTCAATGACTTGGTGTTGAGGGCACACGCGAAGGCGAACATCCCCAGTTCTAAGGAGCCTCCAGGCCTGATATGAACGGACGCAAAAGAGCAGACCGGGCCACCCTCGTCCCATGGGTCAGAGGCAAATATATCGCCTGGGACTTCACAGCCATTCACAGGTGTGCTGCCTCTTATTTACATCTTTCATGAACGGAATCCGGAGGTGCTGCGGAACATGCGGCGGATCGGAAGTGCAACAAGTACTCTACTCTTCCTGTCTCCCATGAGTTTGTGCACATTGCAATTGAAACGCATCAATCGCGCGGGTCGGGAGTTTTATTGGAGTTGGGCCGCCGTTGTGCCGCTGTTTCCGGCGATCCGAGGGAAATAATCTACCTCTTCCAGAGGACTTCAATTTTCACACAGCGTTTCAACACCGTTGCTTTTAGGGGAACCTTTGCACCACACCCCGGGGACGATAGCAATGCACTCTATGCTTAAACACAGTTCTGTTTTTGGTTTTGTTTTCGGCTTGAGTGGTTTTTCAATAAATGTTGAAGTTATAAAAAAATAATTATAATAATGATGGCACTTTTACACAGTTGTTCTGTGATGAGGACCGCTAACTAGAGAACAAAGAACTTCTTGTGCTGTTTCTTGTAAACAAGTTTTGTTTCATAAAAAAATAATAATAAAACTGAAAAGAAATAAAAGAAATAATAATAATATGAATATTAATAATAATAATTGGGGCGTTTCCTGACACAAATCACTGGAGACCCTAAAGACACTAGCTACCTGTTCCAGCGATTCTCATTCTGAGTCCAACGATTCAACGCTGTTGTCTGCAGAGGCACATTCGAAAAGCAGCCACACTGACTATCGATTCCATAATCTTTATATACACTATACGTTGCCTTATCTGCCTTTGGGAACTGAACTACTACGGAAAATTTTATAATAATAATAATAATAATAATAATAAAAATAAAAGTAATAATAATAATAATAATAATAATAATAATAATAATAATAATAATAATAATAATAATAATAATAATAATAATAATAATAATAATAATAAAGAAATAAAAAAATCGTCCGCTCGTCATCAAGCACGCCATTCCAGGCCACTGAGCTGGAGATTCGAACATCAATACGTTCTTTCCCCATGGGCTCGTCGGGCGGTCCGGATGGTCTGCGTCCTCAACACGTCGCGGAACTCCTGAGCGATCCGGATTCAGGACCTGGGCTTCTGAGGGCGACGACCGCGTTCATCAACCTACTTCTTGCTGGTACCTGCCCTCAAGAGTTTCGGTGCATCTTATTTGGTGGAACTCTTTTTGCGCTTCGCAAGAAATGTGGCGGCCTGAGACCGATAGCCATTGGATATGTCTGGCGTAGACTCGCATCTAAATGCGCCAACGCGTTTGCCATCCCACGTGTCACACCGTACCTAACCCCAAAACAACTTGGGGTGGGTGTACCAGGAGGCTGCGAGGCTGCGTCCCATGCAACCAGACGTTTTTTGAAAAATATGGGCCCGCAGTCAATATTGGTCAAGCTCGACATCTCGAATGCTTTCAACATGCTGGCGTCGGTTGATGAAATCATCCCTGAATTGGCCGCATACTGCCACCTTGCCTACGCCGAGACGACATCCCTACAATTCGGCAGGTTTAATATTCTATCGCAGGAAGGTTCACAACAGGGCGATCCCTTGGGACCTCTTCTATTCTGTCTGCCGCTCCATCCAATTCTAACCCGCTTGGTGTCGCCCTTGGCTTTTGGATACCTCGACGACCTCACGCTTGGCGGGGACCCAGAGATAGTGGAGGCTGACGTGGATTCGATTGAGGAAGGATGCTCGTGTCTGGGCCTTACGCTTAACCGTACTAAGTGCGAGATCATCGCCACCGACTTCGACTTCAACAACATCAATCGAGGCGCTATGCAACATTTCGCCCGAGTCGATCCCACGACGGCCATGCTTCTTGGTGCTCCGCTCACATCGTCGTCGGCCCTTCTATCGTCTCTTGACAGATGCGTAACCGACCTTAGTACCTCGATCGACAGATTACAACTCGTCGGCAAGCAGGACGCCCTATTGATTCTGAGAAGCTCGCTGGGCTCGCCAAGGCTGATCCATCTACTTAGATGCACCCCTTGCCACGATCATCCTCGATTGCACGATTACGACGAGCTGCTAAGGGGTGGGCTTGAAAGGATATTAAACATTACGCTGACCGACGTCCAATGGATGCAGGCCTCCATTCCAATCAGATTATGGGGACTGGGAGTGAGGAGGGTGTCTTCGTTGGCACTTCCAGCCTTTTTGGCTTCTGCCGCTGGCACCCTCTCCATCCAGTCCCTCATCTTGGGAGCGGCCTGGAACATTGACGATGATTCATCCGATTCTGCTCGGTCAGCCTCTGATCCAGAAGGATAAGTTTGAAGTCAGCAGGAGTGCCGTTGATTTTGTAAACCAGGCCAGGCTGGTCGCGGTCAGCAGTCCTCATTCAGCCGACTGGCTGACCGCGCTCCCGATTGCCGCATATGGCCTCGCGTTGGACAATGAAGCGGTCCGGGTGGCGGTGAGATTGAGGTTGGGCCTGGACTTGTGTGGTCCTCACACATGCCACTGTGGCGCTGTAGTTGGCCCGGAGGGCCACCATGGCTTCGTTTGCAGGAGGGCATAGGGACGCTCATTGCGCCACCACGCCATAAACGACATCATCTGGCGCGCCCTCCTCAAAGCAGATGTTCCGAGCGTCAAGGAACCCGCGGGCCTATTTAGATCTGACGGCAAAAGGCCCGACGGTGCAACCCTAATACCCTGGTCGGAGGGGAAGTACCTGGCGTGGGACGCCACAATTGTGCATACTTGTTCCGCCTCATACATTACTCAACCGGCCAATCTGGTAGGGCCGGCATCAGTACAGGCGGCCATCCGTAAAACCCAGAAATATGCAGGTCTTCCCGCTTCTTACATCTTCCAACCAGTTGCCATGGAGACCCTAGGTCAGCTTAACCCATCAGCCTTGGAATTCATCAATGAAATCGGCAAGCGCATATCATCCAATACTGGTGACAGACGCGAGGCAACCTTTCTTTTCCAGCGTCTTTCTGTCAACATTCAGCGCTATAACTTGGTGGCTTTTAAAGGAACTTTCTCTTCAAACCCTGAAGACGAGGCCTGACAATTCCAGAATGGTTTTATAACGGTAGTTAAGTGATAAGTCCATGAGGGATCCTAAATACCTCGGGGCAAAAAATAAATAAAAATATAAAAAAAATAAAATAATAATAATAATAATAAAAATATCTCAAGAAAGGAAAAAAATATCTGTCAATTACAGCTACACATGACTTCATTCCGCTTGCCCTGGAGACTCATCAATTCTCGAGGATTAGTTTTGTTAACTGATTTGGGTTGTCACTTGACACAGGCGTAAGACGATCTAAGGGAGACGTCGTTTCTCTTCCAACGACTTTCAATTACTATTCAGCGCTTTAACGCTGTAGCCTTCACGGGCTCTTTCGTTAACCCGATGTCCGATTTGGAACAGCCTTTCAAATAATAATAATAATGACGATAATAATAATAACAATAATAATAATAATAAGATGTCTCAAACTGAGAAACCTCCTAAGGCAAGGGGCACTTGCAGCCATTGCTTGGCCGCAAGACAACTGCACTCAGGGGGTAGCCTGGTCCATCTGCATGGTCCTAGAAGTAGTCCATGCCCAGGTTCAAATCGCCCACCGCTGGAAGTAAATGGGGGAGAGAGGGATATGTCGGACGTTGGGGTCGGGGTCGATGGAGTGACGCTGAATGATGGATTGGTTCCATCGGCGCCGTCCGCCCCGCATAAGCCGGATCCTGTCGGCGTTTTGGACGGCGGCATGTCGCATCCGGAAACCAGAGGGCCACTCCTCAGGCATATATGCAAGGGAGCCCGCCCGGCCTGTGCTCAGGCCTTAACCTCGACCCTCATCGACATATGCAAGGCACCACAATCCACCGCGGCGTGGAAGGCCTTGCTTGACTTTGCTCCTTCCATACTCGCCCAACCACCTAGGGCTGGAAAACGTCGGAGCATGACAAAAATCATCAAAAACCGGACGGAGAGGTGGCTCTCAGACCCTGGCTCACTCAGCGAGGAGCAATGCCCTGTGAACAATCGCGTAGGCCGTCGGAACCAACGAGAGGTGCTGCTAGCTGCCGTCAAGGCCAAATTAGAGGACGGAAACATTAAGGCCGCTGTCCGCATCTTGTGCGAAGGGGCCCAGCCAGCAATCCCCTCTGAAGATAACCTCAGGCTATTGCAGGAGAAACATCCCACAGACACATGCCCAGAGGCTCTTATGGGCCTACCCGACCCTGCTTCCATGGTGGCATGGCAAGTGACAGCTGGCGAGGTGCTAGAAGCAATCCGATCTTTTCCAGCAGGGTCAGCAGGGGGTCCGGATGGCTTTAGACCAGGTCATCTGTTAGACCTGATCGGACACAACGGGATGCAGCAGCCTCTCATCGAAGCTTTATCGGATTTCATCAACTTGCTGCTTCGCGGCGAATGCCCTCCCGATGTCAGACCAATTTTGTTTGGGGGCAATATGATCGCCCTCAACAAAGAATCGGGGGGATTGAGACCGATAGCAGTTGGCTACATTTGGCGAAGACTAGCTGCCAAATGTGCAAATAAATATGCAATATCTAAACTTCCATCTCATTTTGCGCCACTGCAGCTGGGAATCGGTGTCCCGGGCGGCTGTGAGGCCGCTGTCCATGCTACCCGAAGGTTTATAAGCAGCATGCGTAGCGATCAGGTGTTGGTGAAGCTGGACTTCACCAACGCATTTAACTCTTTACGACGTGACGTCATGTTGGATTCGGTCCACAAGATCATTCCAGAGATCTATCCATTTGTTCACCAAGCATATTCGATTCCATCTGTCCTTAAGTTTGGTCACCTGTTTCTGTCATCGCAGGTTGGCCCCCAGCAGGGCGACCCGTTGGGCCCTCTCCTTTTTAGTCTACCATTGCAGCCGGTGCTGGAATCGCTGGAGTCTGACCTCAAAGTTGGATTCCTTGACGATTTGACTCTCGGCGGCAACATGGAGTCTGTGGCCCGGGACGTGCAGTTGGTAGTGGGATTGGGACCACTGTTGGGCCTTCACCTCAACCCAACCAAGTGCGAGGTTTTCTCCCCGGACGCCACATTAGAATTAGCACTTCCCTTGTCGAGCTACACTAGGGTCGAGGGAACAGCACTACTTTTGTTGGGTGCCCCTTTGTTTAGGGGGAAGGCGCTGGACGATGCTTTGGCACGTCATGGGGATGTGTTCAGGCGAGCTTTGGAGAGACTGTGTCTTTTGCCTTCACAGAACGCCCTGATCTTACTGCGTTCTTCATTCGGCGCATCGAAAGTGAGTTACCTTCTCCGTTGCTCCCCATGCTTTGACCACCCTGCCCTAGTAACATTAGATGGACTCATGAGGACGGGCATTGAGACCATTGTTAATTGCTCTCTCAATGATCTCCAGTGGCTGCAGGCCGGGCTACCAATCAAAGATGGCGGACTTGGCATCCGTAGAGTCGCTTCGCTGGCTTCTTCCGCCTTTTTGGCTTCAGCCGCGTCGACTCTCGACCTGCAATCTGCCATCCTTGCGGCTGGTGTGGCAGCTCCTGACCAGTTCGTGTCGGATCTGTTAGAGGCCCGTCGCGACACCTTGCCGGCGACAATGCACCCCTTACCCGGAAAACAGAGCCTTTGGGACAGGCCCATGGTTGAAAAGGACAAGGCGGAAATCCGCCAGAGTGCCGTCGGGTTAGTCAACCGAGCCAGGCTGGACGCGTCGGGCAGTCCCCATTCAGCTGACTGGCTGTCCGCGCTCCCAATCGCCGCTTGTGGCCTTGTCCTGGATAACGAGGCTGTCCGGGTGGCGGTGGGTCTGAGGTTGGGCTTGGACTTGTGTGGTCCACACACATGCCATTGTGGCGAGGGAGTTGGCCCCGAGGGCCATCATGGTTTCGTCTGTAGGAGAGCCATGGGTCGCTCCCTTCGTCACCACGCCATAAATGACATCATTTGGCGTGCCCTCCTCAGAGCTGACATTCCAAGCATCAAGGAACCGGCGGGTCTCTTCAGATCCGATGGAAAAAGGCCGGACGGGGCAACCCTCATACCCTGGTCAGGGGGGAAATACTTGGCGTGGGATGCCACCATCGTTCATACGTGTGCCGCCTCGTACATAGCCCACCCGAACGGTTTGGTCGGGCCTGCATCAGTGCAGGCGGCCATCCGCAAAGAACAAAAATACGGAGGCCTGCCCACTTCCTACATCTTTCAGCCTGTGGCCATAGAGACATTGGGTCCGCTCAACCCGTCGGCCTCAGACTTCATTAATGAAATTGGCAGCCGCATCTCTTCAATCAGTGGTGACAGACGTGAAGCCTCTTTTCTTTTTCAACGTCTGTCCATTTGCATCCAACGCTACAACCTGGTCGCTTTCAAAGGCACTTTTGCCTCACACCCTGAAGACGAGGCCTGACCCACCAGACATACATTCTTCAGTTAATAATAGTCCATAAGTCCCTGGGGGAATGAAGTACCTCAGGGCAAAAAAAAAAAAAATAATAATAATAATAATAATAATAATTATAATAATAATAATAATAATATCAGGGGTAGCCTTTCAAATAATAATAATAATGACGATAATAATAACAACAACAATAATAATAATAATAATAATAATAATAATAATAATAATAATAATAATAATAATAATTATTATGATGAAGATTTCAAAGGTCAATTTCAGTTTTCTAATGGCTGCCGGACCGTGGCCCCGGGCAATCCAGATAAGGTGCCCTGGTAGGCAACTGCGTTGAAGCGTTGGATTTTAATTGAGATCTTCTGGAACAGATATCCTGTTTCGCGCAAATCACCAGAGATCTTCGACAGCCGGCGACCGATCTCGGATACAAAGGCGGAACCTTCGTTGTTGATGGGACCCATAGTTTCCACGGCTAACGGGACAAAGAGGTATGTCCTTTGAAGGTCCAAATATTTCGTAAGCTTCCTTGTGGCGGCTTTCTCCGCCGCTCTCCCTGCTTCGGTCGCGTTTTCGAGAACATACGAGGCAGCTACTAAAATAATAATAATAATTATTATTATTTCCGGAGTCTTTCGAAAGGGATTTTTATACCATCATCTTGCGTTACGTGTCGTGATCTGGATTATAATATTAACTACATTTGATCAGCACAGATCGGTTAGAGCAAGTCTCTTTTTTACCATATTTAATAACGACGCCTTTTAAAATTCAGCTGATGGCCGCCCGCAACGTTTACAGGCCTACGACGTCACAATCGTCAATGGCAACGCTCTGTTGGCTGCAATGGCGGCGCTAACTGTAAACAGTCTATTCAAATCAAAAGGACCGATGAATGTCACATTTTCACGAATGAGTCAAAAACCATGTAAGGGGCAGGGTGTTTGCGGGGTGTGTTGGTCGTCATTTAAGACACATGCTTCAGACGGAACCATCCACCGCCACGGTCCTCGTTTTGCCCCGTGTCCAGACTCTGACCAGCCTCCTGCGGACTGCCTCACAAAACCTACGACGGCTACGTGTAACATCACAAAACTGCCGCGTGCAGAGATACTAGTTTCTAACTTGACCTTGTCACCTTCCTGTACGGCCGACCCTGAAAACAGCATATCTGTTCAAACACAACCAGACTCGGACGGACAGCGTCTTCACGTACCTCCAGTATCCAAACTCTTGCACCCGGTCATAAGAGGCGCGCTTGTCAAACGAATTCCTAGATCGGCAAGAGCATCATGCGCCACCCTGTTGGGTGAACTCATAGAGTCTGTGGTGAGGGAACCGGAAGACATTGAGAAATGGTCGCATCTATTGGCCTTTGGAGGCTGCATTCTGGCCAAGCCAAAACGAGGAGGAGTCAAACATAAGCTAACGCGGATAATTATCGCTAGAGTTACGAAATGGCGATTGAAGGGACCGGTTTACGATACAGACGAAGATGAAACTAAACCAATGCCTGTTCGTCGTACAGGTACGATTAAACGTGATTCGGAAAAGCACCTCGCATCGGCAGTTGCCAGCAAACTGGAAGATGGTAACTACAAGGCTGCCATCCGCCTCATCTGCAGTGATGACCAACCAGCTCCCGACACTCCTGAGTATGAGACGCTGGCTGCACTAAAGACGAAGCACCCACCAGCTCCGATAGACAGGAGACAAATATGTGACCCAAAGGTTTCAGATCGGTTTGCTCCGTTACAGATCTCAGAGCGATCGATCATCGAGGCTATCTCTTCATTTCCTGCAGGCTCGGCCGCTGGTCCAGACGGTATCACTCCACAACACCTCAAAGACTTAATCTCTGTTGGAGTCGACTGCAAACTCATCCGCCACCTGAGTGAACTGGTTAATCTTATGCTGGAAGGAGCCTTGCCGATCGAGGTCAACGAAGTCATCTACGGGGCAAATCTAATTGCTTTGAGGAAGAAAGATGGAGGAATCAGACCAATCGCTGTCGGATACACGTTGCGACGCTTGGCAGCCAAGTGCGCGAACGCCCACGCTGTTGCCAGACTATCAAATATACTCGCCCCGGTTCAACTGGGGGTTGGAGTACCTGGAGGCGCTGAAGCAGCAGTACATGCAACCCGACGCTGGGCCACTTCGATGCAGACGGATGATGATGTTCTGGTCAAGCTAGATTTCGCTAATGCTTTCAACACTCTTCGCAGGGACTCACTTTTGGAAGCAGTTGCAAAAGACATGCCGGAACTTTACCGCTTCGCTCATGCTTCATATTCATGCAGTCCGATGTTGAAACATGTTTCAAATGTTCTACGATCAGAAGAAGGAACCCAGCAAGGCGATCCGTTGGGTCCCCTAGAATTCTGTTTAACATTGCACCCACTCTTGCTACAGTTGAAATCAGAGTTAAGAGTGGCATTCCTAGACGATCTGACACTGGGAGGCAAGATTGATGTTGTTGCCCACGACGTTGAGCTAATTGCAAATGAGGCAGCTAAACTTGGGCTTATACTCAACCGCGCGAAATGTGAGGTCATTTGTCAAAATCCCGACAAAAGGGTTGACGATCCCTCATTCTACGGCTTCAAGAACACGCCACTAGAAGAAGCGACGCTGCTAGGCTCACCTCTTATGCCTGGGCCGGCAATTGATAAGGTAGTGAATAAGAAGGCAGAAGACCTGGAGCGAGCGATAGGGAGGCTGTCCATGCTTCACTCACACGATGCTCTAATCCTATTACGTAATGGATTGAGTGTACCAAAGCTCCTCTACACAATGCGCACAGCCTTATGCGTCGACTGTCCTAGTCTCACTAGATTTGACTGCTTGTTGAGAACAGGGTTATCAAGAATTCTTAATGTGGAGCTATCGGACGAAAAATGGCTTCAGGCATCTCTACCGGTGAAGGATGGTGGCCTTGGAATTCGCTGTGCTGCAACGCTTGCACTTTCTGCCTTCTTGGCATCTGCTGCGAGCACTAGCGAACTCCAGGCAAACATACTGCCACCAGAAACAGCTGCCACCTCAGACGACCTAGTGGACGCAGCGTTAAAAGCATGGACAACACTCACGGAATCCGAACCACCATCCGGATCAGCAGCTAATCGTCAAAGAGAATGGGACAACCTCTGGATCATAAAGGCATGGACAACCCTGAACGAATCGTCTAATACAGCAATTGACCGGGCTCGTCTCTTAGCCTCTCAGGCACCACACGCGGGAGATTGGCTATTAGCACCTCCGGTAACTGCTCTGGGTCTGCGCCTGTCCAATGAGGTGATAAGGATTTCCGTTGGAATGCGACTCGGGACAACCCTCTGCGAACCGCACGTGTGTCATTGTGGCGAAAGAGTCGACGCCAGAGGACTCCACGGTCTGGCATGCAGAAAAAACTCTGGCAAACAACAACGTCACAATATGCTGAACGATATTGTGTGGCGCTCCTTAAGAAGGGCCAACATTCCATCTCAGAAGGAACCGTTAGGGCTCACAAGGGAAGACGGAAAACAGCCGGACGGCGTGACGCTCATTCCATGGACATGTGGAAAGTGTCTCACTTGGGACGTGACGGTGTCAGACACCTTTGCGGCATCGCATCTGGCAGCAACATCAGCAGGAGCAGGGGAGGCCGCAAACCGAGCAGCCGCTGCCAAAAGGACCAAATACGACGCAATCACCCGGACACATGACTTCGTGGCGGTGGCATTGGAGTGCAGCGGATCCTGGAGTACGGAAGGACTGGACTTTGTCTTAGACCTGGGACGAAGGTTGACCGAGGCGACACAAGACAAACTCGAGACAAGCTACCTCCTTCAAAGAATCTCGATAGCAGTCCAGCGGGGCAACGCCATCTGCTTCTCTTCCACATTGCCTCTGTAACAATACTATATAATCCGACTGTTGTTGTATAATAATAATAATAATAATAATAATAATAATAATAATAATAATAATAATAATAATAATAATAATAATAATAATAATAATAATAATAATAATAATAATAATAATAATAATAATAATAATAATAATAATAATAATAATAATAATAATAATAATAACATGACGACCGAGTGGCGTTTGAAGACAGAATTTGATGAAGCAGGAATCATGCCAACAAATCAGCAAGCATCTTGGGACAAACCATTATTAGAGAAAACTGTGAAGTCACTGCTTGAAAACACAGTGGATGTATATAACATCGCACGACTAAAGGCAGTCTCATCGCCCCACGCTAGTGACTGGCTCCATGCGTTACCAATAACCGCATGTGGTTTACGTCTGGATAACGAGGATGTTCGAGTTGCCGTCGGTTTGCGACTTGGGGCCGCAATATGTGAACCCCACACTTGCGCCTGCGGAACTCAAATCGACGCCAGAGGCAGCCACGGCCTGTCTTGCTCTCTCGGTTTCGGACGAATAGCAAGACATAGCACGATCAACGACATTATACACCGCTCCCTTTCAAAGGCAGGAATCCCGTCTATTAAAGAACCACCAGGTCTACTTCGCACGGATGGTAGACGCCCAGATGGCCTTACTATGATTCCATGGCGTGCGGGTCGTCATCTTGTATGGGATGCTACAGTGGTGGACACTCTGGCACCATCGTATATCCAGTCCACGGCTTCGACGGCGGGCGCGGCAGCCGAGATTGCTACAGAAAGGAAAAATACCAAATACTCAGCTCTTGCAAACACTCACTTTTTTGTCCCTCTTGCCCTTGAAACTCTAGGACCCATTTGTACTATTGGTCTCGACTTTTTATCAGATTTAGGCCGCATTCTATCATTGTCTTCCGGTGATCTGAGAGAGACCTGCTTTTTGCTGCAACGCCTCTCTATTGCTGTTCAGCGCTTCAACTCGGTGGCCTTTCGAGGCACTTTAGCTGAGCCGAAGCCAGAGGGCATGTAACTATAGCTATAACTTTTCTAGTTTTTGTATATCCTGTTATTGATATGTTGCTTGAAGATATTAATAATAATAATAATAATAATAATAATAATAATAATAATAATAATAATAATAATAATAATAAGAAAAGCGTACATACGAATTAGAAACGTTCTTTGCATTCTTTATCATAATAATAATAATAATAATAATAATAATAATAATAATAATAATAATAATCTGGACTGGTTTTTATACTGTAGTTAGCAATAAGTCCCTAAGGGATCATAAATACCTCGGGGCAAAAAAAAAAAAAAAAAAAAATAATAATAAAAATAAAAATAAAAAAATTAAAAAAACTTACATATTTACTACGGTCGGTCCCGTGCTGGGACACCCCCTTCTGGAAACAATCGACACCCAGATGAGACATGGCCTTCAGAAGATTCTTAACATTGAACTCAATGACATTCAATGTCTACAAGCCACACTGCCAATTAGGGATGGCGGTCTCGGCGTGAGACGGGTTACGATGCTGGTCAGCTTTCTTAGCTTCAGCTGCATCGACCAAGACACTTGGGATGGCCATCCTTGACCGCGAAAAACTGCTGGATGACTACGAGAATGAAATCCTAGAGGCTCGCAGTTCAACGTTGCCAGGAGGCGAGGCGCCAGCACGGTCTGAGCAGAAGTCATGGGACAGACCCTTGATCAATCAAGACAAGGCATTGGTGTGGTCCGTGAACACTGAACAGCGACCCGCTTAACAGAGCCAGACTGGGAGCGATCTCAGCACCTCACGCCGGGGACTGGCTTTCCACCGTGCCAGTTGGCCTACGCTTGGGTATCGACCTGTGTGCTCCACATCAGTGCCAATGTGGCGGTACGGCGGATCCCGGAGGTCACCACGGACTGGTGTGCAAGAAATCAGAAGGTCGATCAGGCCGCCACTTTGCGATGAATGATATCATATGGAGATCGCTCAAAAGAACTGATATCCCCAGCTCGAGAGAACCCCCAGGGCTCCTTCGCAGTGACGGTAAGAGGCCATACGAAGCGACGCTCATACCGTGGGCTGGCGGAAAGTACTTGACCTGGGACGCAACCAGCATCCATTCTTGCGCCACATCTTATTTACCGAAGACATCGATGTAGACCTGGGAGTGCAGCTGAATTGGGCGCCTCGCGTAAGATAGCTAAATATGCAGAGCTCCCCGCCACCCACGACTTTGTGCCAATAGCTTTAGAGACATTCGGTCCAATTAATTTGTCGGGTCGCGAATGTAACGGGAGTAGATACCACACTGTGACTCGCTAGTTAGTGGAAACTATTCCCAGATTTCGAATCTGAAATCAGGTTACCAATTTGCATACTATCTGGTTATTTGTCGCAGTGTGGGTCAATGCTCTAAATGTCAGCCAATCAACAAGACAATGTTTTATATAAAAATAATATTTGAATCATGAATATTAATATATCAACATATATAGTTAATGAATTCTATGTCTAGGGTCGTGGAAATGTCAGTTTAAATACAGGTCAACTTATTTACTTAAACCAGTGCTGAATAAAATATTTTTGAGGGATATTACTACTATTATTTTTCTTTTATAAACTTTTCTGTATCATTTCTGGCACTCTTTTTGACAATTCGACAAAGGTAATTATGCTGTTTTGCCATGTCTGGACCCTCCTTTCTCTTGTTTTTATATCTCCTTCTTTCGTCCATAAGTTGTAGCGTTGCCTCTGACAGCCATTCTACGTGACCACTTCCCTCTCTATAACCCAGTATTTCTTCAGATGTTTCTTGTATTATGAGTTTTACCTTATTCCATTCCTCTTCTACTCCCTCAACTTCCTCCGTCATAGTCGTTTCCCATCTCTGGTTTATCCTTGCTTGATATTCACATCTAACAGTTTCAATCTTAAGTTCATCGATATTAATCTTTTTGGTCCTTTTAACTGATTTCTTTACTTTTAGCTTGAGTCGTATGTTCATCATAACCAGTTGGTGGTCTGATCCTATGTCCGCACTTGGAAATGCTCTGCTGTTTCTCACACTGCCCAATAGTTTTCTACTAACAATGATATAGTCGATAAGGTTGTGTGTATTTCCATTAGGTGCCTCCCATGTCCACACTCTGTTCACCTTAGACTGCTTGAATCTTGTGTTTGTTATGACTAGACTGTTCAAATAGCAAAAATCAAGCAGTCTCTCTCCTCTTTCATTACTCTCTCCTATCCCGTATTTTCCCATTACCCCTTTCGTTTCTTCATTTCCCGTACCAACCTTTGCGTTGAAGTCACCCATGAGTATTATTGAGTCGCTCTTTGGAGCTCTGTTGATTTCCTGTTGTAACTCGTTGTAAAATGAGTCAATACTTGCATCGTCTGCATCTGCTGTCGGTGCATATATCTGACATATCGTCACAGCTCCAGTCGCAGTTCTGAACCTGGCAGATAATATCCGATCGCTTACCGGATTGTAGCTCATCATTGCTCGCTGAGCAGCCTTTGACATAATCAGCCCAACTCCCGATCTGTGCCCCTCTTCCCTCCCAGAGCTAATGTTCTTATACCCTTGCACGCTGCTTTCCTGCACTCCCGTCCAATGTGTTTCCGCAATTCCGATGACATCCCATCTCAGCCTCTCTAATTCCTTTATTAGCATAGTCATGGCTCCAGTTGCATATAGTGTTCTAACATTCCATGTTCCAAATGTAGTAATTCTCTTTGCAGTAATAATTTGTCTTTTTCCGCTTGGACCATCGACACTGCCCCCTCCTCCTTCGTTATCCGAGCTTGGCTTTAAGGGCAGTGCGTCATCTGTTCTGTTTCCAGATCCAAACAGTACTCCGACGTCGTAAATGATCGGGACTTTAACCCGAGTGTTGTATGTAGAGCTTTCCATAGTTGAGTTTCATGATCGGTTGGTGTGAAAGGCGACTGATCAAGTCTCTCCCTCTTCCGCGGTTCAGATTTAGCCAAGACTCGAGTCCTGTTGCCCGGGGGAGACGACGAGGACGTACTGAACCATGATAAAGAAAAGTTTATAAAAGAAATATGTGACAACGTTGAAAAAGACAGAGCCAACAACAAAACAAAAGCAGTCTATGATGGCATAAGAAGAATTACGCAAACGCATGCTCCGAGGGTAAAGTCAGTGAAGGATGAACATGGTAAAATACTGACTGACCCCGAGGATGTTAAGAGCAGATGGAAAGAATATTTTGATAAACTGTATAACGATCCAAACAAGACAAAAGATAGCTATTTGGAAAACATCGTAGAAGTTGGAAACACAGAGGACATACCGGCACTGGGAGAAGATGAAGTAAAGGCTGCAGTCAATAGAATGAAACACAGGAAGGCTCCGGGATTTGATAACATCACGGCCGAGGAAATACAGGCAGGAACAGAGGGAATGGGAATTAAGATCATGCATAGACTTTGCCAAAGGGTATGGGAGAGGGAGGAAATACCGTCGGACTGGAAACGATCCATTGTTATTCCTATACACAAGAAAAAGGATAAATTAGAATGCTCAAATTACAGAGGCATAAGTTTGCTCTGCCACAGTAGTAAAGTTTTCTCAACAATAATACTACAGAGAATTAAAATGAGGACAGAAGAGATATTATCGGAAGCTCAGGCAGGATTCAGGGTAAACAGGAGCACAATAGATCAGATTTTCACTCTAAGACAGCTGGCAGAGAAATATGAAGAATTTGGACAGGAACTTTATGTTTGCTACATAGATTTCCGAAAGGCTTTTGACAGTGTATGGCGAAAAGGACTATGGAGAGTCATGAGACATTACGGATATCCAGAAAAAATAATAAGAATACTGGAAAATGCCTACGAGGACACTTTCAGTGCGGTAAGGGTGGACGGAGAGCTCTCAGAATGGTTTAAAACTATTGTTGGAGTACTACAGGGATGCGTTTTGTCACCACTGTTATTTAACATATTCCTGGAACTAATCATGGCTATGGCATTGGATGGAACGGAGGAAGGAGCGGTGATCGGAGGACAGACGATAAGTGACCTGAGATTTGCGGATGATATCGCCCTGTTGGCGAAACAAGCAAATGGACTACAACAGTCGCTAGATAAAGTGGTCCAAGTGAGTCGAGAAATGGGGATGAGCATAAATGTACTGAAAACGGAGAGCCAATTCCTCGGAAGAGGCAACATCAAATTTCCCTTAGAAGCGGATGGACACCAACTAGAACAGACAGAGAACTTCGTGTATCTGGGGGAACCATTAGCACAAATGGAGAATCTGAAAAAGACGTGGATAGAAGAATCGGGCTGGCCAGAGGAATACTGCAAGTGCTGGGTAAGGTTTGGAGCTCGAAGGAAATAGGAAAGACCACTAAAGTTCAGATGTATGAGACGTTGGTGCTGAGTACATTGTTGTACAATTCGGAGACTTGGACGCTGAGGGAAGCACAGAAGCAGCGGTTGAGGGTGTTTGAAATGGCATGCTTACGAAAGATAGAAGGTGTCACGAGAAGGGATAGGATTAGGAATACAGAGATATACAACAGACTGAATATTCAACATGATATAATACACAAAATTCAAAGTAAACGGCTACGCTACTTTGGCCACGTATCCAGAATGAGGGATGAGAGATACCCGAAGGTAGCTGTCAATGGATATGTGCATGGAAAAAGAAAAAAAGGAAGACCAAAGAAGAGATGGGTCGACATGATACGTGAGGACTGTCGGGAGATGGGTTGGTCCATACAAGAGGCTACACACAAAGCTCAAGAAAGAAAGATGTGGAGGTTTCCATAGCTGGGCGGCTGTCACGTGCGAAAGCATCGTCAAAGCCATAAGTCAAGTAAGTCAAGTCATTACTACTATAATTACCCTCCCGCGTTGTATGTTCTTGGCTGAAGCTGTAGATCGAAACGGTCAATGCTTCTCGTCGTCTCTCCAGGCGCCGTTAACAATGGTTGTAGATGACTCCTTTCAGTTTCATCATCGCTGCTCTTCACCGTGCTTTTCTACTCGTAGATAATTATTCTTCGATGTAGCTGTCTGCGAACTGAAGATTAATTGTTCCTTTTTGTATTTACCGTCCAATTACCATTCGATATAACTTTTGTGTAGTTTTACTGTCACTTCTCAATGTCACGAGAAGTATACGCTAATGTTCTCCGAAAACTCAATGAATGTTGAATTTCAACGTCGATTACTGTTTAGTAACGCGCTATTACGATCTCTCACTCTTTACGAACTTCCAGTTTTTGTCCGAACTTTAGGATACTAAACTACCGGTAACGTTGCTTTAATATCCGTTCGAATAAATGTCACAGAAACCGTCCAACAACATCCAGCGCATACTCATCGCCAATCGACAACAATCTTCCTTAGACTGCCATTTCTCCTCCGAACCGAATTTTTCTCAGCGCGCATGCGCAGCAGCCGACTTTGATTCCACAGCTCTTCATATGTAATTAATGTCATCGTTGATCGTTGTAATATTCCGCAATGCTTTCCCCTAACTTAATAATTATATTTGCCCCTAAGGCCTAAGCACTGGTTATAGCACTGGTTGATTAATTAAACATAACAATGTAATAATTCTTGCTCGAATTATTAGCTAATCATTAACTAAGGCCTCTCCCTAACTTAACATGTATAATTGCAAATCAACAATATATATAGCAGGATAAGAAAATATGGGTGGGACCAAGGATATCGTTACAGCGAATTCCTTCTGGAATTAGGTCGTCGGCTGTCTGACCCTATGGAATCGATGTATCTATTCCAGCATTTGCACACAATGTCACAACGCAATAGCATTTAGGGGTACTTTTATGCACGACATCGGTGGTGAAGACCAAGAACAATATTTGTATAGTAGCGATAAATATTCTTCAGAACTTTTGTCAAAAGTAATAAATGATTGTTATAATAATAAAAATAATAATAATAATAATAATATTCATTATATTATAATAATATTCATTAAGCTTTACGCTATTTATACTTTTTATCCGTTTAAAACCATCGTCAGAACTGGATTTTTCGATATTTTGTTGTTTAAAGATCTTGTGACTACGAAAACTTTATTCATCACAGACGATCTGTACAGGTTTCAATTTATTTCGATTGGATTCAAATTATTTTTCATCATGGGCGATCATCGCAACATTTAAATACCACCGTCCTGTTTAAATGGCCGGTGACGTTTACGTTACCATGACGACGTACCGTTTTTTCAAGGCGGATCGTATCTGTTTACGTTTTCGTTTGAAATAAGATATTTATCAGCGCAAACACAACATGAACAAAAAACAATCTAAGGGTAACGGAACTTGCCGTGTTTGCTGGGCAAAGTTTAAAACTCATTCATCTGATGGCACCGTTCATCGTCACGGTCCTAGGCCTTCGCCCTGCCCCGGTTCTAGTCAGCCGTCAGCAGAGTCATTAGCCCCCAACGCAGTTTTATCTGGGGTCCAAACAGAAGCGGGTGCTAACAGCATCGTTGACCATTCTTCTCACTCCCTCTCAACCCCTCTTCAGCCGAGAATAGGAAATAATGGAGTCACTGACATAGGAGGCAGCCAGCATACGACCGTTATGGGAGAGGGCATGATTCAACATCCGAACATCACAACGAGGCTGCTCAAGCACATCCCGAAAGGGGCTAGATCCGAGTCCGGAAGGCTTTTGACAAACATTATTAGCAGCATCATTTCGAATCCTATGAAAATCGAAAGCTGGCGAAATCTCTTGGCCTTTACAGCCATAGTTCTGGAACAACCAACTCGTGGTGGAAAACGGCACAATTTGACGTCTTGCATCAGAAAACGGATAACGGATTTCCATCATTTGCTGCCAAATAAGCTTCCGGATATTTACGATCAAAACAAATCAGACATCTATCCTACAAAGACTTCGCTCAGCGTCGAACATAAGATGGCCGCAGCAGTAGCGGCTAAGATTGAAGAGGGCAACATCAGGGCCGCGACACGAATTTTGTGCTCGGGAGATGCTCCAGCTCCAATCAATGAAATTACGCTTGATGAGCTTCGATCAAAACACCCGTCACCACCCTCTGATCGACCCCCGATGCCTGCTCCTCCTTCTTCGACCGAGGCCTATCAGGCATCTGAAACGATGGTCCACGACCAGATACGGCACTTCCCACCGGGCTCGTCAGGTGGTCCCGATGGCCTAAAGCCACAACACGTTCTAGAAATGATCAACACAAAGGACACCGGACCGGAGCTGTTGTCCGCCATCACGGGTCTGGTCAACGTTCTTTTAGCTGGAAAATGTCCGGCAGAGATGCGTCCAATTCTCTTTGGTGGCACCCTCTTTGCTCTGAAGAAAAAAACTGGCGGCCTACGACCAATAGCCATCGGCTACTATTGGCGCAGACTAACCTCTAAATGTGCCAACAAATATGCGAGCGACCAAGCAGCAGCTTATCTATCTCCGAAACAACTGGGTGTTGGAATTCCAGGCGGATGCGAGGCAGCGGTTCATGCAACCCGTAGGTTTATCACAAACATGGATGACGAAAACATCGTTGTGAAACTCGATTTATCAAACGCCTTCAATAGTCTCTACCGAGACCGCATGCTGGCTTCAGTGATCGAAATCTTACCCGATCTGGCTCCATACTGTTTCCAGTCCTACGCCGAAGAATCAACATTACAATTCGGCGGCTACATGGTTCAATCTCGAGTGGGGCCTCAGCAAGGCGATCCGCTGGGACCCTTGCTTTTCTGCCTGCCTCTGCAGCCTATTCTTCTTCAGTTGGCTTCACCCCTATCATTCGGATACCTCGACGATCTCACCTTAGGTGGGAAGGCGGAAACGGTTGCAGCCGATGTCGACTTCATCGAGAGATCGTGCTCCACTATGGGCCTGACACTTAATCGTTCCAAATGCGAGGTGATAGCACGTAACAATAACAACACAGGATACGACTCATTGAGAGAGTTCAAACTAATTGATGTGGATGAAGCCCAGCTACTCGGCGCCCCACTCTCATCGGGAAAAGCACTGCAGCAATGTCTTGAGAGTAGAACCAAAGAACTGGAGGAGAGTCTGTACAAATTAACTTTCATAGCAAGGCAGGACGCACTCCTAATTTTGAGAAGTTCGCTGGGTGCGCCTAAAATTATTTACACTCTCCGATGCCATCCAAGCGACAAGCATCCCGAATTGGAGACTTACGACACCAAACTACGCCAAGGCTTAGAAAAGATTCTCAACATTTCTCTAGACGATAACCAATGGACACAAGCCTCATTGCCCATAAAGATGGGTGGTCTGGGGATTCGGAGAGCGTCTTCGCTAGCACTTCCAGCCTTTCTGGCTTCAGCTGCAAGCACTCTCCCTCTCCAGACTCTCATTCTCAGTTCTATTAATCTCGAACATGACTCACACTTTCAAACGATGACAACCGAGTGGCGTTCCAAGACAGAATTTGATGAAGCAGGAATCATGCCAACAAATCAGCAAGCATCATGGGACAAACCTTTGTTGGAGAAAACTGCGAAGACACTGCTCGAAAACACAGTGGATGTATATAACATCGCACGACTAAAAGCAGTCTCATCGCCCCATGCTAGTGACTGGCTCCATGCGTTACCGATAACCGCATGTGGACTACGTCTGGATAACGAGGATGTTCGAGTTGCCGTCGGTTTGCGACTTGGGGCCGCAATATGTGAACCCCACACTTGCGCCTGCGGAGCTCAAATTGACGCCAGAGGCAGCCACGGCCTGTCTTGCTCTCTCGGCTTCGGTCGAATAGCTCGACATAATACGATCAATGACATTGTATACCGCTCCCTTTCAAAGGCAGGAATACCGTCCATTAAAGAACCACCAGGTCTTCTTCGCACGGATGGTAGACGACCAGACGGCCTTACCATGATTCCATGGCGTGCGGGTCGTCATCTTGTGTGGGATGCGACAGTGGTTGACACACTTGCACCATCATATATCCAGGCCACGGCTTCGACGGCGGGCGCGGCAGCCGAGATTGCTACGGAAAGGAAAAACACTAAATACGTCTCTCTTGTAAACACTCACTTTTTCATTCCTTTAGCCTTTGAGACTTTAGGTCCCATTTGCAGTATTGGCCTCGACTTTTTGTCTGATTTAGGCCGCATCCTAACATTGTCGTCTGGTGATATGAGAGAGACCTGTTTTTTGCTGCAACGCCTCTCTATTACTGTCCAGCGCTTCAACTCGGTGGCCTTTAGAGGCACTTTAGCCGAGTCAGACCCAGAGGAGAGCTAATAACTTTTATCATCATTTAGAACAATAATATTATTAATAATAATAATAATAATAATAATAATAATAATAATAATAATAATAATAATAATATTAATAATACTATTAATAATAATAACAACAATAATAATAATAACTTTTATCATCATTTAGAACAATGACTACCGCTTCTGTTGTTTATTGTTCTTTATGTGTCTGATGTTGTTTGTCGGAAATATTAAAAGGATAATAATAATAATAATAATAATAATAATAATAATAATAATAATATGATGACGTCACCAGCAAACAGTGTGGGCTGACATTTTAGCCCTCCTGTTAATTAATCAATTTTTTTGTGATTCGCCTCATCGTTAACACTGGATTTTGTCACCATCCGAAAGATCATCGTCTCGTGATTCGAAGGCTTCGGTTTATTCTAATTGTTTCGCCAAGATCAAGTCACGTTCGGCGAAACGACCAGGATTTTGTTCAGTACGGTTGGAAACTAATTGGTTTCTTCATAACGTTCACAGCGCCATTTAAATTTAAGCATCTGATTTAAACGGCTAGCAATATCATAAACGTTGCCATGACAACGCATCGTCGTCTGACGGCGGATTATATGACGTCGCCCGTTCGTGCGTCGCAAAAGGCTAAAGGCGTATGCAGTGTATGCAGATCGGTAAGACTGATTCATAACAAAGACGGGAAGGTCCATCTTCACGGTCCTCGTCATCAACCGTGTCCAGGGTCGCACAGACTACCTCTCGGAGCGAGTCGCAGCCAGGGAGACAGTCAAGAGGTAGACGAACGCAGCCAGTCGGATGAGGTCGAGCAGACGCCGTCGGATGCCAGAACGGAGCAACTGCTGGTAAATAACGACGCCCATGAGATCAGACTTCCGCACCCAAGACTGCCACACAGATTGCTTAAACGCATCCCGAAAGCTGCTAGACTACAAACCGGACGACTTCTCACAACCATAATCAATAAAGTCTTAAGGGACGCCGAAAACCCTTCCACATGGCAGATGCTCCTCACTTTTGGTGCTGCGGTCTTGGAACAACCACGAAGAGGAGGTCGCCGCCACAATCTTTCATCAACCATCAAGAAAAGGGTAGATGACTTCCAGACATCTTGGAAGCTTAAGAGAGATGAAATCTTCGCTGAGTCCCCCATCATTAACAGCCATGGTGGAAGATATAAAGCAGATGTCGACCAGTCGATTGCTTCAGCTGTTGCATCCAAACTAGAAGATGGCAACATCAGAGCGGCCATCAGAATTCTATGCTCTAACGACAAACCCGTTGCGGCTGATCCTGACACCTTAACGGAGCTACGATCAAAACACCCTTCGCCTCCAATCGACCGGCCTCACATCACGGCAAAACACACGGTGGCGCCCTTCCAGGCAACAGAAGATCAGGTGCTCGGTCGGATCCGCTCTTTCCCGCAAGGCTCTTCGGGCGGTCCAGACGGTCTTCGACCCTAACACCTTTCAGATCTCGTGAACTGCGCAGAAATTGGATCAGAGCTGATCTTCGCCATCACCGGTCTGGTCAATCTTCTTCTGAAGGGTGAATGCCCTGAACCCATAAGACCTGTTCTCTTCGGTGGTACTTTGATGGCACTTCGTAAGGAATCTGGAGGTTTGCGACCGATTGTAATAGGTTACTTCTGGCGCAGACTAGCATCAAAATGTGCAAACACCTACGCGATCGCAGATGCCACTGCATACCTCGCACCGAGGCAGGTTGGTGTTGGTGTGCCGGGTGGTGCAGAGGCTGCGGTCCACGCAGCGAGACGTTTTCTGGAATCAATGCCTGCAGGATCTATCCTAATAAAGCTAGACTTTAAGAACGCCTTCAACAGTTTGTACAGAGATAGAATGCTCTCTTCTATTGACGACGTCCTCCCGGAACTTGCTCCATTCTGTCACCTAGCTTACGCTGAGCCTTCAGATCTACTGTTTGGTCACTATAATATATCTTCACAAGTCGGTCCCCAACAGGGAGACCCACTGGGTCCGTTACTTTTCTGCCTTCCGCTACAACCAATTCTGCAGGATCTGTCATCACCGCTAGTACTGGGCTACATGGATGACGTTACTCTCGGAGGAAATGCAGTCACTGTGGCGGAGGATGTGAAATTACTGAAAGAACGATGTGACCAACTTGGACTACAACTCAACCCAGAAAAGTGTGAAATCATCTATCATCATGACATAGAGTACATTGACAGTGTCTTCTGTGATTTCACCGTAACGACACCTGAGAAAGCCTGTTTGCTAGGTGCGCCATTGTCCACCAGTGAAGCATTGACAAAATGTCTGGAAAACAGATGCGCGGAGCTGGAGTTGGCAATAAGCAGACTAGAGTTCATTGCCAAACATGACGCCTTGACCCTCCTCAGATTCTCACTCAGCTCTCAGAGACTTGTGTACACATTAAGATGCAGCCCTTGTACAGGTCACGTTTTGCTGGACAGATTCGACGCAATCCTTCGAAACGGATTAAGCACAGTCTTCAACATCGCCTTATCGAACGATCAATGGCT
Organism: Lumbricus rubellus; assembly: GCA_945859605.1. Lineage (NCBI taxonomy): Eukaryota > Metazoa > Annelida > Clitellata > Crassiclitellata > Lumbricidae > Lumbricus > Lumbricus rubellus. The sequence continues at coordinate 31,472,122 of OX243818.1, forward strand.
ACAGGCCACTTTGCCAGTGAAGTTAGGTGGACTTGGAATTCGTCGGGTGGCTTCGCTTGCACTCCCTGCCTTTCTGGCTTCTGCTGCAGGCACCCGCGACCTCCAATCCTCCATGCTTGGTCTAAATCAGACTGACATCGACGTATGTGTGGAAGAGATGACGCGACGTTGGTGCGAAGCGAGCGGCATCACACCGCCAGACGAGAGTGGGGCCCACAAACAATCGCACTGGGACAGACCGCTCGTCATCAAGGTTGTAGAATCACTGTTCACCACCTATACTGATCCTTTCCACCAAGCACGCCTTAAAGCTGTCGCTGCGCCTCACAGCGGTGATTGGCTGTTTGCTCTCCCGATAACATCATGTGGTTTGCGGCTGGACGACGAAGCAGTGAGAATTGCGATCAGCCTGCGACTTGGGTTGGGCATATGCGAGCCACACGCATGTCCATGTGGAATGGTAGTTACGGCGGATGGCTCACATGGTCTCTCTTGTGGTCTCGGTCCTGGTAGGATGCCAGACACGCCGTTCTGAACGACCTGGTCAGCCGCAGCCTGACTCGTGCGGGCGTCCCTAACATCAAAGAGCCAACCGGATTACTGAGGTCAGACGGAAAGCGACCCGACGGAATGACTCTAATTCCATGGCGTGGAGGCCGCAGTCTACTGTGGGATGTCACAGTGACGGATACCGTGGCTCCATCTTATTTAAATTCCACGTCGGGCGCAGCTGGAGCGGCGGCTGAGCTGGCAGCCACCAGAAAGAACGCGAAGTACAGTGAACTGTCCTCAACCTATTTATTTGTGCCGCTGGCCTTCGAGACCTTGGGTCCAATCAACGAAAGCGGCCTTGATTTTATTAAAGATCTCGGAAGACGTCTTGCCCAATTTTCTGGAGACTCTAGAGAAACTTCTTTTCTCTTCCAGAGCTTGTCGATTTCAATCCAGCGCTTTAATGCCGTGGCAATCCGCGGTTCTTTTGTCGAACCAGATTTTGTTGAATAACAGTGAACACATTTATAATAATAATAATAATAATAATAATAATAATAATAATAATAATAATAATAATAATAATAATAATAATAATAATAATAATAATAATAATAATAATATTCTTTAATGATTCAATCTGACAAACCGCAGAATGATTACAGTACAGGCTATATGAAATACGGCTCACCACAGGTCGGCTTTACAGCAATGGGTTCGGTAGCCTAACAGTGATGGCCTAAGTGCTGGTAGTAGTAGTAGTAGTAGTAGTAGTAGTAGTAGTAGTAGCAGTAGCAGTAGTAGTAGTAGTAGTAGTAGTAGTAGTAGTAGTAGTAGTAGCAGTAGTAGTAGTAGTAGTAGTAGTAGTAGTAGCAGTAGTAGTAGTAGTAGTAGTAGTAGTAGTAGTAGTAGTAGTAGTAGTAGTAGTAGTAGTAGTAGTAGTTGTTTTTGTAATAATAGTAGTAGTAGTAGTAGTAGTAGAAGTAGTTGTAGTAGTAGTAGTAGTAGTGGTAGTAGTAGTGTGGCGGACAAGCAATTTTTTCCAGGTTGACGGCGAGCTTGATTTCCTGGGAGTAGAAATAAGTTTACATTGTCTCGATTGCAAGTTGTCATGCATGCAATATTCTGTAAGATATGCAATGCAGGTTTTCTTAGTAAGTATCCCTATACCTGAGCAGTTTTTAACACCGTCAATAGAGAAACAGAGAGAACATACTGGGGTGTGGTGCAGAATACAAACATCATGTATGTGAATGCAGAAGATTAATAATACACTGTGTCCCAATAAATCGGGGCCTTTTTATAATGTGAATAAAACTAGTAAATACTCATTGATTTTCAAAATTTCAAAACTGTTTTTAACCTGAGATAATTATTTACAAATTGGTAATTTATGAACGGCCATCACTAAAAAATTACGTCATAATGACGTCGTTAATTTACATATCGAAACCAAATGTAAAGAAACCGTTTTGTTCGGTAGTTAACATTTGAATTATCTGATGCAAATGACGTAATCGTTACGTCAATATTCATGCCAGAAACTTCATATTTAAATCAGTGGAAGATAATTATCACAGGATAAAAACAGTTTTTAAATTTTGAAAATCGATTTATTGACATTATTTAACAGGACCCATATTTATTGGGACTTAGTGTAAATAGCAGTCATGTTGATTTCATAAGAATTTTTTTAACGTTAGCCCTCTGTAAGTTTGAAATGTTAACGTTGCTTTATAGGGAATAACAGGGACCGACGTCGCAAAGGAGGCATCGGATATTATACTGACGGATGATAACTTCACTAGCATTGTGAAAGCCGTCATGTGGGGCCGAAATGTATACGACAGCATCGCAAAATTCTTGCAATTCCAGCTAACCGTTAATGTTGTTGCAGTTACTGTAGCATTTCTTGGCGCGTGTTTTGTACGGGTAAGTTCGGTTGCATGTTGTCATGCATGCAATATTCTGTAAAATATGCAATGCAGGTTTTCCTAATAAGTAACTCGATACCTATGCATTTTGTACCACCGTCAATATAGAGAAACAGAGAGAACATACTGGGGTGGTGGTGCAGAATACAAACACACGCGAAGATGTGGAAATCAACAGGGATTGGTGTGCCCTGTCAGATAATAAATGTTAAAGGAATAATAAATCATTATCGTGTCTCATTTGAAACTGACCCTCAGCCATGATTGCAAGCTATCACAAGAGTAAAATTTTACGAATCTTTTAATAGCAAGCACTGACTAATCTACCAAATCTTTTCGGCTGCCATCTCGGACTTTGGACTAGCAGTCGCTACAATTACTCGTCTACATCATTATACCCGCACTAAGCTGCTTTCACTAAACATGTCCGATTGCAGATTAACCAGTTTCTTCTGTTGCTTTTGGTAACCGTCTGCCCATGGTTAGACAAGAATGGCGCTCGACATGTGTGCATTTCGTCAATACAGAGAGAGAACAAACACACTGGAGGAAACAATATCCTTTCACGCATCAGAACTTAAGCGCATGTGTTCGTCTGAGTAGTCGCCGTGTCCGCGCATCAGAGGAGTTTAATATTTTGGCGTCATGAATAATTTTGATCCACGGCGTCCCACGATAAACGGAAAATGCTGTTTTTACTTGGCAATGACTGGAAGAAACGATATATCAAATTTCCGATATAAGCTTACTAACTTGTTTTACTAAGAAGTTATCGAGTTTGCTTGGACTTCGCATGGAGTTTGCTTGGACAATTCGCTGAAGGTTGCAGCACGGCTACAGGTTATGCAGTAATCTTAATTAAACTTAACTACCAACCGAGCGGACAGCTTTGCAATTACAATGGCGCTAATAGTAGCCTACAAATCAAATCCGCCCAACGGGGGCTCGAACTCACTACCTCTCGCAGCGTGTTATCCATTGCGCTAAACCCCACTTCTTATAGCAACCCTTTAAGCTCTCTTTACTCAGAGGTTCTCCCGAATGGGCGGAGTTTCGCGCGTAAACGCTGAGCAATTGTGAGTGAAGGACTTGCCCACACTCCTTACGCGGCGAAGTGGATTCGAACCTCGATCCTTCCGGCTCCAAGGCAACGACGCCACAACTACACCAACGCCGTTAACATTATCGAGCTGAAATGGGCCATGTCCCGTGAGTTCAACTCAACGCTCTATGATTAAGCGCCTGTGAATAGGCTGGTTCCCGCGACTTCGCTTTTGTGGGCGCTGTAGAAGTCTCGAGATTACGATTACGATTACGATATTGTTTAGCAACCACCCATAGAATTTAGTAAATTGGCTAAAAATCTGTCACCCGTGCATAAATTATTATGAAAGTTACGTCCCAATCATTCAGATAGGTAGTGATGAACAAAGAAATTGATTAATAACTATCAATTTGGCATGAAACTTTAAACATTTCAAGAATCCACAACATTTTCAGTCGAATTGAGCTGCATTAACCGCAACAGGCAAATGTAAGAACAAACGACCACACTTCATAGACATAGACATATTTTTTTTGATCCGAACAATTCAATTGTACATGTATGCTTAACAAATTATAGACATAATCAGCAATAAGCAAATACTTAAAGTGAATAAGTAGAGTAAGAGTGAGGGCACACCAAAAGGAACAAGTCCCGCTAAGTAGGGGCCCAATAGACAAAGTGAAGTGTAAAAGTAAAAGCTGAAGGGAGAAATGGAATGCAAAGATATTACGTAACTAAGAAAATAATATTATCAAAACAAATGTAGTAAACACTACAGAACACATTTCAGGGAAAGAACACAAAGAGAAAGAAAAGACAAACAATCAAAGAAATCAGCATTAGCATGACTTCAGCATGGTTCAAGGTCAGAAAAGGTGTTCGACAGGGCTGCAACCACTCCCCCATGTCTGTTTAACATTTTAGCAGAATAAATAAGGCACTAACAGGTTTCGCCAGTGGATTCAGGATTGGCGGAAGAACCATCAATAACCTGAGATATGCTGACGATATTGTCCTACTGGCCACAACACCAGAAGAACTACAAGAACTCGTGAAACAAGTCGCAATTGCTGCATGTCAATCAACGTAACAAAGACGATAGATAATGACGAATACTGAAGAGGTGCTCGAAATGGTAGTGGGCACGGGAAGACTAGAGCAAGTGAATTCCTTTGTATATTTACTATTTAGGGAGTAGCATATCAAAAGATGTGAATATTTTGAATGAAGTTAAATCAAGACTAGCCATGGGGATGACTGTCATGACCAAATTGTCGAAGATTTGGAAGAATACATGTAAATCAATCAGCATCGGCACAAAATTGCAGTTGATGAATTCTTTGGTGTGGCGACGTAGTCGTCACACCAAAGCCTTCATCATATGGATCATATGGATCGTCTCACATCTCATATGGATCGTCTGGTCCATCCAGTAGCGACGTATGGATGCGAAGCAAAGGAGCCAGAAGAGGCCCACACAAAACTTCGAAAACTTCGATATTTTGGTCATATCTTGAGACGGCAAAACGGTCGCATCGAAAGCAGCATCATGACGGGTTTTGTGGAGGGGAATTGAGGACGAGGAAGGCCGAGGATATCTTGGATCGACAAAGTCCTGAACTGGACAGGACTTTTAATGAGCGCGACAAGGAACAGAAGACTCAGGGCCTTAAAGGTCTATCACGTAGCCAACCGTCGCGATGCGACGATGGCGACATGACATGACATGACAAAAAGAAAGTAATCGCTTAAAATCGCAGATTCGAATTCGTGTGATAATGATGATGACGATGACGAAGATGACGATGACGATGACGATGACGATGACGATGACGATTACGATTATTATCCGATTATGCGATCCTTTGTTAATTTTTGCCAAAATAATATATATTCTTTACATTATGATTGACAAGCACAATGTCATGTTTAATCATCATTTTATGGAAAAATTGTGTTGTACAACAAATTTGATCGCTATCAGTTAAAGAGTGAAAAGCAGTTTAGCCCAGCTAAACCTATAAATCGTTTCTCTCGATTTCGCAAACAGTGGACATCAAAAACTAGCATATAATAACGAATGTGATTTCATGTGGATGCGCAATATTATAGCATATTATAACAGGTGACCCCTGTCGTAATTTATGTACCTAGTTATATCAAAACAACTCATACTTAATTTTGATATGATAGAAATTCTTCGCTTCTCAAAAAGTGGACACTAATTTGGGCTCTGCAAACCTTCAACAATCAAAAGAGCGTGTTTGTTGAAAGCACAACATTCGTCGGCGAATTTATGTTCTGATGGCGAGTTTCCATTTTTAGTGTTTTATGGCGAGTTGAATGTGTGTGCTTTCAATAGTTAAATTCCGTTGGATTTCGGCGGATCTGCCACCTGAAGCGTAAATTATTTAATTTGTTAATAGGACGTGTACACTGTTCAGGAAGCTCGATAATATCGCATTTCTCGGCCGACGCATTTTTAGAAGCCTACACGGCCAAAGTGCGCTCAGTTCGAGAAGCTGTCCACCACCGACGTTTTCGCCTACAAACTGTGTGATCTCTCCTTCTTAACACCCGTCACCAGTGAAGAGTTGCGTCGGTTGATACTAACGTCGGCACCAAAGACTTGTAAGCTGAATCCACTTCCATCGTTTCTCCTCCATGGACACGCTTCTGCCATGTCTCACAGTTCTGTGCAATCGCTCTCTTCAAGAAGGAGTTCTTCCTGCGACCCAGAAGAGGTCCATCCTCGTTCCGGTGATAAAGGCAAATGGTATTGATAACGCTGAGCCTAACAATTTCAGGCCAATAGTAAATGTTTAATTTATGTCAAAAATAATTGAGAGGATTGTTGCTACACAGCTTATGAACTATCTGGAAAAAATAGCCTTCTCACAATTTTCCAATCAGGCTTTCGCAAGGACCATTCCACAGAAACTCTACTTGTGCGCCTTTTATCTGATATATACGGTGCTATCGATTGGTCCCAGGTTACTCTCCTCTCTCTGTTTGATGTAAGCTCTGCATTTTACACAGTGGATCATGACATCCTCTTGCTGATGGAACCTCTCGGTTGGAAAAATAGTAACCCTGCAGTCCTGGATGTCCTCAAACCGCCTGCGCCTTAACCCTAATATGTCATGTCATGTCGCCATCGTCGCATCGCGACGGTTGGCTACATGAATGGACCTTTACTGCCCAGAGTCTTCTGTTCCTTGTCGCGCTCATTAATTCAGAACCTACAAGTCATGTCCAGTTCAGTACGTTGTCGATCAAAGATATCCTCGGCCTTGCTCATCCTCGGTTCCCCTCCACAAAACCCGTCATAATGCTGCTTTCGATGCTACCGTTTTGCTGTCTCATGATATGACCGAAATATCGAAGTTTCCGAATTTTGGTGTGGGCCAATAGTTCTCTTCTGGCTCCCGCTGACTCATACACCTGTTCATTGGTCATCATTTTAGTCCATGGAATTCTCAGCAGCTTTCTGATACACTTATTCTCAAATGCTTGAATTCGCTTTTCTTCATCCTTTTTCAGAGTCCAAGCTTCGCATCCATACGTCGCTACTGGCCATACCAAAGCCTTCATCAACCGCAATTTGGTGACAATGCTGATTGATTTATTCTTCCAAATCTTCGTCAATTTGGTCATGACAGTCATCCCCATGGCTAGTCTTGATCTAACATCATTCACACAATTCCCATCTTTTGATATCCTACTTCCTAAATATACAAAGGAATCCACTTGTTCTAGTCTTCCCGCGCCCACCACCGTTTCGAGCATCTCCTGAGTAGTCGTCATAACTTTCGTCTTAGTTACGTTGATTGACATTCCATATTCTTCTGCAGCACTTGCGACTTGTTTCACGAGTTCTTGTAGTTCTTCTGATGTTGTGGCCAGTAGGACAATATCGTCAGCATGTCTCAGGTTATTGATGGTTCTTCCGCCAATCCTGAATCCACCGGCGAAACCTGTTAGTGCCTTTCGCATAATTTGCTCTGCTAAAATGTTAAACAGACATGGCGAGAGGTTGCAGCCCTGTCGAACACCTTTTCTAACCTTGAACCATGCTGAAGTGTGGTCGTTTGTTCTTACATTTGCCTGTTGTTGCCTGTACAAATTTCTTAGCAGCTGGACTAGATGAGGTGGAAAGCCCATTTCAAGCATGGTCAGCCATAGCTGATCGTGTCGGACCCTATCAAAGGCCTTAGTAAAGTCAATGAAACAAAGGTAGAGTGGTTGATTTATTTCTCTTGCTTTCTCTATTATAATCCTGAGGTTCACAATCTGGTCTCTTGTACCTCTTTTTGGTCTGAAGCCCGCTTGTTCCTGGGCAATCTCCATTTCGAGCTTGTTTTGCATGCGTTCTAGCATAACGCGCAGCAAAATTTTACTTGCGTGCGAGACCAGAGCGATGGTTTTGTAATTGTCACATTGGAGCGGGTCACCCTTCTTGGAAAGTGGGATGAATGTTGATTGAGTCCATTCTTCCGGCCATACTCCGGTCTTCCACACCTCCGTACATATCTCATGCAGTTTGGTCACCGTCATTTCTCCTCCAAACTTCAGTAATTCAGCTGCTACGTCATCGGGACCTGGTGCCTTTCGTGACGCCGACTTCATTACTGCGCGCCTGATCTCTTCCTTCAGCGGCGGGGGTTCCCTTTCCTGGATGTCAATCTCTACGTGCTCATCTACTTCGATGTATAGTTCCTCGCAGTATTCTTTCCATCTCTGATTCACTCTCTCTGGTTCGACAATTTTCTTGCCGAAGGCATCTCTGATGGCCGTGGTACGAGGGACGAACGTTCCCGTAAGCTGCTTCACTGTTTGAAAGACTGGTCTACTATTACCCTTTTTCGCGTTTTCCTCTAATTCGCTACACAATGTCTCAAGCTCTTCCTGTTTATCCCGCCGCAGTCTTTTCTGTACATCACTTCTTAGTTTTTTGTATTCTGTGGGAGATTTTGTTTTGGCCTCGCGTTTCTTTCCAATCCATTAAAAAGTGTCACTGGAAATCCAGTTTTTGCGCTTATGGTGTTCCTTTAGTATTGTCGCCTTTGCAGCACCCAAGGTGACTTCCTTAAGTTGGCGCCATAATTCATCTGGTGTTCTCGATTCGTCTACTCCTTCCAATACTTCGAATCTGTTCGCCACTTCCAGTTCGTATTGTTGCCCAACCTGGCCAGTTTTGAGTTTCTCAAGATCCAAGAGTAATGGTTTATTCACTCGTTTCTTTTTAAATCTCCGTTTCATCGTCAGTTTTATCAGGTTGTGGTCAGAATCGCAATCTGCGTTGAGGCATACGCGTGCATTGTTGACCGATTGTTTCCACTGTTTGCTTATAAGTATGTAGTCTATTTGAGTTCTAGTGAATCCATTTGGACTTTTCCATGTGTATCTGTGTCTGTTGTGCAAACGGAAGAGAGTATTTGTGATAACTAGCCCGTGTTCCGCGCAGAAATCCACCAAAGTCTGACCTCTATCGTTTCTATTCCCGTGGCCATATTTCCCAAGGACGTCGGTCTCAGTTGCGTCTTCTCCTACTCTGGAGTTGAAATCTCTTGTGATCAGAAGTATGTTTCGCTTGGGAACCTCTGAGATTGCGCGATCCAGGTCTCGGTAGAATTGTTCGATTTCTTCGTCATCTTTGTCAGCTGTTGGCGCGTAACACTTAATTATTGTCATGTCTCTCGGTTTTGATGCAGACGTGGACGATATTATTCTGTTGCTTATTGTGTTGTAGCATGATGAGGTGTTCTTGTTTATCCAGATCGCCACTCCATGATGTTCCCGTCCAGATGTACCTGAGTAGAGCACGGTGTGACCATCCAACGTCTTAAAATGACTCAGCTTATCTGGCTTGGAACGCCCCAGCAGCTTTCTAAAATTGGTTTAGCTTCCCTATCCTTGAAATAGCCACATTTCGCTTTTTTCACTTCAGTCCGGAATTTGGGAGTCATCCTTGACCAGGAACTCACATTTACGCGGCATATTAACCTTCTGTGTCGCAGCTGTTACTACCAGCTTCGGCAGCTCAAGGTCATTTCCCGCTCTTTGACTCCTAGCGCAGCCTCAACACTTGTTCATGCGTTTGTAGTTTCACGCTTGGACTACTGCAGTTCTATATACGGTGAACTTCCAGCCTGTCGGGTGGGGCCCCTAAATAGGGTCCTGCGCACTGCTGCCCGCCTCATAGGCCGCATTTTCAAGTTTGGCCGAGTCTCCGAATACATGATGTACTCCACTGGCTCCCCTTACCCACAGCACATTACGTACAGAATTTCCGTCTTGGTCCGGCGCTGCTTTGAGGGTTTGGCTCCTTTATACTTGCAGGAGCTCTGCTGCTCAACCACGCACGTTCAACGCCGCTGCTCTCTCCGCTCAGCTGCACAAGCGGTACTTATTGTTCCACGCTCACGGACTGCAATAACGCAGCGCCGTGCTTTCTCCGTGGCTGTCCCTGCGACCTGGAATGAACTCCCTGTTATCCTTCGTCAAATACCTATTGGCCTTTCTACTTCTACTTCATTTCTTTCTCTCCTCAAGACTGTCTTATTCGACCGGTGTTTGACTGGGAGCGCTCCTGATTAATAACCTTGAAGGAGCACTGTATCAAATTTTCAGTAAATAAAAAAATAAAAAATATAAAGAATTTCGTGTTCAATGTTACAAGTTGTGTGCAATGTTACAAGTTGAGAACTACTATGGATGGAAGAAGGAAAGATACTCTCTTACACTTGCGAATCGCATCTATTTATGTGGCGTTCGTGGTCCACTCCTAGTACCACTGGGTACCGGCGTTCGCGGACAATGACCCCTTGTCACCGCGACGGGCGCACCTGCTCTTGCCTCGGGCTGTTCTCCGTAAAGCCATGATTCTTGAAGCCGCCCAAGTCGCTATCTCGACGATGCATACGTTCGGCAGGACGAAGGAATGGAGAAGGGAGCGACGGCGCCCCGGCGGAACGCCGGGGCGCCGTCGCTCCCTTCTCCATTCGGAGAAGACGGGTCTGAGACGGTCGCCTGTGAAAGAGTATAATATAGCTCCGTAGCGTCGGAATCCGACTCTGCCCGTCCGCGGTCACCGAGCTTTAGGATGCCGATGCTCAACACAGGATTCACAAATCCACGAGCAGAGGACCCTCGCTTGGAGCTCCCCTTCACGGTCACGGGCCGCTTCTGCTTAACCGGCCGATCGACATTCCGTCGTATCATGCTACAAACAGCAGCTTCAGAACTATTGCCACCGACGGGCATAACCGATCGTTCTCTCAAACCCGCAGACCAGAGTGACTAAGGGACTCAGCCCCAGACCGCGCCAATACGACATAACGAACTTCTCAACACCAGGAAAAAAGACGGACAATATGACCAGGTCGCGACGCCGACAAGCAGGCGGCGACCTCACCAGCTGGTATCAGGATCAATTCGACCAGGCAGTTGCGTCGATCAGCGACGGTTGGAGATCCAGACAACCGCTGCGAAGTTTTCACACGGGAAAAACACGATAAGACGACCTTCTGAGAAGAAGCGCCGCCTGCTCTCTTCAATCACTGACTTCACAAACCGAGCACGGTCGTCCGTTGAGAAAAACCTTAACCAAGCTCACTCCAACCCCATCACCCGCGAGCCAGCATCGCGGCTGGACATCGTGGAATTAAGGCCGGGGATTAAGCTAGTAGTATGGATAAACTCTATAGGAAGCTAGGGGGACGTTAACACTGCTCTACTAACCGGTAACTGAATAACGGCTGACAAGCTATGACCGAGGCCACAACCAAGGCGAAAAGACGAAAAAATTAACTCGGTGGTTGCGACCGATGCGCGTCACCGCTTCCCAGGCGGAAACCCAAAAACGAACTTGCCGAGCTAATACCAAATTATCTACGGGCTCACCCGCTAACTGTCAACACTTGTAAAGGCAAATCGTATCCGAGGAACACACTAGTGAAATCTGATTTGAGCTAAGTATAAGATATGACACCGGACAAAAAACTTTCGCGTAGACCGCGGGGCACTATCGTTAGCTGCCTACGTCGAAACCACAAACGATACAGTCGAACTCTCAACAGATCCAAGATACGCTGAACACACAGACACCAAGTCCAGCAGGTTCACAGCCAAACGAAAATATCGCTGCACGAGCTGCCCCGCCTCTCGCCGAAGTTGGTTTGGTGGAGGTAACTGTATTGCACGTGCAGCCAAGCCAACTTCTCTTCTTGACTGACGGATAAATTTATTACGCTGACAGATGCTGCGGGAGCGACGTCCTTGTACAGTAGGGTGGAGTGAAAATAATTTTTTTCTGAATTTCAATTAGCTAGATATGCCAAAAGGTGCCAATAGATCAATAGAACACTGTGTAAAAATTACAAAATTTTTGATTGATGTCTTGATCGCCCTCCGCAACTTTTTATTTTGCAATAGGCCTACCAAGCGACATCAGCAGAACGATATAGGTAGATTAGTGTCTACACTCTACACAGAGTCTACACTCTACAGTCTACACACTGTACATATTGCACAGGGTGGGCCATAAATGATCCCCATCCTATGGTTTTTCCACCATAATTTTATCGTGGCCAAAAGTAACCCAAGCTCTAACCCTAACAGAAACCAAAACAATAGCTCTAACCCTAAGAGAAACTCTAACCCTAGCTGTAACCATAACAGAAACCCTATCTCTAGCTGTAACCCTAAGAGAAACCCTAACCCTATAGCTATAACCATAACAAAAACCCACTCTAAGAGAAACCCTAACCCTAGCTCTAACCCTAACAGGAACTCTAACCCTAGCTCTAACCCTGACAGAAACCTTAACCCGAGCTCTAACCCTAACAGAAACTCTAACTCTAGCTCTAACCCTAATAGAAACCCTAACCCTAGCTCTAATCCTAACAGAACCCCTAACCCTAGATCTAACCCTAAAAGAAACCCTAATCCTAGCTCTAACCCTAACAGAAACTCTAAACCTAGCTCTAACCCTGACAGAAACCCTAACCCTAGCTCTAACCCTAACAGAAACCAAAACAATAGCTGTAACCCTAACAGAAAACCTAACCCTAGCTATAACCATATAACAAAAACCCAAACCATAGCTCTAACTCTAAGACAAACCCTAACCCTAGCCCTAACCCTAACAGGAACCTTAACCCTAGCTCTAACCCTAACAGAAACCTTAACCCTAGCTCTAACCCTAACAGAAACCATAACCCTAGCTCTTACCTAATAGAAACTCTAACCCTAGCTCTAATCCTAACAGAATCCCTAACCCTAGCTCTAACCCTAAAAGAAACCCTAATCCTCGCTCTAACCCTAACAGAAACTCTAAACCTAGCCCTTACCCTGACAGAAACCCTAAACCTAGCTCTAACCTTAACAGAAACCCTAACCCTAGCTCTAACCCTAACAGAAACCTTATCCCTAGCTCTAACCCTATAACAGAAATCCTAACCCTAGCTCTAGCCCTATCAGAAACTCTAACCGTAACTCTAATTCTAACGAAAACCCTAACTCTAGCTTTAACCCTAATAGAAACCCTAACCTTAGTTCTAACCTTAACAGAAACCCTATCCATGTTAAGGTTAGAGCAAAATTTAGGGTTTCTGTTAAGGTTAGAGCTAGGGTTAGGGTTTCTGTTAGGGTTAGACCTAGGGTTTCTGTTAGGGTTAGAGCTAGGGTTAGAGTTTCTCCCAGGGTTAGAGCTAGGGTTAGGGTTAGGGTTTCTGTTAGGTTTATACCTATAGGGTTTCTGTTAGGGTTAGAGCTAGGGTTAGGGTTTCTCTTAGGGTTTGAGCTATTGTTTTCTGTTAGGGTTAGAGCTTGGGTTACTTTTGGCCACGATAAAATTATGGGGGAAAAACCATAGGATGGGGATCATTTATGGCCCACCCTGTGCAATATGTACAGTGTGTAGACTGTAGAGTGTAGACTCTGTGTAGAGTGTAGACACTAATCTACCTATATCGTTCTGCTGATGTCGCTTGGTAGGCCTATTGCAAAATAAAAAGTTGCGGAGGGCGATCAAGACATCAATCAAAAATTTTGTAATTTTTACACAGTGTTCTATTGATCTATTGGCACCTTTTGGCATATCTAGCTAATTGAAATTCAGAAAAAAAATTATTTTCACTCCACCGTATTGTACAGCCTTCCCGGCCAAGAATTAAATTCAGGCCGACTTACATGTACGTTAACCTTTTCTATGATGAGCTCGACTAGGGATTGTATAATGTATATGTAACAAGCACTAGTTTTATTTAACTCTTCTTTCGAACACACGATCAGGCACATATGACCTTCTGGCAACACACGAAACTAGGGACCAATCGATAAACTAACGGCAGGCGGGATGGGCAAGAGGCGTCTGACGAGACCAAGTCGACAGACCAGACTTGGCAGATCAAGCTTTCACCGAGGATACGAACTTCAAGGTATCACAACCGCAATTTACTGTAACACACGAATTTACTAGGCTGAAGCTGACACCAGGCCTTCAGCAGCGAGTTATCACCAGCACTCGCACGAAGATTTGGCAATCGATCGCGGAGAAAGTCGCACTTTACCTGACGGCGGCACGGACGGACTGCCGCGATGGAAACACCACCGATTCAACACTCGAACAAGCGGTATGGCTAAGCGAATTTCTCAACGACCCTGCTACCGGTCGACTCTTAGACCAAAAGAGCATGTAAGTAATACGATAGTTCACAGACTTGGCTGTCCAAGGCCGGCCAGCCTACGGATAAGGAATATTATGCATATTTGTTAGTGAATTTTTTTTATCGATCCGCCCGCGTACCTTCGAGGCGCGGTTTCCCCGACACAGACCCACGCCTGCTTGACAAAGCAGCACGTCTTGGTATATCTTCGTTTTTTTGTGATATGATCACACTGAACTTGAAAAGAACCCGAAAATGAGATCAATGACGCTCCAAACACGAGCGACGATCAACGTTTCTCTGCCGCTCGGCGGCCCAAGGCTTTCCGGACAAGAATTCAACACTACCACCAAGTGACCAGATTATAACACCCGCTTGCACAGCGAACGTCTCGAATGCCGAAGATCTCTCAAGGAATATTGCAGAAATAAACTCGTTGTCTGCCAAAGACAAACAATTAACCAACGTGTAACCGGAACGAATCAAAAGTCACCATCTGGTCTGACTGAAGCCTTCCACAACCGGATCCTTGACGCAGGCAAAAATTGCACTTGCACCGTACAAAATACAGTCAACTTCTTCAGTATCTGCACCAAAACACTGCCGTCACAAAATCCGTTCGATAACTTCCACAAGTTGTGGTATGGCTTGCGTAAGGTCGCTAGAGATGGATCAAATCGATACTCTGCGAACATAGAGCAGTCGCCACTACTTTACACTAGTAGTCAAACACCGTGTGGCAGGCCTTAATCCACACTATACTTTGGCTAAAAACCTATAGTTAGTATTCCATTCAGAAAAATCATATTTTTCACTTATCGCGTTGCCAAATATTTTAAGTTTTGTAGCACTATTTTTACATCCCTAAACATGTATTTGATGTCTTTAACTATTTTATGAGATTTCTGAACATTCCGTGTTACAAGGGAAATGGCTATATGTTCTCAGAATTGTGGCGAACCACTCTGCCGAGGCAAGACTCATCATCGAACATTTGCTCTGGCTGGCAGCCGATGTGTTCCCAATTAGATCTCCCTTCCCTAGGAAGGCACGCTGCGGCTGCCGGGCCGAGCTGACCCCAGGGTATGGTGCCTCCGGTTCCGCCGGCAATCAGGACCAGGGACTCTCTCGCGCATTGTCACCTTGCGGGACGACCGCGTTGGTCAGACCTCCGTACCTGGTCTGAGATGTAGTATCGCCCGTTAGCATAGTCGGTGCCCGTCGGACCAACGTCGGTGACCGGTTGTAAAAGCGAAACATGTTCGCGGTGTATGTTAACACGGGGAACGGACATTATCCCCCCTGGACAATAATGGACATTATTCCCCCGGACATTATCCCCCGGACACTATCCCCCCGGGGTAGGACATTCATACAGAATTTCCGTCTTGGTCCGGCGCTGCTTTGAGGGTTTGGCTCCTTTATACTTGCAGGAGCTCTGTTGCTCGACCACACTTGTTCAACGCCGCTGCTCTCTCCGCTCAGCTGCACAAGTGGAACTTATTGTTCCACGCTCACGGACTGCAATCAGGCAGCGCCGTGCTTTCTCCGTGGCTGGCCCTGCGACCTGGAATGAGCTACCTGTTATCCTTCGTCAAATACCTATTAGCCTTTCTACTTCTACTTCATTTCTTTCTCTTCTCAAGACTGTCTTATTCGACCGGGGTTGGACTGGGAGCGCTCCTGAGTAGTAACCTTGAAGGAGCGCTATATCAATTTCTCAGTAAATAAATAAAATAACATTATCCCCCAGTTTATAATATCATTACCTAATAGACCTATGTTAAGTTAATATCTATACATCACACATTAGTTTATCTTTGTAGGCCTGGCCTACTGACTGTAAACGACTCCAATTCGATCATTCATCTACCGTGAAGCGACGCTAATTAGGCTACGAAGCTTAGACGTAGCCTAACTGACGTTAACAAACCTTTCTTGTAGACACTAAACAAATAGGTCCTACATACGATTCTCATTTGTTTATTTCAAATCTAATTCTATGCCTACTGACACTAATTGGACCTAAGTCAATGACGTTAACAAACCTTCGTAGGGCTACTTAATGTAGACGACTCCCAATCCTTCATTTCTCTACTGTATTGAATTTAATTTGAATGGAAAATGTGAGATGTAGTTACTAGTTAAATGGCATTAAGAACTTTCGAAGTCTCATCGGTTACGGCACTATTCTAGGATTTGTACATGAAGGGGGGATTTTGTCCAGGGGGGATAATGTCCTACGAAAAATCGGAGGGATAGTGTCCGGAGGGGATAATGTCCGGGGGGATAGTGTCCGGGGGGATAATGTCCAGGGGGGATAATGTCCTACACCCGTTAACACGCGGATCGCCAACAGGGTTTCGTCAGCGGCACTGACTTCAAGCCGGCGGAGCAGGCTCGACGAGGCATGATGGATCGCCCCCCCCCGCTAGTTCAGAACTACCGCCACAAACACACAAGGCGCTCCTGGATGGACGTTAGCCACCCAGCCGATGACGTCAGGTGTAGCATAGTAGCTAACCTTATCCTCGTATGGACCGCTCATGTCATTACAGCCCGAGGTAATGGTGACATCAACGACATAGGCGACACCATCCACCAGGGTCACCAGGTCAGCCTCCCAACTCCTGTAGGTATTATCGGTTCGCGGGCCACTGATAGACCCGCGGACTCGATCTTTCTGCATATCAGATCGTGTACCGAATTATGCCTATCACACCGGAGGCGATGCGATGGGTCCTCGCACAGCTCTGGGAGATGTGGGCCAGGGTGCTTGAAGCGTTGGACCCGGCGTCACACCTTACCCGTCCCTCCCGCCGCCCACGGGAGCAGCGCTCCGTAGACGGCAGAAGGTTTCCCCGCACCATAACAGCCTGGATGTAGTCACCCCCTCCCCCCCGAGAGGAGGGCAGACCCATCAGTCACCCAGTTATTTACGTGTGGGGTTTGTTTCTGCTGCTTAAGTCCACGACCATCCACCGATGTGTGGAGCTGAATCGCCAACGAGTTACTGACGTCAGCACTGTCACTCAACTGTTAACCGGCCACCCTTGCAATTTTGTCGCACTTTCTCCTTATCCCCAGAAAGAGTGGACTTGTAGCCATGCTCTGCATCACTGTGTCGTATGGCCCTTCCACCTTGGCCATGCGACGGGCCTTCATCGGCGGCATGATGTAACGCAGGCGCGGCACTTCCAGTCCACCGTCTTGAGCCCTGGCATGAAAGTAGCCGATGGGAGTATCGTGCGGCAGCCGCAACCATTTGCGTGCTGCCGCCCTCGCCAACCGGTCTAAATACTCCAGGGTCTTGGCGGTTAACTCTCCGAGGACGAGTCCATGGTACAATTTTGGCAGCAAATGGCAGCGCAATAGGAACATGCGCTGCTGGGGCTTCAAAGGAGCACGTGCCAGCCGGTCCAACCCCACAAACAGGAAGTCCCCATGAGACCTCCTCACCCAGAACGGTCCAGCCTGCATTCCCAGGTATTTGTACATCTGCACGATGCTGAGTGATCTCACTGACTCACCGTCGATGGTCAAGAACGGTGAGGGATTCACCACCCAGCGTTTAGCCTTCTCATCGATGTCGACCCGAAGGGAGGCACTCTTAGCCGGGTTCAGTCGGAGACCACCCATTTGCAACGCGATTCGTACTTTGGCCGGGTTCAGCTCCGCCAAGACCTCGTCCATTACACAGTTGAACAAGATGGCCGATACGGGATCGCTCTGACGTAAGCCGCGGCCACACCTAATCGGACCGCTCCTTCGTCCGCCTACTTTGAGGACGGTCGATATGTTAGCGTACACCATCGAAACATACTGCACCAGCGGTGATGGCACACCCAACCTCCTCAGTGACCTTGCCAACGTCACGTGCGAAACGCAATCGAAGGCCTTGGCAACATCTAAGGCATCCCCAGGCATGGTACTAGGACAAAATGTCCCCGGACAAAATGTCCCGGACAAAATGTCCCGGACAAAATGTCCCTCGACAAAAAGGTCCCCGGACAAAATGTCCCTGGACAAAAGGTCCCCGGACAAAATGCCCCCGGACAAAAAATCCCCGGATAAAATGTCCCCGGACAAAAAGTTCCCGGACAAAATGTTCCTGGACAAAAAGTTCCCGGACAAAATGTCCCCGGATAAAATGTCCCGGGACAAAAAATTCCTCGGACAAAAGGTCCCCGGATAAGAATGTTTCTGAACAAAAAGTCCCCGGACAAATAGTCCCTTTAAAGACCATAAAATCGCCGTTCTTTCACGAGTCCCTCTGTATTTAGACAGCCGTTACTTATGCAAAAAAACCATTTATTGTCAATGTTATTAGGCCTAGATCTAAAAACCTTCTAATTAGGCCCTATGCTTTACTTATAATGTTTAATCTAAAGCAGGGGTCTCAAACTCAAATCATCATGTGGGCCAAATTTGAAAAATTACAGTGTCTTGCGGGCCGCAACATAAAATTCTGTCTTGCAAGTTAAACTATTTAGGCCTAAAAAAAATGTTGTGTCTCCGGTAACATAGCTAAAAAAAATTGGGTAGGTAGGTCGGAAAATATTTTTATTTCGTAAAATATTTTTATGCAGGTACTATCCGAAAAAGTATACCGCACTAGTCTTTTTTGCACACTGCAACAAAGTACGTGTTCTAAGCACGTATAAACTGCCTATTTCCCGACTGTCTGCACCTAAAACTGCTTTAGAAACAGTCCTATTAATTTCATTTTGTTGACGTCTTTTCTGTTATGTCAATGCAAATGTTTTTTTTTTAAGTTTTAAAATTTTAGAAAAAAAATTTTGAAAAAAAAAAAAAATTTAAATTTAAAAAAAAAAATTTTTTTTTACAAAAATATTTGCTTTAGAAACAGTCCTATTAATTTCATTTTGTTGACGTCTTTTCTGTTATGTCAATGCAAATGTGTTTTTTTTTTAAGTTTTAAAATTTTAGAAAAAAAATTTTGAAAAAAAAAAAAAATTTAAATTTAATTTTTTTTTTTTTTTACAAAAATATTTGGGTCGCGGCCGTAAAAATGGGTCGGTCGGGTTACCGGAAACACAACATTTTTTTTACGCCTTATATGGGGTAAGGGTTACAATGCAGTAATAATGATATAATCCTGTAAAATCACTTAGGTTAATATTATACTTTCAGTATAGGCCTAACCATAATGGTAGGTACTCTAAGTCTTACACAAAATTGAAAACTCAGAGTCACAAAGATAATAGGGTCTATGAAGAGCATCAATAGCACATTTAGTAAACCTATTAGGCCTATCCTACCTACCATTGGCGTACGGGAGATTTCAGCAGTGGGGGTAGGGGGGGGGCGCTAAGATATTACTTCTGGCCAAAAAATAAATCTCGTGGTGGAAAATACTAATTTTCCAGACAAAAAAGTTGAGGACCTTTGTGTAGGCCTAGCCATCGGGTTGAAATCGTGTGAAAAATACTATTTCTAGCTTTTTTGCAAATTTATCCGGGTCTGCCTTTCCCGAAAAACAGAGTTTCCCAAAATGAAGCTCTGGACCCCCGCTTCATACGTCTATGCTATCTACAAGAGCGAAACATAGAAGAAAACAGTTTGAACCTTGGTTCAAATCGCAAAAGATCAGCAGAATGCAGTTTTTAACCAATTTATTTCTTTAAATGTAAAAAAATAAATAAAAACCAGATGGCTCTCGCGGGCCGCATTATTCGGGTCCGCGGGCCGCATGCGGCCCTCGGGCCGCGTGTTTGAGACCCCTGATCTAAAGTAATTCCGATCAAACAAATGGCATGATTTTAAATTAGCAAAAAATAGCGAATACATAATAAAAGACATTAAATGTCAAAATATTTACAATATTTAATTAATTATGATTATTTAACGTAGCAAATTAGCCACTTTAGTACAACCAAGCAAACATTTGTAGGCAACTGAAAAGAAGAGTAGTATACATGTCTTTACAAAGTGCCAAGACTCCCAGAGCTGTGAACACGGTAATCATGTGTGATAATGTGCTTACACAGCCCCATTATTATTGGTTCACGGGTCGGAATGGACACCAGCCCACTTCTTCGTCTGAAACCACCCGAGTCACGACCCTGTCTACATTCAGTGCACAACGGTTGCTCACCGTAGGCTACCCATAATCGCAGTCCATGTCTATAAAAGTCCAGTCAATCGCTTCTGTAAGAGAGAATACAGTAGCCCAGTTAGCTACATCGGTAAGAAAGCTGGTGGCCGCGCGTCTGTGGAATAGAGCGTGCGGGTCGCGGTTCGATTCCCGAAGGTGGCTATTTAAGAGATGATTCAAAACCGTGGCGTCCATTCAAATGGGCGAGCGGTGGTGATTTCACGCTCAGGGTCGAGGCCATAGACAGCCGCTATATAAAACCCGATTACATTTACATTTTTACATTTGCATTGTACTCTGTGTCGGAGTCCGACTCAAAGGACAGCCTGGCAGGGAAGCAGTACATTCACAAATTCTTGAAGAAGGAACGTCGGCAAGTGGTCAAGTTCGCACCGCGTGATACAAACGCCAAACTGCAGACAGCAGCTGCAAGCGTGATAAGATGCTAGCAATTAGGGAACAAGAAAAACTTATCGTCAAAGATCGATCTCTCATTATTAGAACAGCAATGCCAGTGCCAAGTAGCAAGCTCTCGATTGGTCTCGAGATTGGTCACTTTTCAGCTGTGCCTAGAAACTATATAAAGACATGTTTTGCACGGCATGCTCCCATCCCTGTATAGGCACAGTCTAAATTCTCGCGCTAACGATAGAGAAATAAGTTCTCGGCTGAACGATTGTCTCACCAGAAAAACCACATGATTATTGGAAAAGCCACTTTTCTGCCAGACGGACTCTTCTTGTCAATGTAGGCTACCGGCTGGTATAGGCACCCCATGCGCTGTGTTCTAGGTAGCCCTACCATTTTACTAGGGACATTTTATCCGGGGACTTTTTGTCCGGAGACATTTTATCCGGGGACTTTTTGTCCGGGGACATTGTGTCCGGGGACATTTTATCCGGGAACTTTTTGTCCGGGGACATTTTATCCGGGGACATTTTCTCCGGGGACATTTTATCTGGGGACTTTTTGTCCGGGGACATTTTATCCGGGGACATTTTGTCCGGAGACTTTTTGTCCGGGGACTTTTTGTCCAGGAACATTTTGTCCGGGACATTTTGTCCGGGACATTTTGTCCGGGGACATTTTGTCCTAGCACCATGCCGGGTGCCTTAGATGTGGCCAAGGCCTTCGATTGCGTTTCGCATACAGGTCTTCTCTGCCACTGGCCCCCCTTATGATGTTATCCAGGAAAAAAACATTGTCGACGCATCCGTCAACCGGTGTGAACGCTTTCTGTCTCGGATCGAGTGGGATCTTCTCGGTTAAACGATGAGACAGGATCTTGTGGAAGATCCTCATTACACGAGAGGCCATGGTGATAGGCCCATAGTTTGCCCGATCCTTAAGATCTCCGCCCTTGGGGATCAGTATAGTCTCTCCATCTGCAAACTGCTTGGGCACGTGGCCAGAGGTTGAAATAGCTGGCTATCAGATCAGGAGAAACCAACTTCATCTCACCCAGGGTTATTCCATCGGGACCCAGCGCACTATCTCCACTGTCTGCAATAGCTTTCGCCACCCCCTCGATGGTAACAGGATCCACGATTGACCAGTCCACGCGTGCCTCGTGAACCGGTCCTTCATCGGCCGAAAAAATCGCGGTGGAGAAAATCTGACTCCACAACGGGACCTGGTCTTCCAAGGCCAATGTCGCTTCCTCCTGTTCCCATTTTTCATCGAGGACCATCTCGGCGCACCTCTTTCGGTCCCTCCGGAAAGCTCGCTGAACCCTCGCGTAGGCCATCATTCTGGCCAGACGCTTGGGATTCAGCCTCCGCGCGCGCCCCGGCCTGCCTTTTGGCCTACTGGGGCCAGGCGGCCTGCTCTCTTTGGAACCTTTTTGAGGTTTGCTCTTTGTCCTCGCAGGTGATGAGTTGAGGATTGTGGTTAGTAACACAGCAGAGCGGTCTAACAGTGTCATCGCTTCAGCGTTGCCATCTTCACCTTCCTACTGCGCTCGCTCAACAGCTTCGAGGAGCGTGCCCACGAGTGGACTCGTTCCCTGCTCTGCCTCAAGCCTGAGAAGAGTTACGATGATCATTTCCCGACTCCAGTCCAGACGTGAGCACTCATCCGGTGCGGACCCGCTCCAAGATTCATCAGTTGCGGCTTGGCATTTAAGCGCACGGGCGCGGGCTACAAGTTGTCGAACCAGGTCCTTGTAGTCTTGCTTCTTCCGCTGACTCCTGATGCTCTCACGAGTCCACCCCTCGTATACATTTACCATTCTGCCATTGATTGCGCGCGGCTCGACGCCCGACCATACGCCGTGCGTGTACGCCGCTGCAAGCCGGTATTTACATATCGCCGGAGGACGGCTCAAGCGGGTCAGCGCATGGACTGACCTCGACTGCAGCTGTCAACGTCGGCGCTTCCAACTACCGACCGACGAGCGACGAATGCCTTCTCCTACACGCACCCTTGCTGGAGCTTCAATGATTAACCGGACGGGAGTCATCTACCACCTACCAGAGACTCTGACCAACCACGCCATCTACCAGCTCTACGGGAATCCGATGGTGAACTCTACGTGTTTGCGAGGGCTTGCCACTGGTGACTCTTTCAGCTGACTGTTTTGTTTTGCAACTTGTTGTTATTTTTTGTTCGCTATGACTGTTAACTTAACATCATTTCGGTTAGTTAGTGCAGAGAGCGCCTCTGAGTAGATATATTGAAGAGGCGCTATATAAATTCTCATAATGAATGAATGAATGAATGAATGAATGAATGAATGAATGAATGAATGAATGAATGAATGAATGAATGAATGAATGAATTAATTAATGAATGAATAATTGACACGAGAAGGTCAGCCTCGAACCATACGATCCCGGTCTTCGGGAGCCATCGAGGCTTAACTCGCTGGAAAACCTGGTGTGCCGCGTGGTATTCCTCGGATTGTGCCCTTCGCTGGTGTACGGACAATTCCAATTGCACCCTTAAAGGGGCCTTTGGAGCACCACTGACACAGTAACAGCCCAGGCACCTCACCCGCTTCCCCTTCAGCTGAAAAATCAGCCTCTCTTATCAAATTTTGTTGTGCCATTTAATTTTTCAAAAGGGTCGCCCTCGCACGGTTCGCCTCCTCTCAAGGTTTCTCCCGATTGGAGTTGCCCCCCGCCACGACAAGGTGCGTACGTAGAACTTCATCCCCACCGACGTATCCGTAAAAAACAGGCGCCGGTGTCACGAAATAAAGTCTCCCCCCGAAACGAAGTCTCCCCCCGAAACAAAGTCTCCCCCTGGCTGAAAATCTGTTTTGGAAGAAATTTTTCTTGTGTAAAAGTATACAAATGTTCGTGTTAAATAACGTGTTATCGTGTTAGCAACGTAAACTAACGGTTTGATATGCTCATCTATTAATTTTATCCGATTGTAGCCGATTTCACGATCAACGGGGGAGACTTTGTTTCGTGGACGGAGGAAATATTCTCTCTCCCCGGAGACTATATTCCGAAATAAAGTCTCCGGGGGGCGAATTTATTCTAGAACAGATCCTCCGGGGGAGAATCTATTTCAAAATAAAGTCTCCGGGGGAGACTTTTAGGGGGAGACTCTGTCGCGCGACACCGGCAGGAGCTTTGGGGGGGGGGGCAACGAGAGTCATACTTACTCCCGCCTATTACCGGAGATTTACTTAATACACGAACTACTCTTGTGGCATGTCCGCCACATCTATCGTTTTTATTCTATATTCTAGCATGTAGCCATAATTTTCTTTAAGTCAAAACAGGTTTGATGTGTGAGCTGGGTCTGAATTTATTCTGTAGGAATCGCCTCTTAAGGCCATTCAAATGTTGTGGGTCAACCTGATTATGGACACTCTCGCTTCGCTTGCCTTAGCAACTGAAGTACCCACAGAAGATTTACTCAAGAGAAAACCTTACGGACGTAACCAAGCGATCATTTCTCAGACAATGATGAAAAATATATTCGGTCATGCCGTGTACCAGCTGGTAGTTATTTTGGCACTGCTGTTCGCAGGTAAGATTACCGCAATATTAGTGTGTTTTCAGTTATCAATCTATTCTGCTCACTGTCGAACACTTCAGTTGTCCAGTCACAAAACCTTGTCACAACCATGAAAACAATATTTCACACAATCATCAGGTAATCATCATTCTCATCAACTTTCAGCAGTGAAGCAGTGAACAAGAGCGCCACAGCATGAAAGGGTGCGTTTTTTATTCGACTAATTTTGTTGAAGTCCATCTAGATTCTAGAAAACAAAATTGCACGGGAAAGTTCTATGACGATATGAAATACTATTTTTTATAAATATTCATAAATATGTGCAAATACAGCTAAATATTGAAAACAATGTAAATTGTTCTCAAATATTCTAGCAGCTAATCATCATTTTTTGTAAGTCAAAACAGATTTGATGCATCCGCTGGGTCTGGGCGGACTCTGCTTATGCGATTGAATTCTCATATATACAGGGTGGGCCAAAAAAAACTAGATTTTTGCCAATATTTTGGCCAGAAGTAAGAATTTTGAAATGAAATTTTACAGTCTTAAAGGCAATTCATATTTACGCATGATGACCAGATTTCATCGAAATATTTAAAACAGAACAAAAGTCATGTCACTTTTAGCAATGCAACCCCCCGTTTCTTCACGATTCAAAAACGAAACGCTAAAAAATGAGGTTTTTTGCCGATATTTTGGTCAGAAGTAAGAATTTCGAGATGAAATTTTTACAGACATAAAGGCAATTCATATTTACACACTAAGGCCGGATTTCATCAAAATATTTCAAACACAACACAAATTATACCACTTTTAGGGAGGCCACCCACCGTTTTTGACGATTCAAAAACGAAAAGCAACAAAAATAGCAAAACCACGAGTTTAATAAGTCTCATATCAAATAACTGTTGTCAAATGAACTTGGTAGTGCTTCACAACTTGTGTTCAATGTGCCCATCACCAGTGTCAACACTTCTTTTGAGCCTCTTTGCGAAGTTCTTGATGGACCTCTGATTGATCTGACAGATTCCTTATTTACCAATTTGATTGTCATCTTACTAAGTAACTTCTCAGTGACGTGCAGCTACGCTGGTACCCTGCTTCCTTTTTAAATAGTAATAATAATCATCATCTGGCAATGTCAAGGCTATTTGATGACAATTATTTGAGATGAGACTTTATAAAATCGTGTTTTTGCTGTGTTACGTCTTTGAATCGTCAAAAACAAGGGTGGCCTCACTAAAAGTGATATAACTTTTGTTCTGCTATAAATATTTTATGGAATCTGGCCATCATGTGTAGATATGAATTGTCTTTAAGCGTGTGAAATTTCATTTCGATATTCTGGCTTCTGGCCAAGATATTGGTCAGAATAATTGAATTGATTTCTTAAATATTTTCTTGCGTCTGGTTTTTTAATCGTCAAAAAACGGTGGGTGGCTTCACTAAAAGTGGCATAACTTTGATTTTGTTTGAAATATTTTAATGAAATCTGGCCATCTGGTGTAAATATGAATTGTCTGTAAGACTGTAGAATTTAATTTCTAAATTCTTACTTTTGGTCAAGATATTTTCAAAAATCTCAGCGGAGGTATTCTTTTTGTCCCACACTGTAGATGAGCAGAAAACAGATTTCTTAAATTAAACTTTGGTTCACATTCATTTAAAGTTTCTGAAATTCGGGTAAACAATGGAAACACAGAACACAATATACGAATAAGGCATTATGACGTGTGTCAAGTGAATGTGGTTGGCATCTTCTTTTTATAGTAAAATTTGATACTACCAAGACTCTTTTAGAATTCTCACACGCCACCGAAAAAAAGCAAAGTCCATCCAGTTCCATGCGGAACACAGGGAGGCGTGGACGGACAAAATGTCCAAGACAAAATGTCCCAGAAAAATGTCCCGGGCTAAATGTACCGGACAAAATGTCCCGGACAAAATGTTCCGGACAAAATGTCCCGGACAAAATGTCTTCGGACAAAATGTCCCCGAACAAAAAGTTCCCAGACGAAATGTCCCCGGACGAAATGTCCCCAGATAAAATGTCCCCGGGCAAAAAGTCCCCAGATGAAATGTCCCTAGTAAAATAGTAGGGCTACCTACTTGAACCTAGAACACAGCGCATGGGATGCCTAATACCAGCAGGTAGCCTACATTGACAAGAAGAGTTCGTCTGGCAGAAAAGTGGCTTTTGCAATAATCGTGTGTTTTCTGAAGAGATAATCGTTCAGCCGAGAACTTATTCTCTATTGTTAGCGCGAGGATTTAGACTATGCCTATACGGCGACCACCCTTGGCGCTTTGTCACACTTTTCCATTATCCCAGAAAGAGTGGTTTTGTTATCATACTCTGCACCGCCCTCTCGATCACCACGAAAGGGTCAGAGTCGCACTCCGAAACAGAGTACAATGTAACTGTAAACATGTCAATGTAATCGGATTTTATATAGCAGCCGTCTTATGGCCTCGACCCTGAGGGCGAGATCCTTCACCACCACTCGCCTGTTTGAATGGACGCCACGCCATTTAGGTCCCCGTGGACCGACCGTGCTAGCCTGAGATTTTGAATATCCGAAATAGCCACCCTCGGGAATCGAACCGAATCGAACCATAGCCCGCACGTTCTATTCTTACCGATGTAGCTAACTGGGCTAGTGTATTCTCTCTTACATAAGCGATTGATACTGGACTTTTATAGACAGGAACTGCGATTATGGGTAGCCTACGGGGAAGAACCGTTGGCCACTGAATGTAGACAGGGTCGTGACTCTGTTAGATTCAGACGAAGAAGTGGGATGGTGTCCATCCCGACCCGTGAACCAATAATAATGGGGCCGTTGACGCAACATTATCATTTATCACCCAGGATTACCGTGTTCACAACTTCACAGCTCTGGGATTCCTGGCACTTTGTAAAGACATACTACGCTTCTTTTCAGTTGCCTAGAAATGTTTGCTTGGTTGTACTAAAGTGGTTGTTTTATTACGCTAAATAATCACAATTAATTAAATATTGTAATATATTTTGACATTATTTTATTGTCTTTTATTATGTATTCGCTATTTTTGCTAATTTCCAATCATGCCATTTGTTTGATCGGAATTACTTTAGATTAACACTAAGAAAAGGGCCTAATTAGAAGGTTTATAGATCTAATAACACTAACAATAGATATTTTTTGCATGAGTAACTGCTGTCAAAATACAGAGGGACTCGTGAAAGAACGGCGATTTTGTGTTCTTTAAAGGGACTAGGCTATTTGTCCGGGGCCTTTTTGTCCGGGGACTTTTGCCCCGGGACATTTTATCCGGGGGCATTTTATCCGGAGACTTTTTGTCCAGGGACATTTTGTCCAGGACATTTTGCCCGGGACATTTTGTTCTAGCACCCAGGGAGGCGACCATCTCTTTTTCAATGGCCTTGAGACGTCAATGGACGATTTCTTGCCGTTTACTTCCCAGCATACGCTGGCACCAAATTGGTGACAGCGGCACGCATGTGTGTGTAAACAACTTGACCAAGGTCGCTACCCGTAGTCGAACCAGCAACCGCCAGTTACGTGAGCAAGCGCGTCCCCGATCAGCCGCCAAGCGCATACATTTATACCAATATATGCATGCCAATATATAAATACCAATGCATTAAAAGACAAAGAAATTACAACGATATATATGGTGTCTTGTTTGCGTGCAAATCGTTAACGATAACGATGGTGTTGGTGTTATACGTTAGCAGAAATTTGGACTATATAACTTTGGAAGCGTTTGAGATCCACCCCTCGTAAGTTTCCATTCTGTTGTTACATGGTCCAAGTTCTATACGGATGGAAAGAATCTGCTGGATAGAACGCAGAAGATATACTGCAAATGGCGAACGAAAGAATATCACAGGTTGGTTGGTTGTCAGATTAGGAGCAACTATAGAAACCTATGAACTATTATGCAGCAACAAGAAAAAAAGAAGAGCAAAAAGAACTAGATTACTAGAATAACCAAATGAGTAGGCAGAAGCAACACAGGAGAAGACCAATGTTACAGCTGGCTCAAGCAGTGTCGGATATCGTTATGAATAGAGTGCAAACGAAGAAGTCGACGACGAAGAATAAGAAGAATGAAAGAAACCGATACATCAACAATAAAATGAGCAGTTATAAGAAGAACAAGAAGAAGAAGAACAAGAGGAACTAAAAGGACTAGAAGGACAAAATGAGTAGGCAGAAATGAGATTGACAAAAAGAAGATGAAGAAGCAGAAGCACGTGACGATGACTATAATTGGGGCGATAGTGAACCCTTGTTGAAACACTTCAAATATGCATAGCGGACTGCAGAATTTGCGACACTAATCGTCTTTGATATATGTTAAACATGTTGAGGTATGATAATTTGTTGATTTGTCGGATGGCACCGAATAATTTATAATATATGAGGAATCGAGAATGCACATTTGTTAAATGGATACAATCTTGTGAGTGTTAGATTTATTTGGAACCAATTCAATGAGCATGAGTTACGGCTGAAAATTGCCATGCACTTGACAGTAGTCATGCATTCGTTAGCATTGAATTTTGTTGGATACGGATGATGATGTAAGAAACTTTTTTTTAAACTGTGATGTGCCTGCCAGCTTATCGATTTTTATTTCAATTTTCTGTGCGAAGATCTGGCCTGCGATGAGACTTATTGGATAATAATATTGTAATTTGATCCACAGATAATTCGGATGCAGGAACACTTCGAGATCACATACAGATGCAGATAGTTATTGGTCCCCAACTACATAAGATAACAATTCTCACAGTGATTGTAAAAAACACCTGCAAATCTGCAACTTGTTCGAGCTGCTGATACAACACCAGTACACCTTTGATATTTCAGGAGAAAACCTATTCAATATTGAGAGCGGTCGCAATAAGGACTATAAACTGCCACCTTCACAGCATTTCACGGTCATTTTTAATACATTTGTAATGATGACACTCTTCAATGAAATCAATGCAAGAAAGATCCACGGGGAATCTAATGTATTTGCCAGAATTCATACAAATCCTTTATTTGTTTGCATTTGGCTCTTCACACTCATAGCGCAGGTGAGTCCGAAACGTTGCTTTTGACCTAAGAAGATTACATAATCGTCTATTGTTTGGCACATTAATGAAGATAATTAAACCAGCATAGAAATAACAGTAGTAGTAGTAGTAGTAGTAGTAGTAGTAGTAGTAGTAATAATAATAATAATAATAATAATAATAATAATAATAATAATAATAATAATAATAATAATAATAATAATAATAATAATAATAATAATAATAATAATAATAATAATAATAATAATAATAATAATAATAATAATAATAATAGAAATGACGTCATCAGTTGACCGTGTTAGTCATATTCATTAAGCTTTACGCTATTTATACTTTTTATCCGTTTAAAACCATCGTCAGAACTGGATTTTTCGATATTTTGTTGTTTAAAGATCTTGTGACTACGAAAACTTTATTCATCACAGACGATCTGTACAGGTTTCAATTTATTTCGATTGGATTCAAATTATTTTTCATCATGGGCGATCATCGCAACATTTAAATACCACCGTCCTGTTTAAATGGCCGGTGACGTTTACGTTACCATGACGACGTACCGTTTTTTCAAGGCGGATCGTATCTGTTTACGTTTTCGTTTGAAATAAGATATTTATCAGCGCAAACACAACATGAACAAAAAACAATCTAAGGGTAACGGAACTTGCCGTGTTTGCTGGGCAAAGTTTAAAACTCATTCATCTGATGGCACCGTTCATCGTCACGGTCCTAGGCCTTCGCCCTGCCCCGGTTCTAGTCAGCCGTCAGCAGAGTCATTAGCCCCCAACGCAGTTTTATCTGGGGTCCAAACAGAAGCGGGTGCTAACAGCCTCGTTGACCATTCTTCTCACTCCCTCTCAACCCCTCTTCAGCCGAGAATAGGAAATAATGGAGTCACTGACATAGGAGGCAGCCAGCATACGACCGTTATGGGAGAGGGCATGATTCAACATCCGAACATCACAACGAGGCTGCTCAAGCACATCCCGAAAGGGGCTAGATCCGAGTCCGGAAGGCTTTTGACAAACATTATTAGCAGCATCATTTCGAATCCTATGAAAATCGAAAGCTGGCGAAATCTCTTGGCCTTTACAGCCATAGTTCTGGAACAACCAACTCGTGGTGGAAAACGGCACAATTTGACGTCTTGCATCAGAAAACGGATAACGGATTTCCATCATTTGCTGCCAAATAAGCTTCCGGATATTTACGATCAAAACAAATCAGACATCTATCCTACAAAGACTTCGCTCAGCGTCGAACATAAGATGGCCGCAGCAGTAGCGGCTAAGATTGAAGAGGGCAACATCAGGGCCGCGACACGAATTTTGTGCTCGGGAGATGCTCCAGCTCCAATCAATGAAATTACGCTTGATGAGCTTCGATCAAAACACCCGTCACCACCCTCTGATCGACCCCCGATGCCTGCTCCTCCTTCTTCGACCGAGGCCTATCAGGCATCTGAAACGATGGTCCACGACCAGATACGGCACTTCCCACCGGGCTCGTCAGGTGGTCCCGATGGCCTAAAGCCACAACACGTTCTAGAAATGATCAACACAAAGGACACCGGACCGGAGCTGTTGTCCGCCATCACGGGTCTGGTCAACGTTCTTTTAGCTGGAAAATGTCCGGCAGAGATGCGTCCAATTCTCTTTGGTGGCACCCTCTTTGCTCTGAAGAAAAAAACTGGCGGCCTACGACCAATAGCCATCGGCTACTATTGGCGCAGACTAACCTCTAAATGTGCCAACAAATATGCGAGCGACCAAGCAGCAGCTTATCTATCTCCGAAACAACTGGGTGTTGGAATTCCAGGCGGATGCGAGGCAGCGGTTCATGCAACCCGTAGGTTTATCACAAACATGGATGACGAAAACATCGTTGTGAAACTCGATTTATCAAACGCCTTCAATAGTCTCTACCGAGACCGCATGCTGGCTTCAGTGATCGAAATCTTACCCGATCTGGCTCCATACTGTTTCCAGTCCTACGCCGAAGAATCAACATTACAATTCGGCGGCTACATGGTTCAATCTCGAGTGGGGCCTCAGCAAGGCGATCCGCTGGGACCCTTGCTTTTCTGCCTGCCTCTGCAGCCTATTCTTCTTCAGTTGGCTTCACCCCTATCATTCGGATACCTCGACGATCTTACCTTAGGTGGGAAGGCGGAAACGGTTGCAGCCGATGTCGACTTCATCGAGAGATCGTGCTCCACTATGGGCCTGACACTTAATCGTTCCAAATGCGAGGTGATAGCACGTAACAATAACAACACAGGATACGACTCATTGAGAGAGTTCAAACTAATTGATGTGGATGAAGCCCAGCTACTCGGCGCCCCACTCTCATCGGGAAAAGCACTGCAGCAATGTCTTGAGAGTAGAACCAAAGAACTGGAGGAGAGTCTGTACAAATTAACTTTCATAGCAAGGCAGGACGCACTCCTAATTTTGAGAAGTTCGCTGGGTGCGCCTAAAATTATTTACACTCTCCGATGCCATCCAAGCGACAAGCATCCCGAATTGGAGACTTACGACACCAAACTACGCCAAGGCTTAGAAAAGATTCTCAACATTTCTCTAGACGATAACCAATGGACACAAGCCTCATTGCCCATAAAGATGGGTGGTCTGGGGATTCGGAGAGCGTCTTCGCTAGCACTTCCAGCCTTTCTGGCTTCAGCTGCAAGCACTCTCCCTCTCCAGACTCTCATTCTCAGTTCTATTAATCTCGAACATGACTCACACTTTCAAACGATGACAACCGAGTGGCGTTCCAAGACAGAATTTGATGAAGCAGGAATCATGCCAACAAATCAGCAAGCATCATGGGACAAACCTTTGTTGGAGAAAACTGCGAAGACACTGCTCGAAAACACAGTGGATGTATATAACATCGCACGACTAAAAGCAGTCTCATCGCCCCATGCTAGTGACTGGCTCCATGCGTTACCGATAACCGCATGTGGACTACGTCTGGATAACGAGGATGTTCGAGTTGCCGTCGGTTTGCGACTTGGGGCCGCAATATGTGAACCCCACACTTGCGCCTGCGGAGCTCAAATTGACGCCAGAGGCAGCCACGGCCTGTCTTGCTCTCTCGGCTTCGGTCGAATAGCTCGACATAATACGATCAATGACATTGTATACCGCTCCCTTTCAAAGGCAGGAATACCGTCCATTAAAGAACCACCAGGTCTTCTTCGCACGGATGGTAGACGACCAGACGGCCTTACCATGATTCCATGGCGTGCGGGTCGTCATCTTGTGTGGGATGCGACAGTGGTTGACACACTTGCACCATCATATATCCAGGCCACGGCTTCGACGGCGGGCGCGGCAGCCGAGATTGCTACGGAAAGGAAAAACACTAAATACGTCTCTCTTGTAAACACTCACTTTTTCATTCCTTTAGCCTTTGAGACTTTAGGTCCCATTTGCAGTATTGGCCTCGACTTTTTGTCTGATTTAGGCCGCATCCTAACATTGTCGTCTGGTGATATGAGAGAGACCTGTTTTTTGCTGCAACGCCTCTCTATTACTGTCCAGCGCTTCAACTCGGTGGCCTTTAGAGGCACTTTAGCCGAGTCAGACCCAGAGGAGAGCTAATAACTTTTATCATCATTTAGAACAATGAAAAAAAAAAATTAATTAAATAATTGAACAAATAATTTAATAATAATAATAATAATAATAATAATAATAATAGGGCGCCAGATCGAGTACCGCATCACTTTTGACAGATGTTATCAATCGCCTGGTATCGAAGCCGACTCAGCTCGACAATTGGAAATGTCTCCTGAGTTTCGGAGCAACCATTCTGGAGCAACCTAAACACGGTGGCAGACGTCACAATTTAACAGCGACAATTAAGAAACGCGCGTCAGAATTTGTCAACAACTGGCACGCCAAAGCAGATGATATTTTCGATCCGATCCAACCCTCTTGTTCCAGCAGTCACAGGAAGTCACGCGATAACGAACAGTACATCGCAGCTGCGGTTTCGGCCAAACTAGAAGACGGTAATATCAAATCAGCCGCTAAAATTCTGTGCTCGGAAGAGATGCCGGCCCCAGTCTGCGAGCAAACGTTTGCTGAACTGTGTGCGAAACACCCTTCTCCTCCACCGGATGGTCCTCCAATTCCAGATCCGCCTGTCACACAACCAATACAAGTCACGGAGACGGAAGTTCGTAAACTCATTCGCACGTTTCCTGCAGGTTCGGCGGGAGGACCAGACGGACTACGACCGCAGCGCATCCAGGAGATGATCAACTCGCCAGACGCTGGACCAGCTCTTGTCTTGGCCATCACGGCCTTTGTGAACTTGCTACTAGAAGGCACCTGTCACGAGTCAATACGTCCATTGCTATTCGGCGGCACCTTATTCGCCTTACGCAAAAATCGGGTGGTCTTCGCCCAAACGTAATTGGCTACTTCTGGCGTAGGCTAACATCCAAGGGCGCAAACGTTTACGCTATACCAAGACTGACATCATTCCTCTCCATGGACCGCCTCTCCATGGACCGCCCCTTCCGCCCCACCAGGTACACCAACTCCTACTTGATGTGGTATCAAGTAGGAGTTGGTGTACCTGGTGGGGCGGAAGGGGCGGTCCATGCTACACGTCGCTTTCTACAAACGTTAGACACGGACTCCATTCTCGTGAAACTCGACATCTCCAACGCTTTCAACAGTTTATGTCGATCTCGAATGTTGACAGCAATCAATGATAAAATTCCTGAAATAGCACCATACTGTTACCTGGCCTACGCTGAGCAATCTCAGTTGAAGTACGGTACCTTCGTCATACAGTCTGGAGTTGGTCCCCAACAGGGAGACCCTCTGGGTTAGGGTGGTCGTTAAAAATGAAAGTTGGATTCTACTGTTCTCCAAGTTTCCATTTGGTGCCATTCCCTCCAGAAACAACACAAAAAGTTGTATGAGAAAATAGTAATATTTAGGACTTGCACAACATCATCAAAGTTTTACCATGTATCAAAGAAGCGAAAACTTAAATTGTGAGCATAATAAACCATAAATCTTCAAACCAGAATTCAAAAAATGCAACGATATTATTGTAAGCATGATTACCAATTAGTACACTGCTTGGGGATTAAGATTACAATTGTTATTGTTGCTGCTGAGGTATTTAATCAATGTCAATGTGACCTTGAAGATTTTACGGCACTCTGCTTTGTTCGTACCGAGAACGAGTTGCGATGCTCTTCTACAACTTCTGATAGAAATTCTTTTTGTTGCTCATTCCTTGTACTTGAGGCATTTAAATAGTGAATAAGGGTGACACTTCGCTCAGCTAGATCACTGATAACCTTTATGGATCTGCAGCTTGTCGAGCACTTCATGCAGTCTTCGTGATTTATCTGACCACAATCAAGTCTTAGATCGTCTTCCAGCAGTGCATCTAGTAGTTTCAAGATTCAGAACTGGCCAAGAGTAATTGTTGAATTTAACACGAAATGATGTCGGCCTAGTCTTTTTTGCGAATGGTGTATACGTTTGAGGATCTCAGAACCTTCTTTGTCCATTAGAACGGCTATGATCAATTTCATCTCTTCCAATGATACGTCATTGTGAAATGTGAAAGAAACCCAAGCCAGCCGCAACAGCTTGGATAAATACCAGATAGCGCGATCAAAGAGTGTCACTGCGGCATCAGCATTGACCTTCTGTGGATGTAAAGAGAGATACCACTGCAGTAGGCCTACTTGATCGTTCCTAGGAGCAGTGGTTGCTGATGGGGTTTGAAACCAATGGCGGCCCTGTAGATGCATGTACCAAACAGACTAATACTTTCGGATGTTCCCACATATGTTCGCCATAAGATGATCAACACTAAGACTACAATCGTTGATGTAGCCTAGAGGGTACTCGTCTTGAAATAGCAACATCTTCATGCAGTAAATTGCTCTCGTCATCCATTTAGGCTACTGTTATGGAGGGTTTGCAGTCGATGCTTCGTTTAGCCTTGCCGGTTTGCAGCTTCCAAACGTGGTCAGTCATTTGAATTGGAACTTTTGTCAACGGTTTGATTTTGTTCAATATGAGAAGAAGTTGCTCAGTTACTGTTGTCTGAGTGATACTGTCCCTGAAGTCAAGTTTTCACGCTTATGGTGATGAAGCAGTACTTTGAGAAGTTCTCTCCGAGAACGTCTCCTCAAGATGGGGGCTTGGAACCTTTGAAGCTCTCCTCTGTCCCTAGCTTGAGATGTTACCGCTGACGCTATTATAATCGGCATCGCCTTCTCAATATTAGATGCAGAAATTTAGATAATGACCCTGTAATGCTGCTAATGTCAATAATAATAATGCATGGCGTTGTTGGAAATAAAGTTGACCAATGAACAAGCAAAGCTCGTTTAAGTGGCGAAGATTTAAACATGTTTGTAAGTTGGTACAACATGTTGGACAGGAAGGGAGAGCAACGATAGGCTATATCGTTGCTTCGAACACAAGCATTTACACGGAACCTTTGCATCACAACACTGTATAATACAGGGTGCGCCAAAAAAAAATAACCCCCTAGGTTTTTTGCCAATATCTTGGCCAAAAGTAAACATTTTCAAATGAAATTTTACAGGCTTATAGACAATTCATATTTACATATGATGGCCAGATTTCATCAAAATATTTCAAACGGAACAAAAGTTATGCCACTTTTAGGGAGGTCACCCCCCGTTTTTTGACGTTTCAAAAACGAAACGCAATTTTTTGAAGGTTTTTGGCCAATATCTTGGCCAAAACTAAGAATATCGAAATTAAATTTCACAGTCTTATAGACAATTCATATCTACACATGGTGGCCAGATTTCATCACAATATTTCACACAGAACAAAAGTTATGCCACTTTTAGTGAGACCACCCACCGTTTTTTGACGATTCAAAAACGAAACGCCCCAAAAAGTAACAAAACACGAGTTTATTAAGTCTCATCTCAAATAACTGTTGTCAAATGAACTTGGTAGTGCTTCCCAACTTGTGTTCATTGTGCCCACAACCAGTGCCAAAACTTCTTTTGAGTCTCTTTGCAAAGTTCTTGATGGACCCCTGATTAATCTGACAGATTCCTTATTTGCCAATTTGATTGTTATCTTGCTAAGTGACTTCTCAGTGACGTGCAGCTACGCTGGTACCCTGTTTCTATTTCAAATAGTAATAATAATGATTATCTGGCAATATCAAGGCTATTTGATAATAATTATTTGAGATGAGACTTAATAAAATCGTGTTTTTGCTGCGTTACATCATTAAATTGTCAAAAATTGGGGGGTGGCCTCCCTAAAAGTGGCATAACTTTTGTTGTTTTGGAAATATTTTGATTAAATCTGACCATCATATGCAGATATGAATTGTCTTTCAGCCTGTAAAATTTCATTTCGATATTCTTACTTTTGGCCAAGATATTGGCCAGAATAATTGGAATGAATTTTTATTACTTTTTGTTGCATCGCGTTTTTGAATCGTCAAAAAACGGTGGGTGGCCTTACTAAAAGTGGCATAACTTTTGTTCTGTTTAAAATATGTTTTTGAAATCTGGCCATCATGTGTAAATATGAATTGTCTTTAAGACAGTAAAATTTCATCTTAAAATTCTTACTTTTGGTCAAGATATTGGCAAAAATCTTAGGGGGGTTATTTTTTTTTGGCGCACCCTGTACATAATGAATTGTTTAATGTATGAGATACTATACAGTCTAAGATACAATCGGAATAATGTATGTAAGAGTAAGACTATGTGTATTGTGTACGGTAGTGTATTGATGACTTGGATTGTAACTACCCGGTAATAAAAATCATAACATTGGATGAAATACACCGTAGATCGTTGTTCATAGGAATTCCCTCACTTGTCAATTAGCGCTAAAATGCGCATAAAAATAGATAATTAGCAATAACTGATGACAAGAACATTGTGGAATATACTTTTCAGCTGTGCCTAAGCTAAAAATCATTAAGTATTTCTGTCAAAAAAAGCATAATTCCACAAAACTGAAGCAAATAATACTCATGCTCGAAATTACGACAATTATTTGTAAAATACTAAACTTTAACGACGTTGTGCAAGTCCTAAATATTTTTCAATTTTGATGAATTTTGGGCTACGTATGTTTTAGACCAAGTGGCACGGAATAGCGGGTTGGAGAAATATGACATCGTAAGTTGAAAATTTTCTATTAGAGATGCAACCACCCTACTCTGGGTCCATTGCTCTTTTGCTTGCCATTACAACCGACACTAGTCAAACTGTCATCTCCATTGGCCTTTGGCTACCTCGATGACATCTCTCTGGGAGGACCAACGACAGGAGTAGCGG
Source organism: Lumbricus rubellus (assembly GCA_945859605.1). Taxonomy (NCBI): domain Eukaryota; kingdom Metazoa; phylum Annelida; class Clitellata; order Crassiclitellata; family Lumbricidae; genus Lumbricus; species Lumbricus rubellus. The sequence continues at coordinate 31,509,789 of OX243818.1, forward strand.
AAGACATTGAGACCCTAGAAAAGGATTGTGCTGATCTGGGTCTGACATTTAACAGAAAAAAGTGTGAACTGATTGCCAAAGATCCTCAACTTATCAACCACAAATCGTTTAATCACTTTGAATACACCGATCCAGACTCAGCAACTCTCCTCGGAGCTCCGCTTTCCACAGGCGCAACTTTGAGTCAAGCCCTAGAATCACGAGCGGAGGAGCTAGACAAATCTCTGTCAAGACTAACCATGATAACCCGTCAGGACGCCCTGCTGATTCTCAGACACTCACTTGGCACTCCTAAATTAATCTACACGCTGAGATGTTCTCCATGCGCCAATCATCCGGTTTTAGAAACTTATGATAAAATCCTAAGAAAGGGTTTACAACGCATTCTGAACATTGACTTCACTGACAGGCAGTGGCAACAAGCTACTCTACCCACCAGCTTGGGCGGACTGGGCATTCGAAGGGCGTCATCGCTGGCACTTCCCGCTTTTCTAGCGTCGGCCGCAGGCACCTTCGAACTCCAGTCCAGCATCCTCAGCGTGCTAGACAGCCAACCGGATACGCATTTCACTAACCTATCCGCGCTCTGGCAATCAACTACAGGGTTGTCGCTGGAAGAGTACTCTCCATCGAACGTACAATCGAAATGGGACACCCCGATTCTACACAAAGAGCTCTCTGATCTACTCCTCTCAACCACAGAGCAGAGCGAACAGGCGCGCCTGAAAGCCGTGTCCTTTCAACACGCTAGCGACTGGCTACATTGCCTGCCAATCACTTCCTGCGGCCTCAGGCTCAGTGATGAGGCCATCAGAGTGGCGGTTGGTCTTCGTCTTGGGGCCAACATTTGTCAACCTCACGTCTGCACGTGGGGCACACTGGTCACCGCTAGAGGAACGCACGGCCTCTCCTGTGCTCTGGGTTTTGGTCGTGTCGCCAGACACGCTGCTATCAACGATTGTATCCACCGTAGCCTCATCAGAGCCGGCTTTCCAGCGGTCAAGGAGCCACGGGACATGCTGCGCTCGGACGGGAGGAGACCGGACGGCACCACCCTTATCCCATGGAAAGCGGGCCGCTGCCTCGTGTGGGATGTCACCGTGGTCGACACCTTGGCGCCTTCCTATCTGCCGTCGACGGCTGTCACGGCTGGATCAGCAGCGGAGATGGCAGATACCAGAAAGGAGAAAAAATATCTGTCAATAACAACCTCACATGACTTCGTTCCGCTGGCCCTGGAGACGCTGGGACCCATCAATTCTAGGGAAATTGATATGTTAATTGATTTGGGTCGTCACCTGTCACAGGCGTCTGTCGATCTGAGGGAGACGTCGTTTCTATTCCAAAGACTGTCAATTCTTATTCAGCGTTTTAACGCTGTTGCCTTCGCGGGTTCTTTCGCTAACAGTATGCCCGATTTGGATTAAGGAGGCTATAAATTGCCTTAGTAACCTCTTGTAGCATGACGCATAATAATAATAATAATAATAATAATAATAATAATAATAATAATAATAATAATCTCTTTCTCTTACAGCGCATTTCCATCTGTCTGCAGCGCTACAATGCCATCGCTTTTCGTGGTACCTTTAATACTGTTGCGGTGGACAAGGCCTGGTTTTCTTTACATTGAATAATAATATATAAACAATAATAATTTTTTGAAATCCCTAAGGATCCTAGGTACCTCTGGTAAAAAAAAAATAAAAAAAATAAAAAAAAATAATAATAATAATAATAATAATAATAATAATAATAATAATAATATTATTATTATTATTAATAATAACAACAACAACAACAACAACAACAACAACAACAATAATAATAATAATAATAATAATAATAATAATAATAATAATAATAATAATAATAATAATAATAATAATAATAATAACTTCTTCGGAACGGCTTGAGTGCAGTCCTCAACATCGCCCTATCCAACGACCAATGGCTACAGGCATCTTTGCCCGTGAAGATGGGTGGACTAGGAATTCGCCGGGTGGCTTCGCTTGCTCTTCCCGCCTTTTTGGCTTCCGCTGCAAGCACCCGAGCACTGCAGTCCTCTATTGACGAGCGTGTGGAATTGATGGAGCATCTATGGTGTATCGAGAGCCAAACTGGGCTACCTGAGAGTGGTGCGGCTCACAAACAATCAAGTTGGGACAAGCCTCTCGTGCAGAAGATGTTTACCGAGCTGAGCATTGCACTTTCCGACCCATACCATCAAGCACGTTTCAAGGCAGTCGCAGCGTGACTGGCTTTTCGCCCTCCCCGTGACATCATGTGGTCTACGTCTAGACTCTAGACGATGAAGCGGTCAGAATTGCAGTAGGTCTCCGTCTGGGATCATGCATTTGCGAGCCTCATGCTTGTCCATGTGGAGCTCGAGTGACAGCAATCGGAGCACATGGACTTTCTTGTGGTCTTGGACCTGGACGGATCGCCAGACATGCCACATTAAACGATCTAATTAGTCGAAGTCTCACACGAGCAGGTTTCCCAAATATTAAGGAACCACCAGGTCTCTCTAGAACTGATGGCAGACGCCCTTATGGTCTCACGCTGATACATTGGTACAAAGACCGGAATCTGGTTTGGGACGCCACGGTGATCGACACTGTAGCTTCATCATACGTCCAGGGGACATCCGTTTCTGCGGGTGCGGCAGCGGAAGTGGCGGCTACCAGGAAGGTCGATAAGTACAATCATCTTATGGCCACCTATCTCTTTGTTCCACTGGCTTTCGAGACCATGGGACCAATCAACATCGACGGATTGAAGCTTCTGAAGGTTTTGGGGCGTCTCCTGACTCAAATCACTGGAGACCCCAAAGAGTCAAGCTATCTGTTCCAACGGATTTCAGTTTGCATCCAACGATTCAACGCTGTTGCTTGCATGGGCACATTCGAGAAGCAGCCACAGCTATCAGATTGACTACAACTGATTCCATAGTCTTTATATACACTATTCGTTGACTTGTATACCTTTGTGAATTGAACTACTTCGGATAATTTAATAATTAATAATAATAATAATAATAATAATAATAATAATAATAATAATAATAATAATAATAATAATAATAATAATAATAACAATAATAACAATAATAATGGTCTGTGCATGTTCATGGACCACGGAGCAATCCTTGCCCTGGCTCTAGGCTGCCTCCGTTAAATTCGACACTAACGCAGAAACAAACGCGAGATGACGGCGGAGAGGAGGGACAGAGAGCGATGTTCATGGCGGTCTTACACCCGGATTCAGTTGGCGGTACAACAACAGGGTCAGAGATGTCTGACAAAGAGAACGTTGATGGAAACATAAGTATCTCTACGAACATGATCCGACATCCTAGACATACAGAGTTATGAAGCATATTCCGAGAGGTGCCAGATTCGCTTGCTCTTGTGCGTTAGTCGACATCATGCGCTCAATCATAGACAACCCGTCAGGAATCGAGCAATGGGGCAGGCTCCTGTGCTTCGCTTCGAACATCTTGGCGCAACCGAAACGGTCTGGCCGCAGACGCAACATGGCTAATGTGGTGAAAAAGAGTATTGACAACCGGGAGTTCCAGAGGTCGGATGTTGAAGAAGAGCTCGACACAGGATACGACGGTAAATGCGCCACTGAGAGGGAGTTGTTCTTGGCAGCAGTCAACGCCAAACTGGAAGATGGAAACATCAAAGCAGCCACACGAATCCTCTGCAGTCAGGATTATCCAGTCAAGGCGACTCCAGAAACCGTTGCAGCCATGCAGGAAAGACATCCGTCGGACAAGTGGGCTTTCAAACTGGCAGAATTACCATATACAGCGCGGACCACACCATAGCAGGCATCGGAAAAGGATGTGGTGGACGCGGTGCGATCTTTCCCGGCGGGATCCGCTGGGGAGCCGGACGGTTTGCGACCCCAACACCTTCTCGACTTACTGAATAATAAAGAATCATCAGAGTCGTTCTTGCAAACACTTACAAGCTTCATTAACGTGCTGCTTAGAGGAGACTGCCCAAAAGAAATGCGAGAGATTGTTTTCGGCGGAACCTTGATCGCCCTATCTAAAAAATCAGTAGGTCTTCGACCAATAGCGATTGGGTACGCATGGAGGAGGCTGGCAGCGAAGTGCGCCAACAGCTACGCCCTGGAAAGGCTAGATTCTTTCTTTGCCCCATTTCAAGTTGGAGTGGCAGTTCCAGGAGGCGGTGAAGCTGCAGTACATGCGGCAAGAAGCTTCGTCACAAACATGACAGAGAACGAGATCTTCGTGAAACTTGACTTCACAAACGCATTCAACACCTTGCGAAGAGACGTCATGCTGCAGATGAACGACACTATACCGGAGATCTACGCCTTCACACACCAGTCGTACTCAGCAGATTCTCAGCTGCAGTTTGGCTCCTTCGTGGCTCGTTCGAGGATGGGACCGCAGCAGGGGGATCCTTTGGGGCCTCTGCTGTTCTGCCTGCCTCTACAGCCAGTCTTGCGTGCAATGCGCTCAAGTTTCAGGCTTGGCTATCTGGACTACATCTCGCTGGGAGGTATGAAAGACGACGTACTGCAGGATTTGGCATTGATTAAAGACCTGGAGACATCGTTCGGTATCTGCTTGAATAGTAAGAAATGTGAACTCTACTCAAAGACTGACCAAACGGAGCCAGCATTCGAAGGATTAGAGCGGACGGACATTGGGTCGCTCCTCCTACTGGGGGCTCTACTGTTCCGAGGAGAGGCCTTAGACGGGGCGCTGCTCAGGCACAGCGAGATACTAGAACGGGCAGTAACGGACCTGGCCTGCCTTCGAGCTCTGGCAGCGTTGATCCTGCTGCGGGCAAGTTTTGGGGCAGCAAAACTTACCTATTTGCTGAGAACTGCCCCATGCCATGGCCATCCATTGCTCGAGAAAATGGACGAACAAATGCGCAGGGGACTTGAGAATATCATCAATCATCAGCCTCAACGACATCCAATGGCTACAAGCCACACTCCCGATTAGAGATGGTGGACTCGGAGTTAGACGTGTCTCGATGCTGGCATCTTCAGCTTATTTGGCATCAGCCGCATCGACCAAGTCACTCGTGAGCACCATCCTGAACAAGGAGGATTGGGATGATGTTCACATCGACGACCTGCTCGAGGTCCGCAAGAACACCCAGCCGAGCAGCGCAGAGCCCATGCTGAACAGGCAGAGCCTGTGGGATAGTCCACTGATAGAGGCAGACAGGGCAGCGGTATGGGCCGCCTACAGCGATCCAGTCAACATGGCCAGGCTATTTGCGGTGACCTCCCCTCATGCGGGAGACTGGCTTTTAACTATTCCTGTGACCGCCCGCGGCTTAGATCTAAGCAACGAGGCAATCCGGGTTGACGTTGGACTGCGCCTGGGTTTGGACCTGTGTACACCACACCAGTGTCAGTGCGGAGAGACCACCGACTCAAGAGGACACCACGGGTTGGCTTGCAGACGATCATCTGGAAGAACGGCCCGACACTTTGCGGTCAACGACTTGGTGTGGGGGGGCACTCGCGAAGGCGAACATCCCCAGTTCTAAGGAGCCTCCAGGCCTGATAAGAACGGACGGAAAAAGACCAGACGGAGCCACCCTCGTACCATGGGCCAGAAGAAAATACATCGCATGGGATTTCACAGCCATCCACACTTGTGCTGTCTCATATCTACATCTGTCATCTACTGTATCCAGAGGTGCTGCCGAACATGCGGCGGATCGAAAGTGTAACAAATACTCTTCTCTTCCTGTCTCCCACGAGTTCGTACCAATTGCAGTTGAAACATTGGGTCCCTTCAATAGCGCGGGTCGGGAATTTTTATTAGAGTTGGGCCGCCGTTGTGCCGCTGTTTCCGGTGTCCCAAGAGAAACTGTCTACCTCTTCCAGAGACTTTCTATTTGCACACAACGTTTCAATGCAGTCGCTTATAGGGGTACTTGTGCACCACTCCCCGGGGTCGATATCAAGGCTCTCTACGCTTGAACACTTTTCTGTTATCAGTCCGGTTTCAAGCTTGTTTTGTTTTTCAATAAATGATTGTGTTATAATAATAATAATAATAATAATAATAATAATAATAATAATAATAATAATATCTGACCTAGGACAAAAGCTCAGCATGGTTACGGGGGACCCACGAGAAACCTCCTTCCTGTATCAACGTATCTCTTTAACGATACAACGTTTTAACGCGATCGCATTTCGAGGCACTTTCGCTGATCTAGACAACGAAGAGTAGGGTCATTCTGGACTGGTTTTTATACTGTAGTTAGCAATAAGTCCCTGAGGGATCCTAAATACCTCGGGGCAAAAAAAATAAAAAAATAAAAAATAAAAATAATAATAATAATAATAATAATAATAATAATAATAATTAATAATAATAATAATAATAATAAATTTGCAGTCGGCGTGAGGCTGGGTACCCCTCTGTGTCAACCTCATTTCTGCCGCCACTGCCGAGAGAGCGTCGACGCAAGAGGGCTGCATGGACTGGTGTGCAGAGGAGGAAGTGGCAAACATCAAAGACACGGCATGATTAATGACGTCATCTGGAGAGCCCTCTGCAGAGCGAAAGTCCCTGCTCACAAAGAACCGCTCGGTCTTCTCAGAGAAGACGGAAAGCGCCCTGACGGCGTAACTCTCATTCCGTGGTCACGTGGACAATGTCTGGCATGGGATGTGACAGTGCCCGACACTTACGCCATGTCCCATCTTCCACATACATCCTTCGTAGCTGGCGCAGCCGCTGAACGAGCAGCGACGTCAAAGTCGATCAAATATGCCACCATCACCAGAACCCACGCTTTTGTGGCCGTCGCCTTGGAGACCGGCGGCGCTTGGTGTTCTGAAGGACAACAATTCATTTCTGAGTTGGGGAGACGAATATCTACCGCAACCCACGACCCAATATCTGTTCCAGCGGATCTCCGTGGCTCTACAACGCGGGAATGCCATCTGCCTCTCCGGAACATTGCCACTGCTCCCCGAGCTGTGAATGCGATGACGCATCCTTCTTGACACTCATAGTAATAATAGTAATAATAATAATAATAATAATAATAATAATAATAATAATAATAATAATAACAATAATAATAATAATAATAATAATAATAATAATAATAATAATAATAATAATAATAATAATAATAATAATAATAATAATAATAATAATAACCCTTGCACTCCAGTCAGCCATTCTTGGTCTCAGCTCAGCGGCGTCTGATCCGCAATTGGGTGATATCTTGATGGCCCGTAGGGATACACTTCCATCGTGTGTCGATCCGTTGCCGGCTAAACAGGCAACTTGGGACAAGCCAGTGATCGAAGCAGACAAATTGGCAGTTTGGAGCAACAGCAATAATCCAACTGACCGAGCACGCTTGCTGGCTGTGAGTTCCCCTCACTCCGCGACTGGTTGACAGCCCTTCCAATCCCATCGTGCGGCCTCTGTCTCAGCAATGAGGCAGTGCGCGTGGCAGTTGGCCTTCGGTTGGGTCTGAGTCTCTGCAGCCCACATCAATGTGGCTGCGGTTCTCTGGTGGGCCCCGATGGCCAACACGGTCTCGCATGTAGATTGGCTTTTGGGCGTTCCCTTCGTCATCACGCCATCAATGACATAGTCTGGCGGGCTTTGCAGAGAGCCGATGTCCCAAGCACCAAAGAGCCGTCTGGTCTGTCTCGCATAGACGGCAAGAGACCTGATGGGGCCACATTGATCCCCTGGGCGGCAGGCAAACATCTGGCCTGGGATGCTACGGTAGTCCACACCTGCGCGGCATCCTACATCGCTCACACAGCGAATGCGGCGGGTGCTGCTGCGGAACAAGCCGCCGTACGTAAAACCGAAAAGTACGCGGGGCTACCATCATCACACATCTTTGTTCCCATTGCCCTGGAAACACTGGGTCCCATCAACTCTGCCGGACTCAGTTTCATCCGCGAGGTTGGTCAGCGTCTCTCGGTCATTTCTGGTGAGCCGCGAGAAGCAACTTTTCTCTTCCAGCGCATTTCCATCTGTCTGCAGCGCTACAATGCCATCGCTTTTCGTGGTCCCTTTAATATTGTCACGGAGGACGAGGCCTGATTTTCTTTACATTGAATAACAGCCCCTATCATAATTTTTTGAAATCCCGAGGGATCCTAGGAACCTCGGGTAAAAAAAAAAAAAAAAAAAAAAAAAAAAAAAATAATAATAATCATTCGCACAACTCACCGGGGTCGAGGACGACTGATCTGTCTAATTTACACCAGTTTTAGTTGAACGAAACAATTAGCACATTATGCCTGTGTTTGTCAGGCGTTCTCTGTTCATCGCGCACAGTTAATTGATGTTGCACTGTTTGAAACGGAAATAAATGATTCTTGTAATAATAATAATAATAATAATAATAATAATAATAGTAATAATAATAATAATAATAATAATAATAATAATAATAATAATAATAATAATAATAATATTAATAATAATAATAATAATAATAATAACGCTGTTGCTTGCAGGGGCACATTCGTGAGGCAGCCACAGCTATCAGATTGACTGCTGATTCCATAGTCTTTATATACACTATATTGTATACCTTTGTGAATTGAACTACTTCGGTTAATTTCATAATAATAATAATAATAATAATAATAATAATAATAATAATAATAATAATATTAATAATAATAATATTAATAATAATAATAATAATAATAAAATATGACGTCATCAGCGGACCTTGTTGGCGGAAAGTTTTAACCTCCTGCTTTTAAATCAATTTTTTGTGAATCGCGTAATTGTTAGCGTTGGACTTTATCACCATCTTAAAGATAAAACTCTCGTGATTCGGAGGTTGTATTTTATTTCATCTATACCGCTTAGGTTACAACACGCTTCGTTATTCTCTACGGATTCAGTACAGTATGTGTGGGAATATTTCATTCTTCATCATCGTTTATCGCGCCGTTTAAACTTATCCATCTTGTTTGAAACGGCTTATCTATGACGTAAACGTTACCATGACTACGCATCGTCTAATTACGTCGGATTACATGACGTCGCCCGTAGGCCTACGAATGTCGCAAAAAGTGAAAGGCGTATGCAGCGTGTGTAGGTCGGAAAGACAGCTTCACAATAAAGACGGCAGGGTTCATCTGCACGGCCCTCGAAATCAGCCATGCCCTGGTTCCCATAAGCTGCCTCTCGGAACGAGTTGCAGCCAGGGTGACAATCCAGAGGTAGACGAACGCCGCCAGCCGGATGAGGTTGTGTCGACGCTGCCACCGCCGCATACCATAACGGAGCGACTGTCGGTAAGCAGCGACGCCTCTAAGGTCAGAATCTCACATCCATCATTGCCACAGAGATTGCTGAAACGCATCCCAAAAGCTGCTAGACTACAAACCGGTCGGCTTCTCACTACGATCATCAACAAAGTCTTGAAAGACACAGGAAACCCTTCCACGTGGCAGATGCTCCTCACTTTTGGTGCTGCGGTCTTGGAACAACCACGAAGACGAGGTCGCCGCCACAATCTTTCATCAACCATCAAGAAAAGGGTAGATGACTTCCATACATCTTGGCAGCTGAAAAGGGATGAGATCTTCGCTGAGTCTTCCATCATTAACACCCATGGTGGAAGATATAAAGCAGATGTCGACCAGTCGGTTGCTTCAGCTGTTGCATCAAAACTAGAAGATGGCAACATCAGAGCGGCAATTAGAATTCTATGCTCTAACGACAAACCCGTTGCGGCTGACCAAGACACCTTAACGGAGCTACGCTCAAAACACCCCTCGCCTCCAATCGACCGGCCTCACATCACGGCAAAACACACGGTGGCGCCCTTTCAGACAACAGAAGATGAGGTGCTCGGCCGGATCCGCTCTTTCCCGCAGGGTTCCTCGGGCGGACCAGACGGTCTTCGACCCCAACACCTTTCAGACCTCGTGAACTGCGCAGAAGTCGGATCAGAGCTGATCTCCGCCATCACCGGTCTGGTCAACCTTCTTCTGAAAGGCGAATGCCCTGATCTCATTAGACCCTTACTCTTTGGAGGAACTCTTATGGCTCTCCGAAAGGCGTCTGGGGGTCTGCGCCCGATTGTAATTGGTTATTGCTGGCGCAGGCTCGCATCCAAATGTGCAAACACCTATGCGGTCTCGATGGTGACTGAATACCTCGCACCGAGGCAGGTTGGAGTTGGTGTTCCGGGTGGAGCAGAGGCAGCAGTTCATGCGGCGAGACGTTTTCTGGAAGCAATGCCAAAAGGATCCATCTTGGTAAAGCTAGATTTCAAGAATGCTTTCAACACCCTCTTCAGAGACAGGATGCTCTCTGCAATAGATGATGTCCTACCGGAACTTGCTCCATACTGTCACCTCGCTTACGCGGCACCTTCGCAGCTTCTGTTCGGTCAGTATAACATCTTATCACAAGTTGGACCCCAACAAGGAGATCCGCTCGGTCCTTTGCTCTTTTGCCTCCCGCTACAGCCAATTCTGCAGGATTTGACTTCATCGCTGATATTGGGATACATGGACGACGTTTCTCTTGGAGGAGAAGCAGCCACTGTGGCAGAAGACGTGATGTTACTAAAGGAGCGATGTGAGCATCTTGGATTGCAACTTAACGAAGAAAAATGTGAAATCATCCATCGCCATGACATGCACCTCTCCGACAGTATCTTCAATAATTTCACCGTCACACCACCAGAGAAAGTCTGTTTGCTAGGTGCGCCATTGTCCACCAGTGAAGCATTGACAAAATGTCTGGAGGACAGATGCACAGAACTGGAGTTGGCAATAAGCAGATTAGAGTTAATTGCCAAACATGATGCTTTGACCCTCCTCAGATTCTCACTCAGCTCACAGAGATTGGTTTACACATTAAGATGTTGCCCGTGTACAGGTCACGTTTTGTTGGACAGATTCGACGCAATTCTTCGAAACGGATTAAGTACAGTCTTCAACATCGCCTTATCGAACGACCAATGGCTACAGGCTTCTTTGCCCGTGAAGATGGGTGGATTGGGAATTCGTCGGGTGGCTTCGCTTGCACTCCCTGCCTTTCTGGCTTCTGCTGCAGGCACCCGCGACCTTCAATCCTCCATGCTGGGTTCAAATCAGTCTGACACCGACTTATGTGTGGAAGAAATGACGCGACGTTGGTGCGAAGCAAGCGGCATCACACCGCCAGACGAGAGCGTGGCCCACAAACAATCGCACTGGGACACACCGCTTGTCATCAAGGTGGTCGAATCACTGCTCACCATCCACACTGACGCCTACCATCAAGCTCGCCTTTGAGCTGTCGCTGCGCCTCATAGCGGCGACTGGTTGTTTGCGCTGCCAATATCATCGTGTGGTTTGCGGCTGGACGACGAAGCGGTGAGGATAGCTGTAAGCCTCCGCCTTGGGGTGGGTTTATGCGAGCCACACGCATGTCCTTGTGGGGCGGTGGTGACTGCAGATGGCTCCCATGGCCTGTCCTGTGGTCTTGGTCCGGGCAGGATCGCCAGACACGCCGTCCTGAACGGCCTGATTAGTCGCAGTCTGACTCGTGCCGGCGTCCCCAACATTAAAGAGCCATCCGGTTTGCTGAGGTCGGACGGAAAGCGTCCCGATGGGATGACTCTAATTCCTTGGAGCGGAGGCCGTAGTCTCGTCTGGGATGTCACAGTGACGGACACCGTGGCTCCATCTTACCTTAGCTCAACATCGGGCGTAGCTGGAGCGGCGGCTGAGCTGGCTGCCACCAGAAAGAATGCGAAGTACAGTGAACTGTCCAAAACCTACTTATTTGTGCCGCTGGCCTTCGAGACCCTTGGTCCAATCAACGAAAGCGGTCTTGTTTTCCTCACAGATTTAGGAAGGCGTATTTCCGAATTTTCAAGGGAGTCTAGAGAAACTTGCTTTCTCTTCCAGCGTTTGTCGATTTCAATCCAGCGCTTTAATGCCGTGGCCTTCCGAGGCTCTTTCTGTTCAAACCCTGAAGACGAGGCCTGACTAATTCCGGACCCATCTGTTAAATGAAATGTTATACTAATAATAATAATAATAATAATAATAATAATAATAATAATAATAATAATAATAATAATAATAATATCAATAATAATAATACTAATAATAATTTTTTTTTAAATAAATAAATTTAAATAAAAAAATAAAAAAAAATAATAATAGTAAAAATAATAATAATAATAATAATAATAATAATAATAGAAACTGTCTACCTCTGTCACATTTCTCCAGGTCACCGAGGAGGAAGTTACTAAGCAGGTGAAGTCCTTTCCAGCTGGTTCATCAGGAGGCCCAGATGGACTACGATCTCAGCACATCTATGAATTGTGCTGTTGTGCTGAGGTGGGCCCCGAGCTAATAACAGCAATAACAGCTCTAATGAATTCCTTTTTGGAGGGGATTTGTCCTGAAGAACTCCGCTGCATTCTTTTTGGTGGAACTCTCTTTGCCCTGCAGAAAAAGGGTGGTGGATTGCGGCCAACTATGATAGGATATTATTGGCGAAGATTGGCATCAAAATGTGCCAACTCCTTTGCTCTCACTAGGGTCACGGAGCACCTGTCGCCCAGACAAGTTAGAGTGGGGGTCAGAGGGGGTGTGGCCATTCAAGCAGACGTTTTTTGCAAAGCATGCAACAATGCTCTATACTCGTCGAGCTTGACTTTGAAAATGCTTTCAACAGCTTGTACAGAGAAAAAAATGCTTCTTGCAGTGTATAGTGAGCTACCAGAGCTAGCTTCTTATTGCCATCTTGCCTATGGGAAACCACAGTGCTGAAGTTTGGCAACTTTTCGCTGCTATCGCAGATGGACCCATAGCAAGGGGATCCTCTAGGTCCACTTCTCTTCTGTTTGCCACTTCAACCAATATTGCTGAAACTGTCATCCGCTCTGACATTGGGCTACCTTGATGATGTCACTCTTGGAGGGGAAGATTCTGTGGTTGCAGCTGATGTGGATATGATCGAGGATGAGTGTGCGAAGCTGGGCTTACACCTTAACCATGCCAAATGCGAGGTAACTTCGCGGGGCCCACTGTCGACCGAGTACAACTGTCTGAGGGATTTTAGGTCGGTTCAGCCGGAAGCAGCTTCTCTTCTAGGCGCACCACTTTCTGATTCAGACGCTCTTCAGTAGACCCTGGAATCCCAGTGTAAAAATCTGTCATTGACAATCACAAGGTTGGAGTGCATCGGAAGACATGATGCTCTCATCCTATTAAGAAGCTCCCTCAGTCATCCTAAGCTTCTACACATTTTGCGGTGCTCTCCCTGTGCAGATCACCCCTTGTTGAATAACTTTGACTCACTGCTTCGCCATGGGCTGGAATCAATACTCAATTTGTCTTTTTTTGACAATCTCTGCCAGTCAAGGCAGGTGGTTTGGGCATTCGCCGAGTGACCTCGCTGGCACTACCTGCCTTTCTGGCTTCTGCTGCGGGTACTCGGTGTCTCCAATCATCTATGCTCAGCAATCTACAGGTACCTGAAGATCTACAGTTTGAGACACTGCAGGCGCAATGGTGTGCAAACTCTGCTGCCCCATGCCCAGAAGATGCCTTGGCTCATAAGCAGTCATGCTGGGACAAACCTACAGGGTGGCTCAAAAAAACGTACCACCGAAAAAAATGCGATAACTTCTCAACCGATTGACATTTTTCTCCGAAAATTTTCCAATTTGTAGGGGAATGAATTTTCAACAATCCCTGAAAGTTTCAGTTGAAACTTTTCATGTTTGCAAAAGTTACAGCTGTTCAAACTTAAAATTTCGTTTTTTCAAATTTTCGCGGAAAATGAACGTCACTTGTAGATTTCCATGTCAAATGATATCACTTTTCACTACGACCTCAGAATTTCGTTTTACACTTTATTGTAAGGTATAATGAGAGTGTCCACTCCCTGCCTTAGCACAAGCTCAACTTCTTTTTGTGAAGCTCAGTATGGCCTTGTTGGTCGGGTCCTGCGGCAACTGACCCCACATTAGCAGCAAGACTTGCTTCAGCTGGCCAATGTTCTCCAACTTGGGATGAAATGTCTTGCAGCGTTCCAGAATAGTTCACCAGACGTGATAAGCAAGAGGACTAAGGTCTGGCGAGTTTGTTAGTCACCTTTGCCAATAAATTTACTGCATTTGATGGCAAAAATAAGGTAGCGTCATCATAATCAGCCTTGCCGTGCGAGCAAGCAGGCGCACCGTCCTGCTGGAAATTAAAACCAGATGTTAGAGCATGCCTGGTCTTCAATGAGTCTGGGTAAGAGAGTTCAGCGATGAGTTTGACATTTAGCCTACTGAATGGTATTAAATGCAGTCTTTTCTTGCAGCTGTAAAACACGCCAGCATAGCTGATACTGAAATCATGATGTGCTTTGCAAACGTAACCCTTTCGAATACCAAGCGAATTTCCTGAACATGACATTTTCCCCCGTCAGACCAAATGACAACTTCCTGCCTCTCTTCCAGCATCTGACCTTCGTTACATAAACACGTTTGCAGATAGCCTTCAAAGTGCTTCAGGCTTCACTTTTCACTGGGTCTTTTGCTATGACCGCGCGATGTCCCAGTCTCTGTTCACGTAACGTCCGAGTTCCCATTTTATCCTCTGCAGAAACTTTGCCCATGACGTTCAGTAACGGATTCACAAACTGAGGCCTTAATATACAAAATATGACCATATACTAACAGCTTACATAATAAACAGCTTATCTACAGCTCTTAGTGAGGTTGTATGACATTGTCGTCATTTTATGTGTTGCAATTTGCCCAAAAAATCGTAATGAAATCATATGTAATGGAACAAGATTCTCCGGATATTCAACAACTGAAACTTTCAGGGATTGTGGCAAATTCATTCCCCTGCAAATTGGAAAATTTTCGGAGAAAAAGGTCAATCGGTAGCGAAGTTATCGCATTTTTTCCGGTGGTACGTTTTTTTTGAGCCACCCTGTATAATTGACACCGAGACTAACAAACTCAGCAATCTGGTCTCTGGCGATTACCACCGAGCACGACTCAAGGCTGTGGCAGCCCCACACGCTAGCGATTGGCTCTTTGTTCTGCCCATTACATCCTGTGGTCTGAGACTAGAAGATGAAGCCTTGAGAATCGCAGTGGGCCTCAGACTTGGGATCAACATCTGCGAGCCTCATGAGTGCCGCTGCGGCGTCCAGGTCAGAGCCAATGGCGCTCATGGGCTTTCTTGCTCTTTGGGGCCAGGCAGAGTAGCCAGACACGCAGGCCTCAACGAACTGGTCTATCGAAGTCTGGTTCGCGCTGGCTTCCCAGCAGTGAAGGAGCCACAGGGGCTAAGCAGAGCGGATGGAAAGAGACTTGACGGTAAAGCTCTTATTCCATGGCGGATGGGTCGCGCTCTAATATGGGATGTCACGGTAACTGACACTCTGGCCGCATCCTACCTGCCGTCCACGTCAGCAACAGCAGCCGGCGCAGCCGAATTAGCGGCAGACAAAAAATGCGCCAAGTACAACGCACTTGCACAAACCTACCACTTTGTCCCGTTGGCAATTGAGGCTCTTGGCCCAATTAACAGCAGTGGTCTATGTTTCATCACAGAGTTGGGGCGCTGTAAGGCTCGTAAAACCGGAGACACGAGGGAAACAAGTTATCTTTTCCAGCGCATTGCCATTTTAATCCAACGTTTCACCATTGCCTTCCAAGGCACCTTTGCTTCGCCTGATCTTGACGAGTTCTAGCCGTTCCAGAATACATTTAAAAAATAAATAAAAATTAAACAAATAAAATAAAATAATAATAATAGCCGTTCCAGAATACAATTTTTTAAGTCTCCGGATAATTTTTTTAAATCCCGAGGGATCTGAGATACCTCGAGGGGAAAATAATAATAAAAATAAAAAAATAAAAAATAATAATATTAATAATAATATTAATTAATATAACGTGTATCTAAAGACATATCCAATAATGGACTGGTTTTTATACTGTAGTTAGCAATAAGTCCCTGAGGGATCCTAAATACCTCGGGGCAAAAAAAAATAAAAAAAAATAAAATAAAATAAAATAATAATAAAATAAGTCCCCGAGGGATCCTAAATACCTTGGGGCGCAAAAAATAATAATAATAAAATAAAAATAATAATAATAATCTTCGTTCAATTATTATCTGATGCATTGATATTTTACATAATGAAGCTTGTTAAAAAAGAATGAATATAACGTGTATCTAAAGACATATCCATCAGAACTAATATGAAGCTCTTAGTAGAACCGGTATTACTAGATCAGAGTGCTGGACTTTAAGAAAAGAGGATGAACGAGGACTATTGGTGGCAAAGATGAGCTGGATGAGAATCATAGGTA
Organism: Lumbricus rubellus; assembly: GCA_945859605.1. Lineage (NCBI taxonomy): Eukaryota > Metazoa > Annelida > Clitellata > Crassiclitellata > Lumbricidae > Lumbricus > Lumbricus rubellus. The sequence continues at coordinate 31,526,150 of OX243818.1, forward strand.
GGAGAGATAAGATCAGAAATGAAAGAACAAGGGAAGAACTAAGAGTCGATGAAACAATAATAGAAAAAATTGTGAAGAGAAGACTCAGATTGTTCGGCCATGTGAGAAGAATGGCAGAACAAAGGTTACCAAACGCTGCACTACATGGACATGTAGAGGGAGGAAGAAGCAGCGGGAAACAGAGGAAGACTTGGATGGATAACATCAAGGAAGATCTGAAGGAGAAAGGCACCAGCTTCGTTGAGATCGGTGAAACAATCTGGAGCAGAGAAATTTGGAGAAATTTCGTAATGGCCTCATCGTCATATCAAAGACGAAAAAGAAGAAAGAAGAACAAGAAAGAAGTATCTAATGGTGATGGTCAAAACAGCATTCTATTAATCAAGTTAATGAAGACATTATAATTATGTGTAATCTTTTCTTCCAGCTTTGGGCATTCCCCAATTATCGCGGACAGCCATCGTGCCATTTTTGTGCGTAATTATTGGCACTTTATTTTTGTTGTCTTGCTCCCTTTTCATATCATTTCGTAGAAAATTCAGGTATTCACTCTTAATTGAGTTAAACGTGTTTTGAATCGGGCGAAGCATGCTGACTGCTGAGGTACGAAGAAGCTGGTTGCAGAACGGAGGTTGGCCACACCATGTCGTCTGTCCTATGTCGTCTTCTATAATATGCGAAGTTTTCAATCCAGGTCGTTCTTCCACGTGCTGTTATGCCCTGCCTCTGTTTACAAATTTTCCTCGTTTTGTTGTTGCCTAAAGGCCCTAAAAGATGACGTTCTATACCAATTTGTTCCAGCACTCATTTGTTGGTTTTCTTTGCCATCCATGAAATTCTTAGTGTCTCTCATTTGAAATCCATTTATCGTATATTATTACTAATTTATGGGATTTCTTTATGGTCCATCCGCCACAGCTATAAGTTGCGACTGTCTATATTGGTGCCCTCATCGCAATAGCCAGTCGCCGGTATACCATGGCTTCTTCATGTGTTTTTTCAATGCTTCCACGATTCGTTTGGGGTTTGTTCAGTCAAGCCCAAATTTCCTTGTTACGTTCTGCAAATGAAAAGAATGACAATATACATCAGTGATATTTTTGAACTATAGGTTATTATTATTGAATTTGGAGGCCCTGCTTTCTCAACCGCAAAGCTAACTGCGGATCAGTGGCTTTGGTGCATTCTCTTTGGAGCTGGAGTCCTACTTTGGGGTCAGGTTAGTAATTGCATTATAATGTAAATATAAAAAACTGTTGATTCAGCAATGTCACCTGAAAGTGCAGATAAAAAAATTGAATGTGGAATCGAATTTTAAAGCGTTTTTAGACGACTGGTAAATTGGTAATTGCTCGATTATTAGGAATTATGCGATGCTATTTGCATTGTTTATAAATCTGTGCACATAATTCTACTACAAAGTCTCTTGCTATCACATTAAATGTTCCTGAATGGTTGTCGTATGAGTTGATGAACCTAATTTGCAGATTGTATCTCTCATTCCAATGAAAAGAATGCCAAGCGTAGATGTCCAACCTGAGGCAGATTTTATTGCTACTGAAGCAAGGAATGGGGACGCTATGAAAAGTCGCTCAAAGATTCTATGGCTGCGTGGAGGGAAGCGAATTCAGAGAGAGGTTTGTAAAACAGCTGATTTAGATATCTGTTTTAATTTCTTATTTCTCAAATATATCGTTTTGTAGGCTTCAATCATTCTCTGTCACCTAGCTGCATATAGATTAGTCGATTAATTGCCAGTTATATCAAGTTTTGATTAAAAGGCAGCGTTTCTTCCAAGCTGAACACAGATTAATAAAAAAAAATACAGCTCACATTACAGCTGACAATCCAATGAAAATGTCAATTAACTTGGAACAAAGTTTATGAAGTTTGAAGGTGATATGAAATCTCCTCGCTTTCAATGTTTCAGGAGCAAATGAGAAGTCATTACAGTCAACCTAATCCTCATAATGCGTCGAAATATGGAATGCACTTCTAGTGTAACACTTTGGCAAACTTTTTATGCTCAATTTAAATCTAAAGGATACAGAAATTTGCAAAATTTTGCGTTCAAGGCTTACATTAAAAGTTCTGCAAAGTTTTTAAGAGTAATACATGTGAGCATTGCATCTAAGACACGATTAGTATAAATTAAACCTGTGCAAAAGCTGTGTCCGGAAAAATGGGACCCATTTTGTAAATATAAAAAGAAACAGTAAATATTCATCGATTTTTACAATTCAAACACGATTTTTGTCCTAACATATTTGTCTAGCTGTTGTGGAAATATACAAGTTGTAGTCTCAATACTGACGTCATAGAGACATCATTTGCATAAAAATTCAAATTTAAGCGATAAATTATCTAAAATTTCAATATTTTAAAGATGTTTTAAGATGTCATTTATCAATAATAAATGTTAGTTTAATTTTATCTTTATATCTGAATTAATTCAGACTGCAATTTGCGCTCTAAGTGTTCACCTTCTACCCCAACGCAAGCTTCAAATCGGTCGCGCTAATAGCCAACAGCAGCATCGATAACCAGATTTTCAAAATCCTCCCAGGTATTAACAACATGTTATTCAATGTCTCTTTTCCTAGTCCTGCAATAGTCTCCAAATTTTGTAATCGATTAGATTTAAGCTCATGCCGTATTTCGGCCAAAGATCATAGGAGGAATTAAATTCGGAGTCTCCTTAGTAGGGTGGAGTGAAAAACGTGAAATTCATAGAATCAGAACGGCTTAGTGGCAATTCGTTGCCTTTTGGTATAGGTAGTTATCACGCAAAATATTTCTTCAAAATTTGTCCTCGAAGATTTGCCCCCACGAGCTTTAATATTTTAAAATTGTTAACAAATTAAAAATAAATAAAAAATTAAAACTTTATAAAAAAAATGTTCCAGATCATCCTTGTCAGATTGGAATCATGAAAACGAATGCCTTTCTTCAATACCAGAGCAGAATTTCAATCGGAGATTTAGAATCACAAATTTAGCTTTAACCTACTTAACGGTGATAAATGTGCATACTTTTGGACAGCTGGGATTCGTTGGTCTAATGTTTAATTAAGAGTTTGCTGTTTAATATTGTCGAAATACAATCATTTAATTTATTTAAAACAATATTGCAGCTGATTTGTAACATTTAAAAAAAATTGAATTTTTTTAATTTTTGATTTTTTAAAGCAATTTTAAAATTTTAAAGCTCGTTGGGGCAAATCTTCGAGGACGAATTTTGAAGAAATATTTTGCGTGATAACTACCTATACCAAAAGGCAACGAATTGCCACTAAGCCGTTCTGATTCTATGAATTTCACGTTTTTCACTCCACCCTACTCCTTAGTCAACAGTTCAACAGTTTAACGGGCTCAGTGAGCTGGAGCGCCATCTTGTTGAAATGTTCATTAATCCTAGTATTCCGGTATATCAGGCACCTTTTTTTATAGAGCAGACAATTCCTGTAATAATTTGCATCTATTTTCACTCCTGGTTCTATAAAATGGATTTCCGTCTGACCAAGAGTCAATATACCAGCCAAAACCATGCGTGACTGGCCGGCTAAATGAACTTTTACGCAAATGACGTCATTGTGACTATAACTTTTATATTTTCACCAATATTAGACAAATATGTCAGGATTAAAATGTTGTTTGAATTGTAAAAATCGATGAATGTTTACTATTTATTTTAATTTATTTACAAAATCGGTTCCCTTTTTTCGGACACAGTGTACATATAATATGGGTGCTTTAACTGCTTTTCTAGTCAAAGAAATTGAAAGTTATCACAACAACTCGAGCATCCTAAAATGGGATTCAATCAATTATCATATTAAAAAACTTTTCTGTTGACAGTTGCAGGTGGCAGAAGCATTTCGTAATGCACGAAATTCAGTGTCCATGGCATCCTTGAGATCTCTGAACGACAAGAGAGAAGTAACCAGCGTAACTGACGACATACGTACGTCAAAAACCGGATTAATAAAGTTACCATAACATGTGCGAACACTGCCAAAAACTTTTTTTAACATACATTATTCTGTTGTTAAACTCGTCTTAGTTACTTGACCTTGACATTGTACGCAAATCACATTGACCTTGGCTGACTTTTTCGTTGCAACTGCCACTGTCCATACGTGCATTTTTAATCAAAAAAGCTTTAATTTTACTGATTATTGTATCTTGATCTCAAATCGCTTTTCTGCTGGAAAGTGCGGAAAGAACTGATTAGGCGAACGCACTTAGAGATGATATCTATAAAAATAACCAGAAATTTCACAACTTGGTAAAATTCAGATAATCAGTCGCTTCAATGATTTTTAAACTGCTTGTTCATCAGTGTTATTGTATGTTCAATACGGCTAAATGCGTCAGTGGTCAATTTGATAAAATTTATGATACCAATCAATTAAATCTTGCACTCTCCAATTTTATATCGAAGTCAGATTTTAATAAATTTTGCATGTTCAGCATGTTTCATGTGTATAAAATCGATGTTGTTGTCATGCAGATCTGTGAATTGGAACAATTACCGAAGCAAACTTGAACTATATAAATTATAATAATTGTCTACATCGACATTTAAAACAGTATACATAACATTGTCTTTTGATATTTGCGCCCACAAAGTGCGACCACTTTCACTGGCAAGAATCCGAGGGTTTCGAGCCAATGAGGTAAGAATCGGGATAAGACTGCCCTAAGTTCGGTTTTCAGACGTCACTAGCGGGTAGGGAAGAATGGAGTCAACATTGCTAGCGACACTTTGACACCCAAATGGTCATGTGCAGGGCCGTATTTACCTTGGTGGAGGCCCGTGTGCACCGCTGTGGTGGAGGCCCATAGGCGGAGACCTGGGCTGAGGATTGGGGGGGGGGGGCTGACGGGTGGCTGAAGGAAAGACGCGAGATTTTGGGGCGGACGAAAATTTTCCGCGACCCTTTTCTCAAGAAAAAATTCTATTTTCGCCACCAAAAAGTTGATGACCTTTTTTTAGTCATTTGGACCAAAAAAGTTTAAAAGTGAAGAACAAATTCAATTTTTTCCAATAAATTTTTTTCCACCCACCGTGAAAGTCTTGACGCTCAACTTTGGGGGGGAGGACCAATACATGGGCCGTCCCCCAACACCTTTTTTGGGGGACCGTCCCCTCTGTCCTCCCTAGGTCTCCGCCCATGTGGAGGCCTTTGAAATGGACATTCTATAAAAAAATTTAAAAATCAATTTTAATGGTGCCGTACGTACCACAGCAATGCCGTCATAAGGGCGCCTCATCTACAACTTGCAGCAGGATATAAAGGCCTTACAAAATATAAAGATTAGGCTGATCTCCATGACATACATGTACATTGTACGTGTAGGCTGAAGCCTATATATTCTGTAAAACTGGTTGCATAAGTGACCGTTGCCTGAAAATTACAAGTAGGTTTAGGGTTAGGGTTAGGAGCCTCCACCACACAAGTAAGAATTTTTTACAGACTTTTTAATATTGTACAGTGTACACTGCCCAAAGATACAATTTCGTGCAAATATTTTAAGAAAAAAAACAATTGAAAGAAACGTGAAATCCTATAACCATAACCCTAATTTCTGACCTTTCAGGATGTCTTGTTGAGATGCCAAGCGAACGAATAACCCTAACTCTAAGCATAACCATAACCCTAATTTCTGACCTTTCAGGATTTCACGTGTCTTTCAATTGTTTCTTTTCATAAAATATTTGCACGAAATTGTATCTTTGGGCAGTTTACAGTACTAAAAAGTCTGTAAAAATTCTTGCTTGTGTGGTGGAGGCCCCTATGTGGTGGAGGCCCGTGGGCACTGTGCCCCTTGTGCCCACCCCTAAATCCGGCCCTGGTCATGTGCATGGGAGGAGACCTAGGGGGGGACCGAGGGAACGGTCCACTTCAATGAGTGTGGTGGGGGACGGTCCATGTATTTGTCCCCCCCCCCAATCGTTCAGTGGACACTTCATGAACACACTGCAGGCGACTGACGACGTTACAATGTTAGAAGGAGAGATTTTCGAACAAATTACTAAAAAAAGCCTATTCAACGCAACAAGAGCCTGCCGGGATACATCGTCCCTTTTTGAAAACACCTTACTTGGATACCTTTAAATTATTTCATCATGAAGCTACTTAAACGTAGTAAACTTAAAGAAATCAAATAATTTGGCTTTACCCATCAAATTATTAGAAAACATTGAACAAATCTTCGAACAAACCTCTCGATCTAATCATGAATTGAGTTTCATTTCAACTTAACCAGTCTACACTGGTTAAGTTGAAATGAAACTCAATTCATGATTAGATCGAGAGGTTTGTTCGAAGATTTGTTCAATGTTTTCTAATAATTTGATGGGTAAAGCCAAATTATTTGATTTCTTTAAGTTTACTTCGTTTAAGTAGCTTCATGATGAAATAATTTAAAGGTATCCAAGTAAGGTGTTTTCAAAAAGGGACGATGTATCCCGGCAGGCTCTTGTTGCGTTGAATAGGCTTTTTTTAGTAATTTGTTCGAAAATCTCTCCTTCTAACATTGTAACGTCGTCAGTCGCCTGCAGTGTGTTCATGAAGTGTCCATGTCCTGACACTGAACGATTGGGAGGGGGGGGACAAGATAAGATAGGTTTAATTCATCTCTATGATTCAATCACAGCCAATTAATAATTACTATAATTATTGAAATCGTATAATTTTCGATTCGCTCACCCACTGCCATCAAATTCTTCCCATCTTGTTCGTACTCCAAAAGGCCGTAGCCAGTATTTGATTGGGGGGGGGGGTGTGTGTTTATTGGTGTAGAATTTATGACGACCATTTTGTAGTCGTCAAGATTTCTGAAAACACCTTTTTTTATTTGTCACAATTTCTGGAGACACCTTTTAACCTTTTTAAAATCGCCAACATTTCTGAAACACCTTTTTAAGTCGTCAAAATTTTTAGACACCTTGTTTTAGTCGTCAAATTTCTGAAGACGCCTTTTTTAGCTGTCAACATTTCTAAAGACACCTTTTTTACGCTATGTCAAAATATCTGAAGACACCTTTTTTAGTCGTAAAAATTTATTTTTTTAGTCGTCACAATGTTTTTTCGACCGCTCGTCCGTCCCCACAAAAAGTTCGGACCAGGTCTCCGCCTATGGTCACATGACCTTTTGACCTTTTGAATATGAATTGAGTTGAATTAAATTGTGAGATCGAAATGTTTTGTCAGCTCTTTCCAAGCAGGTTGCAGACTTTCAGAGGGGACGGTACAGGAGGCCGATATAGGGAAAGACACGCCGATGAGCGAATAGACCGTGCGGTTGGTTGGTGAATGCTATGTAGCTGTTTTGCAATTATTTTTTCAATTCACAGACAGATAACAAAAATATCCGACTTCTAACCGCGATTACTTTCGGCATGGAGGTAACTGCGGAAATTGCATTTGCAAGACTTTCCGAGTATATGCAGCTGCCAGCTGTTTTTGTACAAATCTTTGTCCTAGCGGGGTAAACCAACAATTTAGTGACAACAATGAAGAGGCACAAAGTGCAATGTAGGCATTTCGACATTTTGAATATACTGGTAAATACCACCGTCTCAGTCACTCTCTTTCGATCAAACAAACAATCAATTAGTTTTATTGTTCCCAACCATGCAACATTGTTATAATTATCATCACAGTTGATATTAATTTTAGGCAATAAATAAAAAGGCCTCACCAACTAACTGTGGAATACCTTATTCACGGTTCACTTTTACAGTGAATTGAAAGTCATGGAGATGTGAACAGGGTGCGCCAAAAAAGTAATCCCTTGCGGTTTTTAGCCCATATCTTGGTGAAACATACGAATTTTTAAATGAAACTTTACAGTCTTAAAGACAATTCATATATACGTAAAATGGTAAAATTTAAAAAAAACATTTCAGACAGAACAAAAGTTATATCACTTTTAGTGAGGCTACCCACCGTTTTTTGACGATTCAAAAACGCGACGCAACAAAAAAGTTACAAAAAACCTATCGCAATCATTCAACTACTTGTAGTAGGTCCAAATTGATGTTATTGCAATCGTAATCATTCATATAGAGCCACTAAGAAAACTTATCTGAACCTGTATGAACACTGCATCTGAAGCGCTCAAACCTGTATGAACACTGTCACATATAACAACCATGTTATCTTATTTCTTTACAAAACCTACCTGTTTAACTTGCTATGATTGGACTGTAACGATCTACTAAAAATTACCAAAGTATTTTGTAAAATCCAAAACTTCAAACACGTTGTGCTAGTCCTAAAAATTGTTCAATCCTGTTCAATTGCTGGCTACATCAGTTTCATACTAATTGGCACGAAATGGTGGGTTGGAAGGTTGAAAAGTTTAAATATCTAAATGTGTGTGTCATGCATCCACTTTCATCGACTCATATGTGAGACATCAATTGCGACTGGGCTAGACTCCCGGACATCGACTCTCTCTGCGACTCAACACTAGCATGCATACAGACCTCTTATTGATACCAGTATGGAGCTACAGGGGACAGGGGCTGAGGTCTGGACGGTCTGGCGGGAAAGGAAAAACGATCCGCGATAGTGGGAGCAAGGGGTTGAGGTACCGACCGGTCTGAGGTCCGGACCGGTCTGGAAGAGGAAAGAGGACTGGAGGGTTCGAACTAGCGGGGGACCAGTCTGAGTCGGATTAGCGGGGGAAGGGGTTGAAGGTCCGAGGCAGCGGGGAAAAGAGGATTGAGGTCCGGACCTGTCTGAGTACAAGCTGGCGGATGAAGGGGGGGGGGGTTGAGTCCTGTCTGGCGGAGAAAAGGGGGGATGACATTCGTCGCGGTGTGAGTCCGGGCTGGCGGAGGAAGGGGGCTGATGTTTGGCGCGGGGTGAGTCCGGGCTGGTGGAGAAAGGGGGCTGAGGTTCAGACCGGTCCGAGTGCGGGCTGGCGTGGGAAAGGTGTTGAGTGCGGAGGAAGGGGCTGAGCACAAGAAAAGCAATTTTGAATTTCGCTACAATAGAGGGTTGATGCGCGTGCTAATAGAATGCTCCGCAGACCGTAATGAGGTTATAATAATAATAATGTGGCGAAATTCGCCTGTGCAGCCGCGGTAGTTCCCCCCTTCCCCCTCCTTTGCCGCCGCGATCTTGCTATCGGTTAATTGGCTTCGTTGGCGGTCGATTCGCGCCGTCGTTAGCACGTGCGCTTGCGCGGATCTTTGCGCGCCAAGACCCCGGACCGGACCTCTGACGTCATAGACCCCTGTCCGGTCCCCTGATGTAGCGGTCCCCTCTCCTCCCTTTGCACCTAGTGATCTCGGACCTGACCCCTGACGTGGTAGTCCCCTCCCCTCCTCCTTCGCTTCCAGCTCCCGGTCCTAACCTCTGACGTCATGGACCCCTGTCCGGACCCCTGTCCCCTCGGTCTTGTATAAATAGAAGTGCTGCCTGCACGCAGGAGCAAGAGATCCTGCGTGGTCGAGTGGGTTGTAGCCCGCTCGCCGCGCCGGCGACCCGGGTTCGATTCCCGGACAGAGATTAATTTCTCGGATCTTTACTGCGGGTGACTCGGTCGCAATATAAACGTGGAGTGTGAGGTTGTACTCTGCCTCCGACACTAATCATCCTAGATATGCAACAGTGTCGTTAAGCCCGAATACAACAAGCACGCAGGAGCTCAGTCCGTTCTTCCGAGTCAGTAAGCGTGTCGTCAGCAGTCATCGAGAGTTCGTCTGCCGTCGCCAGTGGGAGCAGTCGTCGCTGAGCGTCGGTCATTGGTGCTCACCTTTGCCGCCGCCGCAGTACGTCGTTGCCGCTGCCGTGTAGTGTACGTGTTCGACGCAGTGGGGCGCCCCGTAGTCAGCCATTGCTGTGGGAGTTGCCGAGAGGTGCATGACCGTCCGCTGCCGGGGGTACGATAGTTCGCGGTGTATCACGTGCATGCCTGCTTCTGACGTGTGGAGTCGTGTTTTACAATATATCGTCTGAAAATACCTGCTGTCTTCGTGTTGATTCGTACGGACGTCGCGACTGAGGAAACACTGCTAAGCCCTTCGATAGACGACGGAGGCTGGACTTGCGCCATCTTTGTGCGACACGCAAGCCTTACCACCTGGTGGGAGAGTTAGGCATCCGCTCTTCCCACCCGCCGGCTGAGATTCCGTTACAATAACACTAATTTTCTCTTTAATTTAGCGCCTGCAAACGCTCTGCGCTTTACATACATGTACAAGTTATGCGGTAATCTTAATTAACATAAAACTTAACTTTAGCCTACCAACTGAACAGAGAGCAATACACGGTGCTAACAGCAGCCTACAAAGCATATCCGCCCAACGGGGGGCTCGAAGCTGCTACCTCTCGCACTCTTGGCCAGCGTGTTAATCATTACTCTACTGTCGTTGAAATTTCTAGAGTGTTATCAACATCATGAACAATTTTGTTAGGACGACAGCAAAACTGCAACCTTTGTAGTGGGAATTCGATAATTTGTTGATAATTTGTTGAGATGACAGCTTTCAGCTTAAAATGCTACCATTAAAGTGCTGGTATCAAAAAATTGAAACAATGTCCTACGAGGGGACACTTTTCAAGTCACAAGCCACGACTTTCAGCATTGAAATGATGAGCTATTTCGTTGAAATGACGGACTAAAATACTACTATGCAATGGGGAAATTCAAGACGTTTTCATGACTTTTATCGTTCATAAACAGCTAGCAAATACGAGCCTGTAACGTGCTCCTGTCGATGTCAACAGCGAAAAACGCGCTGGTTTCTGGGGCTCCGCTCCAGACCCCGCTGGGGGAGCTACGACGCTCCCTTAGACCCTTAGCTCTATGGTCGTCCGCCAACATGGCGGACGTTCGTGTCTTTCTGTTATTTTGGCAGTTATTTTACGTCTGTGGCGAAACTCGCTCGCTTTTGTTCGGATTTTTCGATGTTTACTGATGTCGAGCGTCGAGTTTATAGCTGTTCTTCTTCTGTGTCGTAAGCGTTTGGATGATATCTTGATTATAAATTTTGACGTTCAATTTTCGCCATTGCGTCTTTTGCCTCTGGACCGGTTTATTGCGCTGAACATCAAGGGGTTCCAGGTTCGTCATTATTTTTCATCATTATTGATAGCCAAACGATTGCACACATGAATGGGAAAAAAAGGATCTTATTAGCAGCAACCGAAAACCGTGCCGTTGTAGTGCAACGTTTCCAGCGTCGCTGCTCTTCGGACTCTATACATCTCAACATTGTAGACAATGAAAATGCTGTTCAACTACCATCATCGGTACGAGAAACTATCAACTGGACTCTACTTGTAGCCAACGCGTAGGAGTTCGACGGTGGTGACTTGTGCTTCTCGAGCGGAGTTTTGCCTAAAAATGACTGTCATTGTGACTTTACCATCAATAGGCTTGAGCTATACGAGTGGGCGCCGTTGATGGCTGCCAGTGTTGTCTTGTATTTGTTTTTATGTGTCGTTTTTTGTGCGCTTGTAAACCAGAGTGCGTTTTTGCAGCTGGTACATTAAAGAATATACTTACTTACTTACTTACTTACTTACTTATTTACTTACTTACTTAGTCGGTGTGGCCTTCGTGCATTCGGCACTCGCGGCTTCGCGTCTCCAGCGCATGCAAAATTACCGCCCTTAAGAAAAATGTTCTAGGCCTACTTCCATCCCTGTGAGTGAGGAAGGGATTGGGGCTTCAGCCCCCCAAACCTGAAATCCTGGCGCCGTAACTGTGTTTCTTCTGCTCCTACATGGATGGTATAAACTAAAATTAATATAGCTCGACTGTTTCCAGACAATTTTTGAATTACACATGTAGCCTACCTTAGCGGCTTAGCCGACTGGGGAGAGCGTGAAAATCAACTTTTAATCGTATGCTATAAATAGCAAGACGCTTCTAAATCGTAAATTCTTTTGTCCTTCACCTTTAAAGATGCTTTAGGCCTAATTCACATTGTAAACATCTTCGTCTTTTAAAATTAAGTAACCTACGATGAACAATAATGGAGTTTCCTGTTATGCCCCGTTGCCCCATTATGTTCCGGTCTTTCCTCATTGAATTAAGCCTACCGGTATTATAATCCTCTTTGTAATTTATTTATCTGTAACTGGAATAAAGCGAATAGGTTTATAGCCTTATATCAATAATTTAGTATGGTCCTTATTTAAAAAATTATTTTTTTTCCAAAGTCGCACCCTATAAACCTGTTCTAACAGACTAGTGCAAAAATTTAGTGTATTTGCTTAACATTTAGAGGTAGGCCTAACTCAAGAAGTTTGGTGACCATTTTCAAAAGTACAAAGCGTATAGAAAAAGGCTAGGCTCACCACACTTCTCCGAGCAGCTGAAAAAATTATTATGCGGATGAGCTGGAATATCACAAGAACAATTTGCATAAGGTCTGGCGGACTACAAATGTGATTATTGGTAGAAAGACTTATAAGCATAACGTAACTGAGATTAGCCCCAATAAAAAGATCTTATCTGATCCTGCGGCCATAGCTAACAGATTTAATAAATATTTTAATAATAATATAATAATATAAAAGCCTACGAATAAAAGTTGATTAACATAATAAAGAGCTTTTATGACGGTAGCAGATGCGCTGTGAGATATGGGGTCCAGGTAGGAGAATGGTTCCAGATAATGACGGGAGTACGACAGGGATGCGTCTTGTCACCTTTAATTTTTGCACTGGTGGTGGCCTGGGTGATGAAGAGAGCAACAAAGGAAAATGACACCGGAGTGCGATGGATAAACGGAGACAGATTGAACGATATAGACTTTGACGATGACATTGCTCTGCTGGATAATACATGGAATGGAATGAAGATGCTGACATTCAGAGTTCAGGAGGAGGCAGCAAAAGTGGGTCTGGCCATAAATGCAGAAAAGACAAAGATCATGAAGATAGGAAAATGGCAAGGAACCGAATAAATCAGGATATAAAACAAAGAGCTAGATATGGTAGACACTTTTTGCTCCCTCGGCAGTTCAATTAGCGCAGATAGTAGCTGTGATGAAGAAATAAGGAAGCGAATAGGAAGAGCAAACGCAGCATTTGGAAGATTGGAGAAGATATGGAAGAGATATGGAAAACAAGTGGATGCAGTATAAAGATCAAAATTCGATTGTACGAGGCAGTGGTCATGAGTGGTGGTTAGTACACTACTGTATGGAGCTGAAACGTGGCCGATGACAGATGGCTCAGAAAAATTCTGCGCATCTCCTGGCGAGACAAGGTTAAAAACATCACCGTCAGTGAAGCAACAGGACAGGAGACCATGGCGAACATCATCAGAAAGAGAAGACTGAAATGAATGAGTCATGTAGTTCGCATGGATGAAGCCAGAAAAGCAAGAAAAGTGATGAACTGGACTCAGGAGGGAAGACAAGAGGCAGACCAAGGAAAAACTGGCCAGAAACCATCAGAGAAGACTTGAAATGCATGGACGTGACGTGAGATGAGGCCTCTGATTAGTTTGTACTGTGAGAGGCGCTTTATAAATCCCAAAATAGAATAGAATAGAATACAACTGTCGGTGGACAGGGAGGAATGGAGGAGCTGCATTGCCCGATGTGCAGAATTGCACGAAAAGGACTGATGATGATGATTGGCCCCCCAGCTTGCCCAAAACATTTCGCCAGTTCCTGAACGCCACACTGACTACTTAAAGTCCAGACTCCCTCAATTCATTTACTTTGGCCCTGTTTAACTGAGGAGAAATTTTCACAGTGTTGGATTTGATAACATTACGATATCAAGGTTAAAGGTGACCCGTCATAATAGCCCCGTCAAAACAGCCCCGTCAAAACAGCCCCGTGGCCCCCGTCATAATCGCCCAAGGACAAAACAGCCCAGAAAAATTCAGTTCCCGACAAAATAGCCCCGTCAAAATAGCCCCGTCAAAACAGCCCGTGTAAACAGTTCCGCGCAAACAGTCCATTCATAGACGACACGAACAACTATTTCAGATATATAAAAACATTCATCCAGCTTCCATTTCTTAAGCGTTTTATCATTCATCCACCTTCTATTTAAGGTCTATAAAACCTTCATCCGGACTATTTTCACATAACTGTTTACACAGTCTTTTTTACGAGGCTATTTAGACGGGGCTATTTTTTTCGAGCAATGGAAGCTGGATGAAGGTTTCATAGATCTTAAATAGAAGCTGGATAAAATGCTTAAAAATGAAAACTGGAAATTTTCTTTAGAAATCGAAACTGGATGAATGATAAAACGCTTAAGAAATCGAAGCTGGATGAAGGTTTTATAGATCTTGAATAGAACCTGGATGAATTGTAAAACGCTTAAGAAATGGAAGCGGGATGAAGGTATTTATATTTTAAATAGAAGCTGGATGGACGATCAAACGCTTGAGAAATCGAAGCTGAGGAAAGTTTAATAGATCTTAAATAGAAGCTGGATGAATGATAAAACGCTTAAGAAATGGAAGCGGGATGAAGGTATTTATATTTGAAATAGAAGCTGGATGGACGATCAAACGCTTGAGAAATCGAAGCTGATGAAAGTTTAATAGATCTTAAATAGAAGCTGGATGAATGATAAAACGCTTAAGAAATGGAAGCGGGATGAAGGTATTTATATTTGAAATAGAAGCTGGATGGACGATCAAACGCTTGAGAAATCGAAGCTGATGAAAGTTTAATAGATCTTAAATAGAAGCTGGATGAATGATAAAACGCTTAAGAAATGGAAGCGGGATGAAGGTATTTATATTTTAAATAGAAGCTGGATGGATGATCAAACGCTTGAAAAATCGAAGCTGAACGAAGGTTTTATAGATCTGAAATATAGGCTGGATTGACGATCTTAAATAGAAGCTGGATGTATGATAAAACGTGAAGTTCGTTTACCAACGCGATAATTTCCGGAAGTCATCTTAAACTTTACAAGCATTATTTTCATCAGTTCTGCTTCCTTAAAAAGACGTTGATTTCTTCGGTCTATTTCTCACGAAAATCGTGTTATTTCGCGAATTTGTCGGTCCTCGACAAAACAGCCCAGGCTGTTTTGACGGGGCTATTTTGACGGGGCTGTTTTGTCGTTGGGCGATTATGACGGGGCTGTTTTGACGGGGCTATTTTGACCGGGCTATTATGACGGGGTGCCAACGTTAAAACAATGCTCTCCCGTATTATCAGAGATTTTCACTTGTTGATGGTGTCTTTCCTGATCAACTTCAAATTGCTAAGGTACTATTCCAGTCTTTAAGTCTGGACATCAGCTTATGGTATCCAACTACAGACCAACTTCCTTAATATCTCATTTTGCCAAGGTTTTTGAAAAATTGTTTTAAATCCTTGTTTTTGTAGCTCAATATGATTTACTTGTGGATAGCCAATTCGGTTTTAGAAAAAACTTGTCTACTTATATGGCGCTGCTTCGGCTTACAGACATAGGCGGAGACCTGAGCTGAGGATTGGGGGGACTGACGGGTGGCTGAAGGAAAGACGCGAGATTTTTGGACGGCCGGAAATTTTCCGCACCCATTTTCTCAATACAATTTTCTACTTCCGTCGCCAAAAAAGTTGATGACCTTTTTTTAGTCATTTGCCCCCAAAAAGTCCACAAAATCTAGAAAAAAATTATATTTTCACCGTGAAATTTTTTTCCCATCCGCTTTGGGGGGGACCAATACATGGGCCGTACCCCAACACATTTTTTGGGGACCGTTCCTTCTGTCCCCTTCTAGGTCTCCGCCCATGCTTACAGACAATATTAGCAAATCTATTGACGAGCATCAACTCACAATATGAATTTTCCTCGATCTGGCTAAAGCTTTTGAGCAGAGTCTTGGTGCGTAAAAAAGGAGGATGAGAGAAGACTGCTGGTGGCGGAGATGGGATGGATACGAGGTCTACTGAATAGATCACGGAGAGAAAATATACGGAATGAGGTGACACGAGAAGAACTAGACCAGAAGGAAACAGTAGTGGAAAGAATAAAGAAAAGAAGACTAACATGGTATGGACATGTGATCAGGATGGAGAGCGGAAGAATGCCGGCAAAAGGGCTGCACGGAGAAGTGGAGGGAACGAGGAGCAGAGGACGACCGAAGAAGAAATGGATAAACAACGTACTGGAGTACATAAAAGACAGAGGAATGGAGCTGGGAAAGGCAATAGAACTCGCAAGAGACCGGCCGAAATGGAGAAGTTTTGTTAGAGCCTCATCGTCGGCGAATACCTGACGGAGGAGAAAGAAAGAAGAAGATTGATTAAAGGATGTTGAATTAAAATTAAATTGAAACTTAGGCCCTATAATGGTTTATGTTAAATTTTTGAAAATGTTGTGCAAAAATGGACATATGGTACTGTAGCTTCGAATTGATAAAAAAACTTTGTTGTATGTTCATCAGTAATTCAGTTTCATGCTGTCGTAAGCTTATATACAATTCTGCAGTAGCTTTTACTGCATGAGAATTATCTTCGCGTATCTCCACCTCCATTGTCAACCATTTAAATAATCGAGGTTGAAGTTTTGGTAAAATTTTATGGAAAAAATACATGTAAAAAGTGGAGATACGACAAGGCAATACTGAACATGGTAGGTTTCGGTTAATATCTTTAAAACCACTTGTCGTATCTCTTAACTATTAAAAGTGTTGAAAGAGAAGCATATTTTTGCTACAAATCAAGTCTAAACTCGATTTTGAGAAAAATGGAGATACGCGAAGATAATTCTGAGACGACGAACTTGTTATCCTTGACTAACTATATGATATTTGGAAATAAGATGACTCTTGACTCAGATTTTGACATAATATGTGTAAATGATGTGCATCTCCCTCGTGTACGTGAAACCAAATTTCTTGGTGTTATTATTACTGAAAATCTCAAATGGAATAAACATGTGGACATGGTCACCAACAAAGTGTCCAAAGTTGTGGGCATTTTACGTAAGGTCGGGCATGTGCTACCTACTGAAATATCGAAACTTTTATACTATACCTTGCTAGAACCGCATATCAAATTTTTGTTGTTTGGGCTTTTCCTTACAGAACCTGCAACTTAGACCGAATTCTAAAGCTTCAGAAAGCGGCATGTCGTATTATTTCGCACTCCCCCTTATTTAGCCCATTCCAACCCTTTATTCAGTAAACTTAATGTTCTCAAAATTTATGTATGACCTGTGCTATTTGGCTATTGTCGTCCTTATGTACAAATTTGGAATTAATCTCTTACCCCATATTTAAAAATTATTTTATGACAGTGTCTCAATTTCACTCGTTTAATACTCGTGGTTCGGGTAAATATGTTGTTCCTTTTGCCCGTACCTCCTGTCGCTTTAATAGCTTCCGAATTCTAGGTCCTCGTTTATGGAATTCTCTATCAGATGACCTGAATAGTGTATACCTTCAAGAAAAAAGTTTAAAAGTTTACTAACTATTGCTAATGTTGATTAACTTTTGGCTTTTATACCTGCATTTATCTCGCAGCAACTAGGCACTCTGTATGTTAGTATGTTAGAATTCCTGACTGTTTAATTATGATATTTCTGATGTCTCAAATCCTTTGTAGTCAGTGATGATTTACAGCTGCAATGATAATTATGTTGTTGCTAATATTTATTATTATTATTATAATAAATAATCTATTATTATTCTCTTAGTACTATTATTACTTACTTATGTTTATTATATAATTCTTAGCTTTATTATTTATTATTATTGCATTGTATGTTTATCCCTGTTACTTTAAGTCATGTTCTAGTTAATTAATTAAGTATTAACTTGCAGTATATAAATAGTCATGGATCTAGGGGTCATGACTGTATAAGGTGTTAGCTTTTTCTGATTCCTTTTGCACTCTGTTTAGTGAGTCCATGTTTATTCTGTTTTACATGTGTGTGTGTGCAACAAATAAACAAATAAAAGGTTGAATTTATTGACATATTCCATAGTTGGTTAACAATGAATAAATCAACCGATCCACTATAAGTGCCAAAGTTGTAATTGGTGAGGTAGTTAGATTTGGGGAAAAAGCTCAAATCTCAGTTCGTGCAGATGATCATTCCATCAAGAAAATGGAATTGCTTCATGAAAAATACTGTAAGCTGAAAAAGAATTCAAAGAGGCGAAGCGAAGCGCAGAAAGCCAATGAATCCGAGTTCGTCGAAGAGGACAATTTATTTGACATTGCGCACATGGATGCTTTTAGCTTAATTAAAGTCCAAGACGATCAAGCAATGCTGGCAGGAAGTGAAAAGGATCTGCAACGAATGATGGATCGACTAAATGCGACCTCGGAAGAATTCAACATGAAAATAAACATCAAAAAGACAAAAGTTATGAAGATCAGTAAGGAAAAGGAAACAACTATTTGTATAAAAATAAATGGAGAAGAAATAGAACAGGTGAAGGAATTCTGCTATCTGGGAAGCTTAATATCAAGCGATGCCAAATGTCATAGAGAGATAAGAAGGAGAATAGCAATGGGTAAAGAGGCATTCTTAAAAAGGAAAGAACTGCTAAGAGGAGGGCTAAATAGAAATCTGAAGAAAAGAATGGTCAAAACATTGATATGGAGTGTGACGTTATATGGCGCAGAGACATGGACAATGAGAAAAGAAGATGTGCAGAGGCTGGAAGCTTTTGAAATGTGGGTATGGAGAAAGATGGAGAAAATCAGTTGGACAAAGCACGTTTCAAATGAAGAAGTACTAATGATGGTAGAAGAGAAAAGATCTCTGCTGGACACAATAAAGATAAGACAAAAGAATTGGGTGGGACATTTGCTAAGAGGTGACTCACTGCAGAAAGAAATAATTGAAGGAAGATTGGAGGGAAAGAGGTGCAGAGGAAGGCCTAGACAAAAACTGCTGGACGGGATGATGGAAGCTGGATACAGAGAACTGAAGGACATGGCACAACAGCGGGAAAAGTGGAAACATTGGACGTTTGGACCTGCCAATTGGCAGAAAACGTAAAGAAGAAAGTCCAAGAAGATAAAGACTTTTTTATTGCCCATAGAGAGAAAGTCGTCGTGGCTTCATGATTTCTATAGAGTGACAGTGTGCTTGCAGCAAAGAAACAGCGAGTAGCGAAACTAACCTGGGCAGCAGTGAACAGAAAGCTACTAGCTGATAAGCAGAAAGAAGCGGCTGATAGGCCTAAGCTTATTGGACTCAAGTCAGCCTCTAATATTGATGAAAGCAATGACAATTCCAGCACTTCAGAAGAAAACCAATAATAGGTTTGTGGACTCAGAGCACCTGCAAGCCTCAAAAAGAGGGCGCCACTGAACATCATGACACCCAGCTTAGCTGCAGTCCTGGATAGAAGGAAACTGAGCGACAGAAAGGCAACATCTGTATTAGCAACAGTTGCTCAAAGCCTTGGCCGTGATGTCTTGGAGTTAAATGTCAATCGTTCGTCAATCCATAGTGCTAGAGCAGCTAGAGAGCACTATCGAGCGGAAATTGCTTTACAGCGTAAAGAACAGTTTAAAGAAAACTGTACACTGGAATGGCAAACTTCTGAGAGATCTTACTTGGAAGGAACTTGTTGATCGGTTGCCAGTAATAGTTGCGGGAGCTGGAGTGAATCAGTTACTTGGTGTTCCTAAATTGACTTCCGGTACCGGTGAAGCTCAGGCCTCCGCTGTAGGTCATTTGATAGAAAACTGGGGCCTAGTTGATCGCGTAGCTTCAATGTGTATTGATACCACTTCCAGTAACACAGGAAAAAGTAAATGGCGCTTGTGTTCTGCTGTAATATACACTTGGGAAGAAGCTTTTGCATCTTGCATGTCGGCACCACATAATGGAGTTAGTTCTAGCTGCTGTCTTTTGCGACAGTTTTGGAGTAACATCAGGGCCAGATGTCGCCATGTTCAAATGTTTCCAGATGAATTGGAGCAATATTGATCAGGCCAAATATGAAACTGGATCAGACCATGAAGAGATAGCAAGTCTGCCGAAAGATGACAAGAACAGCCTGCTGGCATTTGCTGAAAACCAGCTTCACCATTGTCAGCCAAGAGATTACTATCGGGAATACATAGAGCTTGTGATAATTTTCCTTGGAGGTGTACCACCACGCGGAATATCATTTATGGCTCCAGGAGCCACACACCATGCTAGGTGGATGGCAAAAGCACTGTACTTCTTAAAGACATGGATGTTCCGTGGTCAAGAGAAGAGAGGGCAAGACTATGTGCAATTGTGCATCTTCACAGTTCGCATCTATTCCAGAACCTGGTTCATGGCCTCGAATCCTATTGCATCTTCAAATCATGTTCTTAACTTCCTTCAGCTCTTGAACCAGTACGAAACAGTGAACAGATATATAGCCAGAGAACATCGTCGACTGTTTCCAACTTGCAGAAAAGACTTCTTTACTTCAAGATTGTTGCCATGCAATTCATAGACTCCTATACAAATAAGATGGCTAATTTTTTTACCTGGCTGAAGTTTGCTAAGATGTATATTTGTATATCTAATCTGTATATAAAATTAATGGTTTCGCAGAAATCAATGAAAATTAAGGTCTCATGAGCTACTTCTAAATATTAAAATATTCACATACAATTTGACTGGCGATGATTCTGTACTAATTGGAACCTATCTGAAGGGCTCGACCAAAAGAAATCAAACATTTATTTATCCTGTACTGCTAAGGACTACACTAATCAGTATATAAATATAATCATTGTCGTCGTCATCATCATCATCATCATCATCATCATCATCATCATCATCATCATCATCATCCTCCTCATCATCATCCTCATCATCATCATCATCATCATCATCATCATCATCATCATCATCATCATCATCATCATCATCATCATCATCATCATCATCATCATCATCATCATCACCATCACCATCACCATCACCATCACCATCATCATCGCCACCACCACCACCAACACCACCAGCACCATCGTCACCGATTCACCATCATCATCATCATCATCATCGTCGTCGTCATCATCATCAGTATCATCATCATGTGGTAGGCCGTACAACATCAAATCTATGATGATTGTAAAAAGATGTCGAATAGGTCGTTAAACATGAAAGTGTGAATCTACTGCTCTCCAAGTTTCCAGTTGGTGCCATTCCATCCAGAAACATCACACAAAAAGTTGTATGATAAAATATTAATATTTAGGACTTGCACAACACCATAAAAGTTTTACCATGTATGCTTCTATCATGCGAACACTCGAACAGTAGCCTAAGCATAATAAATGTAGTAGCCTAAACCACGTGCATTCAGACCAGAATTCAATACAATGCAACGATATTATTGCATGCCTGATCACTAATGATTACACTGTTTGGTGATTAAAATTGCAATCATTATTATTGATGCCGAGGCACTTAATCAATGTCAATGTGACCTTTAAGGTTTTACGGCACTCTCCTTTCAATTTGTCGTGACGAGAACGAGTTGTGATGCTCTTCTATAACTTGTGATAGAAATTGTCTTGTCCTTCATTCCTTGTAAGGAGTCGAGGTGCTGAATACGGGCAACACCTCGCTCAGCAAGATCACTGCAGTCCCTTATATTATGGATCTGTAGCTTGTCTTGCTCTTCGTTTAGTCATCATGATATGTAAGATCACTTGGATCGTGTTTCAAGTTGCGGAGCATGCCACGAATTGATTTTGTTACGAAACCATGTTGGCCAAGTATTTTTGTGGATTGTTGGGAGATTGTGTATGTACGGTATGTGTTTGTGGCCTTCGGAACCTTTCTTGTCCATTAAGGCTGCTACGATAAAATTCTTCTCTTATAGCCTACTGACACGTAATTTTCATAGAAACTTGAATACTGAAACGTAATTTTCATAGAAGCTTGAATTAATACCAGACATCGCGTCAAAAGGGTGTCAGTACGGCTTTTATCTGTGGTCTTCAATCTATGGATGCGAAGAGAAGAACAATGCTGTACTAGATCGTTCTTAGTAGTATTATAGTGGTTGCTGATGAGTTTTCAAACCAGAAGCCTACCGGTCATATAAATGAATGTTGCAAAGAGACTAACGTTTTCATATGCTCCCACATATGTTCGCAGCAACACGATCGACACGATGACTCCAAACGTTGCTGTAGCCGAAATAGCAACATTTTCAGGCACTAAATTGTTGTCGTCACCCATTCAGGATTTCTACAAAATTTATACGGTTTGGAGGCCGATGATTATTTTGATGTGCGATTGATCAGCTTCTTTAAAACTTGCCAGTCTGCAGCCTCCAAACATGCTCAGTCACCTGAACTGGAGCTATCGTCAAAAGTTTAGCTTTCCCTAAATGAGAAGCTATTCAGTAGTCTGAGTGATGTTGTCCTCGAGGGCGACTTCTTCACGCTTATCAATCAATCAATCAATCAAT
This sequence comes from Lumbricus rubellus, assembly GCA_945859605.1. Taxonomy (NCBI): domain Eukaryota; kingdom Metazoa; phylum Annelida; class Clitellata; order Crassiclitellata; family Lumbricidae; genus Lumbricus; species Lumbricus rubellus. Next base: position 31,548,526 of record OX243818.1, read on the forward strand.
CAATCAATCAATCAATCAATCAATCAATCAATCAATCAATCAATCAATCAATAAATAAATAAATAAATCAATCAATCAATCAATCAATCAATCAATCAATCAGTCAATCAATCAATCAATCAATCAATCAATCAATCAATCAATCAATCAATCAATCAATCACATAAATTTATATAGCGCCTCTTCAAGATCTCTACTCAGAGGCGCTCCCAACTCAGGCCTGGTCAAAAAGAAAGGTCTTGAGAAGACGGTAGAAAGAGCCAGCAGAGTCACGAGGAAGAGAACGGAGAGCCGTAGAGAGGCCATTCCAGACAGCTGGACCCACGGTCCCACCAAGGAATAAGCTCTTCGCTGCATAGTAGCGGTACGACAAAAAGGGACAAGATAGTCACCGCGGGCAGCTGACCGCAGCGAACGGCGGCCCAGAGAAGCGGAGACAGGAGTAAAAAGTGCACAAAGATATGATGGAGCTTGAGACATGATACAGCGCCAAGCAATAGACGAAACTCTGTAAGCAATGCGTTGCTGCAGTGGGAGCCAGTGGAGGTCGTCCCTCATGAAGGCAGAAACGTGATCAAACCGGGAGATGCCACCAACCAAGCGTGCTGCAGATCGAAGGACCCTAACCAAGGAGTTCCTTCCCAGCAGTTTTACTAAATTAGTTGCTCAAAGTAAGTGTTTATTATCAGTAACACAGGGGTATGTCATTATTTCACTAAGCTAGCTTTTAATCGTTAAAAAATAGCGCGTGTTAGCCGTCTCAGAAATCATGACTATTTGGATGTACGATATTTTGCAAGGCACAATCCGAGATTCCGAGCCTTGGGCTGATAGGATAATTTACGTCATGTGATATAACTCCGTATTCCTATTCGCTATGGATATAGGGTGTTTTGCTGGACATGAAGGATGTTTTAACACGTCAAATGACACTAACAGTCTAATATAGGCCAAAAGTGGATATACGATGTTTATGAAGAGTTGCCACGTTATGATGATCACCTACGAAGCGCTCCTCCGTTCCCTAGTTTGCCATATCACCACTGCCACATCACCACTGTAGTCGGCATCCAAACATGCTCAGTCACCTGAACTGGAGCTATCGTCAAAAGTTTAGCTTTCCCTAAATGAGAAGCTATTCAGTAGTCTGAGTGATGTTGTCCTCGAGGGCGACTTCTTCACGCTTATCAATCAATCAATCAATCAATCAATCAATCAATCAATCAATCAATCAATCAATCAATCAATAAATAAATAAATAAATCAATCAATCAATCAATCAATCAATCAATCAATCAGTCAATCAATCAATCAATCAATCAATCAATCAATCAATCAATCAATCAATCAATCAATCACATAAATTTATATAGCGCCTCTTCAAGATCTCTACTCAGAGGCGCTCCCAACTCAGGCCTGGTCAAAAAGAAAGGTCTTGAGAAGACGGTAGAAAGAGCCAGCAGAGTCACGAGGAAGAGAACGGAGAGCCGTAGAGAGGCCATTCCAGACAGCTGGACCCACGGTCCCACCAAGGAATAAGCTCTTCGCTGCATAGTAGCGGTACGACAAAAAGGGACAAGATAGTCACCGCGGGCAGCTGACCGCAGCGAACGGCGGCCCAGAGAAGCGGAGACAGGAGTAAAAAGTGCACAAAGATATGATGGAGCTTGAGACATGATACAGCGCCAAGCAATAGACGAAACTCTGTAAGCAATGCGTTGCTGCAGTGGGAGCCAGTGGAGGTCGTCCCTCATGAAGGCAGAAACGTGATCAAACCGGGAGATGCCACCAACCAAGCGTGCTGCAGATCGAAGGACCCTAACCAAGGAGTTCCTTCCCAGCAGTTTTACTAAATTAGTTGCTCAAAGTAAGTGTTTATTATCAGTAACACAGGGGTATGTCATTATTTCACTAAGCTAGCTTTTAATCGTTAAAAAATAGCGCGTGTTAGCCGTCTCAGAAATCATGACTATTTGGATGTACGATATTTTGCAAGGCACAATCCGAGATTCCGAGCCTTGGGCTGATAGGATAATTTACGTCATGTGATATAACTCCGTATTCCTATTCGCTATGGATATAGGGTGTTTTGCTGGACATGAAGGATGTTTTAACACGTCAAATGACACTAACAGTCTAATATAGGCCAAAAGTGAATATACGATGTTTATGAAGAGTTGCCACGTTATGATGATCACCTACGAAGCGCTCCTCCGTTCCCTAGTTTGCCATATCACCACTGCCACATCACCACTGTAGTCGGCATCGCCATCGCAATATTACATGCAGACACTTGATGTTGTACAATCTATAATAATAATTATGTATGGCGTTGTTGGAAACAATTTTACCAATGAACAGCACAGCATGTTCAAATGGTGAAGATGAAGCACACAATACTGCTCTTCCTTCCTTTTGCATCAAATTACTGTAAGCTGATGAAAAAAGTAGGAAGAGCAGTATTCACACGGAACACTAAAGAATATCGTTGTTTGGAACCAATATCATCTGAATTTATCTGAATTTGTGTTTACTACATAGATACCTCGGGTATCAATTTTTGTTCCTTAGTTAAGTAACATCTTTGCATTCCAATTCTCCCTACACTGCCTACAGCTTTCACTTTTACACTTCACTTTGTTAGTTAGGCCCCTACTCAGCGGGACTTGTCCCTTTTGGTGTGCCTATTTGTTCCCTCACTCTTATTCTAATTATTCACTTTGAGTATTTGCTTATTGCTGATTATGTCTATAGGCCTACTTGGTTAAGCATACATGTCGGCTACAATTGAATTGTTGGGATCAATAAAAAATATAAATAAAAAATATAATATAAAATATAAAAAGTAGAATACATAAATGTTTAATGCACGAGATTATAGAAAACGAAATTAGGTCCATTGCGGCGTCATTTCGATTATGATACAGATAGACTATGCTGTCATATTACATGTATTTCATTTTCATAATACAAAACTGGGGCTGTTTAAACGCAACATCGCTCTGAAAACCTCTGATTATGATACCAGATCTATTATTATACGTTTAGTGTGAGAGCATAAGACTAGGTCCATTGAACCAGATTACCTTCATTTATGTGGATTAGGCTCGAACTCGCTTTCGATAATACAGACATAAGGGGGACGTAAGGGCGAGACGGACCCCGTAACGGATTTCTGGTTTTAAGACACCATAACCGTGCTTCACGGGCACAAATGTTTTTGTTACTCGTAGCTTATACAGCACCATAGCTAATGGCAACACAAATCTAATTGCATCCCTTTTTGATAAAAAGATTGTAAAAATTCAAAAATTTAGTAGTAATGGTCCATCTTGCCCCCACTATGGAGCAAGATGGACCAGCCTAATAAATCATGCCCCACGCATTAGTCTTTCATCATAGCATGTTCTGATCACATGCAGAATACTAATTTATGCGCAAATGTGATCATCCATAATGTAAAACAGTGAGAATAACGCAGAAGTTACATTGGACTAGATTTGTTCAAGTTTAGGCGATTTTAGTGGTCATCTTACCCCCATGGTAATCATGTCTTTCGCGTTGGTTGTCATTATTATTGTATCCAACAATTATTGTCACAGTAACAATAACAACATAATAATTAATTAACATGTGAAATCGGATGAAAAAAGTTGAACCACACGAAAAATTTACACACACGGGGCAAGATGGATCACAAGGTCCGTCTTGCCTCGACGGTGACTGATCCAACTCGCCCCCATGCATAAGGTATACACTTTTCACCAATTAAAGATTAAATCTACTTGGTATCATGCCAATACCGAATTCGTTAATGCAGCAGAAAAGGGTGTTTAACCAAATATACGTGCATAAAAAGCCTGTGACAATGTGCAATTGAATACCGTACTTAGCAAGGGAATACGGGCAACAGGTGCATATGTGTTTTATAGACTACAGCAAGGCGTTTGATTGCATAGACCATACACTACTGTGGCGGACGCTAATTGAGATGGGAATTCCGAAGCATTTGGTTAAACTACTAAAGGGCCTTTATGTGGATCAAGAAGCGGTAATAAGAACTGAATATGGTGACACAGGGAAATTTAAAATAAGGAAAGGAGTGAGGCAGGGGTGCATTTTGTCCCCTTTCCTGTTCAATCTGTATGCCGAGAGAATTATGAGGAGGGCTGGATTGGAGGAGGCAACAGAAGGGGTAAGGATAGCGGGGAAAATACTGAATAATCTGAGGTACGCCGATGATACGACATTATTGGCGGGTAAGAGGGACGACCTAGTTGAGTTAATAAGAAGAGTCAGGAAGGAAAGCGAAAAGGCGGGACTATACTTCAATGTAAAGAAAACAAAGGTTATGACAACTGCAACATACAAAAACTTTGAGGTGGATGGAGAAACGATAGAGGTAGTATCGAGCTTCACATTCCTGGGATCTATGATAGAGAAGGAGGGAAGAAGTGATATGGAAATAAGGAGGAGGGTAATAATGGGGAAAACGACAATGAACGGTCTGGAAAAGATTTGGAAGGATAAATACGTGAGCAGGGAAACAAAGAAAAGACTGGTAAGAGCACTGATCTTCCCAGTGGTCCTATATGGATGTGAGACATGGACAAAGACACGGGATATGGAAAAGAAAATCAACGCGTGTGAGATGTGGATTTGGAGAAAGATGCTAAGGATTTCATGGACGGAGAAGAGAACTAACGAATCGGTGCGCGAGGAGCTTGGAATAGAGAGGGAGGAGACACTGCAGCAAACAGCAACTTGGAGAAAAATGAGCTACTTTGGCCATGTGATGAGATCTAACGGTCTGGAAAAGGAGCTGATGACGGCATGCGGTGAGGGAAGGAGAAGATGCGGAAGACCTAGGAAGAAATGGTTGGATGAGGTACAGGAAAAGTCTGGCATGAGACTGGAGGAGCTACGAGAGGCGACTAGAGAGAGGAGACGTTGGAGAGAATACACCAAGGCTTTCGCCAGAGCTCCAGAAGCTGACGGCACCAGGTGACCAGATGACTTAGCAAATAACTGTTTGCTAAAAATAGAATCGGACAGGTCGAAAATCAACTTTTCATCAGAAAAAACGAGAAAATATCGTTTCGGTCGTTTACTTTGGTCAAATCACCAAAGCGTCAATAGTAATACAGTAATTAAAGTTCATTCGGAAGGTGGCGATATCATACATAACTGAAATTGACGGGATCCATCATGCCCCAAGGGTCCATCTCGGGCCTACTTCCCCTACTATTAAAGAAGTTCATTTTAAGAATAAACTAGGCCTATTGTGACTAACTTCAATTATGATACAGATCTACTATCAGAGAAAACCAGTAAAACGGAGTAAATTCGGGAAGGGTGATTTCAAGAGAACCAGTGGGCAAGGGAAGATTTAAATGCTACCAGCCCTCCATCCAGTGCATAATATCATATTAGGCCTACGTATGTTTATCGAGATAGTTTTGTTATTACGCGAGTATAATTCGCTAAAAACGAAAAAACTAGTTCGAGCCTAATCCACCTATCTATACTGTCTTCGATCTTCTTCTTCTTCTCCTCCGTCATTGGTGTGACGATGAGGCCTTTGTGAAATTTCTCAAAACTTCTCTGTTTCACAGATCTCAGCTAAGCTGGTGCCTTTCTCCCTCAGATCTTCTTTGATGTTATCAATTCAAGTCTTCCGCTGTCTCCCTCGGCTTCTTTCTCCCTCCACATGCCCATGCAGTGCAGCGTTTGGTAGCCTTTGTTCTGCCATTTTTCTTACATGACCAAACCACCTGAGTCTTCCCTTCCTGATTCTTTCTATTATTGTTTCATCGACTCCCAGTTCTTCTCTTGTTCCCCTCCCCCATTTCTGATCTTCTCTATCCTGCTTCTGCCTTATGCCTATGATTCTGTCTTCAATAAAAGCTATGAAATGAAGGTAAACTGGTTAAAATGTCGACTAGCCTTTTTTATTCTGGAAACCACAATATTTTTTGTCAATTTGGTTATCCAAATCCATTGTCCAAAATGGCGGCCCCTGCTCGTTAAGGTTATCATGGAGGGTGGGTGGGTAGGGGTAAATTCGGCCATATGGATGGATTTACCCCGAGATGTTAGAAATGGTACATAGTGCCAGTGACTTTATATTTTGTACCAACATACTCAGTTTAGCAACAGGCAGGGTTTAGGCGAGGAAGATCCTGCTGCGAACACATCTTCACGCTTCGACAGATCATAGAAAAGGCCCTGATGTGGCAAACACCTATTCTGATTAACTATGTACATCGACTTCAGGAAAGCCTTTGACAGTGTACATAGAGATTCCATCTGGAAGATAGTTAGGACTTATGGAATCCCGGATAAAATGATGAACACAATGAAGAGCTTTTATGACGGCAGCAGATGCGCTGTGAGATATGAGGGCGGTAGGAGAATGGTTCCAGATAATGACCGGAGTGCGACAGGGATGCGTCTTGTCACCTTTAATTTTTGCACTGGTGGTGGCCTGGGTGATGAAGAGAGCAACAAAGGAAAATGACACCGGAGTGCGATGGATAAACGGAGACAGATTGAACGATATAGACTTTGACGATGACATTGATCTGCTGGATAATACATGGAATGGAATGAAGATGCTGACATTCAGAGTTCAGGAGGAGGCAGCAAAAGTGGGTCTGGCCATAAATGCAGAAAAGACAAAGATCATGAAGATAGGAAAATGGCAAGGAACCGAATAAATCAGGATATAAAACAAAGAGCTAGATATGGTAGACACTTTTTGCTCCCTCGGCAGTTCAATTAGCGCAGATAGTAGCTGTGATGAAGAAACAAGGAAGCGAATAGGAAGAGCAAACGCAGCATTTGGAAGATTGGAAAAGATATGGAAGAGATATGGAAAACAAGTGGATGCAGTATAAAGATCAAAATTCGATTGTACGAGGCAGTGGTCATGAGTGGTGGTTAGTACACTACTGTATGGAGCTGAAACGTGGCCGATGACAGATGGCTCAGAAAAATTCTGCGCATCTCCTGGCGAGACAAGGTTAAAAACATCACCGTCAGTGAAGCAACAGGACAGGAGACCATGGCGAACATCATCAGAAAGAGAAGACTGAAATGGATGGGTCATGTAATTCGCATGGATGAAGCCAGAATAGCAAGACAAGTGATGAACTGGACTCAGGAGGGAAGACAAGAGGCAGACCAAGGAAAAACTGGCCAGAAACCATCAGATAAGTCTTGAAATGCATGGACGTGACGTGGGACGAGGCGATACAACTGGCGGTGGACAGGGAGGAATGGAGGAGCTGCATTGCCCGATGTGCAGAATTGCACGAGAAGGACTGATGATGATAGTACTCAGTTTTAATTTAAAATATAATTTAGGCCTAGCCTATATAGCGTCACTTGGTGCTCTAAATTATATGCCAATAAATTCTCAAAAGACAGACAAGCGTGCAAGTGGACAAAAGAAGTACAGGAAATGCCAATCGTTATATAAAAACCAATATTTTAAAGATGATAAAAAAACTGATGTGTTACTTCATATTGGCGCTTCAGTAATATCGCCTAATACATTTGTGCATTATTATCTCGTCCGGTTGGTTGTGAAAATCAATTTAGCTGTGCTGGCCGAATTCACCCCGTATGCCAAAGCATAGCCTACGAGGTGAATTCGGCTCATTTCAAACACCTTTTACGTGTGCATACATTGCGTAATGTTTTCTGTTAATGGCACGAGGGGGTCATGCTAATGCTGATTTCTTTGATTGTTTGTCTATTGATTGTTTGCCTATCTTTTGTTTGTGCTCTTTCTCTGAAAATTTTCTGTAGTGTTTACTACATTCGTTTTGATAATATTATTTTCTTAGTTAAGTAGGCTAACATCTTTGCATTCCAATTCTCCCTTCAGCTTTTAATTTTACACTTAACTTTGTCAATGAGACCCCTACTTAGCGGGACTTGTCCCTTTTGGTGTGCCTATTCGTTACCTCACTCTTATTCTACTTATTCACCTTGAGTACCTGCTTATTGCTGATTTGCTTATTGCTGGGGAGGATGGCATCCGCGTTCACGAAGCCTGGGTCAATCCAGGCGCGCCCTCCCTGTGAGTACCTTCGGGGAAACTAAGGATGCCACCAGCTGACCGAATTCATCCGAATCCCGGTCCACGCTCCGACAAGACCTGGAGCAGTAGCATACGCGAAGAAGAAGCTGATTTTGTCTATACTTTGCATACATGTAGAACCTTAGAACCTTAGTCCTTCCCGTGCAGCTCTGCACATCGGGCAACGCAGCTTCTCCACTCCACTCTGTCCATCGCCACCTCGACAGCATCGTTCCATGTCATCTCAAGATCTTGTAAATCCTCTCGTATAGTCCCCATCCAGTTCTTCCTTGGCCTCCCTCTGCCACGTCTTCCCTCCGGTGTCCAGATTGTTGCTTGTTTTGCTCTCCTCTCTTGCTCCATTCTTGTTACATGCCCCATCCACTTTAGTCGCTTCTTTCTGATGGTAATCTTCATTTTTCCCTGTCCAGTTCTTTCTCTGATGCTTTTATTTGTTATCTTGTCTCTCCATGAGATGTGCAGAATTCGTCTCAGCCATTTATGATGTGCTGCCTCCAATCGCTTTCCATTTGCCACCGTCATTGGCCACGTCTCAGCTCCATACAGAAGTGTACTCAACACAATAGCTTCATATAACCGGATCTTGACCTTCAAGCTACATCCATTGCTTTTCCATATCTTCTCTAGTTTTCCAAAAGCCGCATTTGCCTTTCCAATACGAATCTTTATTTCTTTATCGCATCTACTGTCGGCTGATAGTGTGCTGCCCAGATAACAGAAGTCTTCCACTATGTCCACACTTCTATCTGCAATCCTGATCTCATCTGTCTCACTCCACTTTCCCACCTTCATAATCTTCGTTTTCTCTGGATTTATGGCCAATCCCACTCTTGCTGCCTCCTCCTCTACTTTGCATGTTAGTTCCTTTATTCCCTCCCATGTGTTGTCCAGCAAAGCAATGTCATCCGCAAAATCCAAATCGGTGAGTCTGTCGCCATCTATCCACTTCAATCCGGTCTGTCCTTGTCCTGTAGCCCTTTGCATCACCCAGTCCACCACCAGTGCAAATATCACTGGCGACAGCACACATCCCTGTCTCACTCCTGTAACAATTCGAAACCACTCTCCCACCTCTCCTCCGCACCTGATCGCACATCGGCTGTTGTTGTAAAAACTTTTCACAATTCCTATGATTTTCCCCGGGATCCCATAGCTTTGCATGATTTTCCACAACGACTCTCTGTGGACGCTGTCGAAGGCCTTCCTGAAGTCTATGAAATTGATTGCTACAGGCACCAGCCACATCAAGGCCTTCTCGATGATCTGCCTGAGCGTGAAGATTTGTTCGCAACAAGACCTCCCTGGCCTAAACCCTGCCTGTTCTTGTCTCAATCTTTCGTCCACAACATTTCTCATGCGGTTTAGCAGTATTGTAGCCATGATCTTTCCAGGTGTTGACAGTAGTGTGATGCCTCTCCAGTTGGAACACTCCCTCTGATCGCCCTTCTTAGGGATTGGTATGATGATTCCATCTCTCCATTCGCTCGGCACTTCTCCTGTTTTCCACACTTCGTTGCACAGTTTGGTCAGCTGTTCCACCATTGGTTTTCCACCGGATTTGAGCATTTCCGGTTGAATTCCATCCTGTCCCGCAGCTTTTCCATCCTTTAGATGTTTTAACGCTTTTTGAACCTCGTCTTCCGAAATGTCTTCCAGATCTATGTCAAGTTCCTCCATCCCATCATCCCACTCTAAATTGCGATTGCATGTTGTTGGCTCTGGGCAATTCAGAACACTCTCGAAGTGCTCCTTCCATCTCTCCATCTCCTCCTCGTGTGTCCTCGTCATCTGGCCATCCTTCTTTTTTAGCGGCAGTTTTTGTGTTCCCGTTTTTCCTGATGATAGCTCCTTCACTATTCGGTATAGAGTTTTTGAGTCTCCTCTTCTTCCTGCTTCCTCCGCTTCCTCCGTCTTCTGTAAGATGTACTTGTTTTTGTCTTTTCTGCATCTCCTCTTTACCTCCCTATCCTGCTCCTTGTACTCGCTGGCTGCCTCTTGGTAACCCTCTCCCCTTTCTCTTGCTTGTTCCACTTTCTGCTTCATCTGCTTTCTCTCGTCGATTGTTTGCCATGTTTCTGTTGTTATCCACGCTTCCTTCCTTCCTCCTCTTCTGTACCCAACTGCTTTTTCGCTTGCCTTTATTACAGCTTCTTTCCACCCTTCCCATCTTTCATCCATCCTCCTCTCTTCCATATCATCATCATCCGCACTTTCACTGCTCTCTAATGCAGCAAAACCTACATGTAGGTTACAATTGAATTGTTAGGATCAATCAAAATATGTGTATGTCTATGTCTATGCCGGGGTAAAACCGGCAAAAAATTCAATTTAAAAATAGCGTTTTCCCACAAATGTTCTTCTCAATCCCAAAAAGTAGAGTGTATAACACTAGGGGAGAGTTGCCTAGAATGGACCGTTGCCTTAATTGGACCGCAGCCATTTAACACCATAGATGCATATTTTGCCTCGTTTTCAAATGTCATATTCTTGCGCGATTGAATATTGATCGTATCGGTGCAATCAGTTTTACGGAATTCTAAACATTTATTTAGTTGCGGTAAAAACTCTATTTCACGTAGTTTTGATCTAATTTTTTCCCTACCTGACAATGAGTGTACACAATTTAGGAAAGGTTTAAAAATTGCTGTCACGTTTGTTTTAATCATAGCTAGGTTTCATGTTTTAGCAACAATATTCTACTTTGCGCTAAGACTGACACCTGTTAAACTATCACAGTGTGAGTAGAAGTAGTCTGTGTTGCCTGAAATGGGCCACATAAAGTCTCCTTAATTGGACCGATTATTTGGGTGTGGTCCATTTAAGGATACCAGTACTTGCAATGTTATTGGGTGTGGTCCACTTTTCACTGCTACATGAGGTGTGTTCCTCTGTGCGAACTGCGCGCAATTCTTCTCAAATAGATTCAACTGAGTACTAATGTCAGACTTCACAATCATTTATTTCACTATATAGATATCTATAGTCTATATTTAGACTTGCACTGGTGTTTTTGATAAAGTATGCTACTCCTAATTAGTCTGCAGACAGAGGTTATGCCACTCATGTATTTAATTGATTTCAGCTAGGCCTACTCTAATTGTGTATGATACTTTTAATTGTATGGCTAGACACTAAGTGTTTTAAAGCGATCCCATTGCTTTTTGGGCAAAATTATCTTTTAAAAACGACTTTAAATTAATGTGTTCCATTCAGGGCAACTGGTTCAATCAAGGATACCATGCGGTCCATTCAAGGAAACAGGTTGCCTTGATTGGACTTTTTAGAGCTATTGCTTTGTTTAGTTATTTCTCATAAATCTACCAATATTTTCAGTCCTTTGCTTATTAAAAACATAGATGAATAATCAACCAAGCATATGGCATACTTTCCTTTTAGAAATTCAGTAGCATTTATGCAGCACACCTAAGTTTGCCTTAGGTGGTCCATTCGTAGCAACTCTCCCCTACCCCTGGACAAAACCGCCGGACAAAACCCACGGACAACCCCCAGGGTCGGACAAAAACCCCGGGGTAGAACATAAAATGTGTGCAATTGGCAATCATCAGAACGGCGGTCCTAAGTGATGAATAGTAGTTGTTATAGTCGATCGAGTCGTCGAGAGGTCGGCGAGTCGACAAAGTCGATCGTCGTGCGAGCCAAGTCGATCGTAGCCGATCGTAGCCCACAACTCGATCGACTGCGTGGTATTAGAGTTAGACTATATAGTCATGTACGATAAAGCGCAGATAAAGCACACATTTGAGTCCAGTGTGCGAAAATACGAACAGCATTTTGGTGAAGTAGATATCTACATCAGGGACCAGGGTTCTCAAACTTTATTTTTATTGTAGGCCTACATGTAAGCTAATTTTGTATAACATGTAGCCTAATGGTCAGCTTTCTTTCTTTCTATTTTATATTATTTATTATGCAAGAGCGCACAGGTAAGGTAGGCCAAGTGGCGGGAAAGTTAGGCCTACTGCTGTGCGACTGACACCGGAGAGCGAGAGACAGAGACAGAGAGAGAGGCAGAGACAGGGACAGAGCGATTGAAGGAAGAATGTAGCCTACGCTAAGAGTGAGATGGGCTTTTGATAGGAGTGCAATTGTGTGGACGAGAATGGAGTAGCCTAAGAGTGATGAAAGATAGTCTTAACGTTGAGTGAACTTGATACTCGTGAAATATAGTCGTTAGCCTAACGGTACATTTAGGCTATGTATGTTTGCTATTGCTGGATTTTGAGGAACAAAACAGGCCTACGTGAATCTTATCGTTGTCTTCTGTAACGAAGTAAAGAACTGTAGACACTTAGCCTGACTTAGGCTATAGGCCTAACTAGAAATTAGCTACCCAGTATGAGAATTGTGGAAAAATAACTGGAAGGTTGGCCTATGATAAACTTGAAATTGGGGTATGAAAAACATACTTTAACATGGGGCTCTAAGAAAGACTGGGGGGGGTTAAACCCCCCCAACCCCCCGGCAATTCTCACCCTGTAGCTACCACAGTAAAGGTAATTAGGGATAGGCTTAGGCAACGCTGAACATTTGAAGAGACTGGACAGGCGTGAGGGAATAAGCACACATTTTTGTGACAGCGGTGGGATTAAATGGCTTGCATTATTTTACGTTCGCTAATTTAGCCCATCTCACTCTTAGCGTAGGCCTAAAAGCCCTACAATAGGCCTACATCCTTCCTTCAATCGCTCTGTCCCTCTCTCTGACCTCTCGCTCTCCGGCGTCGGTCGCACAGCAGTAACTTCCCCGCCACTCAGCCACCTGGCCTACCTTACCTGTACGCTCTTGCATAACAATTAGCTGACCATTATATGTTATAGGCCTACAAAATTAGCTTACAGTAGGCTAGGCCTACTTCCAAGTAAAAAAATCGAATCCATTCATTCATTCATTATTAGAATTTATATAGCGCCTCTTCAAGAAACTACTCAGAGGCGCTCCCAGCCCAGCCACGACCAAAGAAAAAAGATTTAAGAGACTTGAGAAATAAAGATTGACTGGTCAGATGGAGGAGATGGAGGTTTGAGGGGAGGTCATTCCAGATTGACGGTCCCACACATAGGCGTAGGAGGCGGGGGTCCAGAGGGGGCAAATGCCCCCCCAAATTTCGGGCAAGTCTGATTTTTCGGGCAAGCAGACCCGGAAAAAAAGTTTTTAAAAATGTTTTTACTTTTAAAATTTTTCCGGGTCTTCTTGCCCGAAAATTCAGACTTTCCCGAACAAAAAACCTTTCGGGCAAAAAGTAACGGGAAATTTCAGAAGATTTCGGCCGGATGACTAGAAAAAGGTCATCAGAATTTTCGGGCAAACGTAACGGAAATTTTTCTTAAGATTTCGGCCGGACGAAAAATATTTTTCGGGCAAAAGTCTCTTTTTTGCCCCCCAACGCTGTAATGTCCCCTACGCCTGACTCCCACAACCGAGAAGGCTCGGCGCTGTCTGGTAGCTAAGCGAGCCCGTGGAACAAGCAGTTGTCCCTTCGCAGCGGAGCGAAGGGCCCGACGCGCTTCAATGTCAGAGACAGGACGACAGAGGACGCGCAGATAAGATGGAGCACAACCAAGACTACATCGAGAAACAAGGGCAGCAATGCGGTAATTGATGCGTTGGGCTATTGGCAGCCAATGCAGCACATCACGCATGTAAGCAGAGACAGGCGAAAATTTAGGAATTCGTCCGATGAGTCGGGCAGCAGAGCGTAGAACCCGATCTAACCGTCCCAGAACCTCAAGGGGAAGGCCAACAAGGATTGAGCAGCAATGGTCAATACGACTAGTTACAAAGGCGTGAACAAGCACAACTAGCGCATCATGAGAGAGAGAGAGAGCGAGCAATCACACGGAGTTGACGAAGCTGATAATAACAGCTTCGAGCAACAAGGTTAACATGCTGGGTGAGACTGAGTTCACAGTCAAGGGTGACACCCAGGTCACGGACCGTGGAAGAGAAAGTAACATCCGGAAACAGTTGAGCTAGCAGAGGCAGGTCAATATTCTCAAGTTGCCGACGGCCGCCCAGCCAAATGAATTGCGTTTTACTGGGATTTAAGAGAAGCCGGTTTGACGCCATCCAAGAAGAAAGGACGTCAACAGTCAGGCACATCAGGCGCACAGTGTTAACTGAGTCAAATGGGCTAGAATGTATGTAAGCTTGAGTGTCATCAGCAAAGATTTGGTGAAGGAGCCCCTGGGACTCAAGTAGAGAACAGAGATCAGCCGTGTAGAGAAGATATAACAGAGGGCCAAGTACGAAGCCCTGAGGTACACCAAGGGGAGCAGGAACCCAGAGGGACCTAGAGGAACCAATAACCACACAGTTTGAGCGGTCGGATAAGAAGGAACGCAGCCGAATGATGGCGAACCCCCAGCAAAATCCGATCCGAAACAAAATGCCACTGCGAAGTACCCTTGCAGTGACAACTAAAGTCCATTTAATCATTGGTGACATCGTTTATGAGAGGCGTGTATAGGGAGAAAATTTAGTTTGAATCATATAATCGTATCAACAAATTAAGAAGTAAAATTGATACATTAGCCTACCTCTGGAAAAAAGCGCCAATCTGTAGTGCTGTGGGCTTGTCTAGAATAGCACATAATAAAAATATCTGATAAATATTTGTCAATTTCAAAATTTACCCTCATGTTTGTTTTTGATAGTAAGAATAGTTTAGAAACCAGTTTCACCCAGATATGACGTGCTGAAAGGAATCGCAAAATTTAAAGCTTGACCAGACATTAATCCTTCGGCCAATTCAGCTTTCCGCTAGTCGAGCTCTATAACGTGTACTTCGGGCTTAACGACACTTTTTCATATCGAAGATGATTAGTGTCGGAGGCAGAGTACAACCTCTCTCACTCCACGTTTATATTGTGACCGAGCCACCTGCAGTAAAGATTCGATAAATTAATCTCTGATAAACCAACCGACCGGGAATCGAACCCGGGCCGCCGGCGTGGTGAGCGGGCTACCAACCCACTCGGCCACTCAGGATTCAATGAGCTCTATAATAGGCCTTTAGCCCTATATAGGCTGAGAATTTCTGGCTTTTGGTACTTTCAGCCTTATACCTTAGGCCTATTTGTTTCAAAATTATAGTAATAGGTATAAACATAAATATGTTGCATACACTGTATAATATATTAAGTGAGTCTTATTACATGTTGTGAAAGAAGCAAAATGATGAATATCAATTCTATGACTATTTGGGGTCAATTCGGGACATGTAACGAAAAGAACCAATTCTGGGACTGACCCGGTGAATCCGAGACGGATGGCAGCCCTACATTTGAGCTATGCCTACTGCACTGTAAAAAATTAATGTAAATGTTACACAAGCCAATGCCTGTGTAATTTAAAAGGTTCTAACAGTCAAACACACAATTAGAGAAAGGCAAAGAAGATGGATAGGGCACACACTCAGAGGAGACTCGATGCTAAGAACAATCATAGAGGGGAAATTGGAGGGGAAAAGAACGAGAGGAAGACCAAGACAAAGACTGTTGGACTGGATGATGAAAGACGGTTATCAGAAGCTGAAAAAGAATGCACAGAACAGGGAAGATTGGAGACGTCAAACATTCGAACCTGCCTAAGGGCAGAGAACAGAAAGAAAGAAGAACAGTCAAAATACATGCTAAAATCACCCTATTAAACATAACACTATTTCGTTTGTGTTGAAAGTTTCTTCAAAAACACAAACATACACGCAGTTGGTAATGAAATACATATTACCACATGCTTGAAAACTTCAAGATATAAAGCGTCTACCAGTGCTTGGAAAACCTAAACAAACCAAACACTATGAACTAGCTCGGCTGTGTAAATGTTATGAAAGTAACTAAAGTGTTTTAAGCCAACTGAAGTACTGCAAGTGTACTAAAATATCTAAGTGAAGTCCGTCATACAATAGTGATCAAGAAAGAGACTAACACTGCCATCCAAATTTGCAATAGGTGAAAAACCAGGGCTGTATACGTGGGTATGGTGTATACTCACCTCACAAAGAATTCAATATGGGAAAAATGGGTGATAAATGAAATTACGAGCAGAAAATAGTGGAAAATCGCTGGAAGTGATGGTTTTGGACTGTCGTGGACGATGCGCAAAGGGGAAAAGTAAGAAGGAAAAAGGTGATGACTAAAAAAAGGTCGTCAGAAATTTTTCGGCCTGTACACACCTAAAAATTTACCAGTACAGTCCTGGTGAAAACTGACAAAACACCAAAAATGGCAAAGTAATTTTGACTGAACTTGCAAAAACTACTGGTGGAAAAAAGGTTTTAAGGAAATAAGTCCCATCAAACATATACACACATATGTCATGGTACCTGCAATCTACAGGCACCTGCTATGTAACTTGCAAACATCTTATTTAAGAACAAAGAAAAATTTCAAAACAGTATAAAATAACAATATGAACTAAAGATAATCCACAGGATTATGTAAATTACATTATTTTATGCAAATTAAAGATCATGGATTTCCTCTGCTAATTGCTTTCAAATCGGTTCAGTTCAAGCAGTTGAATGCATTGTAGATTTCAGTCAGGTGGCAGAATTCTGAAGACTTTAATGCAGTGCTGAAGGTAATTTGAGACATAGAGATATCCGTCAGTAGAGAGGTGAATATCAGAGGGACGAACTACATCCTTGCCTAAATCAAGACAACCATGAACCGTCCCATCTGGTGAAAAAACCTGCAATTAAACATCGAGGAACAGTGATGGACAATACCACAAAAATCACCTTTATTCTAGAATTCTATTTGTTACTTTTGAATCATAAATTAAATCAATCACATCAAATCCAACTGCTGGATCGCAATATGAACTGTTAACTACCACCAGTAAACTATAAACAGTTTGCAAAGTCCATAACAAAGTAAGTAAGCAAGTACACTACTATCAAGTTAGTAAAAAAACTAGCAAGTAAACTAATGAAATTATTTATAACCTTTAAAGATTAAGAAAAGTGAGTACTAAAATAAAATAAATGTCTTAAAAATGTGATTTTTAGTACTCCAGCACCAAACAAATTTAGCTGTGCTATTTCAAATAGGGAATTGTATAAAATTGGCATTCTGTCTTTTATAATTTCATGTTATCATAAAGTATCATATCATATATATTGGGGCGCGGTGGTCTAGTGGTGGCGTCGTTGCCTTGGAGCCGGAAGGTCCGAGGTTCGAATCCACCTCCCCGCGTAAGGACCTTGGGCAAGTCCTTCACTTACAATTGCTCAGCGCTTCGGCGTGAAACTCCGATGCAGTGTCCGCTCTGCATCGGGAGCGCCTCTGAGTAGAGAGAGCTTGAAGGGGTGCTATAACAAGTGCACATACAAACAAATACAAACAAATATATAGATTTATATGAGCATCTCATAGAATGACTCCAAGGTGGGAAAAGTGAGAGACTAATGGAGAAACCGAATCACTAGTTTTAAGAGTTAGTGACAAGGAAGGACATTACAAGTGGTGAATCACTACAGTAAACGTCTGGTGCTGAGCCAAGGTAGTCCTAGCACTAGGAACAAAAACATCAAGTTGATCACAGAGCACAAGGAACAAAATGTGGCTGCACATAATGGCTGTCACATCTAGTTGAAAATATATTTTGACAGTGCTCAGAGGTGGGTCTGGATGGATGTGCTCAGTGCTTGGGGGCCATAATTAGAAGAGCTTGTTTGAAGGCAAAGTACAAGACTTCAAGCATATAATTATGTAGACAACTAGACATATGTAGAAAGCAAGGGATTCGGGATACGAGCTTAGCTGAAGCAATTAAGACCAACTGAATTTATTATTATTATTCATCAAATAAATTTATAATATGCACAAGATCACACCGAAATGTGAATGTAATATATGATTACAAATCCAAAGGAACATAATGTATTCTAAGTAGATTGGTGTTGTTGATTCGTGAGATTGATTTTCACTGAACTTTCATTCAACTTGTAACATATTTTTACAAAATACCTACTGTTTCTAATGAATATTTTTACTTGATGCAATGTAACATTCTCCTCTCGTGAACAACTCAGCTAAAGATATTATTTCAAATAATATTAGTCATTACAATGTGGATTATGGTGCCAATGAACTGCATGGCAAAAATATAATTTTTGCCCAGTCCAATTTCCCATCCCTCAAAGTGTTAAATTTTTTATTCAGATTGATGAATATTTAAAGGTAACTCAACGAGTTAATAATTTATAGTAGCGTAAATTGCGCATTGTACGTAGATCATATACAGGGTAGGCCAAAAAAAGTAATCCCCTAGGCTTTTTGGTCAATATCTTGGCCAAAAATAGGAATTTTCAAATCCAGTTTCACAGTCTTGAAGGTTATTCATATCTACGTACAATAGCCAAATTTCATCGCCATATGTGAAACAAAACAAAAGTTATACCACTTTTAGTGAGGCAACCCACCGTTTTTTGACGATTCAAAAACGAAATGCAAAAAATTAGGTTTTTTGCTAATATCATGGCCAGAAGTAAGAATTTCGAAATGAAATTTTACAGGCTTAACCCTTTAATGCCGGAGGGTATAGAATTTCCTATACATTTTACTACCTTCTCGGCATTAAAGGTTTAAAGACAATTCATTTTTACACATGATGGCCAGATTTCATCAAAATATCTCAAACACAACACAAGTTATACCACTTTTAGTGAGGCCACCCGCCGTTTTTGACGATTCAAAAACGAAACGCAACAAAAAGTAGCAAAATCACGATTTTATTAAGTTAAGTCTCATGTAAAATATCTGTTGTCAAATGAACTTGGTAGTGCTTCACAACTTGTGTTCAATGTGCCCACCTCCAGTGTCAAAACTTCTTTTGAGTCTATTTGCAAAGTTCTTGATGGACCTCTGATTAATCTGATAGATTTCTTATTTACCAATTTGATTGTCATCTTGCTAAGTGACTTCTCAGTGACGTGCAGCTACGCTGGTACCCTGTTTCTTTTTTAAATAGTAATATAAATGACCATCCGGCAATATCAAGGCTCTTTGATAACAATTATTTGAGATGGAGACTTAATAAATTCGTGTTTTTGCTACTTTTTGCTGCTTTATGTCTTTGAATTGTCTAGTGGCCTCACTAAAAGTCGTATAACTTTTGTTGTGTTTGAAATATTTTGATGAAATCTGACCATCGTGTTTAGATATGAATTGTCTTTAAGCCTGAAAAATGTCATTTCGATATTCTTACCTATGGCCAAGATATTGACCAGAATAATTGAATTGATTTTTTGTTACTTTTTGTTGCGTCGGGTTTTTGAATCGTCAAAAAACGGTGGGTGGCCTCACTGAAAGTGGTGTAACTTTTGTTCTGTTTGAAATATTTGATTGAAATATGAACCATTGTACGTAAATATGAATTGCCTTTAAGACTGTAAAGTTTCATTTAAAAATTCGTATGTTTGGTCAAGGTATGGGCTAAAAGCCGTAGGGATTACTTTTTTTGGCCCACTCTGTAGATTAGATACACAGATGACAGGCTATATCAGTGGTTTCAAGCATGGGGCCGCATGCGACCCGCGGGCCCGATTAATGCGGCCCGCAACAGCCATTTGGTGTTTTATTTATTTAAAGTAATAAGTCTTAAAAACCGATTCTGCAGTTCTTTTACGATCTGAACCAAGGTTCAAAATGTTTTCTACTTCCTTTGCTTGGACATTGATCTGTCTTCTTCTTTAAGTTCTCTGCCCCTCGGCAGGTTTCAACTTCCAATGACGCCATTCTTCTCTCCGCTGTGTCTTCCTCTTCAGTTCGTTGTATGATCTGTAGGCCTATCCTACAGTCATCTATCCCAGTATCATCTGTATCGGTCTTCCTCTCATTCTTTTTCCTCCAATCTCCTCTCTATAATTTCTCTCAGGAGGGAGTCCCCTCTGAATATGTATCCAATCCAGTTCTTTTCCTTTCTCTTAAAGTTGTCATCAGTGATATTTTTTCTCCTACTCTTTGCAGCACCTCTTCATACGTCACTCGCTCCGTCCAGCTCACCTGTTCCATCCTTCTCCATATACACATCTCGACGGCTTCCAATCTCTGCACTATCCTCTTTCCTGATGGTCCACGTCTAAAACCCATACAGTACCACACTCCAAACCAGTACCACACTCCAAACCAGTACTTTGACAAGTCTCTTCTTTAGATCTTTGCACAACCCTCCTCTCATCAACTCTCCTCTTTTCGTGAACGTATTTTCCCCAAAACTATTCTTCGGTTTATATCACAATGGCATCTTGCATCTGTTATTATCATACTTCCCAAGTAGCAAAAAGCTCTTGACCTGTTCCACTTCCTATCCATTTATCTGCCCGCCTGACTCTCCGGACTTGACCTGCTGCCTATCGATTTTGCTTTGATTGAGCGCCTGTGAATAAGCTGGTTCCCGCGACTTCGCTTTTGTGGGCGCTGTAGAAATCTCAAGATTACGATTACGATTGTTATTTTCATTGCTATCTCCTCCTCCCCCACCACTTATCCTCATGACCTTTGTCTTTCTTATATTTATCTTCATGTTGTATTTTATTGAAGTCCTGTTTAGTTGATCCATCAATTTCTGCAGCCCCTCCTGTGTGGTCGCCAGCATTGCTTGGCGGTCAGCAAATCTTAGGGCTCTTTCGAGTATTTCACCCACTTTTACACCATCTACTGTCTGTTCCATTGCCTCTTGCATCAGTTCCTCTATGTATATGTTAAAGAGGAGTGGTGATAGCAGAATCTGTAACAGGAGATAATTATACAGATGCAGTTATAGTGACCATCAATGCGATACCATGCTTAAGCAGAAGTAGCCTCCTATACAACGAAGTTGTTATTCCGGTTTTCTACACAATTCTACCACAAGACAAAAAAATCCACAATCCCTGCACAATCATAATGGCAATGTTTGACAGTAGGCCTACCTACATAATTATGTGAACAGTCTTTCATCTCAAAGATGGACAATTGTCCTTGGCTGTGCTCCGTCATACTTGCGTGATCTGTGCTGTCCAGTCTCTGACGTTGCAGCGCGTCGTGTACTTCGCTCTTCGTCTAAAGGTGAGCTTCTGGTCCCGCGGGCTCGCTTGACTATCAGCGCCGTGCTTTCTCGGTCATGGGACCTACCGGCTGTAATGACCTCCCGGTTACGCTTCGCTCACTACTTGTGGTCCATCCGGCTGCGTTCTACAAGTCCCTCAATTTTTTTCTCTTTGTTCGTGGTTGGGCTGGGAGCGCCTCTGAGTAGTTTCTTGAAGGGGCGCTATATAAATGCTCTGAATGTCTCACAAATAGCCATTTGGAACCCGTACTCCGATTGTTCACATCTCAGAAGATAAACCTGACATCCATTGACGTTCTCGTAGCTGGGAAACATTGTCAGATGAGTAGTACTATTGCTACCCACTACAAGTTTAGTTTTAAGTATTGCTAAAATAAAGTGCTATTGATGCACTTCATATCATAGTGACGATGAGTTTATATATTGTATGTAGTATCATAATAAGAATAGTAACATGATGGAAAATATAGTATTACATAAATTTTACAGGATAATATCATCATTACAGCATTAGGCCTACATGCTATAATGATAGTTTTTCATGCGTGATATATTTTTATGTTGCAGTCCACGAGCCTTGCAAATTTTAAAATGTGGCCCACATGATGACTTGAGTTTGAGACCATTGGGCTATACTATGACTGAATGTTCATCTATATAAATAAAAATGAAACTTTCCAATAGTTCGTGACACAATCACGCCGAAAGTTACGCACCGATTGTTTTGAAAATATACCAAAACCTTCCATTCCAATAGCACCATGTCTTAAGATTTTTTTCCAGAAAAAAACGCAATCTTTTCCACAAAAAGTGAACTTTGCAATCCGTTCGACCGCCATTTGCAAATTCAACAAAACTGTCAGATTTCAGAAATGCATTGTCCCCAAACACAGCAGACGAAACAAGAATGAGGTCGCGTGATGTGACATCATAAGCGAGTCGCAAAAAGCGGCCTTTCATCATTATTGGGCTCTATCCGATGTCAGCAATGGACGGTGTGACGGAGGAAAGGAGTGGAGGGAGCGGGACGAAGAGGGTGGGGAGGGAGCGGAGGGGAGGGAGAAAGAGAGGGGGAGGTCTTTTCTGCCACAGCAACGCGTGGCTGGGTACAGCTAGTACTGAATAAGAATAATAATGTTTCTTGCAATTTTCTACATTCCTCAAATTATTAGTTGGTGCTATAATGTAATGTAATTAGTAATTTCTATAGTGCCACTCACAGCCTAGGCCATTCAGTAGCGTTCCCAGTGCGATAACACCTAGAAAAAAGGTCTTAAGAAGAGAGAGAGATGTGGATAACGATCCTGAAAGTAGAGTCCCACCCAGAGTGGAGGGAAGAGAATTCCACAAGGAGGGCCCAATGATGGTAAAGGATCGAGTTTGAGCAACAGCGGTCCTAGCTCGAGGAACAAACAAGTCAGCCTTGTCCAGAGAATGGAGAGGTCGATGAGAAGATGCAGGAAGAGAACGAATATACTATCACTGATAGACCAAAAAACTTTATTCTGCAGGGAGGGTGGGTAAAAAACGGCCAATTTCGGCGTTATGTAATTATGCAATGACCCCTTACAAGTTGTTGAGAGGCACCACAAGACATTTCCAGTTACTACGGAGTCTACTACTGTTGCTCAACAGTAGTGCTATGCTCAATTGCTTATCACTAAATTAATGAACACCCTCCATAATCCATAGTATTATACCTTACTCATTGAAACAGCATGGCAATTTAACATTGTCCAACGCCAAAAACTTTAACCAAGTTGAGACACCGGTAAATATTCTCTGATTGACACCAAACTTGGTCATCTTGTTATCAGTAACCAACCAAACAAATGCAAGGGGTGGGACATTGCAAATTTCAAACTTAAATTTTCATTGGCACCCTATACATGCGGATGTTCACAACTCTCACAAAGCTCATGGGTTTACGGCCCACTGGTATTGTACCTGGTATTGTATCATTACAAGAAGTCTCTCTTCAACTAGAGAGATCAGCCATGAGACTTGAGAAAGAAAGGAAGATGGGCCGAATTAACATATCTAATGGCCCCATTCAGTAAAACTATGGGGTCCAGTTCCACAGAATTGCAATAATAGGGTGCATAAAACATGTTTTATTCAACGAAAGAATTTTAAGCAATGCCAACAGGTTGTAAATCATGTTTCTCTTCAACAAAATTGTATTACCCCACACAGCTCGAGAATAATATTAGATCTAATGTTTCAGGTTTTAAAATGGGAATGATAATGACATGGTTAACACTATGTAAGACAAATTTATAAAGTACACCTCCAGTTACACAAAATAATGGCAATGGTTTGATTAATGAATTGAGCATAACTTTTAATTTGCAAAACGTTCAACTTTACAAACCAATTAACATATATTTTCATGGTAACATGAACTCGTAGCAATTCGTACAAAGAACCAGTGTAGGTCATACAGTAGGCCTACTGTAACAGCAGTGATCTCAAACTCAAGTCAGCAAGTGGGCCACATTTTGAAATTTACAGGGGCTCGTGGGCCGCAACATAATAATAATTATAGGTTTATAATAATATTCGGGACCAGTGGCGGTGCCAGGGATGGGCTAAGGGGGGGCTAAGCCCCCCCAAACGTGGCTCAGCCCCCCCAAAGCAAAAAGCTGAAAATGTCTAAAACGGCTTACTTCGAAATAAGGAAACTAGACAATGACCAACGGCAACAAAATCAACTATATTATCATAGTGTAGATGCTTATGCCATTGGCGGCACCAGGGGAGGGTTTAGGGGGCTAAGCCCCTAAATGTGACTCAGCCTCATCCCAAAGCAAAAAGCAATGAATGTCCATGTATCGGCTTAAAAGTTATTATTATCATTATCTTATTTTCGGACCTCAACTGCAGCGGACGGTCATACATCGACTCACATGTGAGACATCAATTATGACTGGGCTCGACTCCCGGACATCGACTCTATCTGCGACTCAACACTAGCATGCATACAGTCCTCTTATTTATACCCTAATGGAGCTGCAGGGAACAGAGGGTTGAGGTCCGGGCCGGCATGGCGAAGGAAAGGAGCAGAGATCCGCGATGGCGGGGCAGGAGGTTGAGGTACCGACCGGTCTGAGGTCAGAACCGGTCTGGCGGAGGAAAGAGGCAGAGATCCTTGAGCATGGTGGTGAGGTACCGACCGGTCTGAGGTCCGGACGGGTCTAGAAGAGGGAAGAGGACTGGAGGGTTTGAACTGGCGGGGAAGGGGCTGAGATCCGGACCAGTCTGAGCCCGGCCTAGCGGGGGAAAGGTGGCTGGAGGTTCGAGGCGGCGGGTGGAAGGGGCTGAGGTCTGCCCGAGAGGGGGGGCAAGGGGACTGAGGTCCGGGCTGGCGGAGAAAGGGGGCTAAGTTTGGCCCGGTGTGAGTCCGGGCTGGCGGAGGAAGGGGGGCTAAGGTTCGGCCCGATGTGAGTCCGGGCTGTCGGAGAAAGAGTGCTGAGGTTTGGCCCCGTGTGAGTCCTGGCTGGCGGAGAAAGGGGGCTGAGGTTTGGCCCGGTGTGAGTACGGGCTGGCGGAGAAAGGGGGCTGAGGTTTGGCCCGGTGTGAGTCCGGGCTGGCAGGAGAAGGGTGTTGAGTCCGGGTGGGCGGAGGAAGGGTCTGATTTTCACAAGGACAGCAATTTTGAATTTCACTACAATAGCGCGTCGATGCTTATGCAAATAAGAATGCGCCGCAGACCGTGATGAGGTTATGTACACCATGTTTGGCCCGCCGGCCTCCTGAGGGGCTTTGCCGGTAGTTCTACACAACTATACATTGGGAAATGAGGTGTTCATTTATCATTTTGCAACAGCAGAAGGGGCTGAAGACTTGGGGGCCAAGGGACGGTCCACGAGACTCCGAAGTTTGTGGTTGTGAACGGAGGTGCTGTTCTCCCCAATATTTCATAAATAGGCCTATCTCAGAAGTGTCATTGTAAATTTCTAGAGTGTTATCTACTGTTTATCCATCATGAACAATTTTTGCTAGGACGAGAGGAAAACTGGTATACCTTTGCAGTGTGGAATTCGATAATTTATACAACGTGGATGGAGGAACATTATTGAACTCATAAACCATTTCTTTCAGCAATGAAATAATTATGAGAAATTTGTTGAGATGATATCCAAAAATTTAAACAATGACCTACAAGGGGGACACTTTTGAAGTCATAATCCCCGACTTTCTGCATTGAAATGATGAGCCATTTAGTAAAAATGACAGCCCAAAATGCTATTATTGCAATGTGGAAATTCAAACTTTTTTCATGACTTTCTCGTTCATAAATAGTTAGCAAACGAGAGCCTGAAACGTGCTCCTGTCGAGGTCAATAGCGAAAAACGTGCTGGTTTCTGAGGCTCCGCCCCAGGCCCCGCTGGGGAAGCTTACGACACTCCCCCAGACCTCCTAGTCGGTATGAACTTCGTGCATTCGGCATTTGCAGCTTCGCGTCTCCAGCGCATGCAAAATTACCGCCCTTAAGGAAATTGTTCTGCTTGCGTCCCTGGGAGGAAGGGCCTGAGTTTCATCCCCCCCCCCCAAAAACTGAAATCCTGCGCGCCGCCACTGGTTGTATCCGTAAAACTCCCTACATATGACATGCCCCTGTGGCTTTTCTATATAGTAGACCTACCCATATGACAGTATACTTATAAACTTGTTAGGCTATAGGGCCTATAGGCCTACACTTTTAACTTTTGTGATTATAGTAAAGACTAAGCCCATTACCTTTACAATAAAATTTTGACATTCTTATACTGGTAGCTAGTTTGCGACTCTGCAAAACGACTTCTTATTTAGGTTTTCATGATTTTATCGTCCATAAATAGCTGGCAAAAAAGAGCATAAAAAGGGCTCAAGTTGAGGTCAACAGAGCTAAAAATGCGTTGGCGGCTGGGGCTCCGCCCCAGACCCCACTGGGGGAGCTTGCGACGCTCCCCCAGACCCCCTAGTCGGTATGGCTTCGTGCCTTCGGCACTCGCAGCATCGCGCCTTCGGCGCTTTAGAAAAACGCTGTAGGTGGGCTTAGGGCTTCAGCCCCCCCAAACCTGAAATCCTGGCACCGCCACTGTTCGGGACATGAAATTAATCATTGCAGCGTAGCATACAATGCTGTGAGAATGATAGGCATACTTGTAACCCTGTAAAATTTACATGATATTAGATTTTTAGTGTAACTATAATAATGGTGCCATATAAAAAAATTGAGCCTACAACAATAACACGTTTAGTAATGCCTACGGTAGTGCTGCACAGCTCTAAACTTTAAGGTAAGCCTATTATATCATGAGTTGTCTCAGAGGCAATGCTTAAGTATGGTTAGCGTTATTCATCTGACGTTTCCCAATTATAAGAGCATCAATGATTGGTTTTGTCTTCTGAGATGCTATCAATCATACCGTACAGCTTAAAAATTTTCATCAATAATTCTTTGAGACTTATTATTCTTTAATAATGACAAAAACTGCTCACATAACACGCTATTAGGCCCTATGCGTGTTGCAGCCATGTGCAGCTTTGAGAATCAAATAAAATTTGTCTTGTACATGGTAGCGGGGTGTGGAATCACAGTATTCCACACCCCTCTACCACGTACAAGACAAATTTTTATTAGATATCTATACTGTGGTATAGAATGCTGGAATCACAACTTTCTGCTTCAGCATTGCATCGCATTGGTCAACTAATAACGCCATCTGCTGTTGCAGATTCAATGTCCGCAGCAAAAAGTAGTAGAAAACAGTTTTAACCTTGGTTCGCCTCTCAAAAGAACTACAACATTGGTTTTAACCCATTTTTCTCTTTAAAATCCCCAAAACCAGATGTCTTTCACGAGCCGCATTAATCGGGTCCGCGGGCCGCATGCGGCCCGCGCGTTCGAGACCCCTGGCCTACAGTGACTGCAATAAAATGATGATGACAATCAGATGACATCCATTTAATACCACTCGAGTTCCCATCAGCTGAAGCAGTGTATGGATGTATGAGAACTGTTATAGCGTCCCTTATATATATTTCTACTCAGAGGTGCTCCAGACTACAGTGCAGACACCAAATTGGAGTTTCACGCTGAAGTGCATGAGCAATTGCAAGTGAAGGACTTGCTCAGAGTCCCTATGCGGCGGCTTGAGGTGGATCTGAACCCACAATTTTCCAGCTCCAAGGCACCGATCATAGACCACCGCAATATAGGTTCTCCATGCATTTTTAAAAATCTTTTTTAAAGATAAATCTACCTGATAATAAAAGCCCCAATAGGGACCTACAGTACTACACATGTGTAAAATGAGCAGTGCTTAACAACTTCATCCCATTTTGCTAATTTTAACTACTAGACTAAACAAACAATTAAAAATATGGATTTTGTTTCTTTTGCATCTATGGGGCCATAAAATGTGGGGGGGGGGCGCGACAGGCCTTACACGTTGAACATGCTTTAATCCGGTCTTGAAAAGAAGATAACACATGAAAAGTGCAGATAACTGACTGGTCAATCCACAATTTTACATAGCCAGGTTTCCAAAGAAAAAGCATGACCACTATATATTGTTGAGTGCATCTTTGGTGATCATTTAACATTCGACACAGTCGACCACGACATCTTGATGCAGCGACTGTCTGGTTCATTTGGGATAAAGGACAGAGCGCTTAGTTGGCTTGAATCCTACATAAGAGGACGCACCCAATCAGTCTATTTGGCAGGAGGGGAGACGGAACCCAGGCTGGTCACCTGCGGTGTTCCACAAGGATCAGTGCTCGGGCCTCTCCTCTTTGTACTGTATACGGCCGACTTGGAGAGGATTATAGAAGTACATGGATTGCTTCACCACTGCTATGCGGACGATACACAGCTTTACTTTTTCTGCAAACCATCACAAACAGCAGAACTGAAACAGAGAGTGCTGCTGTGTATTGAACAAATTTCGGAGTGGATGGCATCCAACCGTCTAAAGCTCAATCCCTCCAAGACAGAGTTCATATGGTGCACTACCTTCAGACGCCGCCATCTACTTGATGGCAGTGCGTTCAACATCGGTGATTCAGAAGTCGACCCAGCTGACACCATTCGCAACCTTGGAGTTCAATTCGACAGCTGTTTGACCATGACGGCCCACGTGAGTCAACTTATTCGAGGTTGTTTCTACCAACTGCGACGAATCAAAACCATCCGCAGATTCGTCCCAACCTCAACGGCCGTCATATTAGTCAACAGCTTCATCGTCTCCAGGGTTGACTATTGCAACAGTGTACTGGCGGGTCTTCCGGCTTGTCAGCTGGAGCGGATCCAGTCGGTGCTCAACTCCGCTGCACGCATTATATACGGTCGCACACCATCCGATCATTTGACTGACCTGCTGCGTGACAACCTGCACTGGCTGCGTGTCCCCAGCGAATTCAATACAAGCTCTGCCTAATTACATACAAGTCATTACACAACCTCATGCCTGAATACATCGCGGATTTCTGCATTCCAATCACAGACAATAGGTTAAGATTGTCGGTGAGGGGCCTGCTGCATGTCCCACGGTCAACCACGAGGTTTGGTGAAAGCTCGTTCTCTGTGTCGTGACCAACTGCATGGAACAGTCTTCCTGCCCACGTGAAGATGGCACCATCTCTGGAGACATTTAAATCCAGTCTCAAAACTCACCTATTCAAACAATCGTTTATTTATTGACAGTAACATGTTATCCCGTGTACAGCGCCCTTTCCTTCGGCCTCGGCCGAGCTACGGCGCTATATAAATCGTCTTATTTATTGACAGAGCCTCAACTAAACACTGCATAGGCAGAGACCTAGTCCTAGCTTTGAGGGAAATGAACGAATTTCCACACTGCAATGGTAACATTTTAGGCTGTCATTTTAACGAAAGTGCTCATTATAATTTCAGTGCTGATGATTATAGTTTAAGACTTCAAAAGTGTTCCCCTCCCAATGTTTAAAATTTGTTTAATTTCCACACTGTAACGGTAAAATTTTAAGCTGTTATCTAAAAAAATTCTCATTTTTCCATGCTGATAGTCATGGCTTAAGTCTTTAATAAATGTCCCATCCCCAATTGCTCAAATTTTTAAATTTCCACTGTAATGATAGCATTTTAAGCTGTAATTTTTAAGTATTTGCTCTCTTTTCAAAGCTGATAGTCATGGTTTAAGACAGGGGTCTCAAACACGCGGCCCGAGGGCCGCATGCGGCCCGCGGACCCGAATAATGCGGCCCGCGAGAGCCATCTGGTTTTTATTTATTTTTTTACATTTAAAGAAATAAATTGGTTAAAAACTGCATTCTGCTGATCTTTTGCGATTTGAACCAAGGTTCAAACTGTTTTCTTCTATGTTTCGCTCTTGTAGATAGCATAGACGTATGAAGCGGGGGTCCAGAGCTTCATTTTGGGAAACTCTGTTTTTCGGGAAAGGCAGACCCGGATAAATTTGCAAAAAAGCTAGAAATAGTATTTTTCACACGATTTCAACCCGATGGCTAGGCCTACACAAAGGTCCTCAACTTTTTTGTCTGGAAAATTAGTATTTTCCACCACGAGATTTATTTTTTGGCCAGAAGTAATATCTTAGCGCCCCCCCCCTACCCCCACTGCTGAAATCTCCCGTACGCCAATGGTAGGTAGGATAGGCCTAATAGGTTTACTAAATGTGCTATTGATGCTCTTCATAGACCCTATTATCTTTGTGACTCTGAGTTTTCAATTTTGTGTAAGACTTAGAGTACCTACCATTATGGTTAGGCCTATACTGAAAGTATAATATTAACCTAAGTGATTTTACAGGATTATATCATTATTACTGCATTGTAACCCTTACCCCATATAAGGCGTAAAAAAAATGTTGTGTTTCCGGTAACCCGACCGACCCATTTTTACGGCCGCGACCCAAATTTTTTTTTAAAATTTAACTTTTTTTTTTTTTCAAAATTTTTTTTCTAAAATTTTAAAACTTTTTAAAAAAAACATTTGCATTGACATAACAGAAAAGACGTCAACAAAATGAAATTAATAGGACTGTTTCTAAAGCAGTTTTAGGTGCAGACAGTCGGGAAATAGGCAGTTTATACGTGCTTAGAACACGTACTTTGTTGCAGTGTGCAAAAAAGACTAGTGCGGTATACTTTTTCGGATAGTACCTGCATAAAAATATTTTACGAAATAAAAATATTTTCCGACCTACCTACCCAATTTTTTTTAGCTATGTTACCGGAAACACAACATTTTTTTTAGGCCTAAATAGTTTAACTTGCAAGACAGAATTTTATGTTGCGGCCCGCAAGACACTGTAATTTTTCAAATTTGGCCCACATGATGATTTGAGTTTGAGACCCCTGGTTTAAGACTTCAGAGTATCGTCTCCCAATTGCTTACACTTTTTTTTATTCATACACTATAACCATTGCTCCACCAAAAACTTTCAGGAACCGTCCCCTGTCCGTCCTAAATGTCTGCCCTAAGTAATCTCCGACAATAAGCTATGTCAACATATAACAATGACCAACCTGTATTCTATTATTTCTGCTGTCAGCAATCAGAAGCATACCACTTGAATCTTTTGTGATTCCGGAGGGCTCATTGAACTCGCCAATCTGCTTGCCAAAATGACCAAATGCACCAACTGCATTTCCGTGAATGTCAGATATGTGAACAACGCTTTTACCTGAGCAATAACAGCACAAACAGAAAACATGATTCAATAAAGATTGTTATCGTCTTCATAGTAAAATGTCTCTATTTTTTTGTGAAGTGCAAGTCAGCACCTGAATTTTTATAACAACTAGAACATACTTAACAAAGGTGCTACTCATTGGCCTAACTCATATAAATTTTAAATTAATGACAAATTCACCTAAACCCCATCAGCATCAGAACAACTGAAACAGTAGAAGTCATCCAACATGTTATCCAGCCAAAAGAAGACAAGGTGATGCAGGATCCTTGGTTTGGCAGTTAGGAAGAATTATTAATTCATTCATTCAAGAATTTATATAGCGCTTTTTCAAGGAACTACTCAGAAGCGCTCCCGACTCTAGCACGGCAAAAAAGACAATAATCGTAATCGTAATCTTGAGACTTCTACAGCGCACACAAAAGCGAAGTCGCGAGAACCAGCTTATTCACAGGCGCTTAATCAAAAAAAATCGGTAGGCAGTGGGTCAAGTCCGGAGAGTCAGGCAGGCAGACAGATGGACGGCTAAGGTGGGTGATGTTTAGAGTTGAAATGATGAGGGATGTGAGGAGAATCGGAAGAATCAGGATAGGATTTGCAGAAGAGCAATGTTTTCAGTTTTGAGTGAAAGACCTATGGGGAGATAGCGAGAGGCGGAGTTTTGGTGAGCTCGTGTGATGGGTCGGAAATTTGCCGTAGTGCTGGCACAAGTTTGTTCCAAAGAGGTGGAACGGCAATGGCTATGGAGCGGTTTGCGAATTTCAGCGATGAAGTGATGGGAGGGCGAAGCAGTGTATTGGAGTACGAGTAGCGTGTTGAACAAAGTGGCTGTATGGTGAACAATTGACGAAGGTAGAACGGCTGGGATGATTGGAGTGTATTGTAAGTGAGTGAGAGGACTTTGTATTCGATGCGTTCAGGTATTTTGAGCCAGTGAAGTGATTTCAGGACAGGAGTGATGTGGCGACGTTTGGGGGTTTTCGTAACTGCACGGGCGAGGGCATTCTGGATAGCTTCGAGGTGGTTAATTTGGGTTGTATCAATGTTTTGGAAGAGAGAGTTACAGTAATCAAGTTTCGCATGAACTATAGATGTGGCTATTGTGGAATCTGTGGATGCAGTTTTAAAGTCGAGCAAAGGTCGGATTCTGCGGAGATCTCGTATGTGCATGAAACAAGTGCGGGAAAGTTGGGTTATGTGGTCGGAGAAGCTAAGATGCTGGTCAAAGATAACATCTAGGTTTCGGACAGGAGAATTTGCAATGGAAGTGTGGTTGGAAGAAGAGTCAGAGTTGAAGGAAATAGAGGGATCTGGAATTTTCTTGAGTTGTTCTCTGAGTCCTATTAGTATAAATTCAGTCTTGGAAGGGTTCAAACACAGGAGATTTGAGGTCATCCAAGAGTTAATTTGGGTGATCACACAGAGAAGATTATTTATGGAGTCAGAGAAGCTACTTGGAGAGAAAGAGATGAATAATTTGGTGTCGTCAGCATATAGATGATGGTCGACTGTGGATGTATTTATGAGTGAACTGAGTAGAGTGGTGTAGAGTATGAACAAGAGGGGTCCGAGGACAGATCCTTGCGGAACAACCCCAGGAAGTAGACACAGCTCCTGTGAGAGTCCATTTCAGATCACTGGGCCGATCACAGAAAAGGCTCAGTTCTGTATTGTTTCAGTTCATGCGAAAGGGAGCAAGAGCACTCCCTTCTGTGCAGAATGGAGGGGACGGTGGCCTAGAGTAGCCGTGGAGCAACAAAGTTCTCGCAAGTAGCCAGGAGCAATTCCAAAGCTTGCATTGCCTAATTATAACTAGAGCAGCTATCCTATATTCAATGCGCTGCCGTCTGCCAAGTAGGAAGCCAGGGTAATTAATGTCTTCAGCATATAGCTGTATACATGATAAAATTTAGGGATTATTATGCAATGCGCAGGGTTAGGTTTATCCGCAAGTCAGGAGCTTGAATAGAACAACTATTCCCAGAAGTTAAGCAGAAGATGGAGCTGAAGGGTAGAGTCTTACTGTAAATTGGAAACAATAACTTACGAATGGATGAAATAGACAACATCATAACCAAATATGAAGGAATGGTCAAATAAAATGAGTGAAGGATGACCAACAAATGGACGTTGTGGTGTTGGGCATTCTGCCTAGGCAGAACATCAGAGATGTCCTGGAAAGCAAAAGAGTGGAAATCAACACAAGACCGAGGGAGATGTGTAAGAAGGAGAGGAGGTCAGATACTGGGAGGTTGAACCCTTGGAAAGGTGGGTATCTGAGGAGGGATGGTCTACATCTGAATGCCTGTACAAAACAAGTGTTCATGATGATGATGAGACTTTAATAAACCTGGTGGGATTACAGTTACTGGAGTAAACAGACTCGATAACTGACACACAAATAAATGCAAAAAGCAAAGTGTAATGAGGCTAGCAGTACTTAGTGAAAACTGGAGAGATAATAAAACTAGACATAGCAAAAATATTGAAGTGTGTGTTTTGCAAATGCAAGTAGCATACAAGTATAAGAAAAAGAGCAGAGTTGGAATTGGATGCAGGCAAGGAGACAGGTCAAGGACAGCGAACTAGCTGTAGACGAATACCGAATAGTTCATGCCAATCATAATCTACACAATTAGTCCAGGAAATCTAGCTCAAATATGTGGTGAACCTGGGCAAAATTGCAACAGAAGCTTTTAAGACGGTTTCCTGCTCAGAATTTTCTGCTGAATAACATATCCAAAATCCGACAAAATCCGACCATGGGGTCACCCCCCAAAATGGGGGTCAAAATATAATGGGTTTCCGTGCTTTTTTATATTGAATATCGGGCTGCTAGTACAGCGGCCTGATTAAAAATTGTTCACTTTGGGATACAAGCATAAAATTTGGTACATTTCACGAACATGCCATAAGAAAAAGATTTCGCTATAGGGTCATCGCATATTTGACCCCTGGCCCCAATGGCAGCCATTTTTCAAAATGGCCCCCGGTTTACAGATTTTAAATTATCTCAGCTTCCAGTACACTTAGAATCATCATCTTGGTGTCTAAACATACATAGTTAGGGACGAGGATTCCATCAGAGCCATTGCAAATGTTCCCACCGGCTTTAATGGCGGCCATTTTCCAAAATGGCCGACCGAAAATCGGAATATTCAATATCTCAGCTTCCAGTACACCTAGAAACGTCATCTTGGTGTCTAAACACACATATTTAGGGGCGAGGATTTCAATAGAGCCATTTAAAATGTTCCTTAGGGCGTCATTTGCGGCCATTTTCCAAAATGGCCGCCCAAAATACGGATTTTTCAATATCTCAGCTGCCAGTACACCTAGAAACGTCATCCTATAGTGTATAAACAATAAACATACATAGTTAGAGGGCGAGGATTCCAACAGAGCCTTTGAAAATACTTCCTACGGCTTCAATGGCGGCCATTTTCCAAAATGGCCAATCGATATTCGGAATTTTCAATATCTCTACCATCGTCTGCAAGACCTGCTTGTCTTGGATACCAGGGATCTGGTCGATCGTGCAGTCATAAACACCATGTGTAACCTCGAGAAAAATGGACAAGAGCAGCAAGAAACACCTATCAAGGAATGTCTTATTTATCAAATTCGGCCTGTCAATGATCCAATAAAAAGAAATAATTCCCCTCTCGTCAGTCGTCCACCTGTAAGGGACAAGTCACGAGCAAAACAACATTTGTAATCTGTGAAGGACTGTTCACTATTCTCCAGGTTGTACATTTCCTGTCATACACGAGAAGGAGACCTGGACGGATTTTGCGCACGAGAACCAGGCATGCCCACCATCAACATACTGAAACCTGGCAATGTATGCAACTTTTCAGAGTAGGCCTATGCCTCCCACATTTTCCTGCCGTGGATCACAAAACAGCTAGAGCATGTGCCTAGAGTAGATGTTATATGGAATGAATATGAGGTGGCTGCTTGAAGACAAACATGTAGCAGCTGAGCATTGATGAGCTGTGGATTGGCTTTTCCTCAGACAAATACTTCAGATACCTATATACCAACCCACGAAATGGTGCATGCCCTCGGTCCAGAAAAATGTGTAGCCGTGCCCTGCCAACACGTATTCAGCGGATGTGACACAGTATCATCCTTTGCTGGCCGCTGAAAAAGGACTGTCTGGGACATTTGGAAGACATTCAGCAAAGACACCTCGTCTTCTGAACTTTAGTATCAACTTCCAGCTCTGATTATGATCAGCTTGATGTAATTGAGCGTTTTGTGGTTCTGCTGTACGACTGTGCCAGTGGTGAGGAGAAGGGGAACGAGGCAAGGAACCAACTGTTTGTACAGAAAGACAGCCCTATATGATGGCTTTCCACCAGCTCAAGCTGCTCTGGTGGGACACACAGCGAAAGCTGCCTACTGTAACAGGCAGATCACGTTTGGGCACAGATGTTCATAGCTGATTCTAAACTACCTTGTCCTGGTCAATGGGAGTTGTTGCAAACGAATGAAGGTGTCTGGGACAAGAAGTGGACAAAACGTCCCGAAGCGTCTCGTGCCTGTCGTGAACTGCTCAGACGTGACCATGAGAAGGGATGTAGGGACAATGCAAGTGTGTTGAAGCTTATCTTCAGTGTACTGGTCAGTGGTCTCTGTCTCAGTAGAGGCCTATATGATACCGTGAATGACATAGATGATGTATGATTCTGTGATCAGTACTTTGTCTGGTTAAAGGTTCCCAAATGCCGACTTAAATATGTCATGATACACATTTACGAGAACACCAGTAATCTCTTGAATTGCATTTAGTCTAAAACTTGTTTTATTGCTTAATGAACATGAACACAATCAGAAGTTTCAGAAATAGTGTGATTTAACAAATAGCTTGGGTTATCCTATATTTATACTTGATGCAACATGAGCCGGCCCAAAACAGCTAATTTTCTAGTAAACAAGACATTTCTACCTTGTTGCATCATTGACGTCTTTGGCTGCAAATCTTGTGAACAGAACCGTTTGTATTTAATTTCGCTGGATTTGGAGCATTTAATTATGATAGTGTAGACCCCATCATGACGATTCTAAGTGTACTGGAAGCTGAGATATTGAAAAATCCGTATTTTGGTCGGCCATTTTGGAAAATGGCTGCAAATGACGCCCTGGGGAACATTTGCAATGGCTCTGTTGAAATCCTCGCCCCTAAATATGTGTGTTTAGACACCAAGATGACGTTTCTAGGTGTACTGGAAGCTGAGATATTGAATATTCCGATTTTCGGTCGGCCATTTTGGAAAATGGCCGCGATTAAAGCCGGTGGGAACATTTGCAATGGCTCTGATGGAATCCTCGTCCCTAACTATGTATGTTTAGACACCAAGATGACGATTCTAAGTGTACTGGAAGCTGAGATAATTTAAAATCTGTAAACCGGGGGCCATTTTGAAAAATGGCTGCCATTGGGGCCAGGGGTCAAATATGCGATGACCCTATAGCGAAATCTTTTTCTTATGGCATGTTCGTGAAATGTACCAAATTTTATGCTTGTATCCCAAAGTGAACAATTTTTAATCAGGCCGCTGTGCTAGCAGCCCGATATTCAATGTAAAAAAGCACGGAAACCCAT
The DNA here is from genome assembly GCA_945859605.1 of Lumbricus rubellus. Lineage (NCBI taxonomy): Eukaryota > Metazoa > Annelida > Clitellata > Crassiclitellata > Lumbricidae > Lumbricus > Lumbricus rubellus. The sequence continues at coordinate 31,585,007 of OX243818.1, forward strand.
TATATTTTGACCCCCATTTTGGGGGGTGACCCCATGGTCGGATTTTGTCGGATTTTGGATATGTTATTCAGCAAAAAATTCTGAGCAGGAAACCGTCTTAAAAGCTTCTGTTGCAATTTTGCCCAGGTGAAACTGTAAATACCCTGGACTAAATACTCAGCTGGTCATAAGTGGTGACCTAAATCTAAACCTAGAACAGTGCTGTCCAGCTTGCAGCCTGTGGCATGATTTCAAGTGGCCAGAGCTCACTAAATTTTGCACTCTGTGTAGAATGAAGTAAAGTACAAAGTCTGTGGCCAACTTGAACGTTTATTTTTTATTGATATTGTAACGCCGTAGCGGTTGCAGTGTTTGGAGATCTATAGCAGTACTCCTTGAAGGTAGCTATCCAATCCACGGCAACCATTACAATGCCCAAAAAATTAAGCGTAACCCAATCCGACATCTAGGTCAGGTCATAATCTCTTCTTTCTATCCCTGACAAACTGCAGAATGATTACAGGAACAGGTTATACGAAATATGGCCCACTATAGCACGACACGCAGGTCGGCTTTACAGCAATGGGTTTGGTAGCTTTTAATCTTTTTTTATTAAACTGTCATTTCTAGCGCGCCTAAACAAAATAGAAATCTTGCACGAAAGCGCGCTACAGAAAACTAATTTTTAAAATGTATTTAAGGATTTATATAGCGCCTCTCGAAGAATAACTATGCAGAGGGCACATAGTAGGAAACATACGCCCTATCTAAAGCTTCAGATGTTAGAGTTATCATCACGACAGAGATACGATCACACCTAAGGCCAGTGAGGATGAATTGCAGTAGCCAATATAAAAATTAAGCATGAATCAAGGTAGTGAAGATGGAGGAGGAGACAGAACAATGAATAACTTGAGATGTCTTAAATGAAAATAAGAGGAGCTTTTCATATTGGAAATGTCCTCAGTAAAGGTAAGTGAGTTATCAAGTACAACACTCAGATAGAAGGAAAACAGCGGAAAATAAATTTCAAAGAGCAGAAATAGAACAATCTTCTGGAGCTAGTGGAGGGTACCTACCCAGATAAATTGAGTCTTTGAAGTAGTAAATGAAAGGTGATTAGAGGACATCCAATAATGGAGATGATTAGTCAGAGATTCAATAAACCCAACTAAAAGCAACTGGAAAGATGGGGATCATGGACAAATGCCCGAATATCAGCAGCAAGCACCACAAAGAATAAAATAAAAGAGGCCCAAGAACCGAGCCTTGAGGAACACCCAGTTTAACCTGGACTCGTTGGACTCAGGAGTCACCAGTAATAATCATCTGGGTTCTTTCAGAAAGGTATCACCAACATAATAATGAAGAATTTTTTCTTTGGTAAATAGGCCCCAATAGCGAGATCACTCCCTTCGGGTAGCCTATTGCTCCCTACATTTTACAGTAATGATTGTACATTAAGCTTTACCATCGCAATTGTTAACTGCAATTAACCACTTTGTGTACTATTATGAATGCATAATTGTCTGTTTGATATTCTTGGGATCAAGTTGAAGTTGAACAAAAGGGGGAAGGCCCTTAATTCCATAGGAGGTCTCGTAACGCTTGAGAAGAATATCATGATCAACCAAATCAATGCTGAAAAGACATCATCAAGAGACAAAAAAGTAAGCTCAGACCTATCAACAGAAAAATAGATTTCAGTAGTGAAAGGAGAGCAGTCTCAGTGGAATGATGGGCCATTAAACCAGACTGATTTGCAGGGAGGAGTGCTCAAGGTAAGGAAGAAACTGCAGAGAGTGGAGTCTTACAAAGAAAGGAGAGATTTGAGATAGGCCGTTAGCATTGGTTTTGCCCATCACCCGTATAATCTATAAAATTAATGACTTATGCACACATCTACAGACACAATCAAATGGATTATGGGAGAAAGAAGTGCAATTTTCTCCCATACACGTTTGGCCATGATAAAAGTTCTCCATGCATACACATTCAAGGTCCTATCAACCAGTTATAAAATTTTATGAGTGAGCTATTCGGTTGGTCCCACAGCTGGTGGCATGGAAGAGGCAAATACATATCTTCAACCGTTGCTCTTTCCTTTCATGTAGGAAATTGTCACACATGACGACAACATTTTCAAAAGAAAAATTTCAAAGTAAAATTGAACAGTACCAAGATCTACAATAAAGACATTTTCATCCACACATTCCAGGAAGCGACATTTTGACCCAGATTTTGATACCATGCTCATCAAAGGTTGAAATCCATTACATTCCAGCAACTTGCCATCTTGAGTAAACACACACAGTCTTGGCTGCTGCCGTCCATGATCAAACAAAACCAAATGGCCATCTTTATTAAATGCCAAACCTAGAACAGATCAATATAGCATCAATATTAACTTTTTATGTGTTGAAAGAATTCACAAAGTTAAAACTTTCGGGCATCCTTCGTATAATATGTACAACATTATGCAGAATTGTTTTCAACTATGTCTCTGTCAACTGCAACAGTCTCCAGTTGCCTTGATTATTGCAACTTGCTTCTAAGGTATCAGCAATTCAGCATGTCAAACCTGCTGAAAATCTGAGTTCAGAACTCTTTGATAACCACTAACTACAACATTTTTATCACTTTGGCCTAGTGTCCAAATATCTTTGTGACATCATCCGCCTGCTGACTTCAGCATCCTCTCTTCATCAACTATGCTTTGTCCCTCGAGCGAGGACTGCTTTTGGCCAAAACACGAGCTTTTGCCTTCATCGGTCCTGCACTATGGAATCAGTTCTCCCCATTGACACATTCGTTGTTGTGAACTAGCACCCAACACACATCTTTACGCTGTCTCGTAACTACTCTCTTACCTGTGGTTTATTTATTTATTTATTTAGGAAATTTATATAGTGCCTTTTCAAGATAGGCTACTCAGAAGCGCTCCCGGCCCAACCACGGCTAAATAAAACAGTTTTTAGGTTCTTAAGGAACAAAGCGGAGTGGCCTCTGAGAATTAAGCACAATGTAACAGGGAGACCATTCCAGGTGGTAGGACCAGCAACAGAGAATGAACGACGCTGTCGGATAGCAGTCTGCGAGCGGGGAACCAGAAATTCAACTTGGTTCGCCGATCGAAGGGTAGATCGACGCTGAACTCCTGAGGTGGAACAACAGAATTCTCGAAGATATGGTGGAGCAAGTCCTTCAATGCACCGCCTAACCAATGCACAGACCCTGTATGCCATCCGCTGTTTAGAAGGGAGCCAGCGTAAGATATCCCACATATTAGATGAGATATGGCCGTATTTTGGAATATGACCAACAAGTTGCGCCGCAGAGCGGAGGACCCGTTCCAGGCAGCCAATCCAGTCAGCCGGTAGCCCATGATAGAGGGAGCTGCTTTAGCCAAGGCGGGAAACTACGAAAGAGTGAACAAGAGTAGAGGCAGCGGACAGAGAGCATGAGACCACCTTAAGTTGACGCAACTGGTAGTAACAGCTTCGGCATAGGTTTATATGCTGAGTGGAAGTTAGCTCTTGATCTAAAATAAGACCAAGGTCCCGCACAAAAGGTGAGAAAGTAATCAGAGGAAACTCTAAGGCTTTCATGTCAATTTTTGCCAGTTGTTGACGCGTCCCCAAACCAGATATATTGCGTCTTGGTAGGGTTCAGTCGCAAACGGTTAGAAGACATCCAGGCCTCCAGGGTTTCCATGGTCCTACAAATTTCTCAAACCGCATCAGCAGCGGCAGACGCTAAGCCTGGAGATCATCAGCGTAGGATTGACTTAGGATTGCATCTGCCAATAAGAGTGGTCCAAGGTCTGCAGCAGGACCGCCGAGAGGGTGGGGCAAGGAAGGGCAAATGCCCAGGGGCCCAGCGACTTTTAGGGGCCCAGAGGGGGCCTGGGCTACACGGAATTTAAAATTTTCATATGTTGATTGCGGACTGTGGGCCCAGTCTATAATCACTTATAATGTGACTTAGTTTATTAAAAGTCTATGATTTATTGAGTTTTACATATAGCCTAATATTACTGTCACATTAGTGACATTAAAACAACTGCTTAAGTTTTAAGCATAGATCTGTCCATTACCTAAATAATCAGTTTTTTGACAACTAACACTTCCACTTCCATCCCAGAACGCTCTTCTACTAAATTATGCATTGTCCAATTTCAATCATAGGTATAAAAAATCAATAAATGATAAATTTCTTTCGTAACGATTGAATATAAACACAAATTTGAAGAAAAAAACGAAAAGAACAAGCGAATAAGTTTGAAAAGGCAAAAGTTGATAGTCGCACAATAGGCGCAAATTTTTTTGCAGTTTCGCAGCTATTGATATGAAACTTTGCATGTAGACAGTGGACTGTCAGGTCCAGCCAGTGGAGGGAGCCATGGTGGGGCGTCAAAACCCAAACTACCCCAGCTAGTCTATAGATAAAATACAATTTAACACATCTGTCTTCGCAGTGGCTTCCTGTTCAGCAAAAAATTAATCTAAAGTTGGGCAGTAGCTTACAAAAACATTGAACTCTGGCCAACCACATTACTTCAAATCAGTCTTAATTCCCATGATTAATCATTATTTAACCAGGTGATTCTTTCCCATTATACAAAACCTATAACTGTTTTAGCAAATTAATTTTTACATTCCTGGAATTTGCTCCCTTATCTTCTGTTTCCCTCAGTTGTTAATGTTATTCTGTTCTCAATTTAAGACTCACTTTTAACAAATTGCTCAATCAGAATTGACTGGCTGTCTCTCTGTTGACATAATTACATATTGGTTTTTTATGCCATTGGTTGATAAATTATAATAATCTAATCTAATCTGAGTGAGAACGCGGTTATCTAGAATTTTTAGATAAAGCTGAATTAAACTGGACAAGAACAGCATAATGTTATCAAAGATTTATATAACTACGCCACCCCAAATTTGCACCCAAAAACTTGGAAAAATACACACCAAAAGCGAAAAATTTGTGCGAATTTTGCACAAGTTACAAAATTATAAATTACATTATTTTTCGAATGAATCAATGTATCAAAGTATCTTACAGTGTTTTTGTCATTTAGTGTATAGCTTTGGTGTCTTAGAAATTAGACAATCAAACAATAATGCAGTCACATGGTTCCTATATATAACCATGAGATTAATGTATTCAGACAATTGCAAAGAATTTTAATTTTGCAAAAATCTATGGCCATCGAAATCTACGCTTATTACTACGCTCATTAAAAATACAACTTCAAGATAGTGTACGCCATTGTTATTTCAGTTCAGAAAGTCATTTCTATTTTAGTTTTTATTTAGTTCTTCATCAATCATTTCAGTTTAGTTTTAGTTTTGCTTCTGGTAATCATTTTAGTTTTAGTTTAGTTTTTATTCATAAAATCATTTTAGTTTTTGTTTTCGTGAACTAATGACTAATCTTTTTCGTTTTGTTTTCGTTCACGAAATAACCCTTTGAAGGTGAGGTGAAGCATTGGGATGTTTGTGGTGAGGTGGGGTAGGACCGTAGAACATGCCCCAATAGGTTTACATGTTTTTTGTTGCAAGTCCTGATATAAAAACGACAATATTAATTCGAGATGTATAGAAAACATTATTTGTGAGTGAAACTATTCTGTTATGACCAATTATCAGATAAACTGGCGATTATCACCAACAAATAACTTTTCAAACCTTTTTGAAATGGCCAGCAGGTGAACTAATCACCGTCCAATATCTACTTAGCATGTGAAACTTGGAGTCCTCATGCACAACATTATCAAAAACATGAATAGCCAATATTTCAAGTGTGACATAGAATGTTGTAGTCGTCATTATCTTCAGCCTTCTCAATGCAAGGTATGTTCGTTCAAAATACCTGAAATTGTTGTAGTGTCTGTATTTCATAATTATTCACTAAGGTAGACAAAAATAATTCAAGCGTGCACCGTTTTCCGCTAAAAGCGTAAAGTAAAATAGTTCTCGAGTGTGTCATACCCCACATTTCCTCCAAAGGGTTAACAACAGGTGAGTGACGCTCAGCAGGTTTGGAAAACAAGTGTGGTGAATGAGGGGAGAGCAAAGCGACTGGAAAGAATGGGGTTAAGTAAAGATAAATTAGAAACTAAGCCATAAAATTAGCCTATACAGTTCAGGTGGAAAGAATCAACCTCTCCCACATGCGCTTCTGAGTAGTCCCCCTTAAAGAAGTGCTATATAAATTCTTGAATGAATGAACATGGTTCCAATACCTTAAGAGGTGAGTGGGGTAGAGCGATAGCAAATGTTAAACTGGAGCCATTCAAGCGTGCAATTGGCTGACCCCTCGCCCAAAATGGATTAATCCGAGCCTGGAGGTAAAGATTCAAGTATGTAATTAAAGTGTGGCGCATGAGGGACCAATAAGGCAGATAAGATAGACCTTTCAAGGGCTGAGGTTAATTAAGAGGAACCAGCAAGCTGAGTCATAAAATGAATTGATGTCGAAAGAGCTGCCTTCCAACAATCGCTTCTTTGTGGCCTAGATAGAATATTGAAAGAGAAAGATGAGAAGGGGTAGGGCGACAGTACTTAAGACATATTCATGCGCATCATTCAACTACTTTGCACTTGAAAATTCCAACAAAGTACTTGTATTTTCTATAGTTTTCGTTCAGGATTTCAATATCGTTATCGTTTTTATTTCGTTCCACAATGATTCTTTTTTGTTTTTATTCAGTTTTAGTTCACAATTTCTTTCTAGTTCTCGTTTTCGTACTTGTGAACGATTGCCTATTCTTTTTTGTTCTCGTTTTTATTTCGTTCACGAAATTGACATTGGTGTATGCCTATAATTGCAATCAATCACCAAGTTACACAACATGCTGAATAGTATCCCTCCGTCTTCATGTGCACACCTGACGCCTTTAGGTTAAATGCATTTTATTGTGTGGTCGTGATGTTCCGGAATTTTTTGATACTTTGAGTTTATGCATTGCTACCCAGATGCATACTAACGGAATCACTGTCCCCTCCCCCCCAAGCACGGACAGAGAGTCGAACATCCTAGTTGAGGAGGTGGAACAAGCCATCAAGAAACTAAGATACAACAAAAGCCTAGGACACGACAATATCACAGCCGAAATTATAAAACAAGGTGGAGAACCATTAGACAAAGAAATACACAAACTCTCTAACCAGGCATGGGAGTAAGGACGTGCCCCAGAGGAATGGAAAAAATCCATCTTGATAACCATCCACAAGAAAGGGAGCGCACTTGAATGTGAGAACTTTCTAACAATCTTGCTTATTAGTCACATGGGAAAGGTCCTGATGACGATACTAGCAGAGAGACAGCAAAACCACCTGGAGGAACACATTTCGGATGAGCAGGTGGGACTGATATCTTTCTCTTTACTTAACCACACTTGAAGTGACACTTACCAAGTAGCACAAACTCCTGACTTATTCTATCATCCTACCATTACAGTAGACATTACTGATTTGTGTAATTGTTTCTTCTTAGATCAGTTGCCACAGAATCCCTGCTGCTCATAGAAAGTCACAGTCTACAAAATTTCATAAATTTTGTGCAGATACCACACAAAAAATATATACAGAGCGTCTGAAAGAACTGGACATTCAAACAAAACTAAAGAGTCTAACAATTTTCACTGTCTGACAATGCAATAAATCAGATAACACAACAAGCACAGACACATTTGACTAAACATTTGAATTTTCATGTACATTGTGTACACGATAAAGTAGAAAGGAAGCTGAAAGGAAGTAAAATTCAGCTATGTATTATAGTGTTCAAAATGACTTTTTTGGTCACGAACACACGACCGTAGACGTAGATGCTACTGTTTGATGGGCCGGTCGAAGATCACCTGGTCAAACAGCTGCCACTCTTCAATCAGACGCGACCTATGGTTATCGATGTCATGAATACGGGAACGAAAAACGTGCTCCTCGAGGTCTCGACTGCTAGGTGGCCACAGCTGCGGTTATGAAGCCGAGTGTCTCCCGGGACAGCTACTACACTATTATGTCTACGATCGTGTGTTCGTGAACAAAACAGACATTTTGAACACCCTATACATGTATAGCTGAATTTTACTTCCTTTCAGCTTCTGTATGTTGGAAAGTTCAATTTTTCGGTGCTGCATCTCAAACGCTCATAAATATTACAAACTCACGAATGTTTCTAATCGGCTTTACGATCTCGTGTAAATATGGTCACTGTTGTTGTGTTTAAAATTTCAGACAAATCCTAAACGTTGTGACAAAGTTATGACACTTTATTGTGCGTTCTACTTTATCGTGGACACAGTGTAGATTAGTTATCATAGTAATTAAAATAGAATTATCTATACAAACCATATGGTCGTTCTACTTGTCCAACTCCTATTTCTCTTAAAAAGTTGCCATCATTGTCAAAAACATGAATACCGTGATCATCTTTTACAAATACTTCATTTTTGTCATTGACCACTGCAGCTGAAGGACGACGAAAATTGCTGTTTTGCTAAAACAAAAAAATCAGAAATTATACTTGTAATTTAGCCAGTCTTTACTATTCAGTACCTATCATTATCATTTTCAAACTCATAAGCTGCAATTTGTACGGAAGATGGCGGTTTACAAAATGAACTCCATCCCAGAAGACAACTACTGATCTAATGACAACCAAGAGTGCTTAAACTAGCTTTAATTTTACTCATCAGCAGAACTATTGCAGTGTAACATCTAGCCATTGTCTCTCTAGATTAATAATAATATTTATTTTATTTTATTCATTTACTTCTCGTATTTGCTACAGCACCCCTTCAAGCTGTCTACTCAGAGGCGCTTCTGACTACAGTGCAGACATTGCGCCAGAGTTTCACACCAAAGCACACAAGCTAATGCAAGTGAAGGCATGAAGTTCTGTTCTGTTCTCAGCCATCCTCGATGCAAGGGCTGGCCGCGTCACGTACAATATCCTCCATTGTTGCCTGTTCTCCACTACCATCGTCAATTCTTTCGTTGATCTGATGTTGTTCATCCAGTCCATTCTTGGTCTTCCTCTAGCTCGAGCATCTGGCAGTGTGAACGTATCACCTCCTTTTCCAAGCAACTTCCTCTCTTCCTCATGATGTGTCCGTAGTATGTCATCTTCCTCTCTTAACCGAATTGAGAAGGTTCCTTTCTATGTCAACCGTTTCGAGCACCCATTCATTTGTTTTCTTTGCGGTCCATGTTATTCAGAGTATAAATCTCAGGCATATCATTTCAAATGCGCTTATCCTTGCCTCTTTAGACTTCCTGAGAGCCCAACTCTCACATCCATACACGACAACTGGCCACACCAAGGTTTCAGCAGCTAACGTGAGATCAGCAGCTAACGTGAATCCCTTTGCTAGTTGTGATCGTATCTCTTTTGCACAGATGCCATTCATGGGGATAAACGAATCAAGCAATCCCAGGTACGCGTAAAATACTACTTGATTATTTCTAGCCAGTCCACCAGTTCCTGCAGTTTGGCCTCTGAACATGCTATCAGGATTATGCTGTCGGCATACCGCAAATTTGTCACTCTTCGCCCTCCTATATGCTGATTGCTGATTCCATCATCAGAGCCATCCAGGGTTTCCATCATCACCATCTCTGCCAAGATGCTGAATAAGTATGGTGAAAGGACACATCCTTGCCATACCCCTCACCTGACTCGGACCTCCGCTGATGTCGTTCCAGCCAACCTTGACCCTTGCTTTTGCTTGCAGTAGTACAGATTTGTCAGCAGGTTTATTATGTGTCCTGGTTATCCCTTTTGCCACATTGTTGTCCAGAGTAATCAGCGCGAAACCAAGTCAAAGGCTTTTATGATATTGATGAAACGGTGCTAGGACAAAATGTTCTTGTACAAAAAGTCCCTGGACAAAATGTTACTGGACAAAAAGATCCTCGGATAAAATGTCCCTGACAAAAAGTCCCTTGACAAAATGTCCCTGGACAAAAAGTCCATGGATAAAATGTCCCCGGACAAAATGTTCCTGGACAAAAAGTCCCTGGATAAAATGTCCTGGGACAAAAGTCTCTCGACAAAAAGTCCCTGGACAAATAGTTCTTTTAAAGAACATAAAATCGCACAAGTAGGGGTTAAAGGCGTCTGACGCTCCACTTTGCACTCAGTGACCCCATGACGTCATCAAGTGCAAGGTCAAGGTCAAGGGTCAAAGGTCAAGGTCATCCTAATTAGGTCATCTTAATTAGGTTAATTAGCCTATTATACTAATTAGGTCATATTAATTAGCCTATTATATTAATTAGCATATTAATTAGTATATTAATTAGGTAATTATGCTAATTATAGTGATTAGGTACCCCTAATTAGTAGCGCTAGGGGGCCCGCCCGCCCCACCCCGGGACCGGGAACGCGGCATCGATAGCGGCGCCGGGGGAAACGCTGCAACCAATCAGCGAGCGAGAATCGTGATAGCCCTGGAAGCGGCAGCCAATCAGCGAGCGAGAACCTTGCTAGGCCAGGAAGTGTCATCCAATCACAAAGCGAGAATTTCTTTAGCCCAGGAAGCTGTGACCAATCAGTGAGCGAGAACCTTGCTAGAGCAGGAAGCTGCGACCAAACAGTGAGCGAGAACCTTGCTAGGGCAGGAAGCTGTGCCCAATCAGTGAGCGAGAATTTTAATAGAAGAATTTTAATATGTGAATTTCTAAGTATGAAAGAACAAACACAGTAGGTTGGCAATTTTTTTCTTCCAACACAAACATTTTTCTTCAACCAATACACAATATCTCATATGTTTATGCAATAACAATATTCAACTAGTATACCAGTGTTCAAATATTTACATCAGTGGTCATTTTGCTGATACATACGATTGCGCAATACCTCGCGCGATTATGCAATACATTCACTTTAACATAACTACACAGCTCAAATATTCAGAGTTCGACGAGTATACGAGAGTTCAACAACACAAGTGTCCATTGTTTAGGTCATACGATTATGCAATACCTTAACATATTTACACAGTTCAAATATTCGACGAATTATACATTATTATACGAGTGACGAAATTTTTATATGGCCGTATGCCAACGACTCCGACGAATTTAGGAGAAACCGCTTATCGTCGTATGGCGACAGAGCGGCTTTCTGAATTTCAACAGTGTGAAGGATATGTTTCTTACTTTGGATAACACAAAATTTCGACGATGTTGGCTTCTCGCTCAATATACAAGCCCTATAATCAGCATGGCGAATACTCTTCTGAACGAAACCCCTCTTTATGCCCTTCGCCGTCTTCTTTTCCTTTTCGTTAGGGAGCAATAAACTATACATTTTGGACCTCAAGCCACAAAACTCCAATACCGCGGTCCCATTACACTCGTCTTTGAACTTGCCAATGACTTTGGCATTGGAGCGGCTGTGTAGGAAGTGCCCACAGGGATAGTCTGAGGTGTCATATTCATCTAAGGTTCTTTGCATATATCTGTACACATCGTCGGTGAAAATATGGTAGCAAAGGCTGTCTGTGTCAGTAAAAAGGAGTTTGCAAGCGGAACCGTAAAGAGGTATTATGTGCTCGTAATGAAATTCATACATTTTTAATTTCGAAATATCCAAAATGCACATGCCTGCAAAGAGAGGCTTGTTCAGGTTTACAAACGTTTGAATTTGTTAATTTTATTATGACCAAATCTTCATTTATTATGGTATACGATTCGAAATTTGGTCGGGCAATAAATTTTTTCGCGCGCTTTCCGCTCATGGTCAATTTGACGTTTAAATGGTTCCTGTTATTTTGCATAGTCTTCCCGTAGATAGAATTGTTCATCAGTTTGTAAAAGTCTTTTTCGAAGGAAGATTTCGCAACCTGTCGTTTGGACGTGTTGAAGTCGATATAGTTTTTCAACCATCGACATTGCCGAAACTCGAGAATTTTGTGAATGTTGGTCAATTTCATTCCCATTTTCATATAGAATTGCAAATTTCGGTAGTGAACGACGTATCGGGTCTTTGACATTAGATTTGGAGTCAACTTTTTGACCCCAGCGCTAATTTTAGCCGAAATTTTCTGTGAAACGGACTTTGCGTAAGGAGATATCATGTCCGGTCGTATGTGCAAGCTTTCTGGTGCGAGGGGGTAGTCGTTATGAGCGTCGTGGAGATGTGAAGGATACTCCAAGTCCACGTCCAACAAATACCCCAAGTCGTCGTCTGTCTGTTTAGAGGCCAAGTCGAATTTAGTAATTTCTTCCGTCTCTAAAAATCTGAATTTGCCGGTCGGGAGCGGTTCGGACATGGCATATCCGTACAGGTTATTGCAGTCCAAATACATTATATAGCTTATTGGATCGTTTGGATCGTATCCTTGGGCGAGATACGGGTTATTCGCCTTTGCGTATCGATTTGAAATCATAGAGACACCGCCTCTCATGCCTCGCTCCACAAAAAGGTAAATGTCCGGGTCTGTTATAAGATCCAATTCCACTTTGGTCATGCGCAAACAAGCGTCAAAACTGAGTCCGGGGCTGCTGTAGTAGTGAAGTGCGTCAAGTCCGTAAAATTCCATAGACATCTTTCGAAAAGATTCGAACACATCTGCCAATAATACAACGTCTGTCTGTAAGTACAAGTCGTGGTAGTCCTGCATAGTCTGCATGTCGAACGTCTGCCAAATATTTTGCGCATAGTCATAGTCGTCCTGCGAAATGTCTTCTTCAGTCAGTTTGCTGTAAAAGCAGCCTTTGGGAGGCAGAGTCCTTTCGGTCATTCTGCAGGCCGATGTCATATATTCGTAGAGAAATACCCCCTTACGCAAAAGCAATTTGTATTCGTTGGGGAAAAGCCGGCGCAAATGATTGAATTTTGAATCACCCTCTTTTGCCAAATTCTTTACCAACACGTCCAAACCGCAGGTTAGAAATTGCAAAGAATCTAAAAATCGGATGTTATTCACTTCGAAAGAAAGGTATTTTTCCATGTTAGTGGCTATTACTTTAATTTCTTCGCTTGCAAATTCCTTTGTCATGTGTTTCAAGATGAGATGAGAGTCGTAACCCTTAAGGTTGTGGAACACGACAGGAAGGAAATAGTTGGGAGTTTTCTGTTTCTTAGATTTTGTAGGTTTGCGGAATTTCATTTTTAGATTGCAGGGAGAACAGAGTGCAGAAACAAAGTTACCAGTCATGTGACAGTGGTGTCGAACTTTGTTTTGACCGGTCAAAGGAGTAGAGCAAGATGGACATGCAGTACAAGAATCAAAATCTAGCCTCTGCTGCTGAGTAAGAGGCTTCATAGGTAAGTTGGTAGAAAGAATTTTATTTATTCTATTCTGCTCAGATTTCACATGAGAAAAGAAGTGAGACATGACGTCAGGACCCGAATATACGTAAGGTTTGTTGTCGTTCAAATGCGAAAAAGAAGACACAGTTAGACAGCAGAATCCGCTTGGTGTATGTGTATCAAGAATTTTGGTTGCATTGGTGCCGGAGGCAGGGTCGTTTGGCGCCAAGTAGCTCTCGAAATCTGCGTACAGGACGTAAGGTACAGGCATTTCATGCTGAGTATTTGTGAATTTCAGTGTGGAGTTTTCGGGGGTGGGGTATCGCACAGACTGAAGACCGTGTTTGCCGCATTCCTCCATATGCGCGTTTTTGACAGAGGCTGTTGTAAAGCAGCACAAGCAGTATGGACAGGGGAAACGTCTGTTTCCGTGAGAATTTCGACTGCTTAAGAGAGCAGAAAGGTTTCGAATTGTGATATAGTGGCGCTTGTCGCCAGCATCAAGAAGCAATAGATTGGCAATATGTTTTCTACCCCTGTGAGCACTTGCGTAAAGAGGGGTAAATGTTTTGTCGTCCGGGTTGGAGTACATGACGTTTATGCTATAGTCGGGATTGAGCGCTTCAAAAAGAGGAATCTGTTCCACTGTCATCGGAAATTTAAGGCCTCTAGTGAAAAGCTCTTTGACATATGGAATATATTTGCTGACTCGCTCTGCATGGTCTTTTTGGTAATGGGAAACTGCTAGCACGCTGTAGAGAAAGCAGAATTCATCATTGTTCTGGATGTTCAGTGCCGCTCGCTTATTGGCAATATATTGCGGAGTAGGAATGTAGCTGGAGGCTCCTATAGGATCAAAGACGGCATTGCAAATTTTAAACTCAAACACCCCATTTACCGTCCACCCAGAGCTTTGGCTTGTGAACGTGTCGACCAGTTCGTCGATTCGGTGCACGGCTTCTTGTAGTTGGTCTGCGATCTGCGACGGGTGTGTGAGCGTCGCCGGTACCGACTTGAAGTATCCGACCGTCTGTGCTTCTCCGTCTGGTGTTTGACGCTTGAAATCCACATCAACCGCCACGTACCACTTCACCGGCCTAAAAAAGAAACAAGTTGTAAAAATAACACGCAGTGTGTCAATGGAAAAATGCAAACGATCGAATGCTGCAGCGAAAATTTGCCCAAGTCCAAAAGCAGCACAATTACAAAATATATCCAAGGCCAAACATGCTAGAGTTGTAAATTTTCAAAGTTCAAACAGTGTACAGACACAAATTTTGTCCAAGTCCAAAAGCTGTACAAGCCCAGAATTGTCCAATCAATATACAAACACAGAAATTTAGTCAAACAAATGTAAAAGCAGATTTTTCTAAGTCTAAACAGGGTACAAATACAAACTTTACACAAATGCAAACGAGCTAGAGTTGCGAATTTTCTAAGTTTAAACAAATAATTTAGAGCCAAAATTTTCTATGTATAAGCAGTGTACAAACACCAGTTTACACAAGTCCAATCGCTCTAGAGTTGTAAATTTTCTAAGTCCGACAAAAATTTATATCTTGTACAAACTTACCCTTCATCTCTGAATGTATCCTCCAGCGTGCTCATCATGTGCGACGATTCTGTCAGCAGCATGTTGTGGACGTCGGTTGTTTGAGGAACTGGAAACCCAACGTCTATGAACGCATTCTGGGCGCTTGTCTTGATGTTTGGGTTGTTCTGCTTCTTGAAGCATGTGACGCAGAGTTCTTGTCCGGTCCTGAAGAAGCGCGAAGGCCGTCTGTTCTTACATTGAGGGCACTCTCTTCGCAGGAAACAGATTTCGCATACTCCATTGGTCAAGTTGACTGCCTTATAGGTTCGACAAGAATCGCATCTGCCTATAGATCAACAAAAATAAAACATCCCATTAAAAATTATTAAAGTTCGCATGCTGTATATTCACTATAATAAAGTCAAAGCCTGCTAAAGTTCGTATGTAGTACATTCACTATTATAAAGCCAAAGCCTGCTAAAGTTCACATGCAGTATACTCACTATAATAAAGTCAAAGGCTGCTAAAGTTCGCATGCTGTATATTCACTATTATAAAGTCAAAGGCTGCTAAAGTTCGTATGCTGTATACCAATTACTGAATGTGTGTTATTGAAAGTTGGTAAAATACATAGGAGCGCATACGTTGTATGCAAACTTTGTAAAGGCGCCATGTTTGTACTTACTTGACGGTCCGGGTTCTGCAGCACCGGCTCTGCTGGAGCTAGCCGCCGCCTCCGCCGCCGCCTGGGCGGGAGGGGCCCCTTCTCCCGACTCGACATTTTCCAAATTAACACGCTTTGCAGCACGGCCGGTATCTGCAGCTGCCTTTCGCTTCGACTCTACAACATAAATTATTCGACATGAATAAAATGCTTCAAAATAAATTTTTAAATGCTGCAAGTATTTTGAACAAAGTACAAATATATATTTTTTTTTAAATTTATTTTATTTTATTTTTTTTTTTTAAAAGCTTGCAATTGAATGTGTAAAACTTACTCAGTTCGCGAATTCTCGTCTTCAGTTGAGCTTCTTCCTTGAGCAATTGGTCGAGATCGGCATCGTGCTTGTTTGCTAGAAAACGGAAATACATGAGGTTTGAGAGTTAGGAAAATGCATGGTGTCTAATACCGTACAAAATATAAAGAATAAGAAATTTATTTACCCATGGTGCTTCTGCAGATGTGGACAGACGAGTTGCAAAGGACGCCTTAGTTTGGTCAAAACGAAAATTTTTACTATATTATGCCAGAGCACTGTTTCTATATCTACTTAGTTAACTGGTTTTGTTACCCACAATAGTTTACTACTTTTGCAAAAAAGTGCTAAAATCAATTTCAAAGGTTCTGTAGATGGTTGTTGGCTCCAATGGCTGATGTGTTTCGAATGTTGAGCACGCCTACTAGTTATAGGCATGGAACTACTTTTTCACAAATTCCTGCGCGAAAATAGTTCCACGTATTTGCATCAAGGTTTGCGCGGAAGGCTATGACCGTAGGTGTGATGCGGTTCATGCAATACACAACATGTGTCCCTCTACCGCTGGATTCTCTGCCAGTGCCAGTCTCAAGGCTGAATAAAAAGGGAGGGCGCCGCAAATAAATCTTGATGCCATGCAGTAAGACTAAATCAAAGACTCTACAGCCTACATAATTATTTGTATGCTTGTGTGTGTGTGTGTGTGTGTGTGTGTGTGTGTAACACAAATAAGGCTAAAAGCTGTAAGTATAACTTACGCGATGATGGATGTTGCATTGGATCCGAAGACGCTGCTTCCGCCGCTGAAGTCTCTCTGTGTTCATCATTGTCATGATTAAGGTCTGCAAGAAATTATATTTACCATGTAAAAAATAGTTCCTACGTAGATATATAAATTTGAAAACTAAGGAAATGCGTTCGCTTAAGTATTACTTCGCTGTGGTACTTGTGCAGTAGCAAAAATAATATTTTGAGAATGTCCTGTCTGGGACATGACGAAAGTTTCTCTAAGCGCCAGACCCAAGCTTGGATAAAGAAGGAGGGCACCACTAAAAAGACCTTGTTACTGCAATACTAAGTGCAGAGAAAGAATCCCTCTGTCGCAGGATTCTCTGCCAGTGCCAGTCCCAAGTCTGAATAAAAAGGGAGGGCGCCGCTAACAAGTCATGCTACCGCTCAATGAGATTAAAATACAAAGATTCTGCAAAATTATATGTGCGTGTGTGTGTCTTTTACTTACTCAAATCCATAGCGATGATGGTCGTTCGATCTGGAGCCCGTCTGTTGGCTGTAGAAAGACTTCGGATGTAGACTCGATATCGGAAGCACCTGTAGATCTGCGTCTGTAGCTCGGAAAAGATGATATTGAGGGCTTGTCTGATGAGGCTTTTTATATAGAAGATGCGAGGGGCATGTCATAACACTATGGCTTGGTTGTGCAAGAAGTTTGTCTGATAATTACTCACTTCGTGTGTTTGTGTGTCTGTCTTTGCATGTGTGAGTAATTTATAACGAGTCTGGACAAGTTTGGGCAAATGAGTGGGTGGACGGTTTCTATGTAGCTCCACTATACTTCAAAACCTTGGACAATTCCAGACGAAATTGGACAAGTCCACGTTTGCCCGCGACAGATGTCCGGATGCTGCCGGCTAATCTCAACTTCCTTACAATAACATGAAAGGTGGCATTACGCACTGCCGTGTAAAGGCTGATGAGAGAAGGTAAATAATAGAGGCTGTGTTGGACGTTTCTTTGAAGCTGGAGAACTCATTGTATTCGTGCGGTGCATGAATGACGCCCACGTCTTTGTAGGTATAGAGAGATACAGAGGCAGAAGAAGAGAAGGACAGAATGAGAGAATGAGAGATGGAGAAAAGGAGAGAAGGAGAGAAGGAGAGAGGGAGAGAAAGAGAGAAAGAGAGGAGAGAAGGAGAGAGGGGGAGAAGGAGAAGGAGAGAAGGAGAGAAGGCCTAACCCTTGGATGCTGAGAATGCTGGTTCGAATTCTACCTTTGGTCGAATGCTATTTCCTGCACATGGCGTGGAAGCCAGTGCATAATAGTTAATTAGCATAATATTATAATTTATTAGATTAATGACAGGTTCCGGCTGCTTGCGGGTTCCTTGGATAGCGCCGCGCCCTCCGATTGGTCGCCGTTTTCTGGGATGGCGTGGAAGCCAGTGCATAATAGGTAATTAGCATAATATCATAATTTATTAGAATAATTTATGTGCATGCCCAGCATTTCCCGGCGCCGCTATCGATGACGCGTTCCCGGTCCCGGGGTGGGGCGGGCGGGCCCCCTAGCGCTACTAAGTAGGGGTACCTAATTACTATAATTAGCATAATTACCTAATTAATATACTAATTAATATGCTAATTAATATAATAGGCTAATTAATATGACCTAATTAGTATAATAGGCTAATTAACCTAATTAAGATGACCTAATTAGGATGACCTTGACCTTTGACCTTGACCTTGACCTTGCACTTGATGACGTCATGGGGTCACTGAGTGCAAAGTGGAGCGTCAGACGCCTTTAACCCCTACTCGCACATTCTTTCACGAGTCCTTCTGTATTTTGACAGCAGTTATTTGTGCAAAAAAGATTTATTGTCAGTATTATTAGATCTATAAACCTTCTCTTTAGGCACTGTGCTTTTCTAAATGTTTTAATCTAATGAAATTCCGATCAAACAAATGGCATGATTGGAAATGGAAAAAATAGCGAATACATATTAAAAGACAATAAATGTCAAATATATTCCGATAATCATGATTATTAAACCTCAAAAATCCACCACTTTAGTACAACCAAGCAGACATTTGTAGGCAACTGAAAAGAAGTGTGGTAGATCTTTGCAAAATGCCAGGATTCCCATGGCTGTGAACACGGTTATCCTGGGTGATAATGTGGATTCCACAGCCTGGACAAAACTTGTACGTGGGTTGGAATGGATGCCAAGCCACATCTCCGTCTGAAGCCACCCGAGTCACGGCCCTGTCTACCTTCAGTGCACAATGATTGTTCACCGTACCCATAATCGCAGCACCTGTCTAGAAAAGTCTAGGGTCAATCGCTTCTGTAATAGAGAAAACACTATTGAACTCGTTGTCGGAGTTCCGACTCTGCCTCTTTCGTAGAGATCGAGTGGGCAGAGCGTGACAACAAGTCTACTGTTTCTGGGGATAAGAGGAAAGTGTGACAAAACGCCAAGGGTGATAGGTCGGGTGTTGAGCGGTGGCAAAGATGCCGGTGACTTGTTGGCGATCTAGCTCCACACATCGGTTTATGGCAGCAGAACCAAACCCCACGTAAGCTCCTGGGTGTTTGATGTGTCTGCACTCCTGTGGTCCATATGAGAAGAAAGGCTGCTGTTATTCTAGACTTGATGTCATTGACTGGGCGGCCAATGTCTATCCGGGGGTGTCGTGTGTCTTTGGATCGGCAGTCGTGAACTGGTGATGGGCTCTCCACCATGGATCATCTAGCCTTCTCCGTATTCTAGTAACCTGAATGCTACAGATGAGACCCTCCTGTCGTGCTGTGTGCTAACGTGCGCTGCGAACATGTTTCGACACTATGCCTGGTCGACAGTGAGGGTCCGATGGCACCAGGTGTCTGTGAAGCCTAGGCTCCGTGTTCATGACAACGCCATACCCATTTCTGACCAAGTATCAACGTCTGTTCAACTCGGTCGACTAAAAAGCGAGTGAGTCCCTGGTATCGATTGCCCGTTGAATGGGAGGCACCCATGTCTAGGGTCAGCTCGGCTAGGCAAACTTTTTGTCCAGGGACATTTTGTCCGGGACATTTTGTCCCTCCATGGATGAAACATATGAAAAGGGGCTGCTGGTATTCATTTGGTTTTTGCATGATGATTTGTGATCTGAGGCATTGAAGTACAGCTATCTATCTAAAAATCTTGTGAGAAAAGCGACAGCATTCACAAGGAGAACTATACATTAAACCACAACTCAGTAGACTTGCATGTCACGCATACAACAAACACAAATTTTGGGGCGCAGTGGTGTAGTGGTGGCGTCCTTGCCTTGGAGCCGGAAAGTTAGAGGTTCGAATCCACCTTGCCGCATAAGGACCTTGGGCACTCACAATTGCTCAGTGTTTCGGCGTGAAACTCCGATGCAGTGTCCACTCTGCATTCGGGAGCGCCTCTGAGTAGAGAGAGCTTGAAGGGGCGCTATAACAAGTGCACTTACATACATACAAATTTATAAAAGCTGTGACAAGCCCAATTTGAGTAACACAGGTGCAGATGGACAGAAGTTTTTGCACTGAGTACTTTGCAGGTCTGCAAGGACAAAGGTGCGAAGTTCAAAGGCATCAAGTGGAACTGAATGATAAATTTCATTCATTAAAAGTTCTCACATTTGGAACCTAGCTTGAAATTCGGCAGCTGTGATAGAATGGCACTGGTAATTGCAGAGCCTTATATGATTATATCACTGCCATTTCATGAGAGATCCATCAGTTGTTCCTGATGTAACACAAGAGCTGCCAGGTAACAGGACAATTACCCCCCCTCCCTGGACAACTACCCCGTGCCAATAACCCCTGGGCAATAACCCCCATGCTGAAAGAATGACCAAACAACAACATAAAACACTCGCCACACATCAAAGACTAATTATTAAGAATTAATTATTAG
The DNA here is from genome assembly GCA_945859605.1 of Lumbricus rubellus. Lineage (NCBI taxonomy): Eukaryota > Metazoa > Annelida > Clitellata > Crassiclitellata > Lumbricidae > Lumbricus > Lumbricus rubellus. The sequence continues at coordinate 31,605,442 of OX243818.1, forward strand.
ACAATAATTATTACAATTAACAATATTAATAACAACATTATTAGGAAAAAGCCTGGGGAAGGTTGCTATAAATTGTAATTGTAATCGTACATTTATATAGCGCCCCTTCAAGAGAACTCCTCAGAGGCGCTCCCGACCTGACACCAAAACACAATCAAAGAGAATGGTTTTCAAATGCTTGCGGAAAAGGGGCAAAGAAAGACAAAGGAGTTCATTACGGAGACTAATAGGTAACTTATTCCAGAAAGACAGACGGACCATAAATAGACCAATGCCTAAGATGGACCACTGTGATTGACCACAAGGATTTAAACTGGATTGTCACATGATGTTGTTGTACCTAGCAGGTCACAAGATCGCTTGAATGAAATAATTACACGTCCGCTACACAGAAAAATGTTCGAGAAAACAGACAAAAAGTTAATTAACGCTTCTTCATTGCTTCATCTAATAATAGCTTGAGGTAAAGGTGAGTACAAAATCGAGATCGGACCTGCTGGAAAGTTTGGAAATCGTTTATAAACTAAGTTTTTCAATTATTTACAGAATACTATATCAAAAATTTAATATCACAACTGTTTTAAAGGTAGCATGAGTTGGAAGTGGGTGTGCAGTGTGTGCAAGTTACCAAACATAAACCAAGTGTGGTCCATGTTAGGCGACTATGGTCCATCTTAGACAATAGCAGCAACCCTTTGTGCCTAGCAGAAGTTCTGGTTTCTCTTCTGACATGTTAATTCATAAAGACATTAGCAACTCATGAGCACGTCAAATGGGTCCTACATGTTGTGTTTCTTCACAGGAATTTTTACCTTCAACAGAAAACCAAATTATTGTGGTCCATTCTTAAAAATCAAGGCACAATTGGAAAATTAGTAAGCCTATGCCATAAGCAAATCTTGACCAACAAGAAAAACTGTCAGGGCATAAGACATTTACCAAAATGAAGGCCAAAAGAAGTTTATTCTGTGTCAAGTATGCTGAAGAAGTGTAGTGCTTGGTATAGGTCTAGAATGGCTGCATTCCTTCCTATCCGACCGTTCAAATTGTGTGGTTATTGGTTCCTCTAGGTCCCTCTGGGTTCCTGTTCCTTTTGGTGTACCTCAGGGCTCTGTACTTGGCCCTCTATTATATCTTCTCTACACGGTTGATCTCTGTCCTCTACTTGAGTCCCAGGGGCTCCTTCACCAGATCTTTGCTGATGACACTCAAGCTTACATACATTCTAACCCATTTGACTCAGTTAACACTGTGCGCCAGATATGCCTGACTGTTGACGTCCTTTCCTCTTGGATGGTGTCAAACCGGCTTCTCTTAAATCCCAGTAAGACACAATTCATTTGGCTGGGCGGCCGTCGGCAACTTGAGAATATTGATCTGCCTCTGCTAGCTCAACTTTTCCCGGATGTTACTTTCTCTTCCACGGTCCGTGACCTGGGTGTCACCCTTGACTGTGAACTCAGTCTCACCCAGCCCGTTAACCTTGCCGCTCGAAGCTGTTATTATCAGCTTTGTCAGCTCCGAGTGATTGCTCACTCTCTCTCGTGATGCGCTAGTTGTGCTTGTTCATGCCTTTGTAACCAGTCGTATTGATCATTGTTGCTCAATCCTTGTTGGTCTTCCCCTTGGGGTTCTGGGACGGTTAGATCGGGTTCTGCGCTCTGCTGCCTGCCTCATCGGACGAATTCCTAAATTTTCCTCTGTCTCTGCTTACATGCGTGATGTGCTGCATTGGTTGCCATTAGGCCAATGCATCCATTACCGAATTGCTGCTCTTGTTTCTCGCTGTATCCTTGGTTGTGCTCCATCTTACCTGCGCGTCCTCTGTCGCCCAGTCTCTGACATTCAAGCGCGTCGGGCCCTTCGCTCCGCTGCGAAGGGACAACTGCTTGTTCCACGGGCTCGCTTAGCTACCAGACAGCGCCGAGCCTTCTCGGTTGTGGGGCTGTCAATCTGGAATGAACTCCCCCCCCCCCAACCCTCCATATCCTACACCTGACCAGCCAATCATTATTTCTCAAGTCCCTTAAATCTTTTTTCTTTAGTTGTGGCTGGGCTGGGAGCGCCTCTGAGTAGTTTCTTGAAGAGGCGCTACATAAATTCTAATAATGAATGAATGAATGAATGAATGAATAAATAGGTCGATACTTGGAAGATTGAAGGTGGCTCCAGTGTGGAAGATGTAAAAACTGGGTGCATGAAACTGTCCAATCATCATTGATGCTCATTATTACTATTCCAATTAACTGCTGTGTGTTATACTAAGCTAGTATTTGCATTTATTAAAGAAAGTGATATGGACAGTGTTGAACTGTAAGAAATGTTACAATGTAACATTGTTTATATTTTTAAAATTTTTATTTTCGAGTTTTAAAATTAAAAAAATCGTGAATACAATCAGAGGACAGTAAGGTTCCAGTGCTACCACAGTGATATTATAGTGATACAAAGTTTTAAAATCATGTAAAACTTTTTGAATATATAAATGAAAACACATAAATAATACTAATTACCTCTCCCTTAATTGCCAAACGAAAGTCACCATCAGCAGTAAAAACCTTGACAGCATTATGTCTTGTGTCACAGACAATAATTTCCCCTTGTCCGTTCACAGTCACTCCGATGGGAAAGAACAGACTGTCATTCTGATTACCCGGATGTCCAATCTTTCTCACTAACTCTGTCCTCACTGAAAACAATCAGATATGTAAAGTAAGATAACACATTTTCACAAGGACTGTTAAGACAAATTTATGCACCTTTATGAGCCTGTATTAAATGATGGCCCTGAATGTCTGGTTAAATTTAAAGCATGACGTCAAGGTTGACTATTTAGCATACTTCTGTAAAAGGTTCAGAACATTGTATAAATCATCATTGGGTCACTAACATAAAGTTAAACTTTTGTGGGACGCAGTGGTGTAGTGGTGGCGCTGGTGCCTTGGAGCCGGAAGGTTTCAGGTTCGAATCCAATACAAGGTAACTTCAGTGCAAGTCCTTCACTCGCAATTGCTCAGGCGCTTTGGCGTGAAACTCCGTTGCAGTGTCTGCGCTGCAGTTGGGATGCACCACGTGTTGGATATTGTGCGAGTTGGATATTGTTTCTACATTTATCATTCAAGAACTCATAGACGACTTTCTGCCATTCCTCACTACGCTCTGCAACTGGTCTATCCAAGAAACCCATCTTCCATCTTCTCAAAAACAGTCAATCCTGCTTCCTGTTCTGAAGCGAGATGGTCTAGACTCAAGTGATCCAGCCAACTACAGGCCAATTGCAAATGTTACTTTTTTATCCAAAATTTTAGAACGAATTGTTGCAAACCAATTAATTGCATATTTAGACATGAATGGGTTACTCCCCTCTCAGCAATCAGATTTCCGTAGAAATCAATCTACCGAAACTCTTTTGGTTCGCCTATTGTCTGATTTGTATGACGCCTTAGACCGTGGTGAGGTCACTGTTCTAGCTTTATTTGATGTCAGTGCCGCTTTTGAAGCAGTTGATCACTCTATCCTGCTCCAACGTCTTTCTATTTCCTTTGGCCATGCTGGAGCTCCTTTAGAATGGCTTCGCTCTTTTTCTGTCTGGGCGCAGCACTAACTGTGTGGTATTGGGTGTCTCCAGGTCATGTTGGGTTCCAGCCCCTTTTGGTGTGCCACAGGGTTCTGTGTTGGGTCCTTTACTGTTTGTTCTCTATGCAACTGGTATTGGTTCCTTGTTGTCTGCATGTGGCCTCCTGCACCAACTTTATGCTGATGATGTGCAGGCCTATGCTCACTGCCTTGCCACTGATGCAGTGTCCACTGTATCCTTAATGTCCAATGCCATTGATGCTCTCTCATCATGGATGGCATCTAATCGTCCGTTACTAAATCCCTCTAAAACTCAGTTCATCTGGTTTGGTACTCGCAGGCAATTGGCATCCATTGACCTGCACTTAATAGCAGCGACTTTACCTGATATATCCGTCTCTCCCACAGTGCGAGACCTTGGAATTACTCTGGATCAAGAGCTCAATTTCTCAAAGCATATCAATTTGGTCACTCGTAGTTGCTGCTACCAGCTTCGGCAACTCCGAGTTGTCTCAAGATCTCTCTCTCTCTGATAGTGCTACTCTGTCCATGCCTTTGTCACCAGTAGAATTGATCACTGCAATTCGGTACTCATGGGTCTGCCACTTGGACTAATTGGGCGCCTTGAACGAGTTCTTCGTTCGGCTGCTCGCCTCATTGGCCGCATTCCTAAATATGCCCCCTGTCTCTGCTTATATGCGTGATGTTCTTCACTGGCTTCCTGTTTCACAGCGCATCTCCTACCGAGTTGCTGCACTTGTCTGGCGTTGCCTTACTGATTGTGCTCCATCATACCTGTCTATCCTTTGTCGACCTGTCTCCGACCTTGCAGCCCGTCGAGCTCTTCGTTCTGCGACAACGGAAGAGCTTTTGGTTCCTCGAGCTCGCACTTCTACAAGACAGCGCCAAGCCTTTTCTACTGTGGGTCCCGCTATCTGGAATGGCCTCCCACTAAACTTGCGACTTATGCCTAGACTAAATTCACCTGCTTTTTATAAGTCGCTCAAAACCTATTATTTTAGCTGTGGCTGGACTGGGAGCGCCTCTGAGTAGTTTTCTTGAAGAAGCGCTATATAAATTCACGAAATGAATGAATGAATGTTGAGCAGCGGTAAGTTACTTAAAATAAAGCAGTCGGAGCACTCCCTTCAAACTGAATAAAATGTGCACAAAAAATTATAAATTTGTGTGAATTTAGCACAAGTTAAAAATTATGAAGTATATTAGTTTTTCAATGAATCATTGTACCAAAGTATCTAACAGTGTTTTTGCTATACAGCTTTGGCATTCTAGAATTAGACAATCAACCAAAAAATGCAGTTAAAAGCCAACAGCATGCGACGCTCCTGTGTGACTGTTTTGAGAAACTTCATCTGACGCATTTTATTGTGTGGCCGTAAAGTTTTGAAATTTTTTATACTTTGAGTTTGTGCATTACTACCAAAAACAATATCCTTTAAGCAAGGGCGGATACAGAAACTTTGGACGAGGGGGGCCAAAAATTCTTGGTCTTGGGTCCGAGAAAAATTTCAGGCCTTGGGTCTGGATTTTTCTTTCATATCCGCCAAAAAAGTAGATGACCTTTTTTTTTAGTCATCCAGCCAAATTTTGGGAAAATAATACCATTTTGTCCGCCAAAAAGTTCATGATCTTTTTTTTAGTCCTCTGACTTCTAGAAAAACATGCCATTTCCAAATGGGGGCCGCAATGCATGGGCATTTCTTAATAGGGGGGGGGGCCAAATTGTACAATATATACATTGTTCCACAGCATATTCAATCCAAATGGGGGGGGGCCCACGATACATGGGAATTCCAAATGGGGGGGGGGGGCATGGCCGGATAAGCCCCCCCCTGGATCCGCCCCTGCCTTTAAGTAAACAACCTTTAATTAAAAATTCCTCTATAATTTCATCACATTCGGCGGCAGCCATTTTGATTCTCGCCCAAGGGTGTCATTGCTTTATTGAACGAACACGCGCCACATTGATTTTTAAGTCAATCAAAGCCCAATTTAGATAAATTAGCAGGATTTGGTAAATTTTGCGCTGAAATTGCGCGCATTGCAAATTTTTGCGCTGTTGTGCAAAACCTGGAATTTTGTGCAGCGCATGATTCATTCATTCATTCATTCAAGAATTTATATAGCGCTTCTTCAAGCAGACTACTCAGAAGCGCTCCCGACTCTAGCATGGCAAAAAGGACAGTTTTGAGTTTTTAAAAAAAATGTTTCAGAAATAACCCCAGAAAGTAGACGTAGCTCCTGTGTGAGCTAATTCCAGACAACTGGGCCGGTCACAGAAAAGGCTCTATTCTGCATCGTTGCAGTGTTCATGCTAATGGGACCAAGAGCATTCCCTTATGTGCAGAATGGAGGGGGTGGTGGCCTTGGGTACTCGTGGAGCAACAAAGCTCTCGCAAGTAGTCAGAGGCAATTCCAAGCTGGCATTGCCTAACTAGAGTCGCGATAGTAAAATCAATGCGCTGCCGAGTAGGAAGCCAATAATAAAAATCATAAATAATCACGTATTCGCGATAAAAAAGAGCGGGAAATCTGACTTTAAGAAAAAACACAGGAACTACAGGACAAGCAAAAAAACACAGGACATTACAGGAAACACAGGATCGAAAAGTATGAACTAAGGGATGTGAGGAGAATCAGGATAGGATTTGTGGAAGAGCAATGTTTTCAGTTTTGAGTGAAAGTCCCCATAGGTCTTTCCCTCAAAACTGAAAACATTGCTCTTCCGCAAATCCTATCCTGATTCTTCCGATTCTCCTCACATCCCTTGAGCGTCATTTCAACTCTAAACATCACCCACCTTAGCCGTCCATCTGTCTGCCTGTCTGACTCTCCGGACTTGACCCACTGCCTACCAATTTTGTTTTGATTAACCCCTTCGCTGCGACGGCTTCTTAATCCCGTGTGCAGCATATATAATTATAGGCCTACATGTACATGTATAATTATATATAATATTATATACGTTTATTGTTAGGCCTATATCAAAACATACAAATTTTTTTGGGCAAGCACATGGAAGTATTTAGACATGGATCGACCTTGAACCGGGACTAATATGACCTTGAGCTTGGCCTGATATGACCTCTAATTATTTCTTACTTTGCTTGCGATAACGATTATATCTACCGTGCACAATACACGCCTACGACCTACGTCAATACACTTGCTTTGGAACCCTTCGTTGCATCGTAAACTTCGGCTTCGATTCTAGATTTTTACAACATCCCCTACTTTGCCCCTCAACTCGCCCTACCCCCACAACCTACCTCACTCACCACCAATTCGACCAAACCAGCCCCATCCATCCTCATCAATGTTAGGGAAAATTTCAGTTCTTCGCCTGCAGTAGGGTAAATTTCGTCTCTTGCCCCCACCTCGCCCCCCACTCGGCTCCATTACCTGACCCCCACCCCATCATCAATCCTACCCATAGGCGTATGGGAGTTTTCACCAGTGAGGGGCAAAAATTGAACTTCTGCCCGAAAAATATATCCGGAAAAAGTTGATGACTTTTTTTAGTCGTTCGCGGCTGTGTTTGCCCGAAAAACCAGACTTGCCCGAAAGTTGGGGGGAGGGGCAAATGCCCCCTGCACCCCCGCCTAATATGCCTATGATCCAACCCACTCCGTGCAACCACTCTTGGGCAAATTTCGGTTATTCACATGCGGTTTCCTGCGTTGCACGGTAAATTTCGGTTTTTACTAGTTCAAGATGGGGGCTTCGTCATCCCCACACCCCCACCCCAAAATGGTGAGGAGGATTGGCTAATATCTCCATTGGGTGGCTTTGGTTAGCCCTCTGTGGTAAAATATCCAAGGTCCCATACACAATCTCCTTTATAGATATGATTTATTATGCATAGATTGCATGACGTACCCGTCACCCGCGTATGGCGTATACAGGGTGCGCCAAAAAAAATACCCCCCCTAAGATTTTTGCCAATATCTTGACCAAAAGTAAGAATTTTAAGATGAAATTTTACTGTCTTAAAGACAATTCATATTTACACATGATGGCCAGATTTCATCAAAATATTTAGAACAGAACAAAAGTTATGCCACTTTTAGTGAGGCCACCCACCGTTTTTTGACGATTCAAAAACGCGACGCAACAAAAAGGAATAAAAATCCAATCTAATTATTCTGGTCAATATCTTGGCCAAAAGTAAGAATATCAAAATGAAATTTTACAGGCTTAAAGACAATTCATATCTGCATATGATGGTCAAATTTCATCAAAATATTTCCAAAAGAATAAAAGTTATACCACTTTTAGTGAGGCCACCCCCCAATTTTTGACATTTTAAAGATGTAACGCAGCAAAAACACGATTTTATTAAGTCTCATCTCAAATAATTATTATCAAATAGCCTTGATATTGTACGATGATCATTATTATTACTATTTAAAAAATAAACAGGGTGCCAGCGTAGCTGCACGTCACTGAGAAGTCACTTAGCAAGATGACAATCAAATTGGTAAATAAGGAATCTATCAGCTTAATGAACAGGTCCATCAAGAACTTTGCAAAGAGACTCAAAAGAAGTTTTGGAACTGGTGGTGGCACATTGAACACAAGTTGTGAAGCACTACCAAGTTCATTTGACAACAGTTATTTGTGATGAGACTTAAAAATCGTGTTTTTGTCACTTTTTGCTGCGTTTCGTTTTTGAAACGTCAAAAAACGGTGGGTGGTCTCACTAAAAGTGGCATAACTTTTGTTCAGTATCAAATATTGTGATGAAATCCGGCCACCATGTGTAGATATGAATTGCCTATAAGACTGTAAAATTTCATTTCGATATTTTTATTTTTGGCCAAGATATTCGCAAAAAACCTTAAAAAATTGCGTTTCGTTTTTGAAACGTCAAAAAACGGGGGGTGACCTCCCTAAAAGTGACATAACTTTTGTTCTGTTTGAAATATTTTGATGAAATCTGGCCATCATATGTAAATATGAATTGTCTATAAGCCTGTAAAATGTCATTCGAAAATTCTTAATTTTGGCCAAGATATTGGCAAAAAACCTAGGGGGGGTATTTTTTTTTGGCGCACCCTGTACATTTCAATGACGTACCCGTACTCGTCATTCGCAGCGAAGGGGTTAAGCGCCTGTGAATAAGCTGGTTCCCGCAACTTCACTTTTGTGGGCGCTGTAGAAGTCTCGAGATTACGATTATGAAGGTCAGTCCTGACGAGAGAAATTTCGGGCCCTGGGCAGACCAGCCACAAGCCCCTAACATATTTCAAGAGAAATTTGTCTTAGAAACAAATTGAAAAAACCAAAGTGTAGGTCCAACCTGGTCTCTTATTTTGAAGTTTTGACTGATTGAGGTTAATTATCTGTAATATTATATTTAAAAAAGCATAACTCATAAACGTTGTAAACCATAAACGTTGTAGCCCTAAAAGTTGCCGTGCCCCTGGGTTGACCCCCTCTCAGAGCTGAAAGTGGTTTTGAAAAGTTGCCGGGTCTCACTTTGGCGGACGAGCACGCCTTTGGCCCAAAAATTTTCTGGCGACGTTTTTCCTATAGTCATTTGCCCAAAATTACCGAAAATCCTACCATTTTTACCTACTTTTGGCACCCGACGGCCTGCTTTGCGACCCGGCTGAGACTCGGCAATAGCAGGTCTCGAAAATCGATGCCGGGTCTCAGACCCGGACCGACCCGGCTCACTTTCAGCCCTGCCCCCTCTTGGTAGCGGCGACTAAGATAGTGAAGAACTGAAGATGCAGGAGACAGAACAACAAATGACCCTGAAAGTCTTTTAAAAATGAAAATTGGAGGCATAAATGTGCTCAGCAAAGGCAAGTCACCTATCACAAACAACATCCATACCCTGCACACATATATCTGTGACCCAGCATTGCAAAAGCAGGCTTTTGTTGGCAGAAATAAAAAAATATTTTATTCGCCCATAAGATTCTCCACTATGTTACCTTTTAAACGACCTATTATTTATTTATTTATGATGTTCATAACTGGAGTAGCGCGCTTTTAAAGTTTAGCGGCGATGGAAACAACATTTTCAGGAAACGCGTTCGCAAGCCGTGACGTCATGCGCTTGGCAGCGCGAAGGCTGTTTTATGGTCCTTACTTCTTCATCCGTTCTAGGTTAATATACGTTCTACCAATCCCGGTAATAGTATCGCTGTGTAGAACAGATCTTGGCCCTTCTAAACATATATAACATCTATGGTTTCTCCCGAGGCGACTCTAAATGCTAACCTTTTAAAAGCGGTCAACATCATGTTTATTTGCGCAATTCTTAAACACAGTGCCCATTAAATCGCTCCGTTTTGTGGCGAAATAAGTAATTTTAGTGTTTTTCTTGGTACCTATGATGTTTTAAAGATATTTTCATGATTGAATTTGATAAAAACAAAATTTGCGTATAATAGTAAAAATTTGCATTTGTTCTATTTCTCGTAAACTAACGTTACCGACAAACGCCTCGTTTTGGTATAGGCGGTCAGATCTGTCAATCATAAAAGGCGAAATATTTAGCCTATGTCATTCAGATGATGTTCATCAGTGTTTTGTGACCGTCCTGACTATTACTAGAGTATTCAGCTCCAGTGCTAAGAATGGCCATAAATTTTCATCTCGTATCAACATCCAGCCAACCATGCATGACAGCGTTAAAAGAGTCAATAACTCAATTACATCAGAATATACATATATATATACAGGGTGGGCCAAAAACAGACCCCCCCTAAGATTGTTGCCAATATCTTGACCAAAAGTAAGAATTTAGAAAAGAAATTCTACAGTCTTAAACATAATTCATATTTACACCAGATGGCCAGATTTCATTAAAATATTTCAAACAGAACAAAAGTTATACCGCTTTTAGTGAAGCCACCCACCGTTTTTTGACGATTCAAAAACCCGACGCAACAAAAAGTAACAAAAATCAACTCAATTATTCTGGCCAATATCTTGGCCAAAAGTAAGAATATCGAAATGAAATTTTACACGCTTGAAGACAATTCATATCCACACATGATTACCAGATTTCATCAAAATATTTAAAACAGTTACCAGATTTCATCAAAATATTTAAAACAGAACAAAAGTTATATCACTTTTAGTGAGGCCACCCCCCATTTTTTGACGCTCAAAAGACGTAACGCAGCAAAAAGTAGCAAAAACACGATTTTTTAAAATCTCATCTCAAATAATTGTTATCAAGTAGACTTCATATTGCCAGAGGATCAATATTATTACTAGTTAAAAAATAAATAGGGTACCAGCGTAGCTGCACGTCACTGAGAAGCCACTTAGCAAGATGACATCAATTTGGCAAATAAGGAATCTGTCAGATTAATCAACAGGTCCATCAAGAACTTTGCAAAGAGACTCAAAAGAAGTTTTAGCACTGGTGGTGGGCACATTGAGCACAAGTTGTGAAGCACTACCAAGTTCATTTGACAACAGTTATTTGAGACGAGACTTAATAAAATCGTGTTTTTGCTACTTTTTGTTGCTTTCGTTTTTGAATCGTCAAAAACGGAGGGTGGTCTCGCTAAAAGTGGTATAACTTGTGTTGTGTTTGAATTATTTTGATGAAATCTGACCTTCATGTGTAAAACTGAATTGCCTTTAAGCCTGTAAAATTTCATTTCGAAATTCTTACTTTTGGCCAAGATATTGGCAAAAAACCTAATTTTTTGTGTATCGTTTTTGAATCGTCAAAAAACGGGGGGTGGCCTCACTAAAAGTGTTATAACTTTTGTTGTGCTTAAAATATTTCGATGAAATCTGGCCATCGTATGTAAATATGAATTGCCTTTAAGACTGTAAAATTTCATTTCAAAATTCTGAAATCTGGCAAAAATATTGGCAAAAAACCTAGGGGGTCTTTTTTTGGCGGCCCACCCTGTATATAAATACAATTATGTATATATACAGAATACAGGTTTACAAAATAAGTGCATTACCTTTGTTTTTCTTTAATTTTATGTACTGTCCAAGTACGTAAGAAAAGGTTGATGAAACAACGCTTATCTCTGTGAAATAAACACAAACAAATCAGTTTACTACTTGCAACTTTTAGCCAATAGCATAAGAACTGCATAAGAACAAAAAAGCAACACTGCTTCTAAACCAGTGGTTCTGAAACTTCAACAAGCAATAATTTTTTCGTGAAGAGCTCTCGCAGACCGCTAATTTAAATAGCGAGCGCAAACAAAAGCGACTAATAATTTTGAAAAGAATTATTATAAGACTATTGCTATGTGTGCGACCTGGTGGCTGATCGGTAATGCGCTTGCGCACGGAGCGGGTGGTTGCGGGTTCAACTCTGGGTAACGACCTTGGGCAAGTTGTTTACGCACACGTGCCTCTGTCACCAAGCAGTATAATTTGGTACCGGCGTAAGCTGGGAAGTAAACGGCAAGTCCTGCTATACACTGGCCTCGTATACAGTACCTTGGGATTCATCCATTGCCAGCTCAAAGCCACTGAAAAGGCGATGAGCGCCCCCCTGTGTTCCACATGGAACTGGATGGACTTTACTTTTACTTTTTTATTGCAATGTACTCCACCACATGTTGCCTTTTGAGGAAGCATGTGCCTGTCCCAAGCAAGGAAAAAGGAAGATGGTTCCGCGGTGGGCTTGTGACCCATCCGGGTAAAACAAATTGAGCAAAAGAAACAATGCAGCAAAAGAAACAAGGCAGCAAACTCATTCGGAGGAGCTGCATAGCCCGATGTGCAGAATTGCACGAAAAGGACTGCTGACGATTGCAATGTAAATATGATGTAAATCTCAGAGAATTTCTCAGCGCCCACGAAAACCACGTCAAAGGCTTATTCACCAGCACTATGTCAAATCAAGTCTGCAACAGCCAAAGTTGCCCTTTTCATTCCGGTGCCAAGTCAAAATCCGGGGAAGTCAAGCCGAGAAGAAAGTGCCATGCCTGGTTTGCACAGGCAATACCCGCCAGCCCGGAATCAAAATATTGATCAATTTTAACTTTGAGCTTGAGAAGCTAGTTGATTTGGCCTACTTAAGCACTGATCGAATGCATTTCAGTATGAGTTGAGGCCTGGCCCGTAGCCAGAGGAAAAACCAAGACGAGGCAAATCCCTCTCTGCATAGACGAAACTTCGTCCCACGTTGGGGGTTGGAGGGATGATTGAGTGGCTGAATGTCCACACTCTGAATATCATCAACAGATGTTTTAGTCATTAGTTACCGGGTATTCTCTAGCTGATCGCTCTATAAGGCTCTATGCCTGTCACATTACATGTACCTTTGGCTTTGAAGCAGGGAGAAGGAAACCTATCCTTCAAAAATCACATAAATCATATTTACACTATAAATACCCCACAGAGTAAAGTCTCAGTATCCCATACAGTATATCTTTTGCTTGTATGTGCACTTGTTATATAGCGCCCCTTCAAGCTCTCTGTGCAGAGGCGCTCCTGACTGCAGAGCGGACACTGCATCGAAGTTTCACGCCGAAGCGCTGAGCAATTGCGAGTGAAGGACTTGCCCAAGGTCACTACGCGGCGACTTGAGGTGGATTCGAACCTGCAACCTTTCGGCTGCAAGGCAACAAACATACCCAACACACCACCGCGCCCCACATCCTTGTTCGTTCATTAAAAAGGTCAGCTGAGTAAAAAAAACAATTCATTTGGTTGGGCACTAAGCAACAACTGGCTAAGCTCGACCTGAACGTTCTTTCTTCTCAATCCCCATCTATGACTTTTTCTTCGGTGGTGTGTGACCTCGGAATTCTCCTGGACTCTGAACTTACCCATGCAATGCATCTTATATAGATCAGTTGTGCCGCAGCTGCTACTACTAACTGCGCAGCTCAGGGTTATTGCTCGCTCTCTGACTTCTAAAGCTTCAGCTTCACTTATCCATGCGTTTGTGCTGGGCAGCCTCAACTACTGTGCCTCTATTTTTGCTGGTCTCCCGCGGTTCGGATTGAGAGGCTGGAGAGGGTCCACCAGGCTGCCGCGTGACTTACTGGCAGGTTCACCAAGTCCGACCGTGTATCCCAATATACTGTATGCGCAAGGTCTTGTACTGGCTTCCTTTCCTGCAGCGTATCTCATTTAGAATTGCATCTTTGGTGTGGCAAATTGGCGATGCTTATCAGGCTGGGCACCCTTTTATTTGTGTGAGCTTTGCACCCCCCTTCCACTTGCATAGGCCGCTGCATACTGCGCTCTGCTGTCCATGGTGACTTATTGGTTCCTTTCACCCGCTCTCCAAAAATGCAGAGCCATTCATTCTCTGTGTTTGGTCCAACAACCTGGAATGAGCTTCCCTTGACTATGTGACACCTCCGAAACTGTTCTCAATTTCACAAACTGTTGAAAACTATTTTTTTGCGTTGTTCCATGTTAAATCACCTTCAAAATGAGCTATTACGCATCAAAATCGACCAAGTGCTTGTGGAGTTATAAAATTTTTAATTGATCGACCTGCCTAACAGAAAATGTTGGGAAAACGAGATTTTCTGAACTTTTTATATATGTTTTAAATCTTATTGGTCATTTCATCTGCACAAATAGCATGTTAAAAACAGCAAAATAAAATCAGTTTTAATATTTTATTAAGACATTATAAAATTATAATGTAGATTCCAAAATGGAAAAATCAATAATTTCAAGGGTGAACACTTTTAAAAGCGATTTGCAACGTTCTGCAACGTTCCTTTCACCCGCTCTCCAAAAATCCAAAAAGCGATTTGCAACGTTCTTCCAACTCATATCGTCATGACGGGTCACATATATATATACTCGCCATTTAACAATTTATTTATTTATTTATTTATTTTTTCTGAACCAAAACAACAAACATGATACAATTATGGCAGTGAACAATACTTTAACATAATTTGGCTAAGAAGGGAGACCCAGAAGGGATGGACAATCCCGCTTAAAAGGGTCACCCATTATTCATGTAAAAATATTTTAAAAATCACATGAAAGCACGTTCAATTGCAGGAATACACCGTGTCCAAGATAAAGTAGAACACACAATAAAGTGTGATAACTCGGTCAACAAGTTTAGGATTTGTCTGAAATTTCACACACAACAACAGTGGCCATATTTACACGAGATCCTAAAGCCGATTAGAAATATTTATGAGTTTGCCAAAGTTATGAGCGTTTGAGATGCAGCACCGAAAAATGGAACTTTCCAACTGCAAAAGCTGAAAGAAAGCAAAATTCAGCTAGGCCTATAAATGGTGCTCTAAATGTCATTTTTTTTCACGAACACACGACCGTAGACGTAGTAGTGTAGTAGCTGTCCCGGAAGACACTCGGCTTCATATCCGCAGCTGTGGCCACCTAGCAGTCCAGACCTCGATCCGTGTACATGTACCGGAGTAGTGCGTGTTTCGTTCCCGTATTCATGACATCGATAACCGTAGGGCGCGTCTGATTGAAGAGTGGCAGCTGTTTGACCAAGTGATCGTTGACAAGACCATCAAACAGTAGCGTCTACGTCTATACTGTCGTGTGTCCGTAAACAAAGAGAACATTTTGAACACACATTATACATATAGCTGAATTTCAAGTCCTTTTAGCTTTTGAATGATGGAAAGGTCCATTTTTCGCTGCTGCATCTCAAACGCTCATAAATTTGACAAACTCACGAATACCGTATTTTCGCGAATATAACACGCGGGTTATACAAAGTTTTACAAACCACGCACCCTGCCCGCGTGGTATACTCGGGAGCGTGTTATACAAATTATTTTTTACACAGCCAAATTTTTAAGCAGATTATTTTCAGGACATGGTCAGAAACTGCTGTAAAATGTTTTTTAACTTGCAATATGGAAGCATGAACGTCGACAAAACGATAGGGCATACAGTCCGACGTCAGTAGCAGTATTCGTTTGTCATCGTAATCATAAAATGTCAGAGCCGCAGAAAGTCCCAATTGAAAATGATTTTTTTAAATTATTTAACCTCAACTATAAAATCAAATATTACTGTATATAAATTGTAATTGTCTGCCGTTTTCAATTTTGAATAAACTAATGAACACACCGTACGATATTCTGTATCATCGCTCGCACAGCGCTAGGTATGGAGTTCAGGAAATAGAGAAAATTGTTACAGCGCATAATTTTGCGATTTTAAAACAGTCTCGTTACTCCTCGTTTTCAGTGTCATCCGCTGTCTCTTTCACACTAAAAATATAAATATTGGCCACGGATTCAAAAATGAAGTACAATTTTACCAGAATGGCTTGCCAGTTACCAAATAGTTTAATCCCACTTTCTGTGCAGTGACGGCGATTGCGGTGAATGCCATCTGTGAATCCGTGTAAAAGTCAGAATTTCCTCGCCAAACCCACTTTATTTTCGTCAGTTGATATGTAAAACAATTATTAATCGCTAGATATATCAAAACTGGCATCATTTGAAACTAATTCTTCAAGGAAATGGCGAGTTTATACGAGAATCTATACCTCCGCAAGGGCCGCCATCTTAGATTAACATGCGTTCGCGAAAGTGACACGAGTTCGTTACCACTCTAAATATAATATTTTCCACTTATTTGTACGCTTTATTATATAGTCTTGGCCTAAAGACGTAAACTTTCAAAATTATATTACATTTCCTGGTCAAGAACCGTCGTTATTGAGAACGCCAATACTAGGCTTAAGCGCAGAGCATACGCTCGTAATTACCCCATGGCACAATAGTAGGTTACACGGACGCTATTTAAGGTTATTTGTAAGTGGGGTTCATTAAATAAATTCTGGCTTCAAATTAACGGATTATTTTTATCTGCGTTTAATTGATTCAGTTATGACTATACACAGGCAGAAATTATATAATGCACGAGTTAACGTTAGTGTGCACGTTCGAGTACTCACGTGTAGTTAGACCTATGAAAATGGGTGCATCTTATAGTCGGGTGCTTCTGATATAATTCAATTTTTACTGAAATCGCAAAAAGTAGCGTGTTATATTCGGGTGCGTGTTATACCCGTGTGCGTGTTATATTCGCGAAAATACGGTATTTATAATCGGCTTCAGTATCTCGTGCAAATATGGTCACTGCTGTTGTGTTTAAAACTTCAGACAAATACTAAACGTTTTGACCGAGTTATGACACTTTATTGTGTGTTCTACTTTATCGTGAACAACTGTAGTGTATAAAGATCATTAGCGAGATAGAGGAAAAAATTTATTAATAAGCAATTGACAAATTGCAGCTAAATCAACAAGAAAAACAGCTCTTAACTACTGACTTAACTAAGGGCTTAACTAAAGGCTTGGCAATTGACTGACCTTTGATTCCTGACTCCAGAAGAGGAAGATCATTATCACCAGCATTCCCAAACTTTTCAGAGTTATGCATCTCCAATTCTTCGCTGTCCTTGGAAACAGTACAGAAATTAAAAATGGCATATTTGTTTTCATCATCCATGCTTTTACCACTACAGGCTTGGGTAGCACCAATGCAGACTTCAGAACTGACACCAACCTGAAAGGCTGCAGCAGATGTTTCAGGCTCTGCTTCAGTTAAGATCATCTGCTCAAACTTCATCTGGTCCACAATCTCATGCACACTGCCTTTCATGTAAACATTGTCTTCACAACAATCTTCTTGTTGGCTAAGCTTCCTGAATGGTTTGTCCAAGTAATCAAAATTGAACTCCTTTTCAGCAAGCATTAAATCATCAGGAGTACAATTGTAGGTCTCTGGTGTCTGAAATTCTCTCTTCATATCATTAACAACCCAACGCTCATGCTTAGCAGCCATGAAATCAGTACTCTCAACTTCCATTTTTGCAGCACATGAGTTCCTAATCACGTCTATATGAAAGGGACTTCCTTTAACCTCCACATGGAACATTTTCACATGAAGAATATGAAAGCCAATCTTCTCTGGCATATAATTGGCTAAATATGATCCATTGTGGTTGTCTTCAACAGTGACCTTAACTTTCTGACCAGTGGGATCTAAAATCTGAACTGTTAAACAGTTGAACACTTCTTTGTTGTATCTTTGATTTGTCTGAATGAGTATGCTCTCCTCTTGATAACACACTGCTTTCATCACTTGATCTTCACACACATCAGACAGCACATCGATCATTTCAAGATCAATGTCACAGTATTTCACATATCCAATTTCTTCTGGTTTAAGAACACCTTGTGTAAGAGGCACAAAGCTTAAATAATGGAAATCATCAACGTCAATGCAATCAAAACCACTGTCAAATAATCTCACACAAGTTGTTACAATTCCTTTGCCCATATTCAGACAACTGCTGTCATCTGCCAACACTGAACTAATACTATTTATCATATCCTCACACATCTGCATTTGTTTCAGAAGTCCCTCATTGCGAGTCTGAAGTTCGTTTTCTTTGCGAATCACAAAGTCATCAATGTCCTGCTCAAATTTATATGCAATTGTTCTTAACTGGTTTTGATGGTCTGTAACAATTGTCTTCATTGATTCCTTAGCCTTGTCACTCTTCATATAAAGTAAGGCTCTTACTCCCTGTGTCTTTTTAATGCTCTCTTGTGCCATTGTTACAAGAAGGTGCAGATGTTTCTGATACTTGCAGAGATCCACTTTGAGTGCATCAAATGAAGATCCAAACATCTGGGTCTCCATTGTCTAAAGCAGTTTCAAAAGAGCATTAATTAAAAAGCCTGTTAACAAAAAGTAAGTATACATAAGTAAGATACATTCTCTATTTATTCAACTGCATAACCACACTTTGGTCTACAGGAAATTAAGCACCCTAAAGCATTCTTGTTAAAAACGTCATCCTCATTAAGTTGTCCGTCCATGGGACAATTCAGTCATGCGGATTGGGATGCATAGAATAGGGAAATTTATGTCCTGAGGAGTGAGGAGTGAACACAGCCTGGGTACATCAAGGCAGTAGTGAAGAGACTCTTATCTGCCTTTCTACACAGCTGTTCCAGTGTTGGTTTATTCTTTGGAAGGTTGCAGAGTCGAACTCGATGGTCCATACAGCCTACTGGACTTCTGCTGCCCCACAAAAGCCCACCATGCTGGTGATGCATATAATAAGTGGGCCACAGTGGCCATTCATAAATCATCATATTTAAAGCATTTACCCCGCAAGGCCGAGTGCCACCATGATGCGCAGCAGCGCAAGGGCTTACATCGATTGTCTAGCTCAGAGGTTCTCAACCTTTTTTCGCGTGCGACACACCTAAACTTGAAACCAAATTTCGCGACACACCATGCAATCGTCATGTGAATATCGTTAAAAAATAAAATTAGGCCTAAGCCAGCTGACCCTATATAAATTGCTACAAATTTTAATGAATGATTGTTGACATTGAATGCTTTATATTTTTCTAATTATTCTAACTTTCAAAATTTTACTAATCTAAGTTTACGATTCTACGTCGTTTTATGACTCTTCGTTAATTGTCTTTCCTAACAGTTAGGCCTAATGAGATTTTTGCTCCTAGATTTTCTTTGGATCATAGTAAGATGAGGATCCACAAGCTTTATGAGTTATATGAATTTTAGATTTAAAAAAACCCATAAATTGACCATAGTCCAAACCCCTAGCTCTGGTAGCTCAAGGCAAAACAAGAAAACATGGGATAGGCCTAAATGTAGCTGAGCACTATACCGAAACAAAACACCCTTCAGAACGTCGAATAATTGTAACAGAAACTGGAAAGCGCAGGCCTATAGTAAGTTATTAGTTAAAAAACAAACGGGCCATTGGTACTTCTAGGTCCCTTGACCTTGTGCAGTTGTGCACCTTCCTTATAGGCTTAATGGTAAATTGTCACGCTCTGAATACACAGACAACCTTTCCGCGTAAGCAATTTTAGAATCGCAATTTTTTTGTTTCTTCATGATAATTCTTCGCGACACACCAGCGACACACCACTTTTACGCGACACACCTCCGGTCGCTTCGCGACACACTAGTGTGTCGCGACACACCGGTTGAGAACCTCTGGTCTAGCTTGGATGCACATGCAGTTCATCTGCATTTCAAAGTCCATATGTTCACTCACAACCATCCCAAGTATTACCAAGCTGTGGATTGTTGCGAGTCCTGGCACATCCCCCCAGGGCTTGCCTACTCTTCGCCCTCGCACGTCTGGGTAACGGAACCACGTTTTCTTTTGATTCAGACTCAGACACTGGCGCAACAACCTAGCTGTGGACCCTGGACGCTCTAAGCTTGGGCTCTTACCCATTAATGAGACTAACAAATAACAATGAGATAGAGCTCCATTTAAAACTGTTCAGGTGTAAAAAGAGTGTTAAATGTCATCATCAATAATCCATAATGTTATCAATAATCCATAGTCAACGTCACATTAATAGTTCAAGACTAAACAAGGACACATCCACCATGTATTGGCCAATTTGACCCGACACTTATAGACTAGTTACATGAATCGCTAGAGTATGCTAATACTGTATCAAAAAGTACATAATACATGAAGACTTATTAACAGAAAAGTACATACCATGAACACATGGACGTCCACAGAAATTTTTCTGGGGGGAGGGGGCGCAATCTTTTAAATAATTGTCACATGGTCTAAATTTAATGGGTGACAGTTCGAATTTCCGTATTACCACGAGAGAATCATATAGCCTACCTATAGGGCCTACATTATGCGCCCAAAGAAAGACATAGATTCAACTTGTAGAACGAATTGATAATGACATTGAAAATCGTGGTTGTACATGTAACAATCACAGCAACATAATCTAAATTTATGTGCAACTATGCGAAAAATTCAGGGGGGCGCACTTGCACCCCGCTGTGGACGCCCATGCATGAACAGTATAAAAGCCAGTACCGGTAGGTTTCTAAGTGACTTTGATGTGTATTGAGTGCTGAATAGTTCAACAGAGACTAATAATTCAAATCAAACCGAGTTGATTTGTAAAATGAAAATAAAGAAAAATGTATTGGTCTAACGACTATGCATGCTACTAGCACTGCCTACAAAGGAATGTAATATTGAATGTAGACTGCAGTTCTTCAGAGAAGTACTTCATTATTATGCCTATAGAAAGTATAGATTCTAGCATTACTCATCGCAAATGTGTCTACGAAGTCATCAATATTCTATTCTATTCTATTTTAGGATTTATAAAGCGCCTCTCACAGTACAACCTAATCAGAGGTGCTCACAGTGCGAAGAACTCCTGGAAAAAGAAAAGTCTTAAGACATCTGGCAGAAAAGGTAAAGCCTCCAGATAAAATTTGAGCACGAATAATAGTAGGAAGGCCATTCCACAATAAAGAGCAGACAGAGGCAAAGGCGTGGTGTTGGGCTGTGGCAGTCCGAGATCGTGGAACAAGAAGATCATGAAAGTCTAAAGAGCGGAGAGGACGGCCAACGGTAGCTGAGAAAGGCTTCCTAATGAGATCACAATGGTAGCGAGGCGCTAGACCCAAAAACATCTTATAGGTGAGAAAAAGAATTTTATATTGAATCCGGACAGTCAAAGGAAGCCAATGAAGGTGTTCAGTCATGAAAGCCGAAATGTGAGAGAAACGAGGGAGGCGAGCAATCAAACGAGCAGATGCATTAAGTACCATTGGAGAGGAGCAAGGTGGAGTTTAGGTAGCCCAATGAATAATGAGTTACAGTAGTCAATGCGGGAACAAATGAAGGCATGGACCATAGAAGAAAAAATCGACGAAGAGACAGATCGCCGAATGGCACGTAAACGACGTAGATAATAGAAGCTGGACCGAGAAATATTAGCAATATGTGTAGAGAAGGAAAGAGTATTGTCAATACTAACACCCAGGTCACGGACATTTGCCACGAAAGTAAATTGAGGAAAATGCTTGGCAAGTAAAACGTAATCAAGCTTATTAATATCCAATTGTTTCACACTAGTCGCATCAATAAGAACATAAATAGTGCAAAAGTGAAAAAGAAGCTGATTTTTTAAAGAAAGTACGTTTAACATGTTTAACAAGCCATGCTGAAAAATTACAGTTCAAAGTGATATTTATCTATTTTGCACTGTGAGTGATAATTGCCTATAGAACGCTAATTTACTGTGTAAGCAGGGGCGGCAAACACGACAATTCAGTCTTTTTCAGGGGGTCAAAAGTCCACCAGCTTCTTAAGCTCTGTATTTGGTCAACATGTGCAAAGCTGCGGTTAAATGAGATATTTTATGTCATGACCATGTCACGTCGCCATCGTCGCATCGTGACGGTTGGCTACATGATATTTTATTCTTGCTCTAATTTATTTCTTAGTTTTTACCATATCTGATTCAGTGATGTGATGCATATATAAACTGAACTTATATATATAAAACCTTTGTAAAATTAGTTGTATGTAACATGCTGCTTTCTGCCAGCCCGAAGTTTTGATTAAACGAAAATTGATCGATTGATTGTTTATTTTAAATGCCTACTGTAAATAGTATTAATTAGACTAAGTGCTTTTCTATTATATACTGTAATACTATTTACGATTATATAATTATAATAATGTCATTATTTATTATTATATATGATGCTTTCATATTAACACAATCCCGCCTGAATTGTTTTTGAGAATATCTATAAAATTAATCGTACCTATGCTAGAATAACAATACTGCATCAGTGGTCACACTTAAGCATAATAAAGTATATATTTTCTGAATCAGCAAACTTAAGGGAATAAAATGGCATATTTAACTGTGAAGAATTTTTCATTTATATAGCGCCCTTATAATGCCAAAGCGCAAAACAGTCACCGATAAACATTTTACACAGCATTTGAAGGCCAACAGTCCAATATTGGTAACAAATAAGCATGCTAAACATATATTTTCTGAACCAGTAGTCTCCTGTCTATATAATCCAGATTTCATATCGTGAACAATGGTTAATTTATATAGCGGCATTATAATCCCAAAAGGTAAAACAGTCACCAATAGACATATCGACAATGAATCAGAAGGACAGCAATTCAACAATACTTTACAAGAAGTCATAATAAAGTATATATTTCCTGAATCAGCAAACTTCTGGCTATAAATCTATGTTTTACCTTGAAAAAATATTCATTTATATAGTGGCTTTAGAATTCCAAAGGGCAAAACAGTCACCGATAAACATAACGGCACTGCATTTGAAGACAACGGTCCAGTAATGGTCACAAATAAGCATAACAAAGCACATATTTTCTGAATCACCAGTCTTCTGGCTAAGAAATTCAAATTTCATTGTGGACAAAAGTTCCATTCTAACAAAGGACCAAAAAGACTAGGGTGCCACCTATACGGACTTGGTACAATATCATCATGCGGAGCCTAGCACGCTTTGCAGTGAAGTGGGCTGTCAAGTCATGTCGGCTACACAACTGTCTGAATGTCCTACTGTCTCAGTAAAGGCAATATCCTCATTTCAAAAAGCCTTTTGCCAGTTCCATTGCTCAATGTCAAAAAGTTGCTGTCGGTTCGTTTAGTAATTCCACGGACTTCATTACTTGGACTTTGACCTTTGCGAACATGACTTCGACCTTGACCACAGCCAAGACCTGGACCATGACCACCCCATTGACCACAACTGATTCTTCCTCATGTGCTACTGGTTGTGTGGTAGCATCATCAACAGTTGCAGATGCTGCATAGAAATGGAAAAAAACAATGAATTACATAGGATCAATGGAAAAGAGAATAATTCATTGTCAATCAATGGACACAAAGTTATTCCATGAAACCATCTTCAATATAAAATTTTGGCTGGAATTGATTTTCAGTAAACATAAATTTGCTTTCAATCAGCAAGAAATTACAAAAAAGAAACACAAATAAAAAATATTGGCATTTGCTTACCTCTCCGACTTCAGCATTATTTAGCAATGCGGAGTCCGAACAACAAGACCCGGTTATCAGACTGGCCTAAAATCGAAACTATTTGCGACCCAAACACTGTGTTCCGCCGGCAATCTTAAAATTTCGGATGAATTCGTCGTCAGAAGATGAAAATTCATCGTCAAAACCCGTCATTACGCACCTAAAATTTTCGGAACTCCGGACAAGTTTATGCCTAACTTCAAACTTGTTTTTTGACCACAATATATAACTTTTTATCAACAAACAAAAATTGGGAAAATACTACATTTCTCGCTGAAAACGCTGATGCTATTTTTATTTTTCCCCGATGCCTATTTATAGATGCAATATAGTCTGTTTCAATGTCTCCCATTTCGGGTCACCCGCGACCCGATCCGGCGGGAACGGGTTAAAAGTGTATGATTTAATGTTTATATTTGTACAAACACTACTTTTGAACGAGTTAAAAGTGTGACAAAAGAGTGACAAAAATTACTTTTCCCACAATTTTTTTCACAAAATGATCACTTTTGTTGTTGTTTACTAAAGTAATATAGCATAAACTCTTATAAACGTACCATGATATTATTTACTACAATAGAATTATAATGATATTATTTACTATGGTGTGCTGACAAAACGGCAGAGGACAAAATGGCACAGACATAACGGTGCAGACAAAATGGCATGGTAACAAAATGGCGCAGGACAAAACAGAGCAGACAAAATGGTGCAAACTGAACAAAAAATCAAAGGACAGGTTTTTAGTAGCTTAATAGTAGAAGCAGCAAAAATATATTCTAAAATATCAATCCAACTTCCATTTAAATTACTATTATTTTTCATCAATCCAGTTCCAATTTAAGCAAGAACATTTTCATCAATCCAGAGACAATTTAAGCAAGAACATTTTCATCAATCCAGAGACAATTTAAGCAATACTATTTTCTTCAATCCAGCGTCCATTTAAGCAATAGTCTCTTCGTCAATCCAGCTTCCATCTTAGCAAGAATTTTTCCATCAATCCAGATTGCATTGAAGAAAAAGTGATTTTGTATCAATCCGACTTTTATTTTAAACGCATGTATTCTGACTTGGATGCCCCTAGTTGCTGGAATCCGGAACAATATCTCATAATCTTCAATTCATAGTGAGCCTGCTCTTGAATAAGCAAACAATCACTAGATGGGTAACATAATCTTTGCACTGCGCCGTATTGTCTGCGCCGTTTTGTCAAGGTGCTTTGAATTGCACCGTTCTGTCGGCGCCATTTTGTCCTGCGCCGTTTTGTTACGGCATCATTTACTATAATAATTCATTCCATAATATTAATAACTAGCGTACCCGGTCACGTGTTGCTGTGGCTGAAAAGAGCATCCAACCACCCCTCCCTACCTTCATTCCACCTCCCCTCCCTTCCCCTCCCCGTCCCATCCCCTCCCCATGTAGATATTAAATAGTATTGGGGAAAGTGGGCATCCTTGCATCACACCTCTTCCTATCTTTCCCGGTTCCAAGTATTCTCCATCAATTCTTATTTTCACCTTCTGTCCCATGTATAGATTAGGTCTTTAAAAAAATGTTGTGTTTCCGGTAACCCGACCGACCCTCTTTTATAGCTGCGACTCAAATAATTTTGTAATTTTTTTTTAAAAACACAATTATTAAGGAAAAAATTTAAATTAAAAAAAAAAATTCAACTTTTTTTAAACATTTGTATTGGCATAACAGAAAGGACGTCAACAAAATGAAATTAATAGGACTGTTTTCTAGAGCAGTTTTAGGTGCAGACAGTCGGGAAATAGGCAGTTTATACTTGCTTAGAACACGTACTTTGTTGCAGCGTGTACCTTTGTGCAAAAAAGACTAGTGGGGTATACTTTTTCGGATAGTCACTGCATAAAAATATTTTACCAAAATAAAAATATTTTCCGACCTACCTACCCAATTTTTTTTAGCTCTGTTACTGGAAACACAACATTTTTTTAGGCCTTACCTATCAAACGCCTTTCCTGCCATTCCACTCCTATTCGTCTTAACCAGCGGTTCTCAACCTGTGGGTCGCGACCCCCTCGGGGGTCGCCTGACAATTTGCCAGGGGTCGCCTGGCCCCTTCAAAAATTTGCAAAAGATATCGGCCAAATAGCAATTTCAACATACTAAAATAAATTTTTATTCATAATTTTGCTATGATTCATCAGTTAGATTGCAGTAGCTAATTTAATTTTTTTCATTTTAGTTTTCAAATGTAAATTCTGCTATTCTTCTAAAGAAACACAGGGAGGAATATTTTTGAAGTCTAGACCACCTCTCTGAGCACTGAAATTATGAGTACGCTAATTTTTTTAGATGAGGGCTTAGAATGTTACGGTGCACAAATCCAAAATATTGTTAACAACTGGGGGCCGACATTCTGAAGTCTTAAACCATGAGTCCATGACTAGGCGTAAAAAAAAAATTGTTGTGTTTCCGGTAACGCGACCGACCCATTTTTACGGCCGCAACCCAAATATTTTTGTAAAAAATTTTTATTAAAAAAAATATTTTATTCCCCAAAAAAAAATTTTTTTCAAAAAAAAATTTAAATTTTTTCCAAAAAAATATTTTTTTAACATTTGTATTGACATAACATAAGAGACGTCAACAAAATGAAATTAATAGGACTGTTTCTAGAGCAGTTTTAGGTGCAGACAGTCGGGAAATAGGCAGTTTATACTTGCTTAGAACACGTACTTTGTTTCAGCGTGCAAAAAAGACTAGTGGGGTATACTTTTTCGGATAGTCACTGCATAAAAATATTTTACAAAATAAAAATATTTTCCGACCTACCTACCCAATTTTTTTTAGCCATGTTACCGGAAACACAACATATTTTTTTTTTGCCCTATCAGCATTGACAAAATTCAGATGACAGTTTAAAATAGACTGATTTGAAAATTAGAAAAAATTAAGAATGGAAAGAGGACATTTATTGAAGTCATAAACCATGCCTTCAGCACTGAAATTATGAAGTTTTTTTTATTGAGATTCTAAACAGTGGGAGGAGACACTTTGAAGTCGTAAAGACGTAAAGCACGACTATCAGCACTGAAATGATGAAGAGTTTCGTTAAAACGACAGCCTAAAATGCTACCATTGCGGGATGGACAATTGTTGACAATGGGGAATGGTACGTACGTAGGCCTACGTCCACTCTCCAAACTCTACCTGCTCGGCGCATTCATAAGAACACAAATGAAATTTTTGAAATTGCTAGCATAGCAAAAAAAATCAGTAAGGTGAAATGAGTGTTAAGAAAAGAAGAACTGTTGTCCAATTCTCAGAGTAGCCTATTGCTTAATAGTTGCAGCATGAATAGAGAAATTAGAATTAGGTCTTTGTTATAACATTTTATGGGTAGAATCAATGAAAAACAACAAATAAACCGCAGAGCACTATTCAGATAGGCTATTCTAACCATCCTACTAGCTATGTAGGAAAGCATGGCCAGTATTTTTAAGAACAAAGCTGATCATGCCAAGAAGGCACACTTTACTTGAGACAGCGGGTTTGAAGAATTCCAGTTCTAAGCAAGACGCTGCAGCTGTTGAAGCTGCATCACAAGCCGGATAGGCTTATATAACTTCGATTACTGGTAGGCCCCTACTTCAAACTAAAGAAAACTTCATACAACTGCCAAAATCAGTTTTCGTATTATGAGGGTGAAAATGCATAACAATGGACAAAAGTAACAAAAATGAGGTGAAACGAAGGTTGTTACACAATCAATCCAAAATATTGTTAACAACTAGGGGCCGACATTCTGAAGTCTTAAACCATCTTTGTCGTTGGGGGTCGTCACAACTTTTGAAAT
Organism: Lumbricus rubellus; assembly: GCA_945859605.1. Classification (NCBI taxonomy): domain Eukaryota; kingdom Metazoa; phylum Annelida; class Clitellata; order Crassiclitellata; family Lumbricidae; genus Lumbricus; species Lumbricus rubellus. Next base: position 31,632,718 of record OX243818.1, read on the forward strand.
GTTAAAAAGGGGTCGCCGGACCAAAAAGGTTGAGAACCGCGGGTCTTAACGCACTCATCAGATTCTTCTAATCGACCCTGTCAAACGCTTTTTCGTAGTCAACGTAACATATATATGTATAAGCCCTGTCCATGTTGGATACTTCTTTCCGTTAGAATTCTCAGTGCTGCAATTGCATCTCTTGTTCCTCTTCCCTTTCTGAAGCCAAATTGATCCTCTCCGATACATTTATCATTTTCTGCTCTTGCCTGTAACCTTTTCGTGATAACTCTACTTAAGTAGGATCTTTGATGCATGGGTAAGGAGGCTTATAGTGCGGTGGTCATCACATATTGTTGTTTGGTTTTTTTCTTGATTGGGATCATTATGGTTTGCAAGAAGTCTTCCGGCCATGCACCAGTATTGTATATGTCTTGGCACAGTTGCACCAATTCCCCCATAGCCTTCTCTCCTAGGTTCCTCAGTATCTCTATTGGGATGTTATCTATTCCCTCTGCCTTGCTGTTTTCATATCACTGATTGCATCCATGACCTCCTCTTTGAGCACCTCCAGTCCCCTGTCGTTTTCATTCTGTGCCTGTGCCTGTGCCTGTTCCTCCTCTTCGTTCTCCAGGCTACCATTTCCCATGTAAAACTCTTCCACGTATTCCTTCCATCAACTCCTTATCTCGTCTGAGTCCTCCAGTAGTCTGCCATCTTTATTCTTGATTGCATTTCCCTTTCCCATATTCGGCTTCTTCCCCAGTGACTTGATCCTGCTGTAAACTAGGTCATGGCGTCCTTTTTCCGGAAGCATTTCCATCTCCTTGCATCTCTCCTCCCACCATTCCACTTTTGCTTTATCCGTTGTTCTCCTTAATTGATTGTTCAGTCTTTTGTACTCTTTCTTTGCCTCCTCGGTACTCTGGTGCTTCCATTTTCTTCTTTCTTCCATGTCCTCTAGCATCTTCAGTGTTACCCATGGTTTACGAGGTTCTATACCCGTCTGAAATCCCACAATCTCTGTCGCCTCACTAATCACAATCTCCTTTAGGTTCCTCCACCTAACTTCTGTTGTTAGATCTGAACTTATCTCCACTACCATTTCGTCTATCCTTTGTGACAGTTCATTACTTTTCGTCTTCAGATTTTCCTTATTCCATTTCCTTTTAGTCAGCCTTTTCTTTTTGACAAATTTAAGTTGCAGATTCACGGTCATGGCCACAAGATTATAGTCTGTATCCGCATCAGCTCCCGGGAGGGTTCTTGAGTTCTTTACACTGTTCCTGTATCTTTCTCTGACCATGATGTAATCTAGTTGATACCTTTCCCCAATGGTGCCTTCCATGTATATCTGCACCTTATCTCCTGTTGGAACCATGTGTTTGTCACTACATGTTTTTGTCCTTTGCAGAATTTTACCAGCTTTTCGCCTCTCTCATTTCTGCTCGCCAGTCCAAAATTTCCTACAATACCTACAATATCTTCCTTCTCCAACTATTGAATTCCAATCGCCCATTACAATCACGCTGCCTTTGATGTTTGACAGGCTTTCCTCTATCACTTCATATAATTTATGTCATTCACCTCTTCATCATCATGAGCTGTCGTTGGCATGTACGCCTGGAGTGCTGTTATGTCCACTGGATATGCTTGTATCCTCACTATCAGCAGCCTGTCCTCGTGTCTCTAAACTCTTGAAACACTTTTGGTGACTCTCTCCGACAGTAAGATGGCAACTCCATTCTGGCTCTTCTCTCCACCAGCATACTGTAAATGTTTAAACCGAAGTTTAGGTTGATAAATTATTTCCATTTTCGATATCCCGTAGTTTAGGTTGCTAAATTAAGAAACACCCCAATCATGAAGTCCTATAACGCGCCATAAAACGCGCTATTCCAATTTCTGAACATTCACAACCGGAAGTAGCAATATAAAGCGAAAACGCGAGAAGAAAAATGATAGTATATAATTATATGGAAGCTGGATTGACGAAAAAACGGTACTTTTTATCCGACAACCAATTTTTTAAATTCGATGACAAATATTTCCTGACGAAATAGAAGCGGAATTTTACGTATACACATGAGGGTCGGTTAGGGCTCAGGTTAGGCGTCGTGAGGGTCGGTTAGGGTTAGTTTTAGGGTTAGTGTAGTCCAGCGGTTCTCAACCTTTTTGGTGCGGCGACCCCTTTTTGACATTCCGAAAGTTGTGACGACCCCCAGCAACAAAACTGATTGAGTTGCCCTTCATTCATTGCATTTTTGTTACCATTGTCCATTGACACGAATTTTCACTTCATAATTTGAATACTGCTTGTGGCAGTAAGATTGTGTGAGAGGATTCTTGGCTCTTGCGATTGTGAGAGCAAACTATTCGTCAGTCTGAAGTTAAAGTTTAATAAATCTATTTAGCAGAGCGATGGGTTTGGATTTTTCCATTATCGAATTTTTTAAAAATTTCCACATTGCAATGATGGCATTTTAAGCTGCCATTGTAGCAAAAAATGCTCATCATTTCAGTGCTGATAAAAGTGGATGAAGACTTCAAAATTGTTTAAAAACATCTAATTTCCAAACTGCAGTGGTTGCATCTAAAGTTGCCATCTCTCATAATTTCAGTACTGAAAGATATGTCTCAAGACTTCAATAAATGCTCCCTCCATGTTGCTTAATTTTTAATCTTCCCCACTGTAATGGCTGCACTTTAGGTTGTCAGCTTAGTAAAAAAACTGTAAAATTGCCAGTTTCTCAATGCTGTTAGTCATGGTTTAAGACTTCAGAGTGTCGCCTCCAAATTCCTTGCAATTATTTGGATCTGCACACAAACAGTGCTCAACATTTTAAGCTGTCATCTTAACAAAATTGTTAATGATTTCAGTGCTCAGAGACGTGGTTTAGGATTTTAATCAATAGGCCAACCGGATGTTTAAATTTTGTATTTGCAGATGCAATGATAGCATTCTAAGCTGGCATCTTCCCAAATTTGCTCATTATGGATAAACAGTGAATAACACTATAGAAATTGATGAAATATTTAGGCTATGAAATAACTATATTGGATATAAGCAGCTCGGTCCCCCATTCTTTGAGCAAACCGTATAATTATTGTTTCCTTTCTAAGAATGGTAGAAGTGGAATTAACATTTGAAAACTAATATGGCAAAAATAAAATTAGTTGCTGCAATCTAACGAAGGAATCATAGCAGAAGCATAGGTGAAAATTATTTTAAGGTGTAGTAGATAATTATATCGTTGAAATTGCTAGTACATCTTTTACAAATTTTGAAGGGTCCCGGCGACCCCTGGCAAATCGCCAGGCGACCCCCGTGGGGGTTGCGACCCACAGGTTGAGAACCGCTGGTGTAGTCATTCTGCTGAAAATGAAGCTGAAGCTGGATTGACGAAAAACGCTTGAGAAGTAGAACCTGGATAAAGGCATTTTACACCTGAAATGGAAGCTGGATAAAGGCATATTTATAGTTGAAATGGAAGCTGGATTGAACCTGGCGATCCAGAAATTACTTGTATATCATTTATACACATGCAAATAATTTAGCAACCTCACAATTGGCCAAATAATTTAGCAACCTAAACTACGGTTTAACCCTGTAAATTACCTTTATAGATAATTATTAAATTATATTATTCTGACGTGGGTAAACGTGTAGTTTAGCGTAATTAATTATTGTCACGTTTTTAACGACACAAAAAGCGCCGTAAATTATTCCTAATGACTTGCAATGGTCTAACTCATCTAACAGCACACTTAAAATTTCGTAAGAATGCGAATATTCACAGAAAATATGTTTTTTAAATGTCACATTTCCCATGCGAAATCGACGTTCGAATCGCCATTGAACCACAACATCTAACCGGAAGTTGGGGTACGCGCCAAACCATCGACGTATATGCGACTATAAATAACGTGTAGGCCTACGTCAAGACTTCGGTCCTAAGTTAAAAATGAGAAATGGAAGCTGGATGAAGGTATTTCTAGATGTGATATAGAAGTCGGATTGATGGGAAAAACGCTTAAGTAATCGAAGCTGGATGAGGGTATTTTTATATCTGAAAGAGAAGCTGGGTTGACGAAAATAACGGGCAGAAATAAAAGCTGGGGTAATAAAAATAATCAAGCTGAAAATGGAGCTGGATTGGTGAAAAATAGTTATTATTGCAACAGAAGTTGGATTCAAAAAGCAACTGATGCAATTGGAAAAGCTGGACTTTTACATACTTATTTATTAATTTTTGCTTGCCGCGCGCCACTTCCGGAAAGGGTCGCAATTGAACAACAACTTGGATCGGTTGGATTCAAAAAGCAACTGATGCAATTGGAAAAGCTGGACTTTTACATACTATGCATATTTACATGCTATTGATCGCCGCACGTGACAGCGCTCTATTCTTGCTACCGAGCCATTCTAGAATTTAACCAGCGCTCTATTTTATCGATTTCTTGGGCGGCCATACTGTTTACATGGACGGGCACGCAGTCTTTGGGATTACTTTACGGCCTACGCGAAGATAATTCTCAGGCGACGAAATGTTGAAAAGTTTCCTTTGTTTGTGTGCTTGACCAAACAAGTATTACCCCGCACCCGTCTATTACTTGTTTCTAACCTTCTAAATCTATCCTAAATAAATAATATCTTAAATATGAGTTTATGTTTTCATATACTCCTTGTTTTCCAGTTTACGTTGCTTTAAGCTTACCGAGGTCATACATCTCCGGTGTCCAAGCACCGGAGATACAAGACCCCAAGCTTCACTGTGGCGCAGAGTTGCGTAAATCCAGTCCTTCGTTTTGTTTACATGGTATATAATTCTTGGCATAATTCTTATGAAACACAAACAACTTAATTAAGTAAGTCGTACCTTAAACGTACTTCACGTCAAAAAACAAAACCAAACACGTTCCCGGTGTAATAATGTGTGACCCAAGTCTAAGAACTGAAGAACTGTGTTTAACCATGTGACTAACCGTATGCGTGACGTTCTTAACGTCATAATTTTTATATGGGCGCGACGCCTGAAAATCTGAATAAGTAAGTAAGTATACCAGCAATATTCTAAGTCGGCACTTACGTTCTAAAAATAATAATGATAGTAGGGGAACTTGGTCTAAAACGGGCCCCGCGGGTGAAATGGGCCCCCTCTTTAGTGGGCTAATCTAGCGTGTTGGACCGCGTTTTCTGTGACACACGTCTTCAGACTGTCCTGTTGAATATTCATGAGCGTTGAGACAGAAAAAAATTTCGAACTATCGACGGAAACAGCCAAAAGTTTAAATTTCGCTATTTTCTTACGATTTCAGTTGGCGTTAAGAATTTTTGTATGCGTTTTGCATTAAACATTTTCCGTGTAGCCTACATAAGATATCATTTGAAGCAGTATTTACTCGACAATAAGTCTGTCATCATTAATTTAGTATATTCTATCATTTCACTTAAAAATGCTCGGCTGTTGCAATGACCTATGGTGCTGTCTAAAACGGGCCCTGGGGGCCCGTTTTAGACACATATAGAAATGTGTGTTAAAGATCATAAATCATTACAGCAGTAAATCTGTTTCGTTGACAGGTGTATATATGAGACGTTGTAAGCTTATAAAAGAATGACCAACCGACAGTACGGAGAGTTATAAAATTGAAGAAATGAGCTTGAAGAAGACGTGCAAAGTGGGTTTTTAACCAAGAACCACACTGCAGCAAATCTACACTTGAAAGTAGAAGCTGGAGATAAGAAATTGGAAGCCTGAATTGCTAGATGCAGCACCACCTGGATCAGTCTCATCCATCTGGAAGGATTCAGAGCGATCTGTTTGTTAATTCGAAGTTGGAGAGCCCCGCAATCGAATAGCCCCGGCACTTTTTATCACAAAAACTAGCACCTGGGGCTAGGAGCCCCTCTGGCTGAGTAGAGAAGATTTTGATGAGCCACAAGGTCAGAGCCCAAAGCAGATAATTACGGACTCGTAGAAAAAACACAAAATCGAGAACTTTGGACTATTAACAGAGCCGTGGTTAGCCAGAATTCATCCAGGGCCCATTTTACCCATACCTGGGTGCCCATTTTACCTACACCTATAGGGTGAGATGGGCCCCTTGCCTATTTTTTTAAAAGCTAAAATTTCCCTAGTTACTTCCGGTTACTCAAATATATATAATAGCCATTTATTAGAATAATAAATATCCTGTACATTTGTCATATTTCAGTCATTTTAGCCTCACGAAGCTTTGAGAAATATTAGTTTTCCCCTTAAGGGGCCCGTTTTAGATCACTTTCCCCTAGTAGTAGTAGTAGTAGTAGTAGTAGTAGTAGTAGTAGTAGTAGTAGTAGTAGTAGTAGTAGTAGTAGTAGTAGTAGTAAATATTTTAATCTATATAAATAAAAATGTAAAAAGTTTGTATATAATAAAGGATCTCGGAAAGTTTTTGACCGATTGTTTTGAAATTTTTTGCAAAACGCTCCATTCGATTACGATCGGGTTTGTAAAATGCTTTTCTGGAAAAAGGCCAATCTTTTAGACAAAAAACACAACTTTGCATTCGATTCGTTCAATTTCGATTTCAACCTCATATATCCGTCCGGCCATTTGCATTCCAATGCGGCCGTGTTTTATTACGCATTTCGCGCGTTTCTATAGCGCATATAGTTTGTAACTGTCGGTTTTTACAAAATGAAGGATCTCGGAAAGTCCCTCACTGCGCGTGTTTCTACAGCACATATAGAAACACATCCGTCCGTCGATTTGCATTCGAATGCCGCCGTGTTTTTATATACGCGCGTTTCTATAGCACATATAGTAATGTAACAGTCAGTTTTTACAAAATCAAGAATCTCGGAAAGTTCTTCACTGATGGAGGGAGGGATCGGAATGGAGGGAGGGAGGCATGGGAAGGGAGGTAGTAAGAGAGGGTTGGACGGTATTTTCAGCCACAGCAACGCGTGGCGGGGTACAGCTAGTATTTTAAAAAATATTTTAAATACAGCGCACTCCTTGATGCTCATGTTTTCATCCCGGTAGCTTTGGAAACCCTTTATTATATACAAACTTAGCCTACCGAATATCTTCCTTGGTTTGGCGCTGTCTCGCGGGTGTGGCCCATGTCTATTTACAGGAGCTCTGTCGCTCCACCCTGAGCGTCCAGCGCCGTGGCTCTCTTCGCTCTTCTAAGCAGGCTGAGCTTCTTGTCCCCCGGTCACGCACTTCTATTGCGCAGCGCCGTGCCTTTTCTGTTGCTGGCCCTGCAACCTGGAATGGGCTCCCTGTGGAACTACGTCTAATACCTCGAGCCTTTGAGACTACGTTCTACTCTGCTCTTAAGACTGTTCTCTTTAGCCGTGGTTGGGTCGGGAGCGCTTCTGAGTAGATATTCTTGAAGAGGCGCTATATAAATGCCTGAAATGAATGAATGAATGAATGAATGAATCGTGGGGCGCGGTGGTGCAGTGGTGGCGTCGTTGCCTTGGAGCCGAAAGATTCGAGGTTCGAATCCATCTCGCCGCGTAAGGACCTTGGGCAAGTCCTTCACTCACAATTGCTCAGCGCTTCGGTGTGAAACTCCGATGCAGTGTCCGCTCTGCATCAGGAACGCATGAGTAGAGAGGGAGAGCTTGAAGGGGCGCTATAACAAGTGCACATACAAACAAACAAACTAGCCTAGGCCCGATCAACAGCAAGGGCCTAGACTTTATCTTAGATTTGGGTCACCGTCTTACACAAGCTACCGGAGAACCCCGAGAATCAAGATTTTTATTCCAGCGCACCTCCATGACTATATACAACGCGTTTAACGCTGTGGCTTTTACAGGTTCTCCGGCCGGACCTGGCCTTTTTTAAAACTCGGAGTGGCATCCCTGAACCCAGTAACTATTAATACACAATGTTAAACATCAATGGTCAATCGTCAACTAATAACGAATATAATTTGTGAGAGGATTATAGGATTATAGGATAGAATTGCATTTGGTAGAACCGAATATAACATCACACAATGAATAAAATCGGAAAAGAATTTAGGAGTAGTAATAATCCTAGACATTGGCAATATGTATTTTATTGGTTTATGATGTTCGTCATAATTTGCAAGAATCAGGGTATCAACGCACAACAGTTAAATGCATTTCGAGTAGAGGATCCGCAGTTCATCGTTAAAGTATCGGTTGACGGACTGGTTTATGTCGAGTCTGGTCAAGATATTGTCCTAAGGATGTTTTCGTCGTCCCAACAGTTTAGTATACGCACCCAGGTGTCTTTTACAAATATACACGAACGAAGTGGCGCAGTTTGTGATGACTTGAGAATTACGGAAATAAGAAATGTCGGCTTGATAGATGCCAATTCTGCGTTAATTACTGTTAATTTCCATTCGGTTAATGATGGCGACAGTCTTATGTTTTGTTTAAGAGGGAGAGACGAACTTAATAATACGTTGTCTTCGTGGATACATCAGGGCAACAGTACTTGGTTGCAGGTGGTTGCAGTGCCAGATCCTCATCAGAAGGACTTTCTCCCATCGTGGGCTAAAGGCATTATTACTGTAGTTTTTCTTTGTGTTTCAGGAGTCTTTAGTGGCTTAGCGCTTGTTCTTCTATCTTTGACAAAATCTGAATTAAAAGTTTTAAGAAATCATGGAACATCTAAAGAACGACACTTTGTAAAGGCATTAGTGCCACTTCGTAAACGAGGAAATTACCTGCTGTGTACCATTTTGCTTATGAACACATTAGCCAATGTTGTGGTAACAGTTTTGCTCTTTCAATTAATTGGGCTTTTTAGCTTGATTGTTGCAACATTTAGTATAATATTTATCGGAGAAATATTGCCTCAGACCATGTGTTCATGGTGTGGATTATTGATAGGAACTAAAACAGTTTGGTTTACTAACATTTTTCTTATTTTGACATTCCCTATCTCGTATCCTGTTAGCAAGTTGATGGACTGGCTGCTTGCCAATGAAATTCCCACTGTATACAATCGAGATAATTTGCTGGAGCTCTTAAAATCTAGTAATACTGAGAATGAGGCGAAGGTTGGAAAAGCTGTGGCAACTGTGGATCTCTCAACAAAGTGTGTTCGAGATATTATGACCAAGATGGAAGATGTGTACATGGTTGAGTACAATTCTGTGTTAACATCTGAGATGCTAAATCAAATCTTGAAAACAGGCTTCACAAGAATTCCAGTTTATGAATCTGATCAGACAAATATAGTGGCTTTACTGCATGTGAAGGATCTTGCACTTCTTGATCCTGATGGCAAAACATCGCTAAAGACGCTTTGTAAATTCTACAACCATCCAGTGAATTTTGTTTTTGAAGATACCAAGTTGAATGTGATGCTTGAAGAGTTTAAAAAAGGTAAATATTTTTCTTGCATCTTAAATCTTTTGCTCTTTTTGATTAATGTGACCAGTATTAGAGCAGAGCTCAGCTTGCTAAGATTGACATGGATCTCCTCTGCATCTTGTTCCCGGATATCCATTTCTCACTGTTCGTGATTTGGGCTTCACTCTGGACCCAGTTCTCTCGCTCTCGGGCCACGTTACCCGTGTTTCATGAACATGTTTCTATCACTTGTGCCAGCTGCGTAGCATCCGTCATTCACTTTCGCTGCAAGCTATTAAGACGCTTGTTCATGCCCTTATCTGCTCTAGGGTTGACTGTGGGAACTCTGCATACGCTGGTCTTTCTTTATTTAATGTCTCGAAAATTCAGTCAATTCTAAATGCTGCTGCTCGCGTAATTGCTGGTCTTCCTTTAGAAGTTCTCTCACATTTCTGTCTTTATCGGGACACTCTTCATTGGCTTCCTGTATCGCAATGCATAGAGTTCAAGATTCTGATACTTATGCGCAATTTTCTTCTTGGGGTAGCTCCCTCTTACCTCTATTCTCTCTGTATCCTGGTTTCCTCTCTCCCCGGTCGCTCTGCTCTTTGTTCGGCAGCCAATGGCCTTGTTATTCCTTGCTTGCGTGGAGCCACTGCCCAGTCAAGAAGCTTTGCCTATGTTGGCCCCTCCTGCGAGAACCGTCTTCCACATTAACTTCGTCTTGAGCTTCTTAGTTTCTCTCTCCCTCTGTTTAGGAAACGCCTGAAGACTATACTATTCATTAACGGTAGTGCTAACTAACTAGGGTTGGGAGCGTTACTGAATCTGTGAGCGTCGCTATGTAAATGTTCAATTACAATTACAACACTCTGGCATGGAGACCAGCAGACCTGAGTTCGATTCCTGAAGCCCCGTAGGATAGACATGCTTTGTAGACTGCTATTAGCACCAAATGTATTGGAGGCCACATGTTCTGTTAACTCTTTCCTGCCGGATGGGGTCACCCGTGACCCCATTAACAGCGTAAGTATCAAAACAATTCTGGCTGGAATGAGTTAATAGTTAAGATTGATGATAATTAGGATAACTGCATAACTGTACACTGTAACCGGCTGCAGTCTGTCAACTGGATTGTTCAATAAATGAAAATTGTTATTATTATTATTACTGTACTACAGGTGTTTTATTCTGCAATCTATTTTGATGTTCCATTGTGTGTTTGCAAACGGAGTAATAAAGGTTATGCAGTTAGTACTTACTTATTTGGACTCATTTTGCATATTATATTGTTTGAAAAGTGATGTCCATCTATTGCTCAGAAAGATATACGAATTGACGAATTCTAATTCAGTTTTATCCAAAGCAACTGTGGATTGTTTGCAATATATGACCACCATAAAAACCCAAATACAAGAACAATTCTTGTCTGTTGAGGATGAATTATTATGTGTGGGAGTTCATGTCTCTATGATTCATTCTATACTTCAGGTGCTATATGCAGAAGTCACCAGACACAAAATATTGCACACTAAGCTTGATGAAAGATACTACCGGTAACACTGATCCAAAATACAGTGTATTTTCAATGTTCTATCCGTCTGTCAGAAATAGTTAATGGCGAAATACAGCAGATATGCAGTTTGCAGATATGCGCTAAATTGGCCAACAGTGCTCTAAAGCATGCCGACCTATTTGAATGTAATTATGAACAGCTAAAATCACTGTAAAGCTAAATATTATCCAATATTACAGGTTACCACTATATGGATTTCTTGAAATACTGGCTTGGTGAAATGCTGGTTCCACTAGCAAAATGAGTGCTTTGAGAATGGTTCTATTACTCGAAAAGGTTAAAAAGCACTGATCTACTGCATGGGTTCCATCCCCCCACCCAAAAACACCCCAGCAATACACTATGTGACCATGATCGCACAGCCATTCGCTGCCTCTTGCATATCTACCATGCAAAACGTTTATAGTGAGAATGTTGTACTCCTAAATTAAATGTTACTTGTTATTGAGATGTATGGCACCCAGAGTGTGGACATGTAATTGGTTTGATAAAGGGTATACTTACTTACTTGCTCACTGGAAGCAATTGTTGATTGATACCTTTTGCATTATGAAAATGGCGCTATAGAAGTCACTTTGATTGGTTTCTTAAGGGTCTTCTTGTGTCTCTACAGGTCTCGTAGTTTGACTGGACCTTTCTGATAGATTGAAAATTGTGCTATGATTAGATTAATTTTTTGTTGCTATTTTTTATTTTTAGGTCAGTCACACATGGCATTTGTTCAACATGTGAACAGTGAAGGCACTGGGGATCCATTTTATGAAACTCTTGGAATGGTTACCCTTGAGGATGTCATTGAAGATATCTTCCAGTCAGAAATAAGCGACGAGTCGACCATCATCCGTTAGTCATTTGAATGTCTTCAGTATTTTAGCACTTTAACGACAGCAGTGTACTAAAAATGGATGGAAAATCATTACAGTATGATGCTAAAGTGTTAACATTGATGGTACTTGTAAAATGCAGCACTTTCTGTAGTTTGTGACAATTAGTTTAATCAGCTGCATTGGTTATTCAGGATTTGACTAAATGCAGAATTTTCTAAGTAATTTGTAAAATGTTACAGTGCCAAACCAAAGAAGAGATCCGGTAAGTGACCCTCTGTGAGAAAGGGAGCCAACACAAGACGTCCCTCATAATATCAGTGTCATAGCCGAATCTTGGGTGCGACCAACAAGGCGTGCCGCTTTGAGCAAGACCCGATCCAAACACCCAATCCGAGTTACCAGAAGACCCACGCACATAGAGGGCATTGCAAGAGTCTGGACGAGAAACAACAAATGAGTGGATAAGTGTCAAGGCAGCATTGGAGGTTAAGCAACAGAACACCATTCTAATCTGACGCAACTGGTAGTAGCAATTGCGGCATACGTATGTAGCAGGTCGACCGGAAGCAAACTGATCAGGCACGTAGCTTAGCCCAGGGACTAAACTTGATGCTGGATTCCACATGTGTTTGTAGGCCTGCCATTATTGGCTCTTTTTAGTGTATTGTTTGCTTACTGATAAAATTTTGTTACTGATGAAGTTTCTTGTCCTTGATTAATTTTCTCTTAGAGACTTGTAACTAGTTTTGGTTCAAGAGTTTGCATCGTCAGCTGTCACATATCTTGGCTAGAATGGAATGGTCATCTGATCCATATATTGTTACCTGCAATCATCTAGGGGCAGAATAGAACCAGTAGCTTAAGATAAAAGGAAACTTATGACAACAATGTGCAGCAGAGAGAAAATATGACAGCTTAAAAGTGTCAGTTCAACAGTTGATGAAGATCATCACTTTTCCTTCAAGAAAAGAACTGAAGAACCAGTCAGTTTCAGTAAAATGCGCCTGTTTTGAATATGCACAAACTTTCTCCACATGGATAACATTGAGAGACTCTGTACCCCTACACCAGCACCGTGCTGGTTGAGAAGTTTGACTAAGTGCATTACCTAACCACATTTATATGTGGTCCCAGTTTTCCAGCCAGAACAACTTCGCATGCCATCCCTTGACCAGAACACCTTGTTCGTCTGTCGCATTCAACTCAGCTCAACTCATGTTGTTTATTTGGAGGTATTACGCTGCCAAAAACGCAACTTAAACGGACAATATTGTTCAGGACATTATGAAGACATTCACGATGCAAAGATAAAATGTGTTAGTAGACGTGCTTATAAAGAATATTGTAAACACACCATTTTTGGCCTTAGTGAAGCGCAAATTCCTTTCACTGTGTGTAAATTTGTCTGTTTTCAGTGGATAACAAGGAATTGGTGACAAATCTAAAGAAGATAAATATGGGTAGTTTCCCTGTCTTCAGTCGTGAGAAGAATGATACAGTATCTTCAAAGCTGTTACTTGCTGCGAGAAGTTACCTTTCTTCATGTGAGTAAACTTTCTCAATTTCCATCTGGCATAATTGTATGTCGGGAGTAAATTAATAGCAAACTGTCCCAAGTTATTGTTATCTAGAAAACTGCTATGGATCCCAGTGAATAATTGCTGCAAGTTAACTGGTCAGTGGTCACCATCCATATTTTGAAAGTGAACGCCATTCTCTGGCCTATATTAAATAGCCAAATCGACAATTTGCGTGATGATGAGGAGCATCAGTCGTAGGATAGTCCTTGAGCAACATTTAAGAAGGAACCGATCAATATTTGAGCAACAGAATTGACATTAGCCATCTGGGCATATCAGAAAAAGTTCCTATATTGATCACTCACTTATCTGTTTATCTGGCTTTTTGCTGTCCAGAAATGGAAAAAATGCCTGCTGTCTGTCTGCAAGTGTTCTTTGCTGAAAGTACAGTGCAAAATACTTTGGATGAAAACGGATAGGATGAGACATATTGCTTGTCATGAGATAATCAATATGTTCATTCTGTCAATGTATTTCAACATTGAATTATTCTCTTAAGCTCTAGGCGAAATACGTGCTATTACGAAAATAGTTTGGGTCTGCGCATGTAACTCAATGCAGAGCATTACAGAAAAATATGAGGAAATAAGATGGAAATTAATTACCTGATAATGGTTTTGGTTTTGCCATTTGTGTATATGTTATGTAATTAGTAATTCCTAATGCACCACTTACAGCCACAATAAGAGTTAGATATTTAGTGTTCCCAGTGTGATAATCCCGAGATAAAAAATTGGTCTTGAAAAGAGAGAGATATGTCGATAGCGAACCAGAGAGAAGAGTTCCACACAGAGTGGAGGTAATGACATTCCATAAGGAGGGCCCATGATGGCAAAGAATCAAGTTTGAGCAATTGTGGTGCACAGGTGTCCCTGTCATGGGACAAATAAGTCAGACCTGTCCACTGTCCAGAGAGCGGAGAGGTCGATGAGAAGATGCAGAAAGAGGATAACGGAAAACGAAAGAGATCCTTGAGATATTTCGACACAGGACCTAGTTGGGATAGGACCACAGCAATGACTTTATATTGGATGCAGGCAGAGAGAGGAACCCTCATGGGCGCCTGCAGAATTTTGTGCAGGAGGGGGCAAAATTTTTACAATGGTCACAGTTAACCTTTTTAGTGGCAACAGCTTGGAAATCCAAAGCTGGAAATTTAGAGCACGACCATTTTCAAAGAGATTTCTCGATGCAAATTTCTTAATTTAATTTTGTGCATCATTTCTGATATGACTAGTTTCCTTACTGAGAAGAATTACTTTAAAAATAAAAAATTGATGCTTAAAAAGTAGGTTCATTTAATGCAAAGAAATTTGTTAAACCGCAAAAGTAGTAGCTAAAAATAGGTGTCAATTTTCCGGGGGGGGGGGGACAAGTGCTCCTCTTGCCTCTATGTGCGGGCACCCATGCGAACCCTGTGTAGTTGGCTGACCATAATATTGGTAGTAGTAGCCGTTTATTGACAGAGCATCAACCAAATACAAAATAACAGCAATCAGAGATGAGAGATGATGAGAGATTACACAGTCTTTAATTTTTTTCTTAAACAGATTAAAAATACAGGTGTAACAATTTGTAGGTCAACACGACTATGATCAGCTCATAATTCACTTCATAACCCGAGATAGCGATAGACAGTGAGCTCAACAGGCTGCAACACATCAAAAACTCCTTAGCACGGCTAGTGCTGCGCGTCCCAATATCAACTAGTTCATCGGTCCTACTCCATCAATTGCCAGGGACGTAACTAGGATTTTTTGTTTGGGGGGGCTTAAGCCTTAAGTATGACCAATGGTTAAAGTGTAAAAGAAGAAGCGCCAGGACGCTGCATGTATTGTAATAATTGGTCTTGAGTGGCGGCGCCGAAGGCGCGAAGTTGCGAGTGCCGAAGGCACGAAGCCCGTCCCGATGAGGGGTCTGGGGGAGCGTCGTAAGCTCCCCCAGCGGGGTCTGGGGCGGAGCCCCAGCGACCAGCGCATTTTTGGCTGTGTCGACCTCAAATGGAGCCATTTTAAGGCTCTTGTTTGCCAGCTATTTGTGAACGGAAAAATTGCGAAAACTTTAAGAATAAGTCGTTTTTCAGTGTCGCAAGGCTCAAGCTACCAGGATAACAATAAAAATAAAACTGCTAATGTAAAAGAGAAAGGTTTTGTCTTTACCGTAAGCTCCCCATCGGGGTCTGGGGCGGAGCCCCAGCGACCAGCGCATTTTTGGCTGTGTCGACCTCAAATGGAGCCATTTTTAGGCAGTCATGGCCGGTCGTCCGTAACTGCATGCACGCCGTCCATGCGGTAGTCTATTTAAATTAGCCGTAAGCATACAACGGCTTGATTTCATTTGGGGGGGCTTCAGCTTCGTTTGGGGGGGCTTAAGCCCCCCCAAGCCCAACGCTAGTTACGTCACTGTCAATTGCACTGGCTTCCTGTTCGGTATAAGATAAAATTCAAATTGGCATGTCTGACCTAAAAATCCCTCGGCACCAACACACCTTCCTACCTTAAGTCACTACTAATTCCTTATATTCCTCCTCGTTGTTTGCGTTCATCGGGTACAAATCTTTTAGCTGAACCTCGATGCAAAACAGTTATAATATGGGCTCGCGTGCCTCTGCACCCAATGAGTGGAATCAGCTTCCGCTCTCTCTTCGAAGCTCCATTTAACTTCTTTCCTTCAAAAAGCACATTAAAACTCACTACTTCTCCTTGGCTTTCAAGCACATGGATCTCTGACTGCATCTTCCTCTGGCGGCTGACTATCCGCGCCTCAGATTCACATTTCGGTTAGTGTTGTTTTCGTTAACGAAAACGAAAACGAAAATGGTAATTAACGAAAATGAAACATTTTCGTTAACGAAAACTGAAACTAAAACTAAAATGAGGTGACAACGAAAACTAAAACTAAAACGAAATTTGCCGCAATCAAAACTAAAACTAAACGAAAATTGATCAAACGAAAACTAAAACGATATTCGGTCAAACGAAAACTAAATAATTTGCTCGTGATTTTACTTTAATTGTCATTTATTCGTATTATGCAAATGGCGTGTCCAATGTTACCTCTTTCCGAGGTTTGGTGTACTTTGGTCCCAGTATTCTCTGGTCAATCAGCGTCTGCTTCAAGTGCACCTGCCGTCTAGGTCGAAGAATTTCCACCCAAGGTCTATAGACTTCCTGAATTGGTACCTTATGCAGATTAGCTTGGTCTACCTCGAGCGTATGGCTGTGTCTTTGCCTCCGCGTATACAACCTGTGTGTGCATGACCTGTGCGCGCGCGTGCGTATGTGTGTACCACTAACCCAAGATCAGATTGAAAGCACCTTGCCACTGGCCACTGTTCTAGATAGCTGCATGTAGGCTGTCTATAATTGTCTAAACTAGGTCGAGGGCAATAATTGTCCACCCAAGATCTCTAGACTCCCCTGAGTGGGGTATCTGTATGCAGATTAGCTTGGTCTACCTCCAGTGTTTGGTTGATTATATAGAATGAGCTAGTATGTGACAACACATGTCAGATGCTAATGAATTTTGAAATGCCATTTCACAGCTCATTCCAGCATCCTTTCTTTGGTGGCAGAAGCTGATCGTTGCAAGAGATTTGGAGTTCATAAAAAGTAATTATAGGCATGGTCTTCGGTATTTCTTTTTGTCAGAAAGGCCTATTGGAATAGGTAATGAATTCACTATTTCCATCTAAGTAGTTTTGCAAAAATACTTTAAAAAATAGCTTTTAGTTAATAAACTGAAAAAACAGCTTATTTGTTTCTATAACCAGAATTGAACGTGCAATAAAAATAATTTAAAAGATAGCGAAATAACATTAAATAAGATCTAGGTTGATACAACTATAGGGCCTAAATATCTCTATCATAACTAAATTACTCACAAACAATAATTATTTACATGCTGAGGTATCAATTGCGCAGATTAGAAGAAAAGGACATTTCACATAAATCAGTAATTTTTTGTATTCATCACGTCTTCGTTTTGTCTTTTATTTATTTAGGTTCTTCAAGAAATTAAATGGCATTAAGTTCTAACGAGTCAATAGCCCCAGCTTACTAAAACGAAAACTAGACCTAAAACAAAAATTGGATTACTAAAACGAAAACTAAAACTAAAATTGGATTACTAAAACTAAAACTAAAATTGATTCATAAAAACTAAAACGAAAACTAAAACTAATATTTAGCAACAATTAAAACTAAAACTAAAACTAAATATCAAGACTAACAATAAAAACTAAAACTAAAACTAAAATTGAGACATTATTAAAACAACACTAATTTCGGTGTGACCTTGCGCGCGTTATACCTTACCTTAGACCTTAGTCGTTCCACGCACTTGTAGTGCATCGGGCGACACAGCTCCTCCACATCACTCTGTCCTCCACAGCTGCCCTGGCCACTTCCCTAATCATTCCGCCGTCCTCCAAGTCCTGCATCACCATATCTCGCCAGGTCTTTCTGGGCCATCATCGTCTTCTCCTCCATCCAGTCGGAGTACACAATCCATTGCCTGCTTCATGATTCTTTCTTCAGTTGATCTGTGTAGATGTCCCAACCACCACAGTCGCAATTTCTTCATCATCTCTTCCAATTTCTCCATATGTAGATGTTCTTTTCCTTACGTCTTCATTTCTGATTTTATCTCTCCAAGTAATCCCCAGTATTCTTCTTTGCCACCTATGATGAGCTGCCTCCAGCCTCTTCATGTTTGCTTTGGACACCGACCATGTCTCTGCTCCATACAGCAGCACGGTCAGCACGTTATAAATTTATTTAATAACTAGCTGTACCCGGCCACGCGTTGCTGTGGCAGAAAAGACTGTCATCTGCCTCCTTCCCTCCCCCGTCTCCCTCCCCTCCTCTCCCTGTCCCCCATCCCCCTTCCCCGTCCTCTCCCCTCCCCCCATTCCCCCTTTCCTCCCTTCCGCCACCCCTTTCCCTTTCCCTCCCTCCTCCCCTCCCCCGTCCCCTCTCCGTTCCCCTCCCTTTCCCCTCCCCCTCCAACGTCTCCTCCCTCCCCCTTCCCCCTCCCCTCCGCCTCTCCTTCCACTCCCCTTTCCTCCCCCTCCTCCCCCTCCTTCTTCTACCCCTCCCCTCCCATTCTTCTCCATCGCTCCCCTCCGGTCCCTTCACTCCCTCTTTGTCCCGCTCCCTCTTCCTTCTTTCCTCCCTCACACGTTCCTTCCTGACAGCGACATATGCCCTATCGCGACTTCTGGGCGACTTTTGGGCAACCCAGATCGAAGTTGGTCATCTCGCGACTTTTGGGCGACTTTTCAACGTGATGTCGCGACAAAAACGTTTCCGAAATCTGGCAACCCTCATGGACGTTGGGACTTGTATAATTTGCAAATGGCGGTCGAACGGATTTCAAAGTTCTCTTTTTGTGGAAAAGATTGGGTTTTTTCGGAAAAAAAGCATAATACAACACGGTTCTATTGGAATGGAAGGTTTTGTAAAAATTTCAAAACAATCGGTTCGTCAGTTTTCGAAAACACTCATAACGCACGGTTGGAAAGTTTCATTTTTATGTATATAGACTAGCTGTACCCGGCCACGCGTTGCTGTGGCAGAAAAGACTCTCCCCCCCCCCCCCCCCCCCCCCCCCCCCCCCCCCCCCCCCCC
This sequence comes from Lumbricus rubellus, assembly GCA_945859605.1. Classification (NCBI taxonomy): domain Eukaryota; kingdom Metazoa; phylum Annelida; class Clitellata; order Crassiclitellata; family Lumbricidae; genus Lumbricus; species Lumbricus rubellus. Next base: position 31,651,644 of record OX243818.1, read on the forward strand.
CCCCTCCCCCTCCTTCTCCCCCTCCCCCTTCCCCTCCCCCTCCCCCTCCCTCTGCCCCTCCCCCCTCCCCTCTCCTTCCCCCTCCCCCTCCCCTCCCCCTCCCTCTGCCCCTCCCCCCTCCCCTCCTCCTCCCCCTCCCCCTCCCCCTCCCTCTGCCCCTTCCCCCTCTCCTTCTCCCTTCCCTTCCCCCTCCCCCTCCCCCTTCCCTTCCCCCCCCCTCCCCCTCCCCTCCCCCTCCCCCTCCCCCTCCCCTCCCCCTCCTCCTCCTCCCCCTCCTCCCCCCCCCCCCCCCCCCCCTCCCCCCCTCCCCCCCCTTCCCCTTCCCCCTCTTCTCCCCCCCTCCCTCCCCCTCCCCCCTTCCCCTCCCCTCCCCCTCCCCCTTCCCCTCCCCTCCTCTTCCCCCTCTCCCTGCCTCTGCCTCTCCCCCCTCTCCCTCTCCCTTCCCCTTCCTCTTCCCCCTCCGCCTCCCCTCCCCCTCCCTCTTCCCCTCCGTCCCGCTCCCCCTCCCCCGCCGCCTCCCTCCCCTCCCCCTCCGTCCCGCTCCCCCTCCTCCGCCGCCTCCCTCCCCTCCCCCTCCGTCCCGCCCCCTCCGCTCCTTTCCTCCCTCAACCAAGAAGGCCGCAAATTAATTATGCGAATCGCTTATGACGTCATGGGATGCAACCTCATTCATGTTTCGTTTGCATGGTCGCAGTCACTGTCAAGGCGTTTGTGAATCTGGCAACGTGCGGTTTTTAATTTGCAAATGGCGGTGGAGCGGAATGCAAAGTTCACTTTTTGTGGAAAATATTGCGTTTATTCGGAGAAAAAAAAGTTGGAAACTCTCTGATAGGAATGGAAGGTTTTGTGAAATTTTCAAAACAATCTGTGCGGTACGTTTCGAGAACACTTTACACAAACTATTGGAAAGTTTCATTTTTATATATATAGATAATAATGATAATATGATGACATTTTAAATTTGATGCAGTAGTTAAGCGTCTGTAGACACATTTAAACAGCCATTTTACTGTTGCACATTAATTATCGCATCGTCATTGCTCAGCAGACGACTCTCGCATAACGTCATATCTGACGCCATTCTCGCCTCTCGCAGTATTAACTAAGTTATTCAGTGTAGAAACCGCAGAAACAGGAGAACGTGGGTATGTATGTTTGTCCAGAATGTATATGCCACGGTTTTGCAGCTGTTGACCACCAGAACCACCCAGTGGAGGGGTTGGTGAAGCCCATCATCACGGGGGCCTGCGTGTGGGGCAAATTTTGCTATTTCAGGCAATAGCACAGTTTCGCATCTATGCACCTCAAACCTTGCAGTTAGGGTGGTCCGGGGTGGTGCGGGGGGATAGAGGCGAAAAGCTTAAATTTACCTGGCAGTGCTAAATACCCCAGAGGGGTGGGGTGGAGTATGGTGGGGTGGGGTGAAGTTGGGGCAGAGAAGGTGTGTGGGGAGGGAGATGCAGGGTGGGACGAGGAGTAGGTTGGAGTCTGGGGCAGAGTCGCGGCAGGTGGGTCGAAAACCAGAAATTTACCGGGCCACCTTAAAGGGTAGGGCAAAAAAATGAAGATTTCATGGGCAACACCGGGTACCATGGCTAGTACATTATGAAGACTAAAAAACAAGTTTGTAACCTTTCTGCATTAAACAGATGTGGTTGGTGCTATTTTATGTAATTTTGTAACCACTTAACTTGGCTTTTTGCATTGATGCTCGACTGATCTTCAGAGTTTTTAAAAAAACTTTTAAATAACTTTTCTACGTTTTGTATGTGAATCTGACTATTATTCACTTCACAGCAGTGACACAGTTTCATTCACAGTGGATATCAGAGAAAGTGTTGGAGCACCTGATTGAACAGAGTCCTGTCGTTAGCATCCACCCATCTGATCCTTCTGCAAGCTGTTGTATCTATGAAGCTGGAAAGATCTCTGACTTCTTTGTTCTTATACTGGATGGTAATGTGAAAATCGATATTGGAAAGGAGCATTTTGTATTCACTGAGGGACCATTTGCCTTCTTTGGCTTGCAAATTTTGACAGGTATGTAACTTTAGTGTTGTCAAAAAATTGTAAATCTAGCCATTTTAAATAAATGCTCTTTGTATAACCATTTTAGTCAGGTTTGTTAGTCAACAGAGACTAAAAAATTGCTGAGTTTGGGCTGACAGTCGGAACATGGAATGTGAGGACATAACGCGGCAGTTGGAGTTGCTAAAGTTGTCGAAAATCCTAAATCCAGAAATTTTACGTGCAACAACACCGAATAAAATGGCGAATAATTGCTATATTTTACTTACTTAGTTACTTAGTTCTTCCCGTGCAGCTCTGCACATCGGGCAACGCAGCTTCTCCATTCCACTCTGTCCATCGCCACCTCGACAGCATCGTTCCACGTCATCTCCAGACCTTGCAAATCCTCCCGTACAGTCTCCATCCAGTTCTTCCTTGGCCTCCCTCTACCACGACTTCCCTCCGGGGTCCAGATTGTTGCTTGTTTTGCTCTCCTCTCTTGCTCCATTTTTGTTATATTTTACGTAATTTAAATATATAAATGCCTGATTTTTGACTATTATCGAATAAAATAGCGAATAATGGTCATATTTTTCTGCCATACAGAGGGATTCTCGCCTCCTGATTGGTCCGTCGCTAGGGTTTGGCACTTCCTGATTGGTCAGTTCTTATGCGTGTAAGTCAAATATGTGTGTGCGGAGGGATGGAATGGAGGGTTGGAGGGTGAAGTGGAATGCTGTAGAGATAGAGAGGCCGTTCCTAGGCATTCTCGCCTTCTGATTGGCTTGTCGCTAGGGTTAACGCTCCTTCATTCATTCATTCATTCAGAGCATTTATATAGCGCCCCTTCAAGAAACTACTCAAAGGCTGATTGGCCACTGGCCAGTTGTTAGGTGTATAAGTCAAGACTGTGTGTGCGGAGGGGTGGAATGGAGGGTTGGAGGGTGAGATTGTGTGTTGTAGAGAGATATAGTATACGCATAGTAGAAGGCGGGAGGGTGGTGTGGAATGTTGCCGAGATATACCGAGATAGAAACATTTATGGCTGAAGGAATGTTGGGTGGGGGTGCCGAGAAGTGGAAACCAGTACAGCCCGCCAGAATGCCCAATACTGTTTGTGTGTGCTAGGGGTGCTATAATATGATAGGTAATAAAATCTGATACCTAATTGAACAACCTTTGTCCCTGATATTACTAGCGTTAGTCTATTTTAGGGCTTGATGACGTCATCTGATACCAGGAACCATAGTCGTTTTGAGGTCAAAAGGTCAACTGATACTACCACTTGTAAAAAGATATTCATCATCAATATCCTTAGGCTCAATGCCCGTAGGAGTCCAACGCCACTCTCTGTCTGAGTCTGTCTCGCGTCATGCTGCCCAGCTTCAACCGATCCGGTCAGCAGGTCTGCTCCATACCATAAACATCTTGGAGCAGCTAGACCACCTTGTCTGATTGAAGAGAATATTGGGAGAGAGGCATGAAGGACAACCTGGGACAATGCCCGTATGTGTCCCATGCTCTCTCCTCCGACTCTCTCCACCAGTCTGTCATGACCAGTGGAGAGAGTGCAAAATGAGAGAATGCTGCACATCATGACACCTTGAAGCATCTGGGTCGCTATGTCACTTATGTCGTGGTTTTTGCGGATTTCAATCATCTTGGTCTTTTACTGCCAGTGTATCCCCCCCCATCTGGCAAACCTTCCTCCTTTTGCCCGGCTTAGGACCGGCACAGGGACGTTGTTGATTCCCTGTGGCGGAGGATGGATGCAGTTTAACGTCATGCCCAGGACCAAAAAAGATATTACTTAGGTCTAATTCAGTTTTAAGTTGAGAACAGTAAAAGAATCATATCCGCATCTGATTTTCGTTCACAAGCTTTCCTATGCAAAGGTCAAAGGCGGGCCTATGCTATCGTTGAGGATGGGTGTGATCATATCCGTTTATCCATCACATTCTTGTATTGCAATTAAATGGTGCACCGCAAAAGCTTCATACTTATCACAGGCATGCTCGTGTATAATTCCCGTCATATGCTGGATGCGGTAACGGTAGTAAACTGACACCTCCCTCAACCAGAGTGAGAATTGTCCAGGAGTTTGAGGTCGTTTAACCCTCATTAGTCTTTCTTAGGGTCAAATAGTTGAGTCTTTTCACCTTTTCACAACCCAACTCCACTTGGATCATAGCCTGATTCCCCCCAGTTATTTTTCAACAAATTCTCACACTGCTCTCAAATCTTCTCAGCTCTCACCCCAAGATCAGGGAGACACCAAATTGAGCAAGTGTGGATCAGGGTTCTAGGGAATCACGTATTTGCCCCAATTTTTGCAGTTGTAAAGAATATTGCTAACTTATTTAGAGTAAAAAATTGATGATTGTATCGTTTTTGGTGTGCAAATTGCAAATCATGGACCAGAATTGATAGATTGTTGAAATGTTTTTGCTGAAAAAATGCTACAAAGAAAACTTTATGATGCCATGACATTGTTTTAAATAGGCAGCTAATAATTATAATAAGTGGAAAAGTCTGCAACGTGATAGATTTTAAATTCTATTGGGAAATCACTGCAGTTAGGCCTCATCATCATCATCATCAGTATCATAGGGCTCAATGCCCGTAAGAGTCCGACGCCACTCTCTGTCTGAGTCTGTCTCGCGTCATGCTGCCCAGCTTCAACCGGTCCGGTCAGCAGGTCTACTCCATACCATAAACATCTTGGAGCAGCTAGACCACCTTGTCTGATTGAAGAGAATCGTGGTAAAGAGGTATGAAGGACAACGTGGGTCAATGCCCGTATGTGTCCCATGCTCTCCCCCCGACTCTCTCCACTGGTCTGTCCTAACCGGCCTGTGCATGTCTGCTCCACATCATGATACCTTGAAGCATCTGGGTCGCTCTGTCACTTGTGTCGTGGTTTTTGCGGATTTCAATCGTCTTGGTCTTTTCCTGCCAGTGTATCGCCACCCATCTGGCAAACCTTCCTCCTTTGTCCGGGCTTAGGACCGGCACAGGGACGTTGCTGGTTCCCTGTGGCAGAGGATGGATGCAGTTTAACGTCGTGCCCAGGACTAAGTTAGGCCTATAACACTTTAATTTATCTGTCTCATTTGTGCAGCTGCAGCATTCATGTTTTTTCTGTAAGTTGTATTACATGTGTTGGGCCTAATGTCTTGTCTTGTCTTTAACCTTCCTCGATTCGAGGGTTGGTCGCTTCAGACATGCCTTCGCCACTTTCTCCTGTCCTCCGTCTCCTTCAATATCCGCTCGAATGGTAGCTCCATCCATGTGATGACATTAGCGATCCATCCCATCCTCGGTCTACCTCTTGCCCTTGATCCCGACATCGTACCTTGTATTATTTCCTTCTCCATACAGCCCCCCCTGTTTTCTCATCAAATGACCGAAGTAAATGAGTTTCCTTCTTTTTATCGAGTTCAATAAGGTTCTTTCTGTTCCAGTTTTCTCCAATACCCATTCGTTTGTTCTTTTTTCCGTCCATTGTACTCTCAAGATCTTTCTTAGGCATTTCATTTCAAAAGCATTTATTCTGTCTTCTTCTCTTTTTCTGATCGTCCAACTTTCACACCCATAAGTCGCCACTGGCCATACCAACGCTTTCAAAAGTCTGATCTTGGTAATCATTTTTATATTATGACTTTTCCATATCGTCTTCCCTGTGTTGAGTCCTCTTGCTAGTTTTTCTCGTATATCTTTGCTGCTGTCTGCGTCTTCAGTTATCATCGATCCTAGGTAATGAAAGGTGTCTACCTGTTCCAGTTTTTCCCTCCAATTTCAATATTACACGTTCTACCTTTTTGTGTCATGACTTTAGTTTTATCCATGTTTATCCTCAGACCTCTCTTCTCTCCTGCTTGATGTAATCGTTCTGTTAGTTCTTGCAACTCCAATTCTGTTCCCGCTAATAGTACTATATCATCTGCGTATCTTAGGTTAGTAATGATCCTGCCTCCTATCCGTATTCCTCCTTGCCATCCCTCCAGTGCCTCTCTCATAACCACCTCTGCCATGATGTTGAACAAATGCGGTGACATCACGCATCCCTGTCTCACTCCCTTCTTTATTCTGAAACCTCCTGATAGTGTACCTGCAACCTTTACTTTAGCTTGTTGTTTGCAGTATAATTTGTTCAGTAGATCAATTATATGTGCCGGGAAACCCATTTCGGCCATTGTCGCCCATAACTGTTCATGTGATATACAGTCAAACGCTTTTGTAAAGTCCACGAAACACATGTACAGCGGTTGCTGGTGGTCGTGCTGGTGGGCCTAATAGCAAATGCCATAGATTAGTTTTATTATTATTATTATTGAATAAATTTATAACACGCGCAAGGTCACACCGAAATGTGAATCTGCGGCGCGATTTGTTTTTTAAATTTTGTTTTGTTTTTTGGAATAGATAAATATGATGCGACTGTAGCAAATCGTGTGTTGATTTGTGATCTTGATTGCAAGAACGAAAAGATACCAGCCTTACAAGACCAAATGGTGGGGCTCATGCGGGACCCCCTGCACACAGACCCACAAAAAGCTAGCTACGCCACTGTGAGGAGCGCTTTATGAATGTCCAGATACAAAATGATATTTATTATTTATAATTATTGTCATTGGTTTTTCCTTAATTTGCGGTGATCCATTCATACTATCATTATTTTTATTACTAAATATTGTGAATTCGCTTGAACACGTTTTTAGCCCCGCCTCCGTTAACCCCTTTAGCGTGTAGCCTGAGTATACTCGGGCTGCACAAACCATGCCAAAAGCGTGTAGCCCGAGTATACTCGGGCAAAGATTTATTCCGACCCCGTCGGCGAGGGCGCTGGTATAAGCTCCGGATTTCATCACAGGGTAATCGTAGCAGTGCAGAGGGTGCCAAGGCACATACCAGACAGACCTAAACCAGCCTTTCAGGCCTAATAGCCCTGTAGGCCTAGCAGCCCTATTGCAGCCTTGTTGGCGGGGAACTCGTACTAGCCAGGGATTACGTCAGAGGGTGATCGTTGCTGTGCAGATGGTGTCGTGACACATACTAGAGCAGCCCATAGGGCCAAGGAGCCCTGTAGGCCTAGTAGCCAACTAGGCCTAGCAGCCCTATTGCAGCCTTGTTGGCGGGGAACTCGTACTAGCCAGGGATTATGTCAGAGGGTGATCGTCGCTGTGAAGATGGTGTCGTGACACATACTAGAGCAGCCCTTATCATCCGATTGGGCCCAGTAGCCCTCTAGGCCTAACAGCCTTATTGCATCCCATTAGGCCCTTTAGGCCTAGTAGATCTTGTTTTGAAAAAAACTTGAAGAAACATGATTTTCAATGGAAAATTTTTTCCCAATCCAAAAAATTTTTCCGCTGAAAACAAAAAATTCGGGACGGCGACCATAAAAAAAATTACAGGATAATTTTCAGAAAAATCATTTGGTCAATATAAAAAAATTAGGAAAAAAATTAGAAAAAAATTACACACTGTAAGAGAGTTATTGAAAATTTTAATACACGCTAAAGGGGTTAAGTGAGATGACATCAACTGTACAGCAATGGCGATGTTATTGTAAGACGGTGTAAGAGCGTCTTAATTTTGATGTGTTAACCACCACATTGAATTTTGAAATGTCCAAATATTGGGATTTAACAACGAATTGTGAACTGAAAATTGTCACGTTGACCTACAAATTCACATGATAACGTTTTGAAATTATTTCTTAAGAACATTCAAACACACGGACAACTTTCAGACATTTTTTGGAATAGATAAATATGATGCGACTGTAGCAAATCGCGTGTTGAATTAAAGTATCCCCTGGGGGGACTTTGTTTCGGTGGGGGATGAAATATTCTCTCCCACCGGAGACTTTATTTCAGGATATAGTCTTCGGGGGGGGGGGGTCGAATTTATTCTGAACAGATCCTCCGGGGGGAGAATCTATTTCAAAATAGAGTCTTCGGGGGAGAGAATTTTAGGGGAGACTCTGTCACGCGACACCGGCAATCCACAGGATAGCTGTTGTGTGTGCCATTTTTCTATTGAAAAACTGTTGAAACATTAGTGAACAATATTTAGCTTATTTATTGTTGTCCATTCTGCTGATGTTTGGGGTGCAGTGGTGTAGTTGTGGGTTTGGTGCCTTGGAGGCAGTGTTATTTAAGTTTCAATTTACTTTTCAGTTTCAGTTTTAGTTTTAGTTTTGTTTTAACTTTTCAGTTTAGTTTTAGTTTAAGTTTTCAAAACTTTTCAGTTTTAGTTTTAGTTTCAATTTTCACAACTTTTCAGTTTTAATTAAGTTTTTGTAAACCTTCAGCAGAAGTAATTGAATATTTTTTTATTAATGACATTCATTTTTATTAGGCCTACTATTAAGAGCAACAGATTTAGCTAAATTCATGTTTTCGTGCAATTAAGATGCATTTTGAAACACTCCACTGTTTAGTTTCAAAAATACTCATTGCTCTAAAGTAACATCAGAACACTCCATTTAATGGCATAGAAAAATATCGGTACTGAATTTTATGAAGAAGGAATTATATATGTAACTTACCCAAATTCAAATTTAAAAACGCTAAACTAGATAAAGTTATGTGCAGTAATCTGGCACAATGGGATGGTTAAAAAATTTCACTGCTTAACAGTGAGCACAGATTCAACATAGGCTATGTACCTTATACAGACTGCTATGTTGAGACTTCCTGTCACAATTGCTACCCATCAGCAACACCTCTACTTTTAAAGTAAGTGTTGGGAGTATGTGTATGAGAATGGCCTATCTTCTGTGATGATATAATCTGCCCTTTCGATACACCAAGCACAGGCCAGTAAACTAGTCTGCCTGTGTGCTGTAATCCGAAAGTGTGTGATCTAGGATCCATTAATGAAGATGTAATAAAACTCAGCGCCCTGTTCCAAGATCAGTGAAGTTTCAGTTAGGTCCACCACCACCAGCCACAAATAGCCAATAGATACGTCTATTTCCATCTTCATTTTACCTATCCATAAACATCTAGATGATAGTATGCTTGTATGTCATATTCTATCAGCACAGACACTTGTCTGTCATGTCAAACATCAAACTTATCTCAAGCATAATTATATGCGAGTCATTCTTGCATAATGAGGTAACGACCTCATGCTGCGCCGTATTGGTTGGAAGACAATGTTTGTTGACATTGGATTCATGTACAATCGTACATGTGATCCGTAGATCGCCTATGTGTGATGTATCTATACAGGCTCAAGTTCAAATATTCATACTCTTCCTCTACACGGACCATGCTTCAAATACACCTGCAACTCAAGATTACTCCATGATCTTGCCTGCAACTCAAGGTTCTTTGTGTCAATTGATCTTGCCTGCAACTAACTTCAAATACACCTGTGGTCAGTGTTGCCCAGCCATCCGTAACAATAACTAATCAACGTCAGGCTGTTTAACTGACACATTGTAATCGAATTAATTATACACATCACTATCTTGTCGCTGGCCACAGACAATCTTTATGGTTGACCGCATTTTACCGCTAAGAAGAAAGCAGATAGAGAAAGGGTTAGACCGGATGATTACTTGACACATATTGCTCTCATACATGTACACCGCTAACTGTTGCTCCAAGTTGGAGCCGGAGGATTTCAGGTTTGAATCCACCTTCTTCACTTGCAATTGCTCGTGCACTTCAGAGTTCGTGCCGTAGTCGGGAGCACCTCTGAGTAGAGAGTTTGAAGGGGTGCCATAAATAAATGTTGTTTTGCTATTTCTTTGTGACCATGTTATGCTGAACATCAGTATTTTCCTATACACATGTCTGAAGCATACTGTTATTGTTTTCTGATAGATGCAATTGATATGTTGACTAGCAGTATTACTTTGGGTACTGTTAGCGAAAAGATCACTCTTCAACAATCACAATACGTGCCAGACTTTACGCTACAAGCTGTCACTGAAGTACAGTTTCTGCGCATCAGTAAAGGCATGTATTTTGCCGCTCTTCGTGCTACACTTCTTCAGCACCAACAGCGCCTTGCAGCTCAAAGTTTGGAATTGTATCCAACAGGTTATAACACTTTTGCTGTGGATATCCCATCAGCTGAGATTCTCTCAAGGCCAAATGACAGTTCGGCTGATCCAAGATTACATGAACTCTACACATCAAGCAAAACAAAACTGTTAGCTTAATATGGTAAATTGTTTTTATATAATTATATCTGTGCTGTTTGTTGTTTGAAGAATGATCACAGCAGCAGCAGGTACCAGTTTTAAAGTTGATACATTCTAATGGTATTCATCAAAATGACATACATTAACTGGTTATGCTTTTGAGATCTATTTGCAATTAAATTTAGACTTTTTATGCCATTCGGTTCATGTAATAGTGCTATAATAATTCTGATTACACATGATCCTTTCCACCACAGTCTGCCTCTCTGTTTGAGCAGACAGACTTTTTGGTTATTCACTTGGCTGCTGCTGGATTTTTGGTTGAAGATTAGAAACTGCTAGTATTTGCTATTTTTAAAACCACAAGCTTATACAAGTGACAGACATTCATGATGTAAGTGTTTATGTATTGTCATGAGTAAAAGAGTAAGTGGCAGTCAAGGTAAAAGGTCATAGGGTACAGGCCAAGGTACACCATGTCTCATCAGTCTAGGTAATTGGGTCACTGGGTAAAGGCCACAGAGTATAGGTCACTAGGTCAAGGTCACTGTTGTAAAGGTATGCCTCACATCCACCATGTGTCATCCAAACGTGATTAATATTCATAGCTCAATCTACACCAGACCGTGAACTAGATTGTCCTAGCTACTAAACTCGTCTACTTCTACCAGGGCTGAAAGTGGTTTGGGAAACTTGCCGGGTCTGACTTTGACGGATGAGCCGACGCCTTTGAGCAACTCAACTTATTCAATTCAATTCAATTTGTTTATTGATAAAAAACCCACAAACAGACACTTATGCATTCAAAATAGTACACATAGTGATAAGTTATATTTGACAATTTCGATGCTATATAGTCTAGTGTACAATCATATATAATATTTAGGGTAGTTCCTAATTCACGGTCAAAAAGTGAAAAAATCACGGCATACTTTTGCAAAAATCAAAAAATTCACGGCACTGTGCAGCTCCCAGTCACAATTTCTGTATTATGTTGATTTTAAACAAGTTTCAACTTTAAACTAAACAGTGGTCACAGACACAGTTATCAATTAAATGTCTAATATAGGCCTATAGTTTGTCAATTGGCAGTACAAGTCACTTATGTAAAATAGAGAATAGGCTTAGCCATCATTTTTGGTTGTCTGAGCCTGCACTTTGAAGGAATTTGATTTTGTTGAGCACAGTTTTAAATGTTTGAAATTCGTGTCCACTAAGTAGGCCTAAAATATGTGTCAAAGTGGTTATTCCATGTCAGGAATCCAAGGAGAATTAGGCTTACTATCACAGATGCAAACAATTTGAACAGCGGTTTCCGATTTACACTAATGGGATAACGGAAATGTTGACCTGGAATTTAACTACCGGTAGTGTCTGCTGCCTGATCTTCTTTGGATATATATATATATATATATATATATATATATATATATATATAGGCCTATTTCGGTTAAGTTTTAAATTGCTAAAATAGTATAGAGCATCCAAATAGTTTAAAACTTATGAAAATGTATTCCTTGTTTGTTCGATGACAGTTGGAAACGTAGGCCATGTACATGCACATGCATCAAATGGGAATCTATATTAATGATTCATATTTGATGCATGTGCCATCCGAATAACAAGTAATGAGCTAAAACAAGATATAGAAAACAACAATAGGCCTGCATTCGCATAATAATAATAATGTTATTTAACACATTGACCGTCTACATGCCATGTTAAATGACTGGCTGGAGGACGAGTTCCTTGGCTCAACGTGTTAAGCAATAATGATCGAAAGCTGTGCAAGAATCTACTCATTGCTAATACTTTTGTGATTTCACTTGGTGCCATAAAATTTTATATCAAACTGCCGTGGAACCCGCCGACGCTTGCGAAACCCAAGAACTGCGGTTGAAAATCACTGTAGTTATCCTGTAGTTACCGTCAGTTTGCATAATAGATTTAATGACTGGAAAAGTAAACAATTAAACATTAATCAAAAACTATGTGTATTCAAGCTTATATTATAAAGCTGTATAAATCCAACTAAATAAATAGGTTCCCGTAATGAAGGAATGAATATTAAACCAAACCTAAATCTATCTGGTTTAGTGTTGCAGTTTCTAAACCAATTCTCATATACACATGTAACTGTTGTTTACTTATCACTTGCAATACCAAATGGCAAACTTGTCCAGTCTTGTGCTTTCTGTATTCCGAATAAAATAACAATTACAATTACAATGCATATAATAGCTAGAGTGAATGTTCCAATACTCCACCACATTGAACATTTTATTTTGTGTCGAAAACCATCAAAGTCTCCTGTCTTATAATCAATGTAGGCCATTACATTGCAAACTAAAGCTGTTATCATACATCCGATGAAAGAAGGGCATAATACAATGGCAATGATGTTCCAGATAGTGGTTGACCAACTCCATTCTTCTGCATTGTTCATACGTTCGGACAGATTCTCCTAAAAGTTATAACACAGAGTACTACAGCCAAGAGATTCATTTGCATATTTACACTTACGACAATTTCTATAGCAAGTTACTGCTAGGATGCTTTACTGTCAACTATCGGCATAAATGCTCAATAGTGAGTACAGTTTAGCTGTTTGTTAAAACATAAAGATTTTATTTCCTGAATCAAAGACTGGATACTTGCTGCAGGCAATTGGGCCAGCGACCCACAAGGCCCAAATGCCCGTTTTCGTTTTTGATGCAGGAACATACGCATCAGCACTGTTCAGCACACTGCAGATTGCATTAGAGCAAGCCAGACATTATGGTAATCGATTTGGCTTAGGATAAAATTTGCATGAGATGGTATGTCACATCCTATGTCACATCCTGCGCGAGACCATTAAGCAGACTTCAGCTGTCTCAGAATTGCAAAGCTGGTTCGCACAACTGTGTGATATCATTGTTACGGAAACAACTGAGATCGTGAACCTCATTCTATGGCTTAGCAGACAAAAGAGCTGTAATCTAATTTGTCCACCTTGCTAAGGATGAGCAGCAGAGGAATTCTCACTTTGACAAATCAACTGCATCAATTGCATTCATCAGTTGGTGATAATATTAATATTCGTTTAATGATTCAATCTGACAGACTGCAGAATGATTACAGGTACAGGTTATACGAAATACGGCCCACTAGTCTATAGCACGACACGCAGGTCGGCTTTACAGCAGTGGGTTCGGTAGCTTAACACTAATGGCCTAAGTGCTGGATCACTCCTGATTCGACCAAGCCAGAAGTGGGAGGGGCTATCTTATTTTCAGCAGAACACGAGTAAGCAACACAACAGAAAGCGCCACTGGCAGCTAACAGAAACTTTAATAAATTAATGCCCTGTGTGAGGCTCGAACCCGGGTCGCGTGGATGATTCAGTTTAACGACCAGCGCTCTCTCAACTGAGCTACGGACTCCCCGGATCGTGATGTCACTGATGCAGTTCACTGGACAATGCGGACATTGGTGAAATCAGGACAGACACCATAGATTTATTTAGTGATTCACATAGAAATGACCATGCAGACTATATAATTGGATATTATAGTTACTTGTTATTTCACAAGGTAGTGTGTCACAATACACCCACCACCAGTACCAATTAACCTCAGTCTTCTTAACAACCAGCTTCCTTAGCAACCGCTCTCTTTAACAATCATTGTTCCTAGCAACCATTCTCTATAGAACGCTGGTTCAAAGTCAGCATCAAACTGAAAGCTTCTCTGCAGCTTATGTGACAACAACCACCTTTGTAAATATGCCGATGACTTATGTCGACTAAATTCTGAAACTGCTAGCATTGGGCTCTAGACATGAAGAATTTGACAGTGTTAAGCTGTGGGCCAAACAAACTCAACATAGACATATCCAAAACCAAGGAAACAGTTTTCAGGCGACTTTGGTATCCTTTAGACCACTTCTCAATAGGCCTACCATTTCCAGATGAATAGTTTCGAGCTGCTTAGAATCATCTTACTGCCTAACTTTTCTTTTTCATGTTAACTACCGTACCTTTTTAAAATGAATCATTGATTTTTTTTATCTCAACGCTGGACATTTCAATTGATTGTTATTTACTTTCTGTTGCTGGATTTATCATGTCATATGATATTGCACTCGTCAATATAGAATTCAAAAAGTTTGTCGATGGCAGGTAAGTGAGAAGATTTAAAGTTTTAAACTGTAGAATAGTTGATTGCTTAAGCAGACGAGAAGCTCTTGTGGATATCACAATTCTTTGGCTACTGCATTCATGTCACCTCTTTGTGTAGACTTCATAATTGATATCAATTTCCTGCTGCCCTTTGTTGAATCAAAACTATTTAATTGCAGTTTTGTTGATTGATGCATGATTTTAAAAATGTTATAGTCAAAATTTCCGTGTGATTTAAAATGGCTTTTTTAAAATGAAATTAAACAAATTCAGTTACCTGTTTATTCTGGTTGATGACCTCTAAGGGAATGATATTGTCCTTAGAAAGTGGCATCTCTTTGTTTTCATGATAAACACTCGATACAAAATTGCTGGTCATTGCTTGGAAACTGTAATGGCAGCCAGGTATCAAGCAGTTCAAGCTGTTCAGATTGTCACTGGAGAGTTGTCCCTGTAAGATGATCCCCAAAACATGAACTGATTCCATGAAACAGAGTAGTAAACTAAAGGAAGCCCTATTGTAACTCCCTGACAAAGACGATGCAAACTACACGGTGTCCCAATGAAAAGTAGACCCCAACAAAAAGTATCATAATTCGGTAAAAACTTGTAGGATTTGTCTGAAATTTTAAATGTAACAACAGTGGCCATGTTACCACGAACTCCTAACACCGTTTACAATATTCATGAGTTTGTCAAATTTATGAGCATTTGAGCTACAGCACCGAAAAATGGAACTTTCCAACATGCAAAAGCTGAAGTAAAATTCCGCTATACATGGTGTTCAAAATGTCCTTCTTGTTCACGGACACATGACCCTAGATGTAGACACTACTGTTAAAACTTTGATGGTCCGATTGATGATCACCTGGTCCTGGCTAATATTTTCCCACCGAGAGTCCATAGGCTGTACAATCTTCGACCTCGTCCTCATAATTTCGAACTACCTATTAAGGACGACAGAAATTACATTTCTCGAGTACTTTATAGATACTCGACCACTGCCCGTCTTTCTGACTTCCATCCAGTTGATTGACGTATGATTTTTTTATCGTTTTTTTTATTTTATTGAATTGTTATGATTTTTCTGTATCATTTTAAGACTTGTAATTGGCTGCGGTGTGTCAGCGAGAATATCAATAAAACGAATATATAGCCTATTATATATACGGTATATATATAAACAGCTGCCACTATTCAATCAGATGCGTCCAAGCGCCGGCGGCCCCTGCATATCGAAGTCATGAATATGGGAAGGAAAAATGAGCTCCTCCACTACATGTGCTTTAGCATTGAGGTCTGGGTGGCCACAGCTGCAGGATATGAAGCCGAGTGTCTACTGGGACAGCTACTACACTACTGCATCTACGGTCGTGTGTCCGTGAACAAGGAGGACATTTTGAACACCATATATAGCTGAATTTCACTTCCTTTCAGCTTTTGCATGTTGGAAAGTTCCATTTTTCAGTGCTACATTTGAAACACTCATAAACTTGACAAACTCATGAATATTTCTAATCGGTGTTAGGAGTTGGTGGTGATATGGCTACTGTTGTTGTTTTAAAAATTTCAGGCAGATACTAAAAGTTTTGACCGAGTTATACCACCTTTGTTGGGGTCTACTTTCTTTCATAATAACAAAATTTTCATAAAAATATAATACAGAAGACAAGACTTGACTAAATTGCGTTCGAATTCTGAAGAGTGGACTTTTTATAAGACTGCGCTTTATTGCAGTGTTGCTGAAAGTATCAGGCAAATGCAGCCTACTTAAGTAAAACTAACATGGATATTAATTACTTAAGTAAAAGTACTCATCACAAATTTTACTTAAGTAAAAGTAAAAAGTAGCCCCTTCAAATAATACTTTTTAAGTAAAAGGTAAAAGTACCGAGTCTTTTTATAAGCTTAACTCAATCGAATATTTAACCTTGAAAAATACTAAATTCTCGAAATGGTTATCGTTGATTCTACTACGCACTCTTTTTATTCATTGTTGGCACAATTTGAAGAGTCATTCTGCTGCAGAAATGGCAATGCATCCTGCGTGCACAGTTGCACACCCATCGAAAATCTATTTTTAGCCATGCAAATTTAAATAAGCTGTTTTAGCTTAGGGGCCGTCCATAAAGTACGTCATGCTATTTTTGACCATTTTAACCCCCTCCCCCTGTCACAAACTGTCACAAATCTCGGACCCCCCCCCCAAAGTACGTCACACTTTCAATTTTTTTTTGAAAAATTAACACCTCATTCAAATTTAAACACTATCACATTATTAAAATGACTTTAATAGTAGAATAGTTAATTGTCAACAGTTGTCACAGTTATTCATTGAAGCAGTAACTCAATGTAGATTGAATTTGAAAAAAATTGCAAAATTAGACTAGACAATTATATAATATACATAATTTATCTGCTGCTTTTTCATTTACAATAGGTGAGGTCAAGTTTTTAGATAATCTTCCAATTTGAAAAAAATTGCAAAAATTAGACTAGACAATTATATAATATACATAATTTATCTGCTGCTTTTTCATTTACAATAGGTGAGGTCAAGTTTTTAGATAATCTTCACAATCTTTTTACACAGGATAAGAAGTAGATTAGCGAAACTTGACCTTCAGCACCCAGTGATTAAATAATAAAAAGGAAAAAAACAATTTGAGTAAAGAAAGACTAGATTGACAAATTATGTGACAAACTCTTGTGCTATATTGAATCTGTTTATTATGGGCTCCTAGCGAGAGGAATCGTGAACAACACATTCAGGAAATACGCATTTCATGCTATTTTGACATAAAACTAATAAAAATGTTTCACAAAATTTTCGAAAATTATTTTTAAAGCTATTAAATTCTACTAAAAAATAAATAATAAATGAGAAATAAAATTTAAAAAAATAAATGTGTGACGTCACACATGGCCTGACCCTCCCTCCCCCTGTCACAAACTGTCACACTTTCTCACACCCCCTCCCTCCTGGAGTGTGACGTACTTTATGGACGGCCCCTTAGCGTAATGAAATGTTATTAGTGCATTGAAGTAACGAACATTGTAACGAGTGTCGCATAAATTGTAACGAAGTAAAAGTACTGAAATATGGGTAAAATTTTACTTCACTGAAAGTAAAAGTATTTCAGTTTTTTGATACTTCGTTACATGTGAACGTATTCAAACTCTTACTTAAGTACAATGATATATACCTAGGCCCTAGGGTACTACAAGGCTACAAGAAAGTAGAGTAGACCATTTAAAAAAATCAGAAACAGAAATGAACTTCATGGTTAGGCCGTGAAGCCGATTCCGAGAGGCAAATTATACACATTTATTTGAATTACTTAGGCCTACAATATAATATATTATTTGATCTCGTTGAAAACTTTGAGCTAATTCTTATATTTCAACATTTGTACAAGCCTATAAAGCAACAACTCTCTCACAGTTTGGTTTCTTCATCTAAAAAAACAAGTTAAACTTGGCCTACAGGCTACAATTGACATAATTTTATATGATTGACACAACAGTGCATGAAACTCACCTTAAGTCTTCAACAGCAATATTGCTCTGAGCTCTAGTAGGCTTGGCTGTATGTGCTGTCTGCACTTTATAGTGCTTTCCGCACGACTGGTTTAAAGGTACGGGTTGTGTATGACCAGGCTGCTTGCAGTCAGCAGCTGCTGTGAGCTGCTAACAACGCCCTTCATTGCTCTTAAATTGAAAGTTGCATATTCAAATAATACAAAGGGGCATACAGGTAAAATTAAGGAAGCAGGCTATTTAGCAGGCTGTTTAAACGACATTCATTCAAATAATGAAAATAGGACTCATTTAAGGCATACAGTATACGTCCTTATTCATGGGCGGAGACTGGGGGGGCGGTCCTCCAATGTTTGTTGGGGGGGGGGGGACACTCCATTGTCAAGTCCTCCCAGTATTGAATAAAAGAACTAAAAAAATTAAGCATCGTAAATTTTTACAGTGCTTAATTCCGGTAGTATTGGAAGAAGTAAAGACTATCAAGACTGGAATAGGAAATGACTAAAAAAAGTAATCAGTTTTTCAGAGGGAAAAAGTACATGTTTTCAGGAGATTTCAACCACTTTACCTTGTGTGAAAGAAATGCTATATACAAAACCTGTTTGTCGTTCAATAAGGATTATTTTTGCCATTTTATATTTCTTAGTAGCTGTGACGATTTTTGAGCTACAGCTGAAAAAGCGAATTTAGGCCACCATTTTCCAAGGTAGTGGCTTGAGCAGAGCTCAGATTTATGTGGACTTTTGGCATTTTCGTCAGTGGGATGTATTTAACAACTCTGCCAAGCAGTAGTGTAGTCCTGAAAAATGAAGTGGGGGAACGCTCTTTATAAGTTAATATTATTAGTAGTAGTATTATTATTAATATTCCATTATCCCTGGAAAAAAGTGGGGGAACGGCGTTCCCCCTCGTTCCCCCCACTACACCACTGCTGCCAAGTCTCTACTTCCTGATAATTTGTTAAGTCAATTTTATTAAAAATTCCTCCACTACACAGATAGGCTAGTGAACAAAACAAACTAAAATCAAATTTAGGCCTATGTCTCAATATAGGTTCAGTGCAAGCAGGCCCGGATTAACCACGGTGCTGATTGTGCTGCAGCACAGGGCCCCAAGTTTCGGTGGGGCTCCCAAATTGTAAAAGTAAAAAATAAAGTGAGGATTCAGGGAAGAAACATTGCAAATTGCAATGCGTTATGCATAGCAAATTAGCAATGGTGGATGGATCCAATTTGACCAGGGTCTATGACAACAGAGGCCGTTACCCTGGACAGAAATTTGCTCGGCATAATACAGCACTGATGAGCAAGGTACTAGACCAGTTTTTGATTAGCAAATTAGCAATCATATATGACTAAATATATAACACAAATAATGTCGTAGTACATGATGACGTCACTTTGATGTATCCCTCTCAAAGTGTACGAGTCACTGGCATTCACTGCTAACTTTTGTGGAGAAAATGCGAGGGACCTTCGATGATATAGAGAAGAAGACCCAAGGTTATGTGGACAATCACCAATATAAGGAAGCCGAACCGATTGTGACAATCACCAATATAAGGAAGCCGAACCATGGGCGGTGGGCGAAGTTTATCAGGGGCTAAGAGGAAGGGGGCTAAGCCTCCAAGAAGGTCCAGAGTCATATTTCCTCCATAAAAATGGTATCTTTTCCCGGTCTTAGCCCCCACCCAGAAGGCCCTGGCCCAGACTCGAAAATATATGCGGGAATTTTTTTCACGAACCGCCCGCTCTGGATTAAGTTTATACCCCAACCTAAGCCCAAGTTTTTAGCCCCCACCCCCAAGAACGGAAACCAAACTTCGCTCATGATGTCAGTGCGTGAGTCGTGAGCAGGTGACAATTATTGTCCTATGATCCTATCTACTTCTTATGTGCTGTAAAGTTTAACAAATTGTGTTTCGGGTTATTTTAGGTCTGCCTGGCTTCCTAAATTTGTAAGGGGCCCCCGTCATTCGATCAGCACAGGGCCCCCAAAACTGTAGATCCGGGCCTGAGTGCAAGTCACCATCTGCGACTATCAGTTTTTCATTGTTGGCTTTCTTCATGATCACCAGCTCTACCGTCGGCATGTTGACAGAGGTGGTTTGCCATTGCCTTCCCCTGGTTTTGCCTGCCGTGCCAGTTCATTCACTTTCCCATTACAGGAAAGTTACTAACGGTCTGCACCACGTGAAGGTGGGCACGGAGGAGTTTGGTTCATCAGTCCAGGTTGGTTCTGAGTCAACGATCGAAAGATGCGTTGGTCAGGTGGGGTGGATCCGATTTGACCAGGGTCTATGACAACAGAGGCCGTTACCCTGGACAGAAATTTGCTCGGCATATTACAGCACTTATGAGCAAGGTACTAGACCAGTGCATCGGTCAGGTCTCCTCCCTCTTTTACTTTTATGCAAGCTAAAGTGGCTGATGAACCTTAGCAAACCTTAGCCTAGGCCTATTTGTCAATTATAGCAGATTTGGGCTTCGGGCGAAATTCGCTTCAGGGATTTGGGCCGCTCAAGGCTGGATGGTGTTTAGACCGCTATATCCGTTGGACTCGGGATTCAACTGACAAACTGGCCTGGATTGTTCAACTTCGCGCTCTTCACCAGCTCTACCGTCGGAAGGAGGCTGGATATTGGGAGAATTTGATCTTACGAATTGAGAAAAACCCGAAATGCCTATGGTCAACCATCTCTGGTCTCATGGGACGCTCTTCTCGACCACCAGAAGACCCCTCCTTCTCAGCCAGTGACTTCCTTGCTTCCAAGAAGATGGAGGACCTTCGAGCGTCTACCGCTGACTCGCCTCCACCTGTCATCGCGTCGACTAATTCCGTTCTAAATGGATTTCAACCGATCTTGGAAACTGACCTACGACGTCTGCTCATTTCCTCAAACTTAAAGTCTTGCGAACTAGATCCTTTACCTCCATTTATTATTGCTGATAGTGTTGATGACATTGCTCCATTTTTACTGTATCTATTTAACAGGTCAGGCTTTTGTGAAAGTGGAAGACAGCCTTCAGAGAGGGCTGTCTTCCACTTTCACAAAAGCGAGCTCATGTTTTTCCTACCCTCAAGAAACCTAACTTGGATCCCAACCTCTGCCAGAATTACCGCCCCATATCCAACCTTTCCTTCCTTTCCAAGACTCTTGAGCGCCTGGTCTAGCTACAGATTCTTCCTTATCTTGAACAGTCAGGACTCTTGTCACCTAGTCAATCTGGCATCAGGGCTAATCATTCTACTAAAACTGTGCTCCTCTCTCTTCTGTCTGACATCTACTCAGCTATGGATATATCTCAACTTAGCCTCTTGGCTTTCTTTGATGTCTCTGCTGCGTTTGACATGGTGGACCACGATATCTTACTCCAGCGCTTTGAGACCTCCTGTGGTATCACTGGCACCCCTCCGCTCTGGCTCAAGTCTTACCTTACTGATCGCACTCAAATGGTCATTTGTGGAGACTCCAGAACTCCCTGGGTCAAATATGGTGTCCCCCAGGGTTCTGTTCTGGGACCTTTACTTTATCTCTTGTATACTGCCAACATTCCATCCATATTCTCTAAACACTTGGCAACTGGTCACCTCTATGCTGATGATGCGCAGGCACTTGTTCACGGTCCATCATCCTCTCAGGTTGTTCTTGCTGCTCGCGTAGATGCTCTTTCTCGAGACTTGCATCTTTGGATGTCTTCCAATCGACTCTCTGAATCCAAATAAGACGCAGCTCATCTGGTTCGGCACTCGCCAACAGCTTCTTAAGCTTGATTTGCCCCTTCTTACAGAGAGATTTCCCTACTTTACTTTCCAATCAAGCGTTCATGCAAGACCTTGGTGTAGTCCTGGACAGCATGCTTACCTTTGCTCCACACATTGCCAGAGTGATCTTCCTACTTTCATCTGAGGCGGCTTAGGGCAATCTATCGCTCTGTCTCCTCCTCTGTTTTTACTTCAATTATTCATGCCTTCATCTGTTCCCGAATCGACTATTGTAACTCGCTATTCGTTGGCCTTCCAAAAGTTTGTCTCTCCCCTCTTCAGTCTGTCCTAAACTCTGCGGCCAGACTAATAGCCCGACTTCCTCGCTATTCACACATCTCTGCTTTTATGTTTGACCATCTTCATTGGCTTCCCCTTACTGCTCGAATACAACTCAAGGTGCCTTTGCTCTCATTGGCCTGGCATTGTGGAACCAGCTTCCTCCTTCAACGCGTTCCTCCATATTAACTGGTGGGCCAAATGCCTCTTTTCGGTGTCTCAAGACTATTTTTTTCTCTCTTGGTCTAACGTACCGGGAGCGCCTCTGATTGGTGTGCACTGTGAGAGGCGCTTTATAAATTTATAAATACAATATCTGTTAAGCCTATGATGTTAACTTTATTCCATCAACCAACAATTCACTGTGTAACAGCGTGTAGCCTACTTTGACAACAGCTCACAGCTGTGAACCAATATGGCTGACCACATAAAAATAACTGAATAATAAATCTTACAACTTGCATTGTAGTCTATGCCAAAGCTTCAAAAAGTAAGATTTGAGAAATGCAATTCACATCTTGTCAATAAATGCTCTGACACAGAACAACCTCAACACGTTGGCCGTGGGGCCAATTATAATTATAGGCCAGGCCCAGCTAATATAGGCCAAAATAGGAAAAGAAATAACTGAATAATAAATCTTACAACTTGCATTGTAGTCTATGCCAAAGCTTCAAAAAGTAAGATTTGAGAAATGCAATTCACATCTTGTCAATAAATGCTCTGACACAGAACAACCTCAACACGTTGGCCGTGGGGCCAATTATAATTATAGGCCAGGCCCAGCTAATATAGGCCAAAATAGGAAAAGAAATAGAAAACTTTTATTTGACGTTTTTTTTACATCCTTTTTGTTCCGAGACAAAAAAAATTATTGTTCCTTCTCAATCTGCTTTTAGAAAACAGTTAAAGCTGCACCTGCTTTCGAGCTGTTTGCATTTATGCTGAACTGTGACAATTGTATAGGGCTATGTGTGTAAAGCATCCTAGAAGTAGTTTGCTACCGACGTTGCTACATAAATTGTCTTGATTACAATTACAATTCTATGTGTCTTTCTGGTAAACTCTAGGGTACCTAGAACTCATGTTTAGCATGAAATAGTTTTAAACATTGTGCCACACAGTGCAGGCTTTGAGGGGCACGTCTAACAATAATAACGTGTTTCCTTGCACGTTCCATTCTTGCCGCATACAATGCATTTTCTGCAAGGTTCTGCTTTGGTTGCAGTTGCAGAGATGACATCCATGTAGTGCTGTCCACCGAGTCTCGAAAGGTTTGAGGCCTTGTGTTGCTTGAAGGCGACTGACTCTGGTCGATCTTGACTTCCGAGAAGAGAATGAGCAACGTTCATGCGGAACCAAATCTGGCGTTTCGTTCCTTCAGGCCAGGGCTTTTTTAACGTGCAGTTGTACACAAAATGTGCAGTTCTAAATGAATCTGTGCAGTTGTAGAAGCACTTCTGTGCCGTTAAAACTAGTTTTAAAAGGTAATTTTCCTCCGTTTTGAAGTAATTTAACATGGAAGATGTGAAAAGAAAGAATGGGTTGTGCAGTTCTAAAAATTTCTTAAAAACAGCCCCGCTCCAGGCTGCTTGTAGGGGTAGGAATGCATTTATGAGAGCCATGTCAACCATCTGCAACACGACGTTTCTATTCCACTTGAGTGATTTTCTCAGTGGTGTGTAATAGGACAGTAGTTGGTCCGTCCGATTTTATTTAGCTTTTGCAGTTCAAGCAGAGCCACTCAACAGCAGCCTCATCGGCCTCATGTAGGACAGGCATTCCGCCCGGAAAGCGAGTTGTTATACAGTCATTTACAATGTGCTCCATAGTCTGAATGTTCCCACAGCTGCAAAGGGGATCCGTGGCTTGACCCCAACGAACCAGGTTCGCAGGGCATCGCCCCTGGCCCGTTCTGAAGCGGTTCAGTGTGACCCACTGAGCCCGCGGGAGGTTATAGCCCGGGGGCCATACAGAGCGAGCGGTTAACAACTTCAGCTGCTGACCACTCGATGCTCCAGGCCGAAATAGCTGTAATGTCTTCCCCGGGTTGATCCCTCCATATAGGTCCGTCCGATCAACACCACACATGAAATTGTTATAGATGCCTTTTTACAACCTGGCCCTGTTGGTTCCTCTTACGACTATCCATAAGACGCCCAGTGCATAGGCGTAGGAGACAGGGGTCCAGAGGGGGCAAATGCCCCCCAAATTTCGGGCAAGTCTGATTTTTCGGGCAAGCAGACCCGGAAAAAAGTTTAAAATTTTCAGACAAAAGTACCGGATGACTAAAAAAAGTCGTCAGAATTTTCAGGCAAAAAGCAATGTGAAATTTCTGAAGATTTCCGCCGGGTGACTAAAAAAAAAGGTCGTCAGAATTTCGGGCAAATGTAACGGGAATTTTTCTTAAGATTTTGGCCGGATGAAAAAAATTCCGGGCAAATGTCTCATTTTTGCCCCCCTCCACTGCTGGAATGTCCCCTACGCCTATGGCCCAGCGTGATGAGTGGACAACATCATCATGTCTCTCTTGTCCTTCCACTTCAGTATAGTTATGTTGCCATTTCGGTGAACAATGTGCTGAGCAGTTCAGTTTTGCAGATAGATACTTGTCCCTGTTGGTTACTTGGCTCTTGATAGATACTTGGCCCTGTACAGCAGCAGGTAGATACTTCTGGTTTCGTCTCAATGTTCCACATAGCAATGTTTTCCTGCTAAGTAGAATCTTTGCAAGAGGAACACTGGTGTTTAAGTTGTCGACATAAAGCGAATGACCATGGCCAAACCAGATATAGGATTAGATTTTACCAGAATAAACGAGCATGTTCCACACGTACCCACTTGTTTCACAGAGTATGTAATACTATGCATAGCTTTATTCCATACTCGTGTCTTTTGCCTGGCATTTTGTATTGTCTAAACAGCAGCCTTCCTCTCCAAAGCACCATCAATTCATCTATATATACGCTGCCTGGAAACGAGATATCATAGATTGCCTTCAGCTTGAATAGGTGATAGCCTTCAACCTGTTTTTCATTTTTGCAGAAATGCCAGAACTTAAGCAGCAATTCAAATCTATCACGTGGCATTGTGTTGTTGAAAACTGTTGTAGCAATAACAGGATCTGTTGACCAGTAGTCTTCAAAATGCGGCTTCTTGACGAGACCCATCATCAACATCATTCACCAGAATTTCTGCATTTCTGTGGGTTTGTTGGTTGCCCTACCCATTTGTGAGTTCTGTTCTTCGGTGTCAGAGTTGCACTTGCAAAACTGTTCAGCAAATCTGTTGGTCTCAGTTATGGGCGCTGACAGAAATTTTGCAGGAGGGGGGGGGGCAAAACACAATGGTCACGGTTAAAACTTTTAACAAGAGCTTTAAAAAGCAAAGTGAATGATTAAGAATACGGGTATTTTCACAGAGGTTTCTAAATGTAAATTTCCCAGTTTCACATTGAAAGCATCGATGGCAACATTGGTGCTTTGAAATATGTTATAAATCAAAAAGTATCAGTTAAAAATTGGAAAATCAATTTTCCAGGGGGAGGCAAGTGCCCTTCTTGCCCCAATGTGCGGGCGTCCATGGTCTCAGTCACAAATAGGGTAACAATCTCGTCAATCCTGAAACATTTGGAAAGAGTCGACAGGTAAACTGTTCATAGTCAAAGAATCGCACTATATGCCCAGTTTTTCAGTGAAGGTAAAATTCGCATCTGGTACATAGTTGGCTTCCACTGGCTCCCAAACATCTTGTGGTGGTTGAATTGCAGCTGTAGAAACTTCTGGTGCAGCAGATCAAGAGTCAAGTTCACCTTCGCATGACTCACCTTAAGCCGTGTCAGCGCCAACGTGGGCTGGTGTTGCATCATGCAATTCAGTGGTGTGACTAATGACTATCATCGCTCATTTCATAATTGCTGACATTGTCACTGTCATCAAAAGATTCATTGTTCGATTCGTACAGCATTTGCACAGCTTATTGGAAACTAAATTTTCGCTTTTCGTGTAACTCATATTATGTACTGTATTTACATACAGATGCAAGGAACAAGATGGAGGACACCAGCAGATGCTTCATTCGTTCGATTTTTATTCACTAGACTGACAAAAATAATTTACACACATTCAATGGGTGGCTGACGATGTCCACCATTACTAATTAGCGGCAGGAAATATAACTGGGACGATGAACTGCCAATACATAAGGGACTTACCTTAGACCTTAGTCCTTCCACGCACTTGTAGTGCATAAGGGACTGCCGATACAAAAAGGGACATGGTAACTATACAGTATCCATGTCCCTCGAGTCTGAGCTAACCAATTTTGGGACGTGTTAACACGTCCCTAACGGCCAACGTGTTAAGTTGAATTCATTGAGGACTTATGCTGCAGTAAATGTTTTCTGTTACAAAGTGAAATTTTGTAGGAATTTATGAAGTAAAAGATTTGTGAACTCTATGCTGAACTAATTTTATGCTCAGATTATTGCCTGATTATTCAGATTATCTGTTCAGTTTATTGCCACATATCAATATTATTATTACAAACATTTTTAACTTGTGCAGGGTAACACAGAAGCGCGAAACTGAGGTACAGTTAGTCAGTTGTCAAGTGAAGAGCAGTTGATAATCGTGAGTTTGGAAGCATTCCTTAAAGGAAGAGATTGACTTTAAGCATTAAACAGACTGACTGACTAATACGCGATTCCATTCCTTGAACAGCAGCAGCAGCAGCAGCAGCAGCAGCA
Source organism: Lumbricus rubellus (assembly GCA_945859605.1). Taxonomy (NCBI): domain Eukaryota; kingdom Metazoa; phylum Annelida; class Clitellata; order Crassiclitellata; family Lumbricidae; genus Lumbricus; species Lumbricus rubellus. Next base: position 31,678,314 of record OX243818.1, read on the forward strand.
GCAGCAGCAGCAGCAGCAGCAGCAGCAGCAGCAGCAGCAGCAGCACAGAATGCACATCATGGCTCAACCAAAAGGTTAGCTGCATTGGTACGGCGATGTTGTCGAGGCCTCGACCCAATTTACCTCCGAGAGCTATGCAACCTTACAGTGGGTCGTTGTCAGCTACACTCTGCTGATAAGGGATTCCTCTTGGTTCCTTTTGCTCGTACTGCTACCATGAAGAATCGAGCCTTTTCTGTGGTTGGTCCAGTGGTCTGGAATAGCCTTCCTTTTGAACTGCGCCTAAACCCTGGGATTCTACCAGGATCGTTCCTTACTAAACTTAAAACTGTTCTTTTTGGGCGCGCTGGAGTCGGGAGCGCCTCTGAGTAGTTTTTTACTTGAAGGAGCGCTATATAAATGTCCGAATGAATGAAAAGACCCATACGATGATGATCTGATAGCAGGGATGGCTGTACAGGAAGAGTGTTTGAAAGTAGGTTGGAGTGCTTAACGGTCAAACATGCCAGTTTAAATCTTATTCCGAATTCAACAGGAAGCCAATACAGCTGACCAAACAGGATTAAGGTGTTTGCAGACGTAAATACATGCAGCACCACACAGGCCAGCACATATTGGATGCATTGAGCAGTGGCGGCGCCAGGGGGGGGCTATCGGCGGCTCAGCCCCCCCCAAAACAAAACGAGGAAAATTTCTACAACTGCTAACTTCGAAAAAGAAATCTAGACAGTGACCAACGGCAATGAAATCAACTACTATGTAATCATAGCGCGGAGTGCTTATTCTAATACACATGCCGCCGAGCCGTGATGAGGTTATGTACAGTTGTACACCATATGCAGCCCGGTGGCCGGCTGAGGGCTACACCTGTAGTTTTATAAAATCGCATACGAAATGGGGTTTTCAATTACATGTAGCAGCGGCACACATGGGGAGATTTTGGGGCCATAGGGGACGGTCCCCAAGTTTGTGGTCAAGTCCGGCCCTAGGGTGTGCGGGGCCCAAGGCAGCAAGCGATTCTCTGAAAAGGGTTCTCAAGCATAACATTTGCGAAGTTGATTTCCCGCCAATAAGGCACTTTATACCATAGGCTTTAATATTCTAGAAAACTCGAATTCTACCGGTAGGCCTAGGCCAGGGCTGAAAGTGGTTTGGGAAAGTTGCCGGGTCTGACTTTGGTGGACGAGCCGAAGTCTTTGAGCCAAAAAATTTCTGAAGATCTTTTTGGTCATTCGCCCAAAATTGTACAAATTTCACCCATTTTTGGTACCTGACGACCTTTTTTTTACTCATTTACAGAAATTTTTTCAAAATCATACCTTTTTATTTAAATTTTTGTGTCTCACGACAAGATTTTTTTTAGTTAGGCCATATTTTCTCAAAAATGTTTACACTTGTTTCCGACTGAGACCCGGCACCAGGAAGTCACGAAAATCAATGTCGGGTCGCAGACCCTGAAAGACCCGGCTGGTGACCTGACAAAATGTCGCCGACAAAATTTCGCTGACAAAATGTCGCAGTGACGATATGTCGCAAGACAAAATGTCGAGTGACAATCAATTTTCAATTTTTTTTTATTGAGCCAAAAAGCACACACGATATAGATCTCTATCATCACATCAAAATAAACATGAACGCTCTTGGTAACAAAAGGACACCCAGAAGGGACTGCAGAGTCCCACTGGTTAGGGCCACCTATGCACACCTATGCAATACATGTATGTCGCAAGACGAAATGTCGCCGACGACAAAATGTCGTGGACAAAAGGTATAGGGACTATAGGCTAAGCCTTCACTTAATAATTTTTTTAAATTAGGAAATTACACATTTTGGGTGGGACATTTTGGTTGGGTTGAGCCTGTAAAAAAATACTACATATAGCATGCCCCCTAGGGTTACAGATACAGTAGGCCTATGACAGTATCTTTATAAACTTGTTAGGTTATAGGCCTAAACTTTTAATTTTTCTGATCATAGTCATGATCAAGACAAAACCCATTTCTTTTACAATAAAATTTTGACATTCTCATATTGGCAGTATGCGACTCTGCAAAACGACCTCTTATTGAAGTTTTCATGATTTTATCGTGCATAAATAGCTGTCAAAAAAGAGCCTGAAAAAGGGCTCCGTTGAGGTCAACAGAGCGAAGAATGCGTTGGTGGCTGGGGCTCTGCCCCAGACCCCGTTGTTTTCATAATTTTCTCGTGCATAAGTAGCTGTAAAAAAGAGCCTTAAAAGGGCTCCAGTTGAGAGCAACAGAGCTAAAAATTCGTTGGTGGCTGGGGCTCCGCCCCAGACCGTGTTGTTTTCATAATTTTATCGTTCATAAATAACTGTAAAAAAGAGTCTTAAAAGGGCTCCAGTTGAGGTCAACAGAGCTAAAAATGCGTTGGCGGCTGGGGCTCCGCCCCAGACCCCGCTGGGGGAGCTTACGACGCTCCCCCAGACCCCCTAGTTGGTACGGGCTTCGTGCCTTCGGCACTCGCAATAATTATGAGGGAGGAAGGACTTAGGGCTTCAGCCCCCCCAAACCAAAAATCCTGGCGCCGCCACTGGCATTGAGACTCCTGTAAACACAGAGTCAGCATAATCTAAGCGAGAACACAATGATATGACCTGATAAAACTTTATGTGATGTATTCTCCTGAAATGATAAAAAACAAGATTTGTAAAGGTTTCTTATACTGTTCATTGAAATGTAAGAGCATCCAAGGCCGTAGCCAAGATTTTGCTTCACGGGTGTTCACCCAGACCCTGAGCAAGCCAACAGCACAACAAGCAACCGAATCAATTGACTAAGGGGTTTGGAGAAGCGTCGTGAGCTCTCATAGCGGTGTTGGATCTAATCTACTGTAAATTATCACATAGAAATCAGAGTTTCAAAGTAAATAGTTCTTACATCGTGTGTTAGTAAACATATTATTTCATTTCAGATGGTGTTCACCCAAAACATCCCCCTAGCTACAGCCTTGAGATCATCAAATATGAAGATGTTTAAAACAAGTTTCAGTTGCAACAGAGTGTAAATAATGCATTCATCCAGTGCTTTTAGAAATATCTACTTATCTTCTTAAGAACAAGATCAAGTTTTATTTCTGGCTCATATTTTTATAGTGAACTGTTATGCAGAATGGCTGATAAAAGACTCTTGTCCTTCAGAGAAGATTCCAATTCAATTTCATCCATCTTCAACGATACCTAAAACAAAAATAAAAAAATCAGTTATACGGTACTCACTAAAGCTCTCAGACTTCCTTATATTTATTACAAGGTTTACTACATTTAGATAATGTGTTCCAAAGCATAGGTTTCCAAAGAATGCCTTATCACACAAATATTAATTTAAAATAAGTACACAATCAAAAACTGTAGTATATGCTCGTTTGTTCTTTTCTCAAATTTATGTGACCCTCAACATCTTCCTACATCGATCACTGCTGAGACATACGTAGGTCAGAACTGTAAATCTGAACGGGACGCAGCCATCTTTGTTATCATTATCTGGATGAAGCTAATCTGAGGCTTGTGAGCACGATTAGGCATCATCATCATTAGGCCTAAACGCAGCAGCTTAAAAAGTAACGCCAAATCAGATTATCGTACAGCAGTTGTAACATTTTTTATTTATTGGTGTAAAAATTTACCAAAGTTCAGTTAAACTGACTCGTAAGCTTAATTGGGTTCTAGGCTGCACTTGTTGATTTAAATTATACAGCCGACAAAAGAAATCCAGCTCTTTCAAGTGTAAAGCCAATAGTAGAAGAAACGCATAAGAAGAAAAAATGCTGTTGGTCTTCTGAACTTCATTCATTCATTCATTCATTCGGACATTTATATAGCGCTCCTTCAAGTAATTAACTACTCAGAGGCGCTCCCGACTCCAGCGCGCCCAAAAAGAACAGTTTTAAGTTTAGTAAGGAAGGATCCTGGTAGAGTCCCAGGGTGTAGGCGCATGTGCGCTACTCTCAGAATTGTGATCCATGCGTCGTGGTTTTCAAAACAGTTTAACTTAATTTTTTCATTCAAGAGAAATAAACTTTCTACAATAGTGTTTTGGTAGGCCTATGTAGCCTATATTAGTATACTTCTTAGGCGCTATGCATGCTTCAATGCGTTTAGTTGAGATTGGGGTTCCGCAAGGAAAAATTAGGACACGAAGGGTTCCATGGCCCAAAAAGTTTTGGAAATGCTGGCTTAGACCATTGGTTCCCAACCTTTTTTGACTTTAGGGCCACTTTTTCTATGTTGGAGAACATTAGGGGGCCACAAGGCTAAAATTTAATTAACTAAAAGCATATGAAATTGTTATAATTGATTCAAAATAGAACATTTGATGTTATTTATAGACATCAAAACAAAATATTTGGCAATAGAAAACTTTTGTGTTCTATCCTGTCCAATTTGATAAATTTTTCATACATTTTTGTTAATTCTTTGAGAGATGAGGGCCATTTTATGAGGCATTGCAGGCCACTTTTGGCAAGCGGGCCACAGGTTGGGAAACACTGGCTTAGACCTACTGAATTTCTGCATTTAGTTTATTGAACAATTGTATAACAGACAGTATTGAAACACCGTTCAAATCAGTCACCTACTCAAAATCAGATATTAGGCCTATTTTACTTTGAACCACCTTTAAAATGATCTAGGCCAGGGGTTCTCAAACTGTGGTACCCAAGGGGTACGCCAGGCGCCGGTAGGGGGTACGCGAAAATTTCCAGAAATATAACTTTTTCTTTGAGTTTATGGACTTTGTGTCCATTTTTCCTTGATTAGCAATAAATGTTAACGTTGCTTCAAGTAGCAGCATCGCCATTTCTTTCTTTTACAATGTGTGATTAATTATAGACTCACATACTTAGGTGCATGCAACATGTTTATGTTTAAACTATAAATCTGAAACAAAATAATGTATAATTGGTTGAAAGAACCAAAGTCAGAAATTCTTAGCGCATGCTATGAGCGCAGGCTATTATAGAGCTCAATAAGGATAGCCGAATTGTTCTAAGGATTAATTTCTGGTCGAGCTTTAAAATTTGTGATTCCTTTCAGCACGTCATATAATTATATATCTGTTTGAAACTAGTTTTTGAACTGTATATTCTTGCCATCAAAAATAAACTTGGGCTAAATTTGAGTTTGAAATTGACAAATATTAAACCAGGTCTTTTTTAAATCTGTGCTAGTCAAAACAAGCACGCAGCAATATAGGCTAACGCTGTAGGTTAGCTCTTTCTTACAGGAATTAGGCCTATAGACCAATTTCCCCTTTTTGTTGATATGACTGCATCATTTGCATGATTAAAACTTTGCATATTTTCAATTTTGCTCCCTATTAGGGCCTGTATGTAGGCTATACGACTCTAATAGGCCACACCATTCAATGATTAAAATGACTTCTTAGTTGTCACTACAATGGTGACTAGGCAATGGCATCTTGTTTCTGATCTGACTTTGCTGGGGGTACGCCACCATTCGATTTTTTTACTTAGGGGTACAATAAAAATAAAGTTTGAGAACCCCTGATCTAGGCCTATATGTAAACATTAGACAGCCATTTTTCTGACCATCCAAAGTAATTATTTACTTAGCAATTTGTTTACTTACATTGGTCGGACCAATGGATGCTCTTTTTAATTAACAACAGTAGGCCTACTATGGAACCTCATCAACTTGGTCAGAATTTTTCACAAGAGGTAACAGCTCTTGTCAAACCTCGTCTCTTTTGTCCTTCTGTAAGCATTTAACTTATTATTTGAACCTGGCTACATTGGTGAAGATTGCCATCTGCTGGAGTTCAACCAATGTGGTCTGACAGGGTGCCGAATAGGGTTGCCAACTTTGGATTATGAAATTTCTGGACGTGGCGCGAGCCCCCACGATTTGCGGAAATTTTAGCCACTAGGATCCGGTCACTTTGGCGGCACACTGCAGGACTTTTTAGCGTGCAGTTCTACACAAAATGTGCAGTTGTAAATGCATTTTCGCTGTTGTAAAAGCAGTTATGTGCAGTGGAAATCATTGGAAAAGGGTAATTGCAGGCCGATATTTACCATTAAAGAAGGAGGACATGTGCAGTAAAAATAAGCAGGAAGGTGAGATAAAAAAAATGATGAATTTGATGACTAAAGAGCTAATCAGTTTTTTCGTCGCCGACTTGCAAATTTCTGAAGCAAGACTTTAAAGAGGTCATCTGTTATTTCTTTTCGCCAATTTGTGACATTTCTTGAGAAAATTTTCAGAAAACGGCGAGAGTTTTTCGCCAAAAAAAACACAAAAAATTTCTGGTTCTGCAGTTAAATACAATTTTTTTTAAACAAGCCCTGGAGCACCGCAAGCTATCCCGGCCAGAGGCTCCAGTGGCAGCAATTAAGGTCTACAAGACTGAAACTCAAACAATCAACCCATAGTATCTCGCAAAATATGTTAGCCTACATTTAGAACTTAGACCTACTTATAAAATAGGACAGTAAGTAAGCCTAGGTATACAGGATCTGGGTCATTGTATGGATACTATGGAAGTTATAATGGAGCACGCACAGGAAGTAGGAAGAGGAATATTAGTTCATCAATTAATATAACAAGATTCAAAACTATATTTTTATTTTGTCTATGACATAATTTTCGAAAACTAAATCACTGACTCAATTATTAAAACTTTTTTGATAGCAGACAGCACATAAACATAAGATACCGGGTACCAATATAGATGTCCGATAACAAAATAAAAGGTGTGTTATCAATTTAGGTGTAGGCCTAGCTGCAGAGGTACTCCTTTTAAAAGTCACAGTGTATTTTAGTTTTTTCATAATTTGTAAATCTTAGACTCTTACAATTTATAATAAATTATTATTTTCAGGACAACTTTTGTCTTTCTTAGAGGTGCAACTTTCCATTTTTTTCGTATTCTTATTTTTTCTGGACACAGCATTGTCCAGAATGACCTTCCTATGTTTTCTGTACACCGGATGCTATTTCTGTACGATCCAGAAAAAATCTGGACGGTTGGCAACCCTAGTGCCAAAACAACAACTTTAGTGGATGATGCGATGCGGCCGATGTCGAAGACTCATCGTTGGCGATACACGTATGTTTTGGTTTGCATGCAAGCGATAATTGAGCGACGAATTGCTACGATGACACTCACATTCTTTCTTGGAATATTTGCAAAGAATGCGTTACTAATTTTAATTATGAACCTTCCGTTCAAAACGATTTTTTCAGCCTTTGATTCCATTTGAATCAGACGATTCCATTTGAATCAGATCTAATTAACGCGCACGATTAATGCGTAAAAAATTGTAATCGCCAATTTTTTAGCGCGTTAATCGCAAGCGATTATCGCGATTAATCAACAGAGCTCTAGTAATCAATGGTTTGAGACGTGAGAGATAATTGGCACCCTATGATATGTCAAATAAGACAGGGAAGAAAAATTACTGTATAATAGAGATAAAAGAAAACCGTTTTTGGAAGGCAATGTTTAATCCTGTGAAGAACCCCAATGTTCTTAGCAATTTTAATGGTAACAATTAAAATCAGATCATTCCATGTAAAGTGACAATCTGCAATGACTCCAAGGAACCTAGATGTATCAGTTTAGGTGACAAAAACATTATTGATTAGGAGCACATGACTATGTCTCACACACACATGCACACATCAGCAGGAAATAAATGTCTTTTTATTAAATGAATATCTTGGAAATTTCTTACCTTGACATTTCTGGTGTCTTTGGCCTTTTTCAATGAGATTATTCCATTTGCTTCAATGAGAGAGCAAAGCGAGTAAAACTCTGATTGATCAATTATTTTTATTCCATGTTTTGGACAAATTTGACAATATGCCTCATGAAACTACATAAAAGCAATAACATGACAATAAATACAATAGGGAGTAAACTGAGGTGTTGACATAACACATTGCAACTCAACAAATCCACCTCTACAGCTAAGCTCCTCCCCACCTACCATCCTTCATCAATTCTTCACTCTTCCTCAATTTCCCTCTCTCTCACCTTCATTTAAACGAGTCCAGTTTATTCCGACCTTCATAACTTTAGGATTTTAGAAGCACCACCTAACGATAAGAAATGAGTATAATTATAATTAGCATAATAAAAAGAAGGTAATTTCAGGACGTACTTCACTTCTTCAGTTATTATTAACTACATGTTTGCTGACCCAGTTCTAAGATGTGAAATTTAGGGAGATCATACGAGCCACTTCTCCTCTCATACCCCTGCAAGTCTTCCACCCCTCCCACTACACATTGCCCGCGAAGACATAAAAATTTAAGTAAAGAAGAGTGCTTTCTACAGCAACTTGTATGTACAGATAATCTGCATATAGGCAGTGTTAGGCACTCAAGTAGCACATGTACTTTGTTACAGCACCTTTGAGCAAATAATTTTTTGGGTAGTCACTAATCATTGATAGACTATTTTATCACAAATACTTCCTACCTACACAAACCTAGTTCTTAAGACCTTGTTATCGGGAACACACATTTACCTATTTTGACCCTATGCAAAATGACATTGCATTATGACATCTTACCTTGCCTAAACCGATTTCTTTATTCTTCCCTTTGCGTAGCATCAAAAGCAGTGCACATATTGCCAACTCTTGCTGCACTGGGACGGTAAGTCCCTGATCATCTTTACAGCTACCAGACGCTTTCATTCTGGAGCCATACACTTCATTCACTATGCGCTGAATATGTTGGACTCCGACTCTTTTCAGTAAAGCCTCGTCAATATTTGTACAAGTTTTTCCTGTAAATGGAAACATATACATTGCATAATGCATATCAACAGTTGCATTTACATTTGCTTATAATGAATCAAAATGAAAGTTAACCTAAGATCCAAGTCAATGTTTCACTGTTAAGTAGTAACACGAAGCAAGAGGCATCAGTCAGCATGTGATAAGAAATAAATAAGTTGCAATAATGTTTTGGGTCGAGAAAGAAGCCAGAAACCATGAGTTCTGAATCCAGCCTCTAATACAGAGGGACAGAACTGCATAAACTTTCACAGTGGCAGATTCAGTCGTTGGTGTGTGGGGCAGTTATTGTCAACATATCCCGGTGCCCCGGCACATGTGAACTGCCAGCAGAATGCTACACTCGTCTTGAAATCTGTTTTCCCATACAAACTGTCCTGCTTCCAACAGCTAGCCATCCATCAGTGCTATGAACTAGAAAGGAATCATAGACAAACTGATGCACTTTCATGCACTTATTCAGATTGGGCTTGGTCACTGGTTTGCACTTTACTAACATTTTAACAGCCCCTACCGACTATAGCAAGGAGACGTACCACCTATGGTTGGCATTTTGCTTTAGTTCTGATCCCAGCAAATCTTCACTACTCATGTTGGCCTTTAGACCAGTGTTTCGTAAAACTGTGTCTTCCGGGGAACACTAGGGAGTTTCACAAAGGGAAGACAGCTCTAGTTCTGTGAAGTAATTGGACAAGAGTTGATTGAATGTGTTGCTACATTACAAACTGAAATACATTCTGATCACTGTTTAGAAATATTGTATGATAATATGTTTTTTAAAGTCGAGGTTACAAAACAAATTTCAGATCAGCGCAAACAAGATTGGGATTAGGCGCCCTTGTAACGGCATGGCTGTGTTACGGCGCCATAGAAATTGTCATTGTTATTATTATTATTATTATTATTGGGAAACGCTGATCTGGACTGAAAACCCATCTTTTCCTTGACTTTTCCTCCATATGCTATCTCTCTTTGTTTTATTAAATTTCAAAATTGGCTTTTCCTTCTCAACTGAACATACTCCAGAAACTTGGTATGCACAATGAAAATTAATTCACTTAGTAGCAGAGGAGGGTAACTAGTCAATTAGATACAAATCGGATAGCCAATCCATAAGACAAACAGCTAATTCTAATTGATTAGCTAGAAAGGATTGGATTATAATAATTACTTACTTTAGTGCAGTGGTTCCCAACCCGTGGCCCGCAGGCCAAAAGTGGCCCGCCAGGTCTAAAAAAATGGCCCTCATCCCTCAAATAATTAACAAAACTATATGACAAAATTGACAGTTTGGACAGGATAGAACACACAATTAGTTTCCATTAGAAATTATTTCATCTTTACGACTAGAAATGACATAAAAATTCTATTTTTATTCAATTATAATAATTTTATATGCCTTTAATTAATTTAATTTTAGCCTTGTGGCCTCTAATGTCCTTCAACTAAGAAAAAGTGGCTCTCATGTCCTAAAACTTAGAAAAAGTGGCCCTAAAGCCAAAAAAGGTTGGGAACCACTGCTTTAGTGCATCAACAAAAACTCTCAGCAATCCACTTCAACAAAATTATACAGATACACTTGTCCAGTGAATAGCAAAAAAATCTTGTAACTTACCGTGAGGGGCTGCAAACTGCATCTGATGTTTAACCCCAGCTTCAACAGCTTCAACAGCACGCCTACATATATCCAATGCCATGCGAACGTCACCAGCCATAGCTGCAACTTTCGCAGCGCAGAATTGAACAGCTTTAGGTTCAAAAATGGAATCACCCTCGATCTGTCAAATGAATAATATGATCGTCTAAACTGCAAATGATTAAGATCCTGCATTCATTGCCCATAATTAATTATATGTATTAATCTATCTATAGATATAAATAAAAATGAAACTTTCCAATAGTGCGGTCACAATCACGCCGAAACTTACGCACCGATTGTTGTGAAAATTTACCAAAACCTTCCATTCCATTAGCACAAGGTCAGAACGTTTTTCTTTCCGAAAAAAACCCAATCGTTTCCACAAAAAGGGAACTTTGCAATCCGTTCGACCGCCATTTGCAAATTCAACAAAACAGCAGGGCTACCAGATTTCAGACACAGCAGACGAAACATCAATGAGCTCGCGTACTGTGACGTCATAAGCGAGTCGCAAATTAATTTTCGAAAGCGGCGGAGGACGTCTTTTCTGCCACAGCAAAGCGTGGCTGGGAACAGCTAGTGGGTAATAAAATGAAAAAGACATTTATAACCAAACTCATTAACGGTGACATCTGAAAGTAAGTACTAAGCTAATCAATCGCACATATTAAAAGCATGGCATTTGATTTGGGAGATGTTCTTGGGTCAAGCTCTACCTCTGGACGTCCTCTCCGCTCTTTAGACCATCATGACCTTCTTGTACCACGGTCTCAGACTGCTACTGCCCAGCATCGTGCCTCTGCTTCTATCGGTCCTTTGCTCTGGAATAGTCTTCCTACTCTCATCCCCAGGGGCGTAATGCCAATGCACCTGCCTTCGGGCAGAGAACCATCATCATCATCATCATCAGTCTTCCTACTATTATTCGTACTCAGATCTTATCTGAAAGCACTGATGTTTCTGCACGTTTCCTTGAATCTTTTCTTTTTCCAAGAGGATCTTCGCACTGGGAGCGCCTCTGATTAGGTTGTTCTGTGAGAGGCGCTTTATAAATCTCAAAATAATGTATATATATACATATATATAAAGAAAACCCCGCGCTAGGGTACAATGGCGTAGGGGCACGTCCTCCGGGTGGCGGATGGAGGAAGCCCTTCAAGGGAAACCTTGAGGGGTTGCGTCGAATAATACGGAATAAGGCGCCGCGGACCAAATGTACCTAGGAGAAGGAAAACTCTGATTTCAAACCGGGGCAGATAGGGCTCGCTGAGTCTCGTCAGACAAACCTGTCTAGGAGAAGGAAAACTCTGATTTCAAACCGGGGCAGATAGGGCTCGCTGAGTCTCGTCAGACAAACCTGTCTAGGAGAAGGAAAACTCTGATTTCAAACCGGGCCAGGCAGGGGTCGCTAAGTCACATCTGACACCTTGCCAATCAACCGGGCAGCAGCGGGGGATTTAACTATCGAAGGCGGAGGATCGGCACGGATTGATCAACGGCTTCGACAGTGATTAGCCATGAAGCGGAGTAAGGGAACAGCCCTGAAAACGGTTCGGCACTGCGGGATGGAAAGAAGTGGGGTCTCTACCATTCTATAGTCCCCAAGATAGCACAAATGGACGAAGTTTCAAATAGATTTAAGCGATGGGGGCCAGGTGGTGGGCCAGCCAGGCTGACTTGTACCTCTATGGCTACTGGCGGAGAATCAATGGGTGAGACCCCCAGGCCGGTTGACCTCATGGCTACTGGGAGGACAAATTTTTCAATGACCGGGAGGACCGGAAGTAAGTTAAAACTGAGGAAGAGAGTGAAGATCGCTACATGGAATGTAAGAAGCTTGTACCAAAAGGGTAAACTGTTTCTCGTGGAGAGAGAACTGATGAGGTTGGAGATGGGCGTGGTGGGTTTGTCAGAGGTGAGATGGACGGGTCAAGGGCACTTTACAACGGAGAATGGAAATGTTATGGTGTACTCTGGACATGAAAAAGAACACATGGCAGGAGTAGCAATATGGATGACAAAAGAGGTTTCAGGAGCTATAATAGGATATAACCCTGTAAGTGAAAGAATGATTTCGGTGAGACTGAGATCCTCGCCTGTAAACGCAACAATTATACAGGTATATGCACCAACGGCGGAGGCGGAATGGGGAAAAAGGGAGGAGTTCTACGAACAGTTGTCGGAATTGGTAGACAAGGTACCAAAAACGGACATGTTGATTGTGCTTGGCGATTTTAATGCGAAGGTCGGGGAGGGAGGAGCAGATGGAGATGTGATGGGTCAGTATGGGCTGGGAGTTAGAAATGAGGCGGGACAGGATCTAGTAGATTTCTGCAGAGAGAAAAAGTTGTGAATTGCAAATACAAGATTTCAACAGCACAAAAGACGACGATACACATGGATTTCACCAGGAGACAGAGTCAGAAATCAGATTGATTACATCATGATAAATACAAGATGGCAATCAGCCATAAGGAAATGTCGGACTCTACCGGGAGCAGATTGTGACAGTGATCATCAATTGTTGCCAGCTACTGTACAAATTAAACTGAAGCCAAACAAAAGAACGAATAGATGCCTGCAATTTGACACGAAGGGAGACACCACGGAGTACAGAGTGGAGGTAGAAAACAGGTTTAAAACACTTCGTACAGTGACAGAGGAAAGGGATCCTAACGACATGTGGGAAGAGGTGAAGAACATAATGATGCAATCGGCCAAATTAAAACTACCAATCAAGAGGAAAGAGAAGGAACTAACTTGGATCACGGAGGAGACATTGGATTTTGTTGACAAGAAGAGGAAATGCAAGATGCGGGGAGATGTGGTGGAATATGCTGCTCTGAAAACTAAGGTACAAAAATTAATAAGACGTGATAAAGATCAGAATATAAACAAGCTATGTCAACAGATAGAGGATGGAGACAGGAATCACAACATGAAGCAAGTATATGAAACGGTGAGGAAGATTACCGGGAAGTATACTGCGCCACTGTTGGTAATTAAAAACAAAGCGGGAGAATTGATCACGGACCAAGAAAAGGTGGTGGAGAGGTGGAAAGAATACTGTGAAGAACTGTATGAAGAAAAGGAAAAAGAAGTGGATGGAGCTGGGGCGGAGGAGGATTTGTTACAACTGGAACACATGTCACAGGAACCTCCACCATTAAGGTCTGAAATAGTGTGGGCGTTAGGAAAGACGGCTAACGGGAAGCATATAGGCATTCCGTACCCGATTTCGTAGCATTGTCAGCCTTAAGCGCCTTTTCATTGGCCGATCCCATATTATGAATATTCATAGCCAGTGACATCATTAAACACATTTTGTTTACAGACTGCGGCTTGCGTTGGCAATATCATTAATCTTAGGCTATTATGTTTAATAACTCGCAGCCTTTGCGTCCATTAGGCCTAGTAGGCCTAGGCTATAATATTTTTTATAAAGTGCTTTAATAAATCGATAGCCTACACCAAAACAGTTTGCATATAATGGGATAAAGCTGCGTTGCGTGATTTATTATTGGGCGGATATGCTTTGTAATTAAGCTGCTTTTAGCTCCATGTAGCCTATTGCAGGCTGTCTGTTCAGCTATAGCAGGCCTATACTTAAGATTTATGTATTCTGTAATCTGAGTTCGTGCAAACTGTTTCAACTGCATAATTGTACACTGTAACCGATTGCGGTCTTTCAACCGGATTGTTGAATAGACGAAAATTATTATTATACTGCCTCACCCAAAAATTTAAACACCCGATTTTAGTTTAGTAATTGTATTTAAAATGTAAGCAATTGGCAGGTAGGTCAAGCTGTAAACGTTGGGACTTCGCTATGTCTGAATCGTGACAAGTTGTCATTAGATTATTAGACTATACGTTGTGGCCTGCATGTCAACCGTATTGTTGAATAAAGATAATATTATTTATTGATGAGCTATGATAACAGCGTAGGCCTAACACTGATGCTTTTAGAAAATGCCTTTCTATTATGTAAAGCCATAAGGCTACTTCAAGTGCATTCATGTTAATGCTTTTATTGGTAGGCCCACTTAGGCTATTCATAATTCAGCAGTAACGTTCACTCGTATACAGGGCTGTTTTAAGGAATTTTTAGAACTGCATAACGCCACAACCCCTTCTTTCCTTTCCCATCCACCATGGTAAGTTACTTCCAATCGGAGGACAATGACCTTTTTTGCTAGTTTTTAACTGTACCTGAGTGTTTCTACAAATCTATTCCTGTCAGGAAGTCAGAATGTGGAATTAGAAGGTCTGTGAACGTGGATGCAAAGGGTTCTAATTCATGATTCAAAATAATCAAATTTGAACAATTTGAATGAAGATAACCGTCACACATCGTAATAAAGCGTAGGCCTATTTAGGCCTATATGGAATTGCCCATAGACTAAACATAGGTTTAAATTAATTATGATTTTCACTAGAACTGCATGAGATTGACATGAACTACTGTACTTAAGCTCGAAATATCACTGGTTGTCGAACAGTAGGCATGGAAAATGAGACAGTTCACGAAAACTGAATAAACCTAGAGCTTTTAAAGTTACAATTGGGAATGTGTGTAGCACTAATTTCAACTGGTGCGATTTTAGGCAACTGAAGTCTAGTAAAATCTAATGTATGCCAATGACTTCTGTAGCGCAGTTTTGATTTTTGGTATCGCAGAGGCGGTTGATTCAACGAAGCAGACGCCTGATGCATCACATATAGCTGTTGACCACAGCGTATTATTGAAGCGATGAGTTAGTGGATGACATATTCGCTGGCACGCACGTAACAACGCGTAGCCTTTGCATTTTATTGTTGCTCTGATTGGAAGTCTACCTTCACACTTTCTATTACTTTACTATCGAATGGAAACTCCTTATAACCTTAAGCGCACCACAATCGGCCATTTTCCCCCCGTATGCCAACAACCGCAGCAACAACAGCGCACGAGAAGGCACTAAACACGTCATTGGTTATGAATATTCATAATCTGGAACGGCCAATGAAAAAGCGTTATGGCTTGCAATGCTACGAAATCGGGTACGGAATGCCTATATGCTAACGGGAAGGCGGCTGGTTCGGATGGAATAACTGTGGACTTGCTGAAAGTTAGTGGTGAGGATGTAGTGGATAGGTTACACGAAATTTGTGTGGAGGTGTGGAGAACGGGAAAATGGCCACAGGAATGGACAGAGTCAGTGTTTATCACTATACCGAAAAAGGGAGACAAGAAAGAATGTTCTAACTATCGGACAATTGCACTGGTGTCGCATGCAAGTAAGGTGCTTCTGAAGATTATACTGGGAAGAATCAAGACAAAGGTGGAGGAGGAAATAGCAGAGGAACAAGCAGGGTTTAGACCAGGTAGAGGGACAAGGGATCAGATTACAAATTTGAGAATTGTGATGCAAAAAGCGGAACAACATCAGCAGCCCCTATATATGTGCTTTGTGGATTTCCACAAAGCTTTTGATTGCATCAAACATGGACGGCTTTGGATAACCATGCTGGAGATGGGCTTTCCACCGCATCTGGTTGAAATCATCAACAGATTATACAAAGGACAGAGAGCAGCAGTGAGAATAGCAGGTGTACTATCAGAGTGGTTTAAAATTGGTAGAGGGGTAAGGCAGGGATGTGTACTATCCCCCTACCTATTTAACTTGGTGGCGGAAATGGCAATGCGAGAGGCTCTGGAACAATATAAGGGCGGTTTCAAGATAGGAGGAAGAAGGGTGTCAAACCTCAGGTATGTGGATGATATTGTGTTGGTTGCCACATCATCAGAGGAGCTTCAGGAACTGATACAGAGGATGGTGGATGCAGGGAAGAACTATGGATTGATATTTAACAAAGGAAAAACGAAAGTGATGACTACAGATGGCAGTGCGATCGAAATTTATGTTGAGGGAGTTGTGTTGCAACAGGTAGATAAGATGCAGTATCTAGGAGCCCAAATAACTGTAGATGGAAGATGTGAGGAGGATATAAGGGCAAGACTGGGAATGGCGAAGGGAGTATTGTCAGGCATGAGTATGGTGTGGAAGAACAGAGGCATCACCATACCAACTAAACTGCGACTGCTGAGGACGCTAATATGGCCAATTGCAACATATGGAGCAGAGTCGTGGACATACAGGAAGAGTGAAGTGAGAAGAATAAAGGCTTTCGAAACGACATCTTACAGAAGAGTATTACGAATACCGTGGACGGCTAAGAGAAGGAATGAGGAGGTGCTACAGGAGGTGGGTGGCGAACGGCTGTGGGGAGAGGTGGTAGGGAGGAAGCTAAGTTACTTTGGTCACATCATGAGGAAGGAAAACTGTCTCGAGAAAGATATAATCACGGGAGAAACGGAGGGAAAGAGGAGACGTGGAAGACCGCGTAGGATGTGGATCGACGATGTGAAAGAATGGACCGGGATGACAATGGAGCAGGCGATTCGATCAGCGCAGCAGAGATCTACATGGAGACAAATCGTCCTTTGTGCCGCCAAAGTTCGGAACGAATAAGGCACCGACGACGACGATATAAAGAAAAAAGTAACTGTCTAACTAACTATGCATGTTCCACAAAAACTTTTGATCCACTCGATCGATTACTCCCAAATTTTCCACGAATACTTCGTCGCACCAAACAAAAAAGCATAAGTAGGTTCGTGATCCCAAAATCTTACCCATTCCCGAGTTATGAACATTTTTAATTTAGTTAACGCTGCATTTAAGACGCTTCTTTAGCTTAGCATGCAATTCAACAGGCCAGATCGAGGGTGGCTGGACCACCCTGTGTAATACAATTTCACAAACAATAATAGTTCAGTACTTTCAGAATTTCATGCAACACAGAATCTTCTGCAGTTGAGAATTTAACTAATCTACTGTACAAGTGATATGAAAGCAAACAATAAGCAGATTACTGCAAATATTAGTGAATTAGGCCTAAAAAAATTAATGTTGTGTTTCCGGTAACAGAGCTAAAAAAAATTGGGTAGGTAGGTCGGAAAATATTTTTATTTTGGTAAAATATTTTTATGCAGTGACTATCCGAAAAAGTATATCCCACTAGTTTTTTTTGCACGCTGCAACAAAGTACGTGTTCTAAGCAAGTATAAACTGCCTATTTCCCAACTGTCTGCACCTAAAACTGCTCTAGAAACAGTCCTATTAATTTCATTTTGTTGACGTCTCTTATGTTATGTCAATACAAATGTCAAAAAAAAATATTTTTTAAAATTTTTTAAATTTTTTCTGAAAAAATTTTTGTTTTTGAAAAATGTTTTTTTAATAAAAAATTTTTACAAAAATATTTGGGTCGCGGCCGTAAAAATGGGTCGGTCGGGTTACCGGAAACACAACAATTTTTTTTCTACGCCTTAATGTCCATTATTTAAGCAGATTTTTAACAATTTTTTACCTCTGAAAGCCTTTGTGTAATTACTTCCATCATCTCGTCTTTAGAATATGGAGGAAAATTGAGGATCTGTGGTCGAAAATCTGGTCTTGTCTGTAGACGTGGAAGTGTGCGATCAGTAAGATCGAGCGAGTTGGCAATTCCAATGAGAATGAGAGATGAGTTTGGAAGCGCTGGCCATTCAAACATTGTATATAATACATCTTGGTTTCTACTGTCCAACGAATCAATTTCATCTAGCACTAAAACACTACATAAAACACAATACCAGTTAGACAAAATAATAGTCTTCCATCCAACGGACCAAATATACACGAATGTATATGCAGATCACTTTGCTATTAACCAATACAAAAAGTGAAACAAAATGAATAGCTGGCGGCCATAGCAATCTGCATTGTAACAGTAGATCAAGTATTCAAATCAATTTGAAGGAAGAGAATTTAAATTTAATGTGCAAAGCGAGAGCGGTTAGTCGATTCCATTCCTTGGGAGCAGAGGCATGGAATGCTTACATTCCTTACGAGCATGCAACTGTCTTAGAATGCAATGTGTCTCGGTTAATAGACCGGTCTGTTTACTCGACGACCACAGAAATGTTGAGGAGGAATGTAAGGAGTTAGTAGTGATTGAAAGTAGGAAGGTGTGCTGGTACTGAGGGATGTGACACAACAAGGGAGTCAAAACCCATCAAATGTCGGTTTCTGACCTTTTTATTCAGTCATCTGCTACAATGGCTCTACTTAAAACACTTTCTACCAAATCAAAATATCTTTAAAATCCAATAAAAGTTTAAGAATGTTATTGACGTCAAAGACCTCAGAAATCACTAATGGATTATTCTGCAGTTTTGCTGGGCTATAAAGGGATATATTCGGAATCAAATAACGCAATCAAAATGAGATTACTACGTCTCAACTTATGGCAAATTTATAGCTGCCTGCTGAATTGAAGAATATTCTACAATCTTGACCCTTCTTGCCATAGGTGTACGGGAGATTTCAGCAGTGGGGGGGGGTCAAACATTTTACTTCTGCCCGAAAAATAAATCTCGTGGTGGGAAATACTATTTTTCCCAGACAAAAAAAGTTAAAATATGTCGTGAAAATACAACTTTTTAGTATTTTCCTGGGTTTGCCTGCCCGAAAAAACAGACTTGCCAGAAATTTGGGGGGGGGGGGCATTTGCCCCCTCTGGACCCCAGCCTCGTACGCCTATGCCTCTTGCCTATTTTGAATTTGAAATATCTCAAAAGCGACAAGCAATGGGTTTCGAGACTCCAGCATCACATATGTGACCCGCCATGCAAAATGAGTCGCTAAGTACTTTTTGAACATTTTGAGTTATGTATTTCACATTATTCTATGTTCAAATACCTGAAAAAAGAGCTATTATTTTAATATCAAAATCTACCATAATGACATAAGTTAGTTGAACCATTCAGAGTACGGTGAAAACGTATGGAATATCAGACAAAAATTAAATTAAGGAAAATAAAAATAGACAGTAAATAAAGTTACATAAAAAATAAAAACATCATTGCAGGCCTATTTATCATTGTGAATGCCGATGTCACATCTTTTAGTGGGAGCAGTTTTAGATCATTGTCCGTCTGTCTGACTAAATTCACTAATTTTTATGCATACACTGGTTTCTAAAAGTTTTTCATACAAGTAACTACAGGGTGCGGCCAAAAAAAATACCCCCCTACGAAAATTGCGATTTCTCAAAAACCGCCTAATATTTTTTTACAAATATTTTCATTTTTATTCGTAACATATTTTTACACATTCTCTGAAAATTTTATGCCAGTATCTTTATTTTTGTGATCAAGACATCAGGCAGAAGAAAGAACTTCATTTTTTCAACTGAACAAGGCATTCACGAAATAAGAAATCATATTTTTACATAAAATAGCCTGTGGTGTGCCATCATTACGTCATTTCCGCTTTGCGGATCGTGTTCTTCACCGATGAAAAGATCTTTTACATCAATCCACCAATTAATAATCAAAACAATCGTGTCTGTGCGTAGAAGTAAAAAGCCGATATCCATCCAAGCGTCTGTTTGTCGAGAGAGCTAAGTTCTCTCCCCACATCATGGTTTCTGCATGTGTCAGCTATGAGGGTAAAGAACGCTTACAATTCATTGACGAGAAGGCCAAAGTCAATGCTAAGTAGCCTACTACGTGGAGAATCGTTTGCCTAAGCTTGTCGATGACTGTCACTCTGTCTTGGGAAATCAGTTCACTTTTCAACAAGATGGAGCGCCCGTTCACGACGCCAAGCTGGCCCAAGATTGGTTAGCAAGTCACTGTCCGGACTTCATCGACAAGGTTTCATGGCCGCCAAATTCCCCTGATCTGAACCCACTCGACTGTGCTGTCTGGGGTGCAATGCTTGAGACTTATAATAAACTTACCACAAAGCCAAAGAACATTTCTGAACTGAAAAATACGCTGCAAATCATTGGGAATGGCTTGCCACTTGAGACCATTCAGAAGTCTGTTCTGGGCTTTCGAAAACGTCTGCAAGCTTGAGTGAAAGCAAACGGTGTTCACTTCGAACATTCATTGCACAAAACTTAACAGTGTGGCCTAATCTTGGCAAGAACAATAAGTAACCTTGAACGTTGTTACATTTCTGTTTGCGCCGTTACTTTGTTACTTATTGCTGTCACTAAATGTCTGTTGAAACGAACATTGCATTGTTTCACTTCAGGGTTGCACCATTTTGGTGTTCATGATTTGAATTTCATTAGATTTAGCCAAGTTGTATATAAATATGTGTCAAATAGATTGGCGAAGTTTTGTAGCAAAATATTCAGCGGTTTTTGATAAATCGCGATTTTCGTAGGGGGGTATTTTTTTTGGCCGCACCCTGTATATTTAGCTGTGTTTTTACTACAATTTATTTTGTTCATAATTTTTTTATGAATTTCTAATGTTATAAATTTTATTTACATTTATAAAAATATTTAATCTATATAAATAAAAATGTAATGGCGTACACACCAAATTGAAAATGATAGGATCTTCCAAAGTAACGGACCGATTCTTTTCAAAATCCCACCAAAACGTTCCATTCGTATACGACTATACGTGCGTGTTCCTTGAATGTTTTTCCCCAAAAAACGCAATCTTTAACAACAATATTTGATCATATTCGTCGACTATTTGAGCTATACAATTTTAAACTTCGCCCGTAATGTGCCGTGACGTCATAAGCGAGTTGCATAATAAAAACGAAAGCGGTGTGTTCCGTTTATGTAGCGCATTTCAACACATTCCATTGGGGCCTTTTTGCTGAAGCGTTTTAGGGCGATTCGCTATCGAGTAGGGACGGTGTGAGGGAGGAAAGGAGGGGATGAAGCGGGACAAAGATGGAGGGGAGGGGGAGTGGGAGGGAAGAGGGGAAGGGAGAGGGGGAGAGGGAGGGGATAGGGAGGGAGGGGTGATGGGGAGGGTTATGTGCGCATGCACGACATTTAAACTGTCCAGTAGCCATTCAATCATGTGATCACGGTTGCTACATTGGCTACTTAAGTTATTCACCCCGATCCAGTTTAAGGCTCATTGAAATTTAGGCTGGGGAGGGAGAGGGGAAGACGGGAGGGGGACGGGGAGGGGAGGGAGAGGCGGATGGTTGAATGCTCTTCTCAGCCACAGCAACGCGTGGCCGGGTACGCTAGTTTATTTATAAATGTTGACGCAGTCACACCAATTGATCTGCCTCTTCAAGACAGAATATTGTTGAGGAATCATATGCAAACAAAATGATATAGAACATGTCAATATATCGACACACTTTAAGTATTTTTCTTTATATGAACAAATTATGGTTATATTTATATTTATTTTTAGCTGAACCTCGATGCAAAACATTTATGGGCTCGCGTGTATTCTATGCCTCTGCACACAGGGAATGGAATCAGCTTCCGCTATCTTTTCGTAGCTCAATTTCAAATCCTTCCTTCAAAAAGCGTCTCAAAACTCACTATTTCTCCTTGGCTTTCAAACACATGGATCTCTGACTGCATCTTCCTCTGGCGGCTGACTATCCACGCCTCAGATTCACATTTCAGTGTGACCTTGCGTGCGTTACAAGTTTATTTAATAATAATAATAACAATATGAAAAACAACTTAGCCGTGAAAGTGTTAATAAAGCAAATTAGCAAACATAAACTAAAACAAAGCAAAATGCGACATTCATTCGTCGTTTGCTTCTGAGTTTTTTGCTTGATGCCCAATTTGTGATTTAGGCCGATTTGGTTATGTGCGCATGCACGACATTTAAACTGTCCAGTAGCCATTCAATCATGTGATTACGGTTGCTACATTGGCTACTTAAGTTATTCACCCCGATCCAGTTTAAGGCTCATTGAAATTTAGGCTTCCTATTGGATTAATAGGATTATTATTAGGTCAGATCAGATGAATAATTCATTCAGACCATCAAACAGTGGCGTCTGCATCTACACTCGTGTGTACGTGAACAAGGAGGACATTTTGAACATCAAATGTAGCTGAATTTCACTTCCACATTTTGGCGCTGCATCTTAAACGCTCATAAACTTGTCAAACTCACGAATATTTCTAATCAGCGTTAGGATTAGGTTATTGTTGTTCTAAAAATTTCAGTCCAATAATACAAATTTTGACGGAGTTATGTGAACTGGGGTCTACTTTTCATTGGGACACCGTGTAGATTCATATAGTGGCACTATCATAATGCACAAGGCATTTAATAACAGTTGCTTCAAATAAAACTGCACTTAGGCATCACAAAGCCTTGGACAGATGCTAGTTGGCACTGCTTCGACACACGTTGAAGAACTTTGCTTACAGACAAGGTTTGCTTCTAAGCAAGAGTCAAAGAGCACAACTATCAAATCCTTATAATCGAAGTGAGCAACAATGAAATTTAAATTACAGAAATATCAATTGAATCTACAAATAAGAAGTACATACATGGCCAAACTGGACGAAGTGAGATATTCCTCTATTTGACTTCTTGACTCTTTAGCTGTCATTGACAACTCAGAATTTCCCAACAATGACAAGATGTTGGCAAAAATTGCAACTGAATTTCTCACACTCATGCAGTTGATGTATATTATTCTGCAATCTTTGTTGCTCTAACAAAAAGACATTCACACTGTTAAAAACAAATACTTTATGCACTATGTAAAGTTCACAAAAAGAAAAAAGGACAGCACTTGTTCAATTGTTTTTCATAGATAGATATGAGCTTTACATAAAATTATAGATATGCAATCCGTATGATTTACAAAAATAGATATAAGCTCTTCATAATACATATATGCATAATTTAGAGAAAATAAAATATGAGCTTTACATAATTATGGATATGGAATTCACATAATTGAAAAAAATAGATACATGAATATGCAAGGTGCATAATTTATGGAAAATTGATACGAGCTTTACTTTCAATTTTTAAAAATTTATTTCTCCATTTCTTTAACACCACTTCACGCTCACTACTCAAAGGTGCTCCCAACTACAGCGCGGAAACTGCATCGAAGTTTCACGCCAAAGCGTTCGAGCAATTGCAAGCGAAGGACTTGCTCAAGGTCCCTACACGACGGCTTGGGTAGATTCGAACCTGCAACCCTCCGACTGTATGGCAACGAACATACCCACTACACCACCATGCCCCACATTATGGATATGCAATACGCATAATTTACAGAAACCTTCTGATAATGCAAAATACACATTTTTTACTTTCAATCATATATAATTATATAACGAATAGCTTTAACCCTTTCCAGCCGGAATTGTTTTGATACCTATCCTGTTAATGGGGTCACGGGTGACCCCATCCGGCGGGAAAGGGTTAACATAGCAAAGTCACACAGAAATGTGAATCTGAGGTCAAATTAATCATCCTACAGGTGATATTACAGGCAGATGACCGTCATTGAGAAATAGCAAACTGCACTGAGGTGTCTTTTGAATGAGAGGAAGACGTTAAAGTGTTAAAGAAAGTTGGTTGTTATGGTCAGTTCTGTGGAGCAGAGGGAGAACACTGAGCAGCACGGAATACACAATATCTCATTGCCCATATAATAGTTTAAATGCATTGTGGCTCAATCGATTCGAAGATGACCAGAGAACGAAGGCAGACGTTTCTTTTCTTTGGGTCTTGAATAATAATAATAATAATAATAATAATAATAATAATAATAATAATAATAACTGATGCACATCATCTGCTGTGGTCCTTGCCTGGGCCATCCTCTTCTCGAACAATACGATTCTCTTTTGAAAAGTCTGATCTCGGCTCAATTCTGAATCTGTCACTGACAGAGAACCAATGGTTGCAGGACTTCCTCCCTGTTAAAGCTGGAGGTCTCGCATCCGCAGGTATCCTCGCCTGCACTTCCCGCCTTCTTGGTTTCTGTTGCAAGTACCCTTGTCCAATCCTCCATGCTCAGTAATGTAACAATATATCTATTTTATGGACATACAGTTCGCTGCCTCGCTCGACCATTGGTGCCTAATTACCCTACTTCTCGTCCAAATGAAGAATTTCCTCATATGCAGTCCATCTGGGAAAACCTGTTACTGCACAAACAATGGCAGATCTTGACCACTTTCCTGCTAGTGATTAGCACCAAGCTTGTTTGAAAGCAGTCTTAGCACCTCATGCAGGTGACTGGCTATTAGCACTACCTATAAGCACACGAAGGTTCAGGCTGGACGACGACGCGGTTAGGATAGTGGTGGGCCTTTGTCTAGACACTGTCATTTGTCACCCACGCAGCTGCTCGTGTAGCACTCTTGTGACTGCTGAAGGATCGCATGGCCTCTCGTGCCATTTTGGCCGGGATTGACAGGCCCAGCATGCGGCCCTGAATGACCTAATCTGCAGGGGTCTTGTTCAGGCAGGCATCCTGGCAGTTAAGGAACCACCTGGTTTGTCAAGGTCAGATGGTAAAAGACCAGATTGCTTTACATTGATTCCGTGGTGCTCAGGTTGTTGTTTGATGTCACATTTGCAGACACTGTGGCTACCTCTTATCTTACCACAGTCTCCAATCATATGGGTGGCATTGCGGAACTGGGTGAAGACAGGAAGAACACAAAATATGCACACCTGATGCAATCCTACTGCTTTGTCCCATTGGCTTTTGAAACAATGGAACCAATTAACGCCAAGAGACAGAGATTTCTCACCGAACTGGGTCGTCTCCTGGGTCAAATTTCAGACGAACCAAGAGAAACCAGTTTCTTTTGCTTCAGTGCCTGTCATTTATCATTCAGCGTCTCAATGCTATTGCCTTCCAGAGCACTTTTGTTTTTCCACATCTTGACATGGACCGCCACTCCAGAGTCAAAATTGCTTATTAATATCTGACACCTGAGGGAATACAGGTCTTGAGGCAAAAATAATAATAACAATAATTACAACAATTTATATGATGCTGTAACACATGGGCGCCTTACAAGGCAGAGCTCTAACAAGTAGGATAAGTCCTAGAGAACAAGTACGATTTAATCATAGATGTAAAAGAGTCAACTGAGGCGGTTGAGAGGAAATATTGCGAACAATAACTACGCAACAGAAACTGAGTAAATATATATATATCAGGAATCGAATGCAATAAAACACACTTCAATATACCTTAAAGGTTTCAACAGTTTTTGACACAACAGCTGTCTTGCCGCTACCTGGTGCACCTGAGATATACAGGCAACCAGGAAGCTTACACGAGATGTGGCTGCTTAGGAATGATTTCACTGCATCTGTCTCCTTCTCTCGACATCTCAGATTATCAGGTAGTGCTGTATGCAAAGCCTGCTTTGCCTTCTGATAGTAGCTGCCTAAAACATTATTAGAACAACATTTTAAAGAATATATGCAAAGACATATTTGAAAGGGGAGGGGCTTAGCACTCTGGCACAAAGATCAGCATGAACACCGCATTGATTTCTGTAACACTCTGAAAGCTTTATTCAGGTTCCGTTCGCTAGGTGGCAGTGGTACAACGAGCACAACAAATGGATGCCTTGCCTGTCTGCCATAGTTATGTAACTTGTAATAATCTGTTAATGCCTCCTTGACTTGTAATCATACTGCTGTAAGTCAGTTTGAATAAATAATGAACATATGTCTGTTATAACACTGAGTGCTAAAATCTTGAAGCTGGAAAGTTACTACATCAACACCTCAGGTTTTGACATTATATAGAAACAACATTCCTTACAATGGCTTGCAAAGTTTACGAATTTAGCATAATAATAATAATAATAACAATTTATATGGCCCCGTAACATGGCCACACAGCTACAAAGGCGCCTCACAACAGTGGCGGATCCAGAAGGTTGAAATGGGGGGGGCCAAATGGGGAGGCGTGGACGAGCGGCCGAAGGCCGATCGGCGAGGCGCGTAGCGCCGAGAGGTTGGGGGAAAGGGGGAGGGGTTTGGGGAGAGGGATGTGCCCCCTCCCCAACCAGAAATTTTTTTAGATTCCGCACTGCAATGGCAGCATTTTAAGCTGTCATCTTAATTAAATTGCTCTCCACTATTTAAATGCTGACAAACCAAGAAAAACCTACCAAACTACCAGAATTCGAAGCCAGAGGCTGTTGTTTTACTAACTGTTCATCGAACAAAATGCTGAAATTTTACAGCTTGAAATGTAACAGATAGCTCTGGAAAGAAGTCATAGCCTATAGTTGTACAAAAATAGCATCTGTACAAAGTTTAACAGTAAAGTATACCTATTGTAAAATGATAGTATCATATAATTGTTTATAACGGTGAATAATAATATCATAATCATGATCATAATAGTAAATAACATCAAGGTACATGTATATTATAACATGTTTTTCTGGGTGAAAATTTTCATTTCTGTGGAAAAACTTGTGCCCTCCCTAGAGATGTCTCAATTAAAAAATAACTGGATATATGGGCTTGTTATCTGGTATTAATTCAGGGCTTTTAAAAGGAATTTTTAGAACTGCACAACTTCCAACCAACCTCCAAGGCCGTAGCCAGGATTTGATTTCGGAGTGTGTTTCTTTGGCGGAGAATTTCTTACGAAATTTTCTAGATGTCAAAATTTTTTAACACAACTTTTTAGTCGTAAAAATGTCTGAAGACACCTTTGTTTAGTCGTAAAATTTCTGAAGACACCTTTGTTTAGGTGTCAAATTTCCGAAGACATCTTTTTTAGTTGTAAAAGTTTCTGAAGACACCTTTTTTACGTGTAGTTGTCACAATTCCTGAAAACTTTTTGTCTTAAAAATGTCTGAAGACACCTTTGTTTAATCATCAAAATTTCTGAAGACACCTTATTTTAGTCGTCAAAATTTCTGAAGACACTTTTGCTTAGGTGTCAAAATTTCCGAAGACATCTTTTTCTAGTTGTCAAAATTTCTGAAAACACCTTTTTTAGTCGTAAGAATGTCTGAAGACACCTTTGTTTAGTCATCAAAATTTCTGAAGACACCTTTTTAGTTTTAAAAATTCTTGAAAACACCTTTTTTGGTCGTAAAAATGTCTACACCTTTGTTTAGTCATCAAAATTTCTGAAGACACCTTATTTTAGTCGTCAAAATTTCTGAAGACACCTTTTTTAGTTTTCAAAATTTCTGAACCTTTTTTTAGTCGTCAAAATTTCTGAAGACCATTTTAAGTAATCAGAAACGGCTTTCTTAGTATCTTTCGCCTAATTTCATGGGTTTTTTCATTATGTGCTAGTGATTAATATTCTATTATTTTTTTACATTTTTATTTCGGATGGTGTTTCCATGGGTTTATTTCATGTGTTAAGTAAGTAAGTAAGCCGTTTATTGACAAAGCATCAAACACGTACAAAAGAGCAGTAATCAGTACAAATTCAATGACTTTCGAGTGATCGGTGCATAAGTCAAAAGGTCAATCCAAAAAGGTCGTATGGACCCGCTGAGGCTGGATAGACCCTTCCTTTCTCAATAACATTTGGCTATTGTAAAAAAAAACAGTGCAAAGCACAACATCTTACACATGAAACGAAAGCAAACTGAAATGAAATGACACACAGATTTCAAAACAAAACACAAGAAAAAAACAAATTATGACCTACAATGCCTACATCCACGAGTGGGCACACTTTTCCTTCCACTCAGTTGTTCTACTCTAAGCAGAGTCGCAAAATGGGTTATTGGTTTAGTTAGGCTGGTTTCAAAGTGCAGTTACAAACTTCAATCACAAAAGTTGCAATAGGCCTACAGTAACTATAGGCTTCTGTAAATGTCTGTTTAAAGTGGCGTATTATTCCAAATCGGAAGACAACAAAATTTCAAATTATTTTTTAACTGCACAAAAATGCTTTTACAACTGCACAAATCCATTTAGAACTGCACATTTTGTGTAGAACTGCACGGTAAAAAGCCCTGTATTATTTCACAATGAGTCTACAGTCCGAAACATCGTTAGAACATTTAGTCGGTCTTCTGACATTGTGTTCTGAAGTATAGTAATTATTAGCTAACGTTTGCTCTACTTTGGAGAAAGCTCTTTCGGCTTTAGCACTACAAACTGGAAATGTTGCCAATATATTCAGCATGGTGTGTACTTCACTGTTGGAAGAGAATCAGCAGGACATGAAATAAAAGTCTTAATTACTGAAGAAGTATTTTATGAAGATGTGGTGCTAAAACCTTCTTTCATACGACACATTGAGTAATGAGGGGGGCCAAGTTCTGTCAAAATTTCAAATGGGGCGAGTTCTGTTAAAATTTCAAATGTGGCTATGGCCGGATTGGCTCCCCTGGATCCGCTCCTGATTAATAGTTATTTGTTTTTAGTTGCAATTGTTGTTAGTGCTAATATTTTAACATCTTACTGTGAATATATAGGCCTACACGAATAGCATACACTGTATGCCATAAAAGGCATAAATCATAATCGGATACTGTTGAAAGATTGTTTCTTTTCTTTGCGATATATATTAATACACGTTACCGTTAGACCGGTAGCGCTTCTGAGTAAATTACCTTGAAGGTGCGCTATATAAAAAGTCAATATTATAATAAACAAAAAATAATAATAATAATAATAATAAATAATATTTAATGTAATTGTGTGAGAGGCTTAGATTTTAACTACCTTTATATATTAATTCTCCTGGACATGACTGAACCCTGCAAAAAATCTTGTGGGCGTCATGGATGGGGGGGGCCACGTCCCATGGAGATTTGAAATGGGGGGGCCATGGCCGGATTGGCCCCCCCTGGATCCGCCCCTGCCTCACAAACGGCTAACTGCGGGATAAACCTTAGCAAACAGATCAGATTTAAGCTTCGATTTGAAAGAGGTGCGCAATTACTCAATCACTTCAATTCAGTGTCCATGTTGTAGTCAGGAGCACCTCTGAGTATAAATATATGGATGGGGGGGCTGCTATAACAAGTATTTTATTTAATTGTATCTATAAATTTATATAGCGCTTCTTGAAGAATGTCAATACTAAGGTGCTCTCAGTATGAAAAACTTCGGGGGAAAAAGAACTGTTTTTAAAGAACGAGAGACTGATAAGGCCTAAAAAAAGAGTTGTGTTTCCAGTAACAGAGCTAAAAAAAAATTGGGTAGGTAGGTCGGAAAATATTTTTATTTTGGGAAAATATTTTTATGCAGTGACTATCCAAAAAAGTATACCCCGCTAGTCTTTTTTGCACAACGGTACACGCTGCAACAAAGTACGAGTTCTAAGCAAGTATAAACTGCCTATTTCCCGACTGTCTGCACCTAAACTGCTCTAGAAAACAGTCCTATTAATTTCATTTTGTTGATGTCTTTTCTTTTACGTCAATACAAATGTTAAAAAAATATTTTTTTTTCCCAATAAACTTTTTTTACAAAATTATTTGAGTCGCGGCAATAAAAGAGGGTCGGTCGGTTTACCGGAAACACAACATTTTTTTTTAGGCCTAAGGAAAAGCGAGTCGTTAGTATAATAGTCCACAGCGATGGAGGAAAGTCATTCAAAATGGATGACCAGCCACAGCAAACGCTCGATGTTGGGCAAGAGCAGTCCAAGTCCTTGGAACAAAAAGATCAAGACGATCTGCAGAACACAGCATTGAGCGAGATGAAGATGCAGATGACGGCTTTTGCATATAGTTTGAGAGGTATTTGGGGGCATTTCCCAGCTGTGCTTTGTAGACCAGAAGAAGGATCTTGTAGTGAATGTGTGAAGCGATAGGTAGCCAGTGCAGTACTTCAAGCATATATGTAGAAATATGTAAAAAGCGAGGGAGCCAAGCTATGAGCCTAGCTGAAGCAGTTAAGACTGATTGAAGGGAGAAAAACATTGTTTTGGGAGACCAATGAGCAGCGAGATGCACTTGTCTAGGCAGGAACAGACAAACGCATGAACTATAGTAGTACTCTATTTGTCAACTGCAAATTAATTTTTGTCTCAACCTAATTATCTTTATATTCCTGCATTTGAATGTTTTGTCGTGTGCTATTATGTTTAAAAATATATATATTTTGCATGATTAATGGGTGATCTATTAGTGAGATTGTCCATCCCTTCTGGGTTTCCCCTTCTTAACCATTATGTTAAAGTATTATGTTCACTGCCATAATTGTACAATGTTTGTTTGGTTCAGGAGAAAATAAATAAATAAAATAAACAAAACAAATAAATAAATAAAACAGAGACAGAAGGAGAGACTGATAGTCTGATGGCTCTGAGCCGCCTCAGTTGAAAAAAGCAAGACCGACGAGTCAGCAGTCAAGTGACAAGTCTAACATTCTAGCAGAATATTCCAGCAGAACAAGAGATGCGGAAGGCAACAACGGTGGATTTAGGATTGGCGGGAAAACCATCAGCAACTTCAGATACGCTGATGAGATAGTCCTTCTGGCCACAACACTGGAAGAATTACAAGAACTTGCATATGGCATATCAATCAATGTGGCAAAGAGGAAAGTCATGACAAATACCAAGGAGGTTTGTGTAGAAAGACTGCATCAAGTAAATTCATCTGTATATACCAAGGAACAAAAGATGCAAATAATTGTGTGAGCGAAATCAAGGCTGGCCATGGGGATGACAGTTATGGTCAATTGACGATGATATGGAAGAATAAGACTTCAAGTACATCAGCTCCGCCTCCTGAGAGGCTGCATCAGATCCCTGCCTTTCGAGGCAGCAAAGGCTGCCGTCGCTACCTTTGTCGCCTCTCAGGTCGACCGTTGCAACAGCCTGCTGGCCGGTTCGCCCATGTGTCTTCTGGACCGCCTGCAGTCAGTCCTCAATGCTGCTGCGAGACTGCTGTGCAACCGGAGGAAATACGATCACGTGACGTCGTTACTTCACGATGTTCTGCACTGGCCCGTTCCCCAGAGGATTGAGTTTAAGATCTGTTTACTCGTGCACAAGTCCCTCCACGGAGCCGCGCCCGATTATGTGCGTGATTTCTGCATCGGGACTCACTCCTCCGCCTACGGGTTGCGACTTAGATCGCTCGACAAAAGCGATCTTCGCGTACGGCGGATGAAAACCCGTTTCGGTGACCGTGCTTTCTCAGTGGTTGACCCCAGATGCTGGAACAGTCTTCCTCTTGCCCTGCGAGCGGCTGGCTCGGTTGACTCCTTCAAATCTGGACTTAAGACTCATTTATTCCTCAAGGCCTATCCTGCTGTTTAGTTTAGTATGTGAGGCGCCATAGAAATTGTCATTGTTATTATTATTATTAAATTGCAATTGATGAAGGCATTGGTACGGCCAGTGGCAATGTATGGATGCAAGGTATGGATGCTGAAGAAAGAGGAAGAAAAGTGTATTATAAAATCTGAGAACAAGCACATCAGAAAACTGTAGAGTTCACATGTACACAATCGCAAATATGCGGGCTCGCCGTGCATTCTCATGCATTGGCCCTTCATACTGGAACTGTCTTCCATTAACGATTCGCAACATTGCACCGAATGCATATCAGGAAACATTTTCTAAATCTCTTAAATCACATCTGTTTAGATCTGTCGGGCAGGTAGGTTAAGCGCCATCATGAGATTCTTGATAAGGTGCTATATAAATGGTCATATATAATTATACATACATACATACCGCATTCTGGCTCAAACATTACGCCCGATTCCTTTTCAATGTCAGACGAAACCTGCAACTTAGAGCGCTTGTTTGGCATACTTGGCTGAACTCGTTTTTTTCTCTTCAATGAACCATTTGCCGTCAACTGGAAGAAACAAATAATTTTCTACTAACATGTTTTTAGCACCATGTTCTAAACAGCTAAAAGTACAATGGTAAAAGTATTTGACAAACTTTGATCAAATCACCACACTTTACTTCTACTTGAAGAAAATAGGTTTTTTGATAAAATATTATTATGCAATGGCAACCTAAAATTACGCCACTTTCATTTCTGCACAAAGGTACATTCTGCACCAAAGTACTACATATCTATGCAAGTATTACAAGACAACAATTAATGTACAGTACTTTGTCAACTATATTTCATTTAATCCTGTAATCGTGTTGCTGCTTGTCAACCTGATTTCTATTAAATGAATATACACTGTGTGTGGATAAAAAGAGATCCATTTTGTAATCCACGCCTCAGATTCACATCTCGGTGTGACCTTGCACACGTTACAAGTTTATTTAATAATAATAATAATAATAAGTAAGAAAATAAATAGTAAATATTCATCGATTTTCAAACTTCAAACACCAATTTACACCATTTTATTTAATACAGGTGAAAACACAAATTTCCAGTCATACAAGAATGTAGAACTATTTAAAATGCAAAAACTTAATTTCAGCACGAAATTTTATGGAATGTAAATCAAACAATAATCCATGAACAATCGACAGCAAGCAACCGGAGGACATCACCGACATTCAAGTCCATTATCTCCGCAACCATCATAGCAGTGATGGAGTGAGTAAATTGCTCATGAGATACTTTAAACTTACTCATTTCACCAGTTAATGGTACAAATATTTATAGAGAAAGACTGCTGGTTTCCAAACATCATCCACTAAGCAGACCGCTTGCTATATAGATTGGTTAATAAGGAAGGCAGTAACGAAGGAGAATGGTTGCACACTGCAGAGGAGAGTAGTTGCACAGGTAAATGGTTGCTTACAGAAAGGCAATTTATAAGGAGTTGGTCCCTAAGGAGACCAGTTGCAAGCATGCCACTGAAAAGCAGTGGATGCTAGGATGTAAAGGAGGATGGTTGCAAAAGAAAGTGGCTGCTAAGGAGAATTGTTAAAAGTTGGATGATTGTTAAAAAGGAGAAGAAATGAGAAAGGCTGCCATAGAGAAGTGCTGGTTGCCAAGAAGGTCAGACTTTGCTAAGAAGGTTGGTTGTTAAGAAGGCTGGTTGCTAAGGAGGCTGAGAAGACCTTGTGGAGGGTTGCTGAGGCATTAATTGTACAATGGCATGTACGACAATCACAGAATGCTGATACAATGAATACACCATTTGGATCCGGGACTAACCCTGACAAGAAACCAACTTTGGTAAAAAAGCCCTTTTAATACTCTAATTTACGGTGCAATTGTTCACACAGAAAGAACTTAGTTTTCGAATGTACCTAGTAAGCTTCAGTGAATGCAATGATGCTACAATCTCGCAATTGTGCACCCTGGCACGCAAAGTACATGTATGTGTAACTACAAATACAATTTCTTTCATAAATAAAAAAAATTCAGTTGTGCCAAAACATTGGCTCAGATGCATTACTGGAAACACACCATTATTTTCTGCCTAATTATTTTTCATCAAAATCTCAGTATTCATTAGATGCATTTATATAGCACCTCTTCAAGGGGCTATTCAGAGGCACTCCCAACCTCAGTGCAGCCAAATAAAACTGTCTTAAGATGAGAGAGGAAAGCCTGAGAAGGATTTTTACAAAGAGAGCGGAGGGTCAGAGGAAGACCATTCCAGGCAGAGGGTCCTACCACCGAGAAAGCACGGTTCTGCATAGCGGAAGTACGAGCAAAAGGGACTGAGCGGACTTTGTTCAGTCGAACGAAGAGAGCGAGAATGGTGAGAGCTAAGAGTAGGGCCACAGAGCTCACATAGGTAGGCAGGAGCAAGGCCAAGCATGCAGCGCCAGACTAGATTAGATATCCTATACTCAATTCGCTGCTTGAGTGTGAGCCAGTGGAGATAATTACACATATAGCTGGAGATGTGGCTGAATTTGGGTATGCAGCCAATAAGGCGAGCTGCAGAGTGCAGGACGCGATCAAGGCAACTCAGATGGGCAATTGGTAGGCAGCATAGAGAGAGCAGCAGTATTCAAGTCTGAATGGACAAGAGTTGCAGCAGCAGTAGGAGTAAGCAAGCGAGCAACAGTGCGTAGTTGACGCAGTTGATAATAACAGGCACGGCTGATCGAGTGAATGAATGTGAGGAGCAAAAGTGAGCTCTTGGTCCAGAGTAACACAAAGGTTGAAAAGACAAAAAACAGGAAAGGCATTAGCAATGGTTGTCATATCTAGCTTTGCCAGCTGCTGGCAGGTGCCAAGTCAAATGAATTGAGTTTTTAAAGAGTTGAGGTAATAGGTCCCATCAACACACAGGGTCGGGAGTTCTTATCAGAACTAGGGCAGTGGCTGACCATGGTGTCAGGAGACTCGCAGGAGATAGCACACCTTTTCCAGCGTCTTTCTGTTTGTACTCAATGCTTTAACGCTGTTTCTTTTCGCTCTACCATTGCACAATCGACCGGTGACGACGATCGCTAACTCCAGAACAACACAGCTTTTAGTATTTATTGTTTTTAAAGCCTGAGGGATCATATATACCTCGGGCAGATCTGATGTATGAAGAGAAGGGGCCCAAGACAGAACCCTGTGGAAGACCGTAGGGAGCAGGGGACCCAGAGGGACCTGGAGGGCCCATGGACCACACAAAAGGAACAATCACTAAGAAAGGATCTCAGCCAGAGGAGAAGAGTACCAGAAAGACCGAAGGATATATGCAGCCATTCAAGTAAAGTATACCTTTTGGATGCTTACAAAAGATGATTCCGGATAACTGGCGACTTCTGACAATGAAGTGGCTTGCAGTTTCAACTGGGAAGTCTTGCTAGTGGTCAACATTTTTTAAACCTACAAAATTCAATTATTTAGACACATTTAAGTAAATCAAGTGCTACATAGTGGTCCACTGCTGCTCTCTCTGCTCAGCTGACACCTTTACAGGCGATTTTCAACGTTCTGCATTGTGTGACTTCCCACTCATTTCGTAATGACGAGTCACATATATTCCTGATACCTAGATCTATTATTGGTGCTAAAATGAGCATTCAGTTCAACTTATAGATGTAAAAACCAATGGAAATGGAATACAAAACAAGAAAACCGTCTTTTTGATTTAAATGGGTTTTTTTAAACGAGCAAAATTGCCAAAAAAACGGAAACGGAAAACGATGTGACTTTGCTACATCTTAAACTGCATTTTAAACTTAAAAACCTTGTTCATGCAATTTTATATTAATCGAAGAAAACACAACTTATTAGCAGGTCAAAATTAATTATAAGTGACATTATATACAACAGTTATTTTTTCTTATAACTTTAGTTTAAGAAGAAATTGAGAAAAATCAAAGGTATTGAAATCTTTTCAAATTTAAATTCTAAACATAAGTTCGCACAAGTCCATGCTGAACGACATAAGGCAATTAAAATTAAATCGGATGTAAAGACCATAGATGTGTAGTATTCTTCAACAGTTTATGAAATTGAGAACGGCTTGGGGGAGGTGTCGCATAGTCAATGGAAGTCCATTCCAGGTTGTTGACCAACCACATTGTTGCAGAGTGAGTGAAAGGAACCATTAAGTCACCATGGACAGCAGAGCGCAGTGTGCGTTGGCCTATGCAAGTGGAAAGAAGGAGGTAAAGCTCACACAGATAAGAGGGTGCCCAGTCCGATAAGCATCGCTGCACCAAAGATGCAATCTTAATTGAGATGCGCTGTGGGAAAGTAAGCCATTGCAAGACCACTTGATTCCGACTATGATTCAGCACATACTACGTACACTGGTAAAAGTGTATTTCAGCGTATTTAGTTATTGGCTCGTTGCTACATTATTATTCTTAATCAATCCAACTTCTAGTTTGGCAACCAACTTCTAGTTTGGCAAGAATCCTATTCATGCTATTCCGCTTAGGCAAGAATTCGAAAAAAATTCGTTTAGTCAATCCCGCTTCTGTTCAGGCAGGAAGGTAATCTCGAAGACTGGTTGCCCGTACTTCAAACAATATGGCAGACAACGATTGCAATAAAAATAGAGCGCAGCGACCTATGGCACAGCTACCTAGCGACAACACCTACCGACTGCATTCCAACATACAAACCGAACGGGTGTAGCATAAGCGCCCGGCGAAACATAATTATAGCTTCAAAAGCAATCAGTTCGTTTACAAAGCGCACGTTTATTTACTTTCCAACAGTCATACAATGCATATCTAACAAGGTCTTGGATTGTATGTTCGCATGCACTCGATAGATGTCGTCGCTAGGTAGCTGCGCCATAGGTCGCTCCACTCTATTTTTATTGCAATCATTGGCAGCCATATTGTTTGGAGTATGGGCAGCCAGTCTTCGGGAGGAATTATTTTTCATCAAAATCAATTCTATTTAATAAAAAATTACTGTTCATCAATCCAGTTTCGATTTCAGCGAGATTGTTTTAATAGATATCTCGTAACTGGCAGCCAATTTCTTAAGGTCAATCGATTTTGTTGTGTTATTTAGCTTATTTAAGCGTATTAATATTTTCGAAAATACACCTTTTCATGGTATATTTACTTTCGCGAAAGGCTGTGACTAGCGGACCGCCAGGCGGCCCTCGAATTTCAAATACTAGCGGACCGCCAGTGGCGGCCGTCCAATACGGAATACTAGCGGACCGCCAGACAATATGGCTGCCAATGATGGCAATAAAATAGAGCGCGACGTATCGATGATTGTTCATCAGTTCAGCTTCAATTTCAGCAGAATGACTGCGCTAACCCTAAAACTAACCCTAACCGACCCTCACGACGCCTAACCTGAGCCCTAACCGACCCTCACGCTTTGCATGTTGGGATGAGTGCATTGAGTGGTATAATTTGGGACCGCTGTTGACAGGATTAACAAATTCTATTTACACCAAAATTTATCTTCGTTAATCAAACTTCTATTTATACTATATCTATATCTAGGGCCTATCATCTAAGTGGTTTCTCGTTTACCTTCTCCTTGTTTCTAGAATTTTTTGTCCGACATAAAACAAACGGTTATTGTTACTGACGTCTCGGTAAATCGTAAACAGTATGGCCGCCAAAGAATGCAATAAAATTAGAGTGCCGCCTATGGACGATATCGCAACATGCATCCCAACATCATAGGCGCCGAGTTGACCCGAAGAGTGGGGGTGCCCAAAGGAATGTGAAAATATGCGCGCGCGAGCGTGCGAAAAAATTTTTTGACCCTTTTTTATAGGAAACTTATTGAAATCACCAAGTGTTGTTCATAAGCGGAGACTTGGTCCTGGTTTGAAGGGACGAACTCGCGGCCAAAGTATGATCGCCGAGAAGCACAGCGCCGAGCAGGGAAGGGGTTTGGGAAGAGCTATGATGGGCTCCTCCTCATTTTCGATGTTTTTTATTCTCACACTGCGATCGCAGAACCTTAGGCTGTCATTTTAACGTCATGACATTCTTGTCAAAATTTCCTATTATCTCATTGCTTAAAGACATGATTTAAAACTTCAATAAAATTATGTTCTTCCCAATTAAATTTTTTTATCATTCTTTGTATTTCATGTAGCATAGGCCTACTTTTCTTGGAATCCACACAGAAGAAAACACAATCTTCGTTTTCATGGGCGTCTTGGAGCACTCTTCCCCAATTAGGTCAACAGACTCAAATTTCGCACAAGAAATCAAACAATTAGCCACTGTTTATTGAGCCCATATTAACACTGCGGATTAGTTTTTCAAAAAGTCTTTCATTGCAAGTAGTTTTGAAAGACAAAACAATATCCCGCTTTTATGATGCTGGGAGGTGACTCTCGAGCACTGATGAACATTATTGAGCGTGTATACAATATAGGCCTAAAGACACAATGTCATTCAAATCGTCGCCTTTGTCCGTAATAAAAAAAATGACGGAAGCGGATCGAATAAGCAGGATCTCGGAGTTTCCTCGTATATATATTCGCTGATCGGCTGAGGACCAATATAATGGAGTTCAGACTACCTGATGGGATAAAACTGGAGTAATTGTAAGGCAAACTAGCTGAGATTTTAAAAAGTATATTAAAGATGGAATGATTTGTATAGATAAGCAATCCAAACAGAAAAATATCTTAAAAGCACATCTTGCCGGCTGATTTCAGGTGGTGCCCATGCATGGGCGGGCCTCGCATGGCCAATTTCTGGTGGTGCTGAGCACTCACGGGCCTCGCAGAGTCGGCGCCCATGCCCAACATGCAAAGCGTGAGGGTCGGTTAGGGCTCAGGTTAGGCGTCGTCAGGGTCGGTTAGGGTTAGTTTTAGGGTTAGTGCAGTCATTCTGATGAAATTGAAGCGTGCTTTAATTTTCGCGGAAATATTGGGCCGTATGTCGGGCCGCTCTGTTATGCACGCATCTACGGCGGCCATACTGTTTACGATTTACCGAGACGTCAGTCACAATCACCAAACAAACTATCGGTAACTGCCGCCATTGTAACAATATTCATGAATCAAGACTCGTTAGGCTAGTCATGTGACAGGTTACACGTAACTGGCGGTCCGCTAGTCACTTCGTTCGCGAAAACATTGGGCTATAGATCGCCGAAGGTCGCGGAAATATTGGGCTATCGATCACCGTATGTGAGGCCGCTCTATTCTGCACCTATCTGCGTCTGCCATACTGTTTACGTTCAGTAACAATAACCGGAGTGTGTTGTAAGTGTATCGCATTTGGACATAATATTCAAATATATCAGGTAAACCGAATAAACTTCTAATTTCTTATACATGTTAACAAGAAGACACACGAACATTTATTTTCAATGTATGTCGTAAAGTACAAAATTTTCGTTACAAATTATCACGCACTGATCTTCCAAACTTTCATCTGCTATAAAATTATATTACCTCGTCACCTTAATACACTTTGTTACCTCGTTGCTTTAATTATAATTAAAACTCGTGCATATACCTCTACGTACCTCTACTCTCATTTGTTGGTATATTAGGCCCATATAAGTAGATTCCGATTCGCTCGATATTGGCTACTATACGTTATTATTATTATTTTAGCGCTAATTAAGGTGGCCAAAGACAATAAAATATTAAGGCTTGAAGAAGAAAGAAAGAACGAGCCGACATCACAGCACAGAACGTACACATAATTATTATATTATATTACTGTGATAAAACTATAATAATATAATTAGGGCCTATGTGGTACGTATACGTAGGTCTATAAATAAGTTACTTAGTTATTTATACCAAAGGTATTATAGTCTTAGTCTACGACTAAAAGGTCGTTGTTTATACTATGATGATAGTATGATCACAGTATAAAATAATATTCTGAAAATATTTGGATTCTGCTCGAAAAATGCTAATTTGCAATAGACATTTGAAGTTATGTGTCTATTCCGTCCATTTCCATGTTGGTGTCTATTTGAAAGTGTTTATGAGCATCAAGTATTATATACGTGAAAGAATGGGTCCGCGCGCGCGGCGCTCCCCGCTTTCATTTAGGGCCTTTTTATGCTATGTTGTCAAATCCGAATCTGTATCCATAATAATAATAATAATCTTTGTTTAATGACTCAATCTGACAAACCGCAGAATGATTACAGGTAAGCTATAGTACGACACGCAGGTCAGCTTTACAGCAGTGGGTTCAGCTTAACAATAATGGCCTAAGTGCTGGATCACTCCTGTTGCCAGAATTAGGATGCGGCCAGAATTAGGCACTTTTGTATAGGCTCATTGGCCTATGCTGGGGAAAATAGAATGGTTTATTATGGTTTATCCGGATACTCTATGCAGTAGCCTATTAATTGATATTTCTCCTCCAGGATAGCTTTCGGCTAAGGGGTAGCTTGATTGCACTAGAGCCTCTGCTTAGCCTAGGCTATCTGTCGTTTTGGTGTAGCGTGTATATTGAACTATCAGGAACAGAACACTATGGAGACACTTCATAAGGGCCTCATCGTCAGGAAACTGATGGAAGAGCAGAAAGAGGAAGAAGTATATTGACCAAGAAAGAATTCAAAGAATAATGCACAATAGGTCAAGTAGACCTAATTTAACTTTTAAAATCCGTTTGGGCACTTTAGGGAAGTGGGTCTACAGGGCCACCTCTTTGCAAGCCATTATTAATTTATTAAAGTTTCTTTTAGCTGCCATTGGCGCTTTTCTGTTGTGCTGCTTGACTCGGGTTCTGCTGAAACCTCCCACTTCTGGCTTGGCCGAACCAGGGCCGGAAGTCATGGGCTAGGTATATATCGTACTTCTAGCGTAAATATGGTCTACACCCGAATAACGATTTAAAACGGGAGTCATGGGTCAGGCGTAAACCTTTACTCTGCAAATAATGCTACTACCATTCTTGGGCAGGTTTAAGTCTCTAAGATGGCGACTGTTTGTGACTCAAAACTCGCTGCATTCGACCACAATTTACA
Source organism: Lumbricus rubellus (assembly GCA_945859605.1). Taxonomy (NCBI): domain Eukaryota; kingdom Metazoa; phylum Annelida; class Clitellata; order Crassiclitellata; family Lumbricidae; genus Lumbricus; species Lumbricus rubellus. Next base: position 31,718,846 of record OX243818.1, read on the forward strand.
CATCAAAACATGTTTACAAAGTCTGCAATGAACTCGTTTACTTTGGTTACCCCGATAATTAAATAACAACAGTATACTCGTCCGTGGCATGTGCGTAATCTTTTGAAATTTGAAGGACTCGTCACTGGCGGCCAATGTGTTAATGTAAATTTCTCAGTTTCACTTTTTATAATTTTTAAGAGGAAGCAAACACTCATTTGTTTTCATTGCATTATAACTAGATTTGTAGTGAAGTGCGCTCTTGTGCAAGACTTGTTTTTCATAAAGTGCGGTGTAAATGACTAATTGTATCGTATGTATTGTATTGTATAGAAAAAAGTAGTACTGGTAGTTAAAAAGTAGCTTCCTAAAGGGGTGTAATAAGTCCATAGAATGGATGAATTAATAAATGAATGAAAAATAGGTGTCAGTTTTCCAGGGGGGTGGGTGGGCAAGTGCCCGCTCTTGATTCCTATGTGCGGGCGCACATGTATGAAAATGGTTTGAACCACAGTGACTGAATTTAGTTAAGGCTACTTAACTGTATGCTTTGTAAAGACAACTAAGAAACTTTTTGTCAGGCAGATAAGATTTTACTTTAATATGATCACTGTTTTCTTGAGCAAAATCAACATACATAAAAACATTAATCAAACTGGTTGCTAGTTTTGACTGACACATTCAAACTGGCCAATTATTAAAAGCATCAAATGCATAAACATCACAGACACAAACAGTTTGTTACTAGGTCTCCTCCTAATAAATTTCATCATCAATGTATGTTAGGTATTATTCAATAAATGCTGACCTGTATACATATGCTCACTGTCTTTCTACACATTGCTTACAACCTAAGGTCACTGTATTGCAGAACTTAGTACATAACTATTACCAGCTGAACCTGCCACCAAAGTATACTGTACAGAGGTTTGAATGTGAAATGTGCTCAAGATCATAAAAACAGAGGTACTATATTTGGATTACAAACCAGCGCCGAAGACATCTTTGCATTTTTCACAGGAAGCCTACATGTTGAACATTGTTTTTGCAAAGAGATTATATTCTGTCTGGACCAACGACCTCTTATATATATATAACTAGACAGAGCTTCCTATGTTGAGCTGCCCAGTAACATTGAAGCAGCAGAAGGAGCAAAAGACGAGTATAATGTAAAATATGATGGGGTAAGATGTGGACTGCGGAGCAATGTAAACAAGCAACGTCATCAAGCATGTCATTCCGTCTTACCCCAAGAGGCTTCTGCAGAAACCACGTGATCCCACCGGCCTGGTCTGAACAATTATGAACATTTATGTAGCACCATAACATTGGAAGCCTCTCAAAAAAGCTTTGAAAGATTCTAAATAACAACACAGCACCATTCTTATTAAATTTTAGAAATTGAAATCGTGTAAGCAAAAAGCCTAGTTCACTTCTTATGAATGGTAAATGCTACAAGTTTCACATTATTTGACAAATTTCATGATGTGATTCTGAGCAAAAACAGCAAAATGAAAAACATCATAAAAATATCAATAACAGTACCCATACCACTAACAAACTAAACAGCCTGACTTGAATAGGGAAACATGTCTTCTTCCATTAGTCACAGTGAAATTACAGGGAGACATACAAATCATCAGCTGATTACTTCTTCAGAACTGTTAAACAATTACATTACATGCTGTAACTTCCTTGGAAATTTAAACAGTAAGAAAAACCTAGGTTGTCTAGGTGGCCAACATTAACACTACTAACATTCTGACATTCAGAGTTCATATTTCAATGTTCTGTGTAGCAAACAATTATTTTTCATTTAACCAGGTAATCAGAACCGATTGCTCTTCAATTCTGTGTTTATACTTGAGCGGAAAGATTGTTCCCGACGAGTGATTACGTTATTACCTCCGATGTATTGCCTTAAAAACAGACAGATTTCTAATAGTTGACTAATCAGAAATAAGACACTCAAAAATCTGGAACTGAGACGACGTCTAGCCATTGACATTTATATAGCTCCTGAATGCTATGCATTCGATGCACTGTTTACAACAGCACCTTCAAACAGTTTTCTGCGTTCCTTTAGTGAACTCGAGGTTCCAGGAATCATTCCAAGATTGGTATTTGGAGAAAAGCTACTGACGGATGATTTAAAGACTTGAGCACTAGCTCTTGTCACATATGCACCAGCACTCTGTTTCCTTAGCACTTCCGGTGGTTCTGATCTTGTAGCTCTTGAGCGCAAAAGTCCTGCATATATAGCTGAATAAGTCGGTTCGGAATCTGAAGCTTCACTGGCTTTCTGAGAAGCATCAGGTGTCATCCGAAAATCAGAAAAAAACTCAGAGGCTGAATTACGAGAAGGCACAATAATTCTGTTTTCGTTGTCGGTCTGAAAATGACTTTCTTTAAGCATGGCAGGAGGAGAAACAGGTGTGACACGGAGGCTGACACCTTTTGATGCACTCTGGCAAATCTGGATATTACTACCTGGTGACTGCCTCTTCTTCGTTTCGGACTTCAATGTCTTTGCACTTGAGGACGACAAAGAGCGTGATGATGATGATGATGATGGAGATTTGATTCTTTCTTCATCTGCAATCACAGGTGAGTGCCTTTTGTCAGGGCTTCTGCATTTGCTGTGCAAAGAGCTATCCAGTTTAAAGCCACTTTTCGAATCTGTGCCATCTTTCAACGAGGAATTAAGTGGCAATAATTCTGGATCCTCCTTTATAAATTCTTCCTTATCTGTCACAGGAGATGATGATGGCAGCTGTAATATTCCTTTGAATCGTTTGCTCTGATTTGGAAGTGGCATGTAGCTAGGCCTAAGTCTACAGCCTGCTGAGGTACTTTCCTGATTTTCAACTTGTCTAATAAATTCTATGCCTGCCCTAGATACGAAAGGCATTCCAACTAAAGACGAGCAATTATCCTGCTCTGCGTCACTGATGCTCAACTGCCTATGAACTTCAGAGCCTGCTGCCACTGTTGGGTTGCTTCTGATTGCACATTCAGATTGAGTAGCTGAAGCTGACAATCGACGATTGTATTGTAAGTCAATCGGAAGATGACTAGAAAGCGATTCAGACAAGAATGGCATCACATCACTTTCATTCAAAAGAGCATGCACCGACTGAACAGAGGAGGAGGCCTGGCAGCTGGAGCCCTGGCGATCAGAGTCCATCCTCACAACAGTTGGCTGTCCTATTACATCTCCTGAAGCAGCCATCTGATCAGGTTGTTGCATGCATACGTTGGGTGACTGCGGCACAAACTGAGATGAACGCACGAACTGAGATGACTCAATGCATGCAGAGCTTTCTATATCAGATAAGTAAGTCTTGTTGTCTTGACATTCTTTAATAACGTCTTCGTTGCCTAACTGTTCTGATTGTTTGGAATGAATGTTCAATGTGGAAAATGAGAAATGAAGGGATGAAGATCTTTTGTTCTTCACAGAATCCTCGTTAAATGATCCACCTATATCCTCTGGAATGCTTCCAATATCGCACGATGCTGGAATTATGATATTCAGTGACTGGCAGCTGTCATACATCTCATCATCATCGGGGCTCCCCATCCCACCCACGCTCTTCTCACACACACCAAAGTCGTCGTCGTCGTCATTGACACTCGATGATGCACAGATATTACTTCCAGGCATGACTCGGTTAATAGCAGGTGACAATTCAGTGAGCAGATCTTTGCTTCCAGACGATTCAGACAGCTTCCAAGACAGAAATTCTTCTTCATCTTGAAGTGACTTGTATGCATTCTGTGAGGAAGAAGAAAGAGGCATCTTCCCTTCTGATCCACAGTCATAGTTCTTAATTCTAATACTGCTTCTAGTGTCAGATTCTTTAAACAGTGGACAAGCACGTTCGGACTGCAGCTGCTGCAGATCTTGGTCATGCTGCACACCATGCAGCATGTTTTCATTGTTCTTAAAAGGCAGGTTAGTGTCAAGTGAATCTGTATTGCAAATAAAGTCTGTATAAAACCTTGCATTTCCAAACGAGTTGTTTCGTTTTTTTGATTCAAGCTCATCACAGAACACTTGTTCAGAACCAAAAGAGGACGTTGAGATACCAGACGGTGTCTGACAGTCTCCAAGTATTATTCCCTGGTCAGCATAAGAAACTGAACTCTGTGACATAGATTCAGAATGATCGAAAGTCATCTGTGACCTTGGTGGAGGTTTAGGTGCTCTTCGAGAAGGAGAAGCACCAGAGAAGGAAAAGTCTGGATTATTACATGGCAAGTTAAGTGATTGCTGCACATCGTATGCAACTGCTGACGATGACGATTCACGAGGACATGGCATATTATTCTCAGTAGTGACATCAGTGCTCAAGCCACGATATTTCACAGAACTGTTCTTCAAAATCAAGGATGCTGACAAAATATAAAACAAAACATGTTAGAAAACAATTTTCCATTTTACCATAAAATATCAGATAATTAATCTATGTATTATGTAACTGAAACTGTGTAACCATGCATAAGAAACCATTTCAAGGTCAGAAGTGTGAATTTGCGAGAAATATGCGGAGATGGCATAAGTTATGTCAGGCTGAGTTCCTTGCATGTATTCCACTTACTATATTTATGAACATTCACAACCCCAGACAGAACAGCTTAGTCTGGCTCATAGTTGTGGTACACTCTGTACGACTGATTCCTCAAAAGTATGCATGTATTAACTCTTCGAACCATGACTGTGTCACACCCAAATTTGTGTCATGTTGATATAACCATAGTGACTCAGTGAGGGTCCAAGGTCCATAGGTCAAATTTATGTCGGCGTCTTATATCTTAGTCGCTGACTAAACCTGGCCAGTTGGATACTAGTGGATAAATCGGTATTCACCACGACCTCTTAGCCGTCTAAGTCACGACTAGCGCTATTCAACCTATGAGGGTTGGGGAAGTCTCTAGTTGGTGTTTTAAAGGCAAGACATTTGCGATTCGTCAACTTCGACGCGGTTTAAACCATCAAAGAGTGTTTTAGTTGCACCACATTTAATTCCGCTGGCTGTGGGACAATAAACTGATTTATGCTTTTCGTTTTCATAGTCACAAAATGCCTTTAATATGTGATAAAATGCATTTTAGATCACATATAATGTACCACCCGTATAATGTACCATCTTCCGCGGGCGATGCAACATCTTCGTTTATTTCCATATGCAGACAGCCCATTTAATTATACAATGTCTATGCCTATTAATATCTCTTGCAGATGCGCGCTAACTATAACCACGCTTTAGTTGCCGCCTAAGTAAGTGGTCTTCTAAGTGTGTCTTGTAAATTGCACATGTCGCAAGCACAAAGATGTGTCACAGCTAGTAGCGTCCTAGGGCTTAGGCGGTACTTATGGTCAGATACCATCAAAAATTCCATCCCAGCACATTAACTCTGATCAAGTCTGGCACTGTTGTTGCTCTCCAGAATAAATTAACTGATGATGACTATGATTTGCTCACAGGAATAAGATTGACATTGAATGTCATCTGTGGGATCGAGGAGGAGGAGAGCACTGTCAAAGACATCACAGGAAAGCGATCGACGTTTGCCATCCAACAAGTCACCTGCAACAAGAGAATAATGAACAATATTAGTGAAATAAAATTATATTGATGATCATTGTAAAAGAATGAATTCCATTATCTGAATTAGGCTTCTCTCTTGGAGTCTTGTGATTTTCATAACACAATGCCAACCATCTCTATTCTCCATGCATTTGTACTAAGAAATTCAGCAGGCACAGGAGTCTGGACTTCTTCAGTAGCACACACATGATGCAAGGCAGCACAGCTATTTCCACAACAACTTGGCACCATCACTGTTTTTGGCTGGTACTTTGAATTAAGCAGCAAAGACAAATCCAGCTCATCTCTTCCAAACATTGGTGAGAGGTGTTAGATAGATATCATGGATTGTTACATGTACACTGTGGCCTGGATGTCAGTTGGCAATGAGTGATGACCCCTCTCTGGAACATAAGCTGTCTTTGTACTCTGCAAGCACTTACAAACCATTTGATTCGATTGTGGTTCCATTTTGTCAGGTCAGAAGCATCACTGAAGAATCTCTTCTCATGAAATTCTCTTCTCATTATAATTTTTTTATTACAAATCTACAATAAATGATGCTGACGTAATATTTTGCTTACAAATCTGAGAGGAATCTGTTTCATCTTGTTTCCTGTTCTGTCTTCTTCTGAGCGTCGTCGTCGTCTCCTCATCAACAGCTGACACCTTCCCTAAGAAAATCAGAAAAAGATTAATTAGATCAATGTAATCTGAACCATCAGTAGCCAAACTGGCAATTTAGTTGAACAAGCTATCACTTCATCATTCACATCCAGATACCAGTTAACGTGTGACTCCACATAGAGAACACAAGGACTTGACCTTTTGATTCCACACACTAGGCTACAAGTGCTATTGCTCAATCTTGACCATTTACTTCAAGTAGACTTTAAATATTATATGCTATTTCCTTCTGTTCTTTTTACCAGTCTGTATGGCAATCTCTCTTATTCCTTTTCTCAAACCTGCCTGTTTTCAAGACGCCATACACACTGGGAGTGCTTCTGAATGGTTCAACCTAATATAGACACCTACAAATGCTCAAATACAATACAAAACAATAGTTATTCTAAATTTCATACAATTCCTTCCATATCACTGCTGGAATTATGTTTGTCAAGCCAGCCAATATGGTAGTCTCATATAGCCACAACAGTAGAGCCATAACTAACTTAATAGTATATGAGTGCATTAAATATATATTTATTTGCTAGCGTACCCGGACATGCATTGCTGTGGCTGAAAAGAGCATTCCCCTCCCCTCTGCTCCCCTCCCCTACCCTCCCCCTCCCCTACACCCTTCCTACACCCCTTCCCCTCCCCTCCCCCTTCCTGCATCCCTCCATCTCTACCCTCCCTCTTCGTCCCGTTCCCTCCTTTCCTTTCTCACATCGTCCCTTCCCGATAGCGACGCTGTTAGCGGCCTAAAACGCTTCAGCAAAGAGGCCGCAATGGAATGTGTTGAAATGCGCTACGAAAACGAAACACACATTTGAACCACCATTTGAAACGCGCCCGAATTGGAAGGCGGGCGTATGTGTTGAAAGCGGTCGAATTTGCAAAGTTGCTTTTTTGTTTAAAAGATTGCGCATTTTCCCAAAAAGCATTCTGCAAACTCGGCCGTGTTGGAACACAACGTGTTGGTATAGTTTTGAAAGCAATCGTTGAAGAAAGTTCGGAGATCCTTGAAGCCGACACAAACACGGTTACATTTTTATTTATATAGAATAGATTACAGCAATTTGATATAGCACCCCTTCAAGGTTGTCTAATCAAGAGCGCTCCCAGTCCAACCCTGGCTGAATAGGACAGTCTTAAGAACAGTGAGAAATAAGACAGACACACCAGTAGGCATTTGACGAAAATTCGAGGCCGCAGGGTCAGCCACAGAGAAGGTGCAATGTTGCCTGATTGCAGCCCGTGAGCGGGGAACAATAAGTTCCATTTGTGCAGCTGAGCGGAGAGAGCAGCAGCGTTGGACATGTGTGGTGGAGCAGCAGAGCTTGTGCAGGTACACAGGGGTAAATAATCTATATTGCATGTCTCTTGTCAAATGAAAAGTTTCATTCCAGTTAAATAAATAAAATCTGACAGAAATGTTATCACACAACAAAATTTACAGATTTTTAATTCAGAAAGTAAACAGAATTAATTCAGAATGTCAGCTAAACTTAGCAGTCACTTCCAAGTCATCAATCTGTCAAAAAATTCTTTTATTGACATTTTAAAGCAAGCTGTGGTACTGGTGTCGTGATCCCGTGTTAAAGGACACTTTAAATCTCAGTGGTCTTTGGAGAGAAATTTACTGACATAGATATACTTCCATATCAACAAACTCCCAGTTTCTTATGAAATATATATATATATAATTAAATTTATTCAGTTTCATGCAGACACACAGACAAACAATAATTATAATCCTAACTACCTAGTGTGATGAGTTAGCTATAACATATTTATTATTGCTTATCTGGTCGAGTTGCTTGACACTCGATTGACTTCAGTTCTTTCTCCTTCTCCAAGCTTCTCCATATCAAAGCATGTTGATCAGATCGGTTGATAGGTAGCCATGAAATAGACTACACAAGCCATCTATCTTACTTGTTTCTTGTCATTTTTCGATTGCCCGTAAGGTGAACCATCGTATTCACCTCATAGCCTTCTTCTTCCATTGACCAAAACCACCACCGTCGACACCGGTCACTCGTCAGCAGATTCAAACGCACGACTCATTAGGTCTCGTTACTCGTCTGCCTTTACAATCGCTTCTCGTTACTCGTCTGCCTTTACAATCGCTTCTCGTTACTCGTCTGCCTTTACGATCGCTTCCCTTCACTTATGATCACCAAATTGCATCTCTTATCAAATTCCCTTGCTCCATACACACAACACACAACAGTGTTGATACATGTCGTTCGACGCAATCAACTACCTTCGTCTTTGCCCTGCATTTATAACTTTCCTTGATTGCTCTGCGAATCAATCCAACCATGACGAGCTAAACCAGCAGAAAGTCGTTTCGCTAATGTCTTTCCCACTGACGTTAATTTCTTCCGTCATGACATTCGTTTCAGATATTAAACGCTCCTTGGATTGGCATGGTAACCTTCAAATCGTTTGGACTCCAGACCTTGATTATGTAGCTCAGTATTATATTGCACCATGCATTAAATAAACTTGCCACTTTAATTACTTAGTTTTAAATCCTACTTAAACTTGATTATTAAACACGCATAACAATTGATTTAATTTGACAAGCATTAATCTAACCACTGCAATGTGGTACAGTACAGTTTTGAATACATGGTAAAGTCTTGCCAAACATCAACTTCAAAATCAACTGTTATAGCTCTGCAAGCCATGAAAACCTCATGCAGCAAGAGATGATATTTTCTCAGTCTGATAAAGCATGCAAGGCATATGCAAGAAAATATGGTACAAGTGATGTCCTCAGTTTCAATATCTGCAACGTTAGAAATAAAATAAACAGATGACTGTGCTATTTTGGACACATGGTCAGGATGGAGAACAGCAGATATCCAAAGATTGCCTTCAAAGGCGATGTGCAGGGAAGGAGAAAAAGGGGAAGACCGAAGAAAGGATGGATGGACATGATAAAGGAGGACTGCCAGGAGATGCGGCTGTTGATGCAGGAGGCTGTGCATCAGGTGGAGAACAGAGGCAGATGGAGAGCTTCCATAGATGAGTGACTTCTGTCTGTGGGGAAAGCATCGTCAAGGCCATCAGTCAAGTAAGTCAGAAATAAGAAACTACAGAACTACAGATTAAGATGAAATAGAATTTCAGTAAAAAAACACATTAAGCAGAATGATTCATAGAACAGGCTGGCAACAGAACAGAGAGAGAGAGAGAGAGAGAGAGAGAGAGAGAGAGTAAGAAATCGTAAGAAATCGTATATAACTGACTTCGAATGGAACTTGGAGATTCATTTCCAATGGACGACGACGATGATGATGGCAAAGTCATCGAATGATTTCGAGCAAACAGAGCTCGCCAGTTAGAAACGGTAGTTCGTCTCGTATTTTTCTTCTTGCTGAAACAATAAACATTTTAATTCATTGTGTAAATTAACGCTTTACCCGTTCATTTTAAAATTTTAAGCCCGTTTTCAGCGGATATTCTCGGGGCAAACGGGTAAAAGATTAAATAATTTTGTGCGCGCACGCACACACACACCTACACGAACACCTACACAAACACATGGACACACACATGAACACACACAGAGAAAATATCATATGGAGAGTAAACATCTGAATTTGCAAAGTCATAATATCCAGAAATTAAATAACGCAAGTCTAATTGCAATCACAGATTTATCACATTTTTCAGACTATAAGTGATGGCTTTTCAACACGAGAGTCGCAGCAGGGGTCTAATACACACAAGTGAACCGATCAATGCGTTCGAAAGCTAATTGCAGTCAGTAAATATATGTGAGGCGGTTTAACAAAATGAGATATGTCGCAAGCATTGAAATCTGAGATATAGTTGATTTTGTTTCAAAAGGGGTCACCGGGTCAATTTTCACTTTTGCAATTTTCACTTAGTACAGTATGTTATCTCCATATTTTCTGAATTTTGTAAGTAGTTTCGACTGCAAATATTATTAAATAATTTTACCTGAATTTGCTCCAACAAATTTTGACTGAAAAGTTTACATTTTAGCCTGTTTTTGACTTCATTTTATGGTGGATAACAACCTGACACCCCTATTAAAAATGGTATCGCCTGAAAGCTTGACCTTTCTAGTTTCTTAATACGAACACATAAATTATGCTAATGAATTAATTATTGTAGGCGTACTGGCGTACGAGTAGTCAGAATAAAATGAATAATAATGATTTTCAAACTATGCTTGTAAAGGTCAGGCACATGATCAGAATACTGCAGCCACATTGGTTGAAAACTTGGTGTGTGACTCTTCCCTTTAAATCTTAGCAGGCTCAGTTTCACCTTGACCTTATTGACAAAGACCGTGTTTAGATGCTGGTATATAGAATAACCATAAATAATCCATTAAAAATACTGGAAATGGCACAGAAAAGGATCACGAAAAGAGTGCCGCACAGTTGCTAACAATCTAAGCGAATTTTACCTATCAAATTTTAAGGCACCGACTGATGGGTCAAATGCTATAAGCGATAACTTCGATCAATCAGACAAAAATCTTTGGCTTCGATTTTCTCAAAATGTATGCAATTGGCTTTTGAAGGTACAAACTGTCGTAAAGATGTATACTTTCAGAAACGATCAACATCTCTTCTTTTTTTCAAGACATAAGCCTCACTTTGGCCACCGCCCTCATATGCTGAGGCCTTGAAAATGAAGTCGCTAACACTTCATCTCCATTGGCAAGCCTCCGGGCTAGCCAGAATAATAATAATCTTTTCTTTATTGAAACACCTGCAAGATGCACTGCACTTTACATTTACAAGTTATGCAGTAATCTTAATTAAACTTAACTACTAACTGAACAGACAGCTTTGCAATTACACGGCTAATAGCAGCCTACAAAGCATATCCGCCCAATGAAGGCTCGAACCTGCTACTTCTCGCACTCTTGGCCAGCGTGTTAACCATTACTCTACTGGCCCTCCTTTAGGGATCTCATTATTATATTATTATTAAGCCTCACTTTGTAAAGCTGCCTCATATATTGTCCTTGTATCCTTTCAGCCTTATTAGCATCAAGTTTCAAAGTCAGTCCCATTAGCAACTGTCTTTCTTAGCAACCAATCTCTCCTACCAACAGCATTCTTACATGACTTGGTAACCTGGATTATCACAGAGGACTGTATGATATATGCGGCTCCCGACATGGTGGGGATTTGCGGGGCAGCAGGAACGCATTTTGGACTGTTTGATTCGACTGCACTATCTGCCTGAGTACAACCCTACCTTCAAGGAGTTATGTAGAACAGCAGACGAGAGGCTCTTCGCAGCTGTCCTACTTGATTAAGAACATGTGTTAAACCCCCTGTTTAAATCTTAGCAGGCTCAGTTTCCCCTTTGCCCCACCCCGCCCAACCCCGCAGGGGTTGGGCAGGGTGGGGCAAAGTGGAACGAGTTGGAGGAAGGATGGAGGGAAGAGTGTTTTTTTGGTGTGATGCGTCCATAGTGGTGGTATAGTGGGACCAGTGTGAAACCAATGTGGCATTTTCCTTAATAAATTGAGCGTGTGGGATGTGGAGGTTTAGGGAATGGGGTGGGGTGGGCCGGACTCTGGGTGGTGGTGGGGGCTGGGTTGGATGGTTGTGGTATGGAAAACGAGTGGGCCGGTTGGGGCAAAGTGAGAAGAATATCAAAATTTACTCCAGTCCGGTGGGGATGTATACTAGCGAGGTGAAATTGGGCAGGGTCAGGCGAGAGCGGGTGGATCATGGATGGGGTTTAGTCAGATTCAGCCAGAGTGGGGTGTGGTCAGACCGGTGTGAAAACAATGTGAAATATTATATTTTATGATTTTTTTTATGTTCAGCCTTTTACGAGGTGGATAGGGTGGAGGCATGGGGAATGGGTGGAATGGGGCAGATTTGGGGTAGAGGTGGGGTAGGGTTGGACGGTTTTGGTATGGGATTGGAGTGGGCTGGGTTTGGGCAAAGTGAAAAGGAGGTCTGGACGAACAACTGAATTATCCCAAGTCCCCAACGGGTGTGGCTGTATGGGGCGAGGTGGGGTGGGGAGGTGGTGTGGTGAGGAATGGGGGTGAGGTTGGATATGGGGAGGTTTGGTGGTATGCATCTAGGGTGGTGGTGAAAATAAAGTGAAACATTAAATTTTTCATGAATCTCATATGTTGATAATTTTGTGTCTTTGGCTTGGCGTGGCGGTAATAATAGTCGTGGCGGTCAATGTGTTAACGGCAGCCATCCCTAGCGACACGTAATGCCATTCCTACATAACTAGTCTCCTTAACCACCACTCTGCAAACAATCTTCAAAATCATTGTAATCACTTTCACCAACATCTGAATCTTCCTATATATACATCAGTGTTGTACAGTAACGAAGTAAAAGTAACGCGTTACTGTACTTAAGTAAAAGTTCGAATACTTTCACATGTAATGAAGTATCATAAAACTGAAATACTTTTACTTTCAACGAAGTAAACTTTTAGCCATATTTCAGTACTTTTGCTTTGTTACAATTTATGTGACACTCGCTACAATGTTCGTTACTTCAATGCGCTAATTAACATTTCACTACGCTACGCTAAAGCAGCCTATTCGAATTTGCATGCCTAAAAGTAGATTTTCGATGGGTGGCGAACGCTGGATGCGCTGCTATTGCTGCAATAGAACGACTCCAGCTGTGCATTGCACTAACAATGAATCAGAAGCGTAGGTCTAGGCTACCTAATAGACTCAACGATAACCATTTGGAGAATTTAGTCCTTTAGGGAGTTTATAATAGATTGAGTTATAAAAAGACTCAGTACTTTTACTTTTTACTGAAAAAGTATTATTTGGGTCGGATACTTTTTACTTTTTACTTAACACGTTGGCTGCTGATTTGCTGTGTTAAATGACTCAATGGGGGGACGTGTTAACATGTCCCTCGCGGCCAACGTGTTAAGTAAAATTTGTGATGAGTACTTTTAATTTTACTTAAGTAATTAAAATCCATTTTACTTTTACTTTAAAAGTAAATTTACCCGATACTTTTAACAACACTGATATACATATATATATATATGTATATATATACATATAACTACAACATCAAATCCTCCACCAAGGCAAAAGAATGCATCACATTTCTACCTATATGGCTGAAGTCTTACATTTGCTCCCTATCACCTCTCAGAACCAATATAAGATTATCATCCGGGTTTCCAATTCCAAACTTGGTCTTATCTCCAAATATCTCTCCGACTACATGCGCATGCGCAAGTGTCTATCTGCAACATCTATTTGCCCCTTGTGCTCTACCGACCATTTTCACCGCTTTGTCCCTCGTGTTCAGTGTGCTTTGGCTCAAAGCCGGGTATACTTGCTGTGATAGGTCCTTCAACATGGTCCTCTTCCACGGGCTAAGCTCATGTCTGGGCTCTGCCCTGCATCCTCTCGCTCTCAAGAGACGTTTATTTTCCCTGGGGCTTCTGTGCTGAAAAACGCTTCTGAATAGTCTATAATAATAATAATAATAATAATAACAATAATAATAATAATAATGAAAATTTACATAACAAGTCATGTTTCCATAGTACTGTTTCCACCTACTCTTTTGGTAAGTCAATGACTGTATGGTAGATGGGAGGCAGGGCAGCTGGGCCTCCACCAACACTTATGTACTTCTGCTGGAGTGCTGTGCTGCCCAGGGCACGCTCTTGAGCTTCTTCCAAAGACAACAGCTTAGCTCCTGCTTGAGGGTTGCACAGAGACTTTGGCCGTGTTACTGATGAACGTATAAGACCTGGAAATATCAAATTGAAGTTTTTGTTGTAAATGTTATACAAAAGGGCATCCCTAAAAATCACCAAACTTCTATATATCATTAATTTGATATATTTGCCCATTTATAAATTAATACAGAAAACTTAACTGATCAACAGAGACTCTGGCAAACAAGTTGTAACAAAATACTAGAGCTGCATTTTGATTACAATTTTTAGCCACTTTAATCTTTTACCCGTTTGCCCCGAAAATATCCACTGAAAACGAGCTTAAAATTTAGAAATGAACGGGTAAAGGGTTAATAATGTGATTAAAAATTTCAATCTCAGTTAATTGCATCTTAATCGCATGTATGAATGTTGTCCTTCACAACGAGCTGCAGAATATGTGAAAGACAGGGCATAATGCTGAAAAGGTAGCAATCTAACAGCAGCATGCATCATATTTCTCGTATTGTTCGTCTCAACCGCACTGTTACTTTATCATGAATAGCCCATCATGGTCTCGTCACTGATGCCATTTGCTCAACATAAGCTTCAGAAATTAAGTGTTCTTCTTCTATGTTGAATACTGCAAATGCTAATTACTTAAAATCCCAGTTTTTGTCGTGATGTGGTGTGAGGCTACCCGTATAATAAGTAGCTATCATTACTGGCCACAGTAATTTTATTACACAGCTATTATATAGCCACAAAAATAGCAAATCTGACAAACACAGTACTTCGTCTTTTGTTGGTACAATTGGATGACAGAGATTCGAGCATCAACTAGCTTACGAGAGGAAAGCGTACAGGACTGCCACATATGCAGCAGCAAATGACGTCCTGCACGCCATATCTGTTATGATGTTTAGTGGTTGGCCATTCATAGCAATCCATATTGTATTGTATCCATACAATTATATGGCGCCTCGCTCTCAGCACGAAAAACTCAGAAGGAAAAAGGTTTTTAAAGAACGCGATAAGGAAAAACGAGTCATAAGTTTAGCCCATAGTGCAGAAGAAAGGTCATTACAAATGGAAGGACTAACCATGAACAAAAACCTGGGCATCATCTGCATAAAGTTGGCCATTTCCCCTGTGTTTAGCAAATATAAGTAGTTCTTAGGTCATCCAGGTCTCCTCGGATCCCTGCCCCTCTTGGGGTCCCCCAGGGTTCCATCTTGCTATATCTTCTCTATACTGCTGATGTCTGCTCCTTACTGGCATCCTAGGGGCTTCTGCACCAGCTATTTGTCGATGATATGCAAGCCTACATCCATGCCTATTCGGCTGATGCGGTGGCCGCTGTCAGCCAGATGTGTGGGAAAATGGATGTCCTCTTTCTCTGTATGGCCTCCAAATAGCTACTCTTAAATCCCTCCAAAACACAGTTTATTTGGTTGGGTGGCTGTAGGCAACTCCAGAGTATTGACCTTTCCCAACTTGCTCTGCTCTTTCCTCATATCTCCTTTTCCCTCACAGTTTGTGATCTGGGACTCACCCTCGATTCTGAACTCACTCTGTCCCAGCATGTGAACTTGGTTGCGAGGAGTGCCTATTACCGGCTTCATCAGCTCCGGGTGGTCTCCCGTTCTCTCTCTCACGATGCGGTCGTCGTCCTCATTCACGCGTTTGTTACAAGTCGATTCGACAACTGTTGCTCTCTACTTGTTGGTATTCCCCTTGAGGTCCTTGGGCGACTTGATCGTGTCTTGCACTCGGTCGCTCGCCTTGTTGGGTGGCTTCCTAAATTTGCTCCTATCTCTGCCTATATGCGTAATGTACTGTACTGGCTGCCTGTGTCCCAGCGGATCTCATATACCGCATTGCTGCTGTGGTCTCTCGCTGTGTGGCTGTGCTCCATCATACTTGCGTGATCTTTGCTGTCCAGTCTCTGATGTTGCAGCGCGTCGTGTACTTCACTCTTCGGCTAGAGGTGAGCTTCTGGTCTCTCGGGTTCGCTTGGCTATTAAGCAGTGTCGTGTTTTCTCGGTCGTGTGGTCTACTGTCTGGAACGACCTCCCGGTTACGCTTCGCTCTCAACTTGTGGTCCATCCGGCTGGGTTCTACAAGTCTCTCAAGTTTTTTTTTGGTCGTGGTTGGGCTGGGAGCGCCTCTGAGTAGTTTCTTGAAGGGGCACTATATAAATGCTCTGAATGAATGAATAAGTGATATTCAGCCAGCAGTAAAGAGAATAAACTGGTTGGGGCAAAGCACCGAGTGCTCGGGAACACCAAACTCCCACTGAGTCCTGCATTCTCCAAGGACAACCATCTGTGAGAGGTCAGTAAGTTAGGATTTAATCCAAAGATGTGGCAATGGCATTGGTTATGGCTTTGCATCTGCCCTTGTCTATTGGCTGAGTCCTCTCCTGCAGTTGAGTATAGCCTACTGAGTACACATCTCGTTAAAAATTGTAATCTCATTAAAAAATTTAACTGCAACAGATTTTAACTCGTTAATCACAGGCGTTAACGGCGATTATCGTGCAGCCTTACTAAATATGAATTTATTTCATTACATCACTTGCAAAGCTTAATTCCCAGCAGGGAACATGAAATTCCACTGCTTGTGCCCAAGACATAAAAAACATCATCCCCTTCAACTGAAGAAACACAATCAATGGTTTCCCTCAATTAGAGGCAACAGAAACTTTGCAGGTACCAGGCTCCAACTGCAACATATTGCAAAAGGGGAAATTATCCAATTTCATTTTGGCATTGTTAAAAAAAACAGAAGAGTGCCAACATAACATAAATAATTGATAAAATAGAATGCAAATAAAAATATCAATATATATTATATAAGATACTTGAATTTATTTAAAGACAAAATGCTAAAAACAACATTCGCATTACTTTAAGTTAAAACTTTGTGGCAAATGAATTTTATGGTCAAGCAATGGATCAACTTACTTTCCTGGGATTCAGTGCTACAAGGGAAAGAGTCATCAAATATTGCCTCAACATTTGTAATCAGAAATTCAGTTACAACTGCCTGCAGCCCAGCACCTCTAAGCGCAGCAACACAGTTTTCCTGCTCCAAGTCTTTGGATCTGAAAACACAGGAACAAGCACACCATATACCAAATCATATACCACATCATATACCACATCATATACCACATCATATACCACATCATATACCACATCATATACCACATCATATACCAAATCATATACCATACACGTATGGTTCATTGGTTTGGCACTCGTCAACAGTTTCTCAAGCTTGACTTTCTCCTTCTTGCCAAGAGATTCTTTTCTGAACACATTGCCAATCTTACTCAAGCGTCCTACTTTCACCAGAGACGGCTTAGACCTGCAACACACTCCATCTCCTCCTCTTGTTTTATCTCAATAATCCATGCCCACTTTGTCTGCTCGCGAATTGATTACTGCAACTCCCTCATTCTATATGCAGCTGCCAGACTTCCTCGCTACTACCACATCTCTTCTTTTATGTTTGATCATCTTCACTGGCTTCCCTCACTGCTCATTTCCAATTCAAGATACTTTAATTTACCGGTCTAGAGCACAAGTACTTTCGTGACCTCATCCACCTGCTGACTTCAGCCTCCTCTCTTCGTCCACTATGCTCAATTGCTCATGTGACATTCATGGTCTTCAAAGTATGCTTTGGCCAAAACTTGAGCTTTTCCCTGTGCTTTGGAATCAGCTCTCTCTGTTGACATGTCTTTTTTTATTAACTGGACACAAATCGTATCTTTTCGCCACCTTAAAACAGCTTTCTTTTCTCTGGGTTTCTCGCACTCTGATTGGTGTACACTGTGAGGGGCACTTTATAGATTTGTAGATACAATACAATATACCAATATCGGTCAAAATTCAAAATGCCATCACATAGAAATCATAGAGTCATTCATTCATTCAGAAAATTTACAGCACCCCTTCAAGAAAAAGCTACTCAGAGGCTTAATGAAGTACGAGTTAACTCATATGTGGTTAACACTGAATTCAGTTAACACTGAACGTGTTAAGGTATAATAAGTGGGGCTTTATTTACCACACGGCGTAGTTATGAACAATGTTGATAAACTCGTTGATTGGATGAATTCAATTCCAGCGTTCATCATGAACATGCGTGGATGTACTGTCCAGGCGGTTGTTGGAGAAACGGAGAGAGATCAATGATGCAGCTGAGGAGGAGGAGGAGGTCAAAGGCAGAAAATCTGTGTCAGTCGAGATTTCGTTACGGCAAATCATCTCCTGATCGAACATTACTTCGTTGCAAGTTTGTCACGAAGGTTATTATTGGACGACGATGATAGATGACCGCACAAGTTGTATAAATATCCTGCCAAATGGATATAGAACGCTTGGAAGTTCGCAGAAACATCGAACGTGGTGATCGAACAATTGACGAAATAGTGTCAGGTGTTGTCACACGATCGTTTGGTTAACAGCGATGCTCTGACATTCGACAAACTTGCGAGATAACTTCATTTCATCGAGCGAAATATATTCAATGCAAAAGAACAATTGCTGTTCAGCAGATCTAACTCGAGGAATCACTTACTGAAGTGATCGCCTTTGATGTGAACGACACAGAAAAACTACGATCTACAGAAAGAAATTTTGGTTGGTCTGGAATGCGTGGCAACAGCCTTCAGTACTCTTAATGAAAACTGTTCAGTGTTGTCGCATTTTACTCGTCAAGCAATCATTGGAAAACATGATCCTCTTCTGTAATACTTCGATGAGTCCAAGGATAAGAAACCATTTCTAACAATTGCTACAAGAGCCTGATTAGTTGCATGTCCTGAATGATGTGTTCACTGAATTGGCTTCATTGTGCATGCCTTTTTCAGACAAGTAGCCTTACAACCGCTTGATGCATTCCATCCTGAGAACTTTTCTGGCATCCAATGTGGACTGCAAGTTTTGGATTCAGTAGAATGAATACATTGCAGACAAGGACATAAGAAGATAAAGAATCATTTACAAGACGGCCATTTAGACATGTTCATTAATAATCATCGTCTTGTAGGAGCTGGTCAGAGTCTATACCAAATGGTTAAATGTCAAGGATTGAAGAGAGAAATTGTTTAAGGTTAGGCCACATTACAATAAATCTCTGAAAGACTCATGTTTTACCAACAAATTTTAAGCAACATGTCGTAGAGAGCTGAAAACACAGTAACGTAAATTGTCCGCCAACTCTGCAAGGAATACCAAGTTTTACTCTCCTAGTTAAAATGTTGCATAAAGAAATTCCATACGCACACAGATTCCAAGAAATTAGAGGAAACACTGGTCGGAAGTGACTGTCACTGATTGTCTTTATTTGAAGTGGCACTTTACAAATGTCAGATTGCAGTTACAACCTAAATTTAACCCTTTGAACCAGAAAGAGAAAGACGCTTGGACACTCAATAATTACATATATGGCTCAGTTGTCTAGCCAGGAAATAGTATGATAATATTCAGTTGTGATTTGCATACCTTAGCAGATTTGGTGCCCAAACAATGGCCAGGTTTTTGCAGTGCATAGAAGTTTCTGAATGGCATGATGCCATCAATGACAGATGCCTGAAAAGGAATTCTGCTGTTCTACAACATAGAAACAAACAGAAATTGCTAGAAAAATCATAGGAAAAAAGGAATCAGAATACATACATTTGGAAAGCTAACAAACTAGCAACTTGTCGAACACGTATATCCTGCAGCAAAATATAAATGCTAGACATTTGTGACCCATCATAACGAAATGAGTCGCTAAGCACTTTTTGAGTATTTTGAGTTATGTATTCCACGCTATTCCATGTTAAACTACCTTCAAAATGAGCTATTACATTTCAAAATTGACCAAGTGTTTGTGGAGATATAACATTTTTAATCGATCGACCTGCGAAATAGAAAATGCTGAGAAAATGTGATTTCTGAATTTTTACATAGGTTCTAAATCTTAATGGCCATTTAATTTGCACAAATACCATATTAAAAACG
The DNA here is from genome assembly GCA_945859605.1 of Lumbricus rubellus. Lineage (NCBI taxonomy): Eukaryota > Metazoa > Annelida > Clitellata > Crassiclitellata > Lumbricidae > Lumbricus > Lumbricus rubellus. The sequence continues at coordinate 31,738,791 of OX243818.1, forward strand.
TAAAAATAAAAAGTCAGTTTTAATATTTGTTTGATACATTATATAACGTAGATTCCAAAAATGCAAATATCACAAAATCAATAATTTGAAGGGTGTTACCTTTAAATTTGCGGCGTTCTGCATTGTGCGACTTCCGACTCATTTCGTCATGACGGGTCACATATAAGATTTAGGAGACCCACATCATAATTTTTTTAGTTCATGTTAAGACTCATAAGACGTTTTTCATATGTTCTCTACTATGAGATACCCTTGAACATATTTACTCTCCTTGGTGTTAACCCAGAGTGTCACCAAAGTCCGGAATTCCATGTAATATGGTAAGCCTAAAGTGTGACTTGGGGTAAGAGCCATCCAAAATTTACCCCAAACGTTACTTGGGCTTTTCATAAATCAATATAATGTTGATGCTATTATTGTACCGATTACAACATCGGCCTCTATGTTATTGATTGTTTCAAGACATATCACATGAAGGATGTATACTGAGATAAGTTCTGTTCATACTGGTGTACAAATGTGATCTTTGCTATGCACAACTGTCATATTATTAAGAATTATTAACTGTTATTAGTATATCTGCTCATCTACTTTACATACACATGCAATATCTGCTGGCAAATATTTTCCTACATGTCTATTTTCCTGCATGTCTGCATCCCTAAAACTGCTTGTAAAAAGAGTACACAAGTGTACATTTATGTACAGGGTGGTCCAGCATAAATGAACCAACTTTGCATGCAAGGTAGTGCAGTATATGAGTCAGGTGAAGTGGAAAATTTATACATAGCATAAAATTTCTGCCATTTTTCCATCTACCTTCCAAAAATTATTAAAATTGGTGGAAATTTGACAAAGTTCTGACGGAATCAATTTTGCACAGTTTTTATTGAGACACAAAGAAGAGAAGAAATATACTAGTGTTCACTATGTACAGTCATCTTAAAATATCATGCCATATAACGAAGCTTTGCAAATCTTGTGTCTACAACATCTGTACTATATGTGACATTAAATCTGCTCTTAACAAATACATGTTTCAACCAAAGCCTGCTCTCTTGACTGCTCTCACCTTAATTATTATGCCAGCTCTGCATTTGCAAGCATATCAGATTCAAGTTAACAGGTTTTCAGCTCAATAGACTTTCAGGTCAATAGACTTCAACGAATTCAAACTGTTCTCGCTCACATTGTGCTGCATGCATTTTCTCATTCTAAACTCCTTAACTCTGCTTAGTCAGCTTCAATGGCTTCCTGTTGAATTGAAAATAAGCTACAAACTGGTATTTCTGACTTATAAAACCCTCACAACTAACACTCCAACCTTCAACCTCTAGTTTCTCTGTACATCCCACCCCATGATGGCCTGAGATCTTCTGGGATGGGTCCTTTGGTTGAGCTTCAATTTAGCACGGTCATTGGCTCCCGTGCATTTTGTATTGCTGCCCTTGTGAATGGAATCAACTACCAGCGCATATCCGTTGCTGAACGTCCTTCTCTTTTTTGATTTGCCTTAAAACTCACTACTTCTCAATGACCTTCCAGCATCTGGATATCTAACTGCTCTTTCCCTCGTGAATCGCAAATCTAAGAGACTCTGCACATGTTGAAAATGTTTGTGATAATAGTAATAATAATAATGTAATCACAAATGCATATACCAAGAAATATGAATACAAATATAAAATTTTCAGCATGTTTTCTGGATGGAGATAATCATTGTGACCTGCAGTCTATTTGAACAATGTTTCACAATAATAAAATATGACTTCACATTGCCCAGATGGTTAGATATTACAACTTTAGACTTGGCTTTAACCTGTAATGAGGTGGTGGGAGCTGCTGTACAATTTCACGTAATCGGCTCAATTTTCTATCATGAGAATTTTCATCAATTGCACTCTGAAGAAAAAAGCAAAACAAACAAATAAAAAATAAACTGGCCAGAATATCAGACTTATTCTTTTGAGCACATCATACACATTGTTAGGGTTCCACGACTGTCCATGACTGATTAAGAACATGGGATGGACTGTAGTCACAGTTGAATGACTTTCTTACGCTAAAGGAAGACATCTAGCGACAGGTTAAGTCTATTTAAGGGATCGCAAAGGGGCGTCAAGGGACTCCGATGTTTTTCGACTGCTGGGTTGTTTTGTGTGTTTGCAGTCTTGTTGTCGGAGTTCTCATTAGTTAAGGTTTTCTTTTGTACACTTAGACACGGTGTCTTTAATTAAGTGACGTTTGTTCCTTGGTTTTGCTGTCTACCGCCAGTTCTTCTGTTGGGTAAATGTATCGTTTTGTGTTTTACTTTGAATTATACTCATCATAAACTAGACACGAGTGTTGTTTGAACCTGTAATAGGAGGGGACCGTAACATATGGGGGCTCGCGGGATTTTTTTTCACATTTGTTGAAATTTTGTGTCGTAGTTACGCGTTTGTGTGAAATTTAGAATTTTGAGAGTTGGACTCTTGAGGGGCGTGTCTCCTTTATTATATGGTATGCATTCCGGTTGAAGTTTTGACGTAGCACTCGGAGTTTTTTTTTCTTCAATATTTTGAGAAGTTTTGCATGTATACGGTAGACATTCCGTTTCCTGTTGTAGAATTGTTGGTTGGCCGCGAAAGACGTTGACAGCTGTTGAGTTTTTGTCGAAATTTTGAAAGTTAGAATTTTGGAGGCGTGGCTCTTAAAATTTTTGAATTTAAGGATGGGTCCGTGGAAAAGTTTGAAGGAGAAGAAGAAAGAGGAGACTCGCTTACTAAAAGAAAGGATGAGATTTAGTGAGTTTCTGGAGGAGTCTGCCAGGGACGAACGGTATGCGAAGTATAAGGTGTGTGAAATGAAAGAAATTTTTGATGACCTGGAATGTGCTAATGATAAATTAGCCTTTGAAAATCAGCAAGTGACTTTCTCTCCAGAGGTTGTTGACGTGTCTCGCGCTGAACCAATTAATTTCAGTGGCGATATGCAGACTGTGGAACTTGTGCATTCATGCGAGACAGCTGTTCGCGCTGATTTCACTCGTATCAGTGGCGAAGATGAACACGTGCATGATAGTGAGTCGATTGATTTTGATGAGGGGGATTTCAATCTCATGTTTGAAGATTTGAATGACTTGCATGATAGTTTAAGTTTAGTGCATGCTTCTAGTGTTGATGGTGGCTGCCAGATCGAGGCCAAGGTGCAGTTGAATGTCTGTGATGATTGCACGGCTGAAGTCAACCTATTGTTTGAAGATGTGGTTGATTTTGTGCAAACGTTTGTTGGTGTGGAAGTTGATGTGGCTGGCACTGTTTTTGATTTTGTGTCGCACGAGTTGAAGTTCGTGTGGGTTAAGAGAATTCCTTTTCGACATTTGCATCGACCTTGTGTGAATGTGTTGTTTGAGCAGAGAGACATTCATTGTTGGATTACACGTTGGGTGCATAAGAAATTGTTGCATGAAGTTGGTCTTTTGAGGATGGATGATTTTGTTCGCAACGTGGTTGAATGTTTGCATTCGGACGTGAATTGTGACGATGATGCGAAATTGTTCGTTCCGAGTAGAGCTCATGAGAATTTTGTCTCGAGTGAGACTTTTATTTCACTTGATGTTTCTGAAGTGAATGTTGATGTTGCCTCGGAAGTGAATGTTGTGTGGGAGACGTCACCGTTGTCTCTTGTGGTTGCTTCGTTGTCTGATGGTGCGAGTGAGAATTTTGTTGTGCAGTCTATGCTGACAACTGTTGTCTACGAGACAACTCCGATGTTTAGTTGGTGTTGTACTGTGTCTACAGTCGCACTTTTGTCAACAAGTGTTGAGTTATGTGGACGAATGGTGGTTGTTCACAGGGTTGTATTGTCCACTCATTGTTTCATTGTTGAGCTTGGGTCGAATGAACTTGTGTTGACTGATGTTATTGGGCATGTGGACAAGAATGTGACTTCTGCACGCAAGGGGCAGTTGTTTTTGGACGGCATTATCCGTTTTCACGTGTTTCTTGCACGTTCAGTGTTGTTGACTGTTGCACAGGAGTGTGTTGATGATTCTCTGGCTGCTGGAGATATTGCGTCAGATTTGATTGCGTTTGATGTGTGTTGCACTTACTTGGAGAGTTGTTCGAGCAATTTTTTTCAGACTCTTGACGCTGTTGGTTCGTCCGTGAATGTGTCTTCTTTGCAGGGAGATTTTGCAGATGAGTTCTGGTCTGTTGTGCCTGAGTGCATTGATTTGTTCGTTGGTATTGTTTCGTTGCCAGACGACTTGAAGTTGAGTTGCAATGACGCTAATTCTCTTGTTTTGTCTTGTGAGAGCGCTTCTTTGCAGATTCACGATATGGATTCGTTGGTCGGTGACGGACGCAGTCTACACATTGGTTCTGCGAGGCTTCGACGAAGAAGTGTGAGCGCCTTCGTGATACGTTGGATGGTGGCAACCATCTTAGCGCTGACGTCTTCACGTTTTTCCTTCGTGAGTGACGAGTACAGCGGCTTGTCGCTCACGTCCAGTCTGTTGAGCGAGACAGACTCGTTGCTCTTCGTTCTTTGCTGCGAGTCAGTGACTGAGTTCTTCGCTCTCAGTCTTCACGTCGTTTTACTGTGGTTTGGTGGTGTGCCAGTGTTTTGTTCGGCCTTTCATCCGTACGGTTTGCGAGATGTCATGCCGAACGATGTTTTCTTTTGGACGTTTGCGATAGGCCCGAGAGCAAGACTTTGTATCTGGACTTGCTCCGTCGATCGTCAGTGGTTGGCACTGACTAATGCATAGGCAGAACGACGTGCTTGAGCGTCTAGGATGTAATAGTTTAATTGATTAGGTTAGTTGTTGCATTATTCTTTGCATTATTTGTTTGATACTTTTGTGGCTGATATATTTTGTGTTCTGTTTGAGACGGTTGATGTGACATTGTTGAACAGTCGTGTAACCTTTTTCTTATGCATGTGCATGGTAGTTAAGTCAGAAACCCTTCTGGTTTCTGCCTTTCGTGGTTGTCCGGGGGTATGTTAGGGTTCCACGACTGTCCATGACTGATTAAGAACATGGGATGGACTGTAGTCACAGTTGAATGACTTTCTTACGCTAAAGGAAGACATCTAGCGACAGGTTAAGTCTATTTAAGGGATCGCAAAGGGGCGTCAAGGGACTCCGATGTTTTTCGACTGCTGGGTTGTTTTGTGTGTTTGCAGTCTTGTTGTCGGAGTTCTCATTAGTTAAGGTTTTCTTTTGTACACTTAGACACGGTGTCTTTAATTAAGTGACGTTTGTTCCTTGGTTTTGCTGTCTACCGCCAGTTCTTCTGTTGGGTAAATGTATCGTTTTGTGTTTTACTTTGAATTATACTCATCATAAACTAGACACGAGTGTTGTTTGAACCTGTAATAGGAGGGGACCGTAACAACATCTATACTTGTGTTTGAGTCAATTCTCAATAGATGCAAAAGTTAATCATGATTTTACATCATGACATAGTTCAACATATAAAGACTTGAAATTCATGTATGCTCTGCTGCATGTGCAAGAGTTCATTTGAACAAAACATACCCAAATGTTTGAACTAAACCAAATAACTTACCGTAAAAATAATCATTGAACGTAATGACAATTCATAATAAGAATCAAATACTGAAGATTGGAGACAGCAGATCAGCATTTGTGTCTCTGGCTTTCTGCCAAAACTTAAATGGAATGTTTAACACCACTCTAAGTTACCACATGAACTCAACAACATAATTATCAAATCAGTCGAGTAAGATGTAGTAGGTGCGTTGCGTTTATCGTGTGTACACACAAGTGCATTCATTGGTCCCTCCTTATGGAATGCGCTTCGCCCATCAGTTCGCTCTGCCATCCTTTCTGGTAGTGTATCCTCATCTTACTCTCGTCTGAAAACTTGCCTTTTTCTCGGGGTTGAACGCACTGGGAGCGCTTCTGAAAGGTTCTTGCTGCAAGAGGTGCTTTATAAATGGTCAGATACATCTGATACAATACAATACAAAACGAACTTCTAAAAGACAGAGAGGAAAATCTGGACTCATAGTATATTGGTTTTGATCATCGCCATCTAGCAAATCTGACATACTTGTCGATTCATTTATGGCTATGCTTTATCTGGCTAGAGATTTCTTAAAAGCACACAAAAATGTTAAAATTGAATCAAAAATGGAATTTTTATGTTATATATAAATGTCCAAACAACATAATTTGTCTTCTTCTTCTTCAGGTTCTCTGTCCCTAGGCAGGATCGAATGCAAAATGGCGCCACTTCATCCTTCGTTGTGCCTTCTCCTTCAGTTTTGGTAGCCATCCTCCAACATCCAGTCCAGCATTAACTGTCTCGGTCATCCTCTTCTTCTTTTCCACTCCACTTTTCCCTCGATCACTCTCCACCACACTCCATACCAATGACTTTATCATCCGTATCCGTAACAGAAAATAATATTGGATCCAGTCCAAATTGTCATTTTTTCATATTTTCAAAAATTCTTTAAGAGGTTGAAGGTCATTTTTAGGCCTAGCAGGCCACTTTGGCCCGCGGGCCATGAGTTTGGAACAGTGAAAAGAGGAATGTTAGTCGCATAGAATAAAGAGCAGGGGACCCAGGACAGAGCTTTGAGGAAATCCCAGTTCTATGTGGATCCATTCAGGTTCTGGAATCACCTGAGATATTCATGTGGGTTCGCTCATAGATGAAGAGCATTAGATGTGAGATCACTCTGAAGGGGCAAAACATAAGCCAAAGCTGAATTTGTCAGGAAACATTCCCAATACCATTAGGAACAACATATCCAAAATCCCCGTGAATCCCTCTGGAGCTCTTTCCAAAATCCAAGATGGTGTCCAAGATGGCCACCAAAATCTTAAAACTGTTATGTTTTCGCTTAAAATCGACGTAGCGTCACAATTTTGATGGCTACATACACATTTATAAAGGTAAGGAATACAATCAAACATGTTCTGAATCACTAAGTATTCATACACAGCTACAGTATCGAGCTGGTCAGCTATGAATGGTATGGCCATAATATGGTCTATAGCATTGACAATTGTACTCGAAATATACTGTTGTATCTTTTAATTTTGAAGAAGCGGTGATTGGGACCTGCACTTGTATGCAATCTCCCAGATGATACCATACCTACATGCTGCAGGGCATACGCAGTATGCCAAAAGTGCCAGGCTCTACCACCAAACCATGAAAACGTTCCAAACGGTAATGTCGGCAGACGATTACGCTCGATTCACAACCCATGGCTACTTTACCATACGACGTACGCACCACTTCTGGTCGGGTAACTTTACGGATCAGACAATAGAACAGGATCTCATGAGAATGCTAAAGAGCGCAGGAGGAATGACTCATGGCCGCCAAATCACTGAGAGCACACTTACCAACTGGGTGCATTCCTTTCCCTTCACTATCCCAATCTGCAAAAGCCTCGAACATTTCACAAACGTCAATTGTACGTCATCATACCAGCATCGTGACCTCAATGCCGGTAGTGAGAGCAAGGACAAGCAAGACCACGAGAAGTTCTACATGTGGTTATCGGCGCATTCACCATTCCTGTACACGTGCGAGTCTGTTGTGTGTCTATCAACAGGCATGATTGCGGGCAAAACAGTAAACTGCGACAATGCGTTTGAGGTAGGTTGCATCGCAGCCAAGGCCATGACAAATGGTAATTTTTCTGATGTCAAACTCAAGCGCAATGACAAAGTGAAGACTATCGCCAGTGTGGCCAACACTGTTACGATCCGAAATGAACGCGTGACCATCAACCCAGCCGTTCTGTTCAGCCGCATTACATGTATACTGCGGGACAGTTCAGAGATGGAGGTATACTAGTCGTACGAGCTGGCTCCACAGCCACCATCGCTTTTCCAAGACGGGCTCATGAGAAAATCTCCGAAGAGTGCATTAGGCCAGCTTCTTCGATCTAAGGCCCCGCTTGAGTCTCGCTTTCCTGACGATGCCAAGTATATCGTAGATGGCGGATATCTTCTTCGCGTTGTGATTTGGCCAGCAAATCCTACATATAGTCAAGTATGTGATTCATATGTATCGTACACAGAAAGGCACTATGGCAATGAGACGATAGTCGTTGTCGCATACCAGGTCTTACCCTAGACGCTTTATAAACTCAGGGATTCGTAATGGGTGATCAAGAATGATTACTAGAATTGACCTACAACAAGAACAAGCTGTATTTCATTTTTGATGTATATTATAAATATCAACATTCAACAGTAAATAATAATCAATACCCTAACTACCTATTGTGGCGTATTTATCTACTAAAATATTATAAGGTGCTTAGCTTCCTCAAGAGTTCCCTTCTTGAGTAGATGATGAGGTCCTTGTTCTTGACACAGGGAAACTGGATTGGAAGGAAAGATGGGAAGAAAGGTCGCTTCTCCCTGGCTGCCCTCGGTCGCCGTTTCACCACCGCGTCGTCTTCGTTCTTCTGTGAGCACTGGCTACTCACACGTCTTCTTCACTTCTGCTTCGTCGTCGAATCACCACTTCTTCTCGTTACTTCGAAACTCCAATCGCAACTGGTTCTCGCAATGTCTTCTCGATCCCAAGATCGATGCCGAGCGAAAATTGACTTTGTTCGCTATTACAGTCCGACTTAAACTTCGAACATTTCTATCTAACCCAGGTACTACGTTCCCTAGGATTTACAGATCAGCAGTGGAATAAACGTACAATAAGTCCCGTTTTTCACACTCAAATAAATGTCATCGGCGCATTCTGAATTAACGTTTTTGGTTGACAAATCGCAAAATGTCTGCCATTCTTTTCAGAATCTCATGCCCGAATCAGACCACGTGACGCTTCGGCTGCTCACAGTGTTGACGATCGTCTGCTGCGCGAAACGCTGTTTTCGTGCCTCCTCAAGCGTTGACTGATTTTTGTAGCGCATTTGTGTTTGTGATTTCTACTGTTATATTCGCTAATGCCACAATTCAATTTATTAATTATCTATTAAATACGCCAATTAATTGTCTAGCTTAACTGTTACTTAGTATTAATAATTACACAGGTTATTAGTTAATTGATTCGTTTGTTAAGGAGCGTTTATTCGCTACAAATGCCCCCCTTCAAAAGTCTGTTCACAGGCTTTAACTTACTCACATACTTAACAAACTAATCTATAAACTATCTTCCTTTACCTTACCTAACAAAACAAAATTGCTGTTCTACACCTATTTATATACAACTTATCATTCATCAAAGGTTCACTATATATCACTCTAGTCCCCTGCTCAAGTAATCTGAAATTACATTGTTGGACCCCTTGATGTACCTAATAGTAAACGAATAATTTTGCAAGGCTAGACTCCATCTCATAACCCTTGCATTTTTCATCCTTCCTTCTTTCATATACTGCAATCCGCAATGGTCTGTCTCAATCACAAACTGCTTGCCGCATAAATATCTGTCGAACCTACTTACGCCCCACATTATGGCTAAGCATTCTCTTTCTTCCACCGAATATCTCGTCTCTCGCTCAAGTAACTTCCTGCTCGCATATGCTATGGGATGATTCACCCCCTCATATTCCTGCATTATTACGCATCCGATCCCTTTTCCACTTGCGTCCGTTTGCAATATGAACTCCTTCTCTAAGTTCGGTAATCTCAGAATTGGTGCCTTTGCCAGTTCTTCTTTCAACTGCATAAAACTGTTCTCCAATTTCTCATTCCATTCGACATTTCCAGGTGACAACTTCTTTGTCAAATCACTTAGTGGTGCCATTATTTCTGCACAGTGTGGAATGAATTTTCTATAGTAATTCACTGCTCCGATGAAACTCCTCACTTGTTTTTTCGTCTTTGGTCTAGGCATATCAATGATCTTGTCCACAGACTCTTCTTTTGGACTGATGTCATCATTATTCAACGTGTGACCCAAGAAATCTATTTTTCCGTACCCTAATGAGCATTTCTTTGGTTTCAATGTTAGGTTGGCTTCCCTAACCCTTTCAAAAAATATCTCCAGTGTTTCCAAGTGATCCTGCCATCCTTCATTGTGGGCTAATATGTCATCCACATAACTTTCAAGGTTTTCTGTTCCATGCAGAATTTTCCTGATTAGTCTGTTGTAACTCGAAGCACTATTCACTAATCCGAAGGGCATTACATTGAATTTATACATGCCATTGGCACAAATGAACGTGGTATAATCTTTCGACTCTGGACTCATTGGAATCTGCCAATAGCCCTTGCAAAAATCAAACTTACTGTAGATTCTGCTCCCACTCAGCTTATTAAATATATCTTCGTTTGACATCATAGGTTCAGGGTCAAATACTGTAACCTTATTCAGCTGTTTGTAGTTGCAACACAGCCTATTGCTACCGTCTGCCTTCTTTACCACCACCAATGGTGCTGCGTAAGCTGCCTCCGATCTCTCTATTATATTATTCTCCAACATTGTCTGAATTTCCTTATCGATTTCCTTTTGTAAATGATATGGAGTTGGATACGCTCTCTGTCTAACTGGTTCCTCGTTTGTCAAATGTATTTCATGCTTGACCAAATCTGTTCTTCCAGGTTTGTCCGTGAAAATATCTTCATATCGTTTCAATAAATTCCTTAAGTCTCTCTTCTGACTTTCTTCCAGCTTGGGATTTATGTCTACATCTTTGTAAGTTTCTGTCTGCTTACTTATGTACAAGTCCAATATTTCTTCTTCTTCATCTTCTCCTTCCTTCCCATCATGCACAATTGCTGATACATATGCCACTATCTTACCATCTGGCTTTTCTTCTTCTCTCTCATTATACTTCTTCAGCATGTTGATATGGTAAGTCTTGACTTTACCTTTCTCAATCTCTATCCTATAATCATGATCTCCGATTTTATCTCTCACCACGAATGGTCCCTTCCATTTCACCAACATCTTGTTCTTTGAACTTGGTAATAGCAATAGTACTTTCTCGCCTATTTCTAGTTTTCTGTACCTTGCTTTCTTATCATAATATTTTTTATTCCTTGCATTCGCCACATGGATTGCTTTCTGAGCCATGTCGCACGTTTCTTCAATGCGTTCTCTCAGGTCGATCATGTATGTGTAGACATCCTTGACTTCTTCTTCAACTGTTTCGTTCGTCCATAATTCTTTAAGTATTTGCATTGGACCTCTGCATGATCTTCCAAATATTAATTCGAATGGAGTGAATCCATGACTCTCATGTACTGTGTCTCTCAGAGCAAACAGTAATGGTGCTAAATAGCGATCCCATTCCTTCTCCTGTTCTCCCATTAGCTTTCTTAATGTGGCCTTTATAGTACCGTTTAGTCTTTCGACACATCCGTTCCCCATGGCGTGATAAGGACTTGTTAATGTGTGCTTTATCAGTAACATCTTGTTTACTTCCGCCATAAGTTCTGATGTAAACTGACTTCCACGATCTGTGTGTATCTTTTCCGGCACTCCCATACGACAGTAGAAGCCAAACAATGCTTCTGCTACCTCTTCTGTACTGATCCCTTTCAACGGAATTGCTTCAGGGTATCTGGTGCTCAGATCTATGATGGTCAGTATGTACCGATATCCCCCGGTTGACATTGGGTGTACCTCCCCTATGATATCTATACAGATATGTTTGAACGGTACATCTAATACTGGTAGATGACCCATCGGTGCTCTGTAATTCACTTTCTTGTCTACAGATTTCTGACAAACATCGCAACTCAAGACGTATCTTCGTATATCCTGTCTGATTACTGGCCAATAAAATTCATTGAGAATTTTATCATGTGTTTTTCTCATGCCTAGATGAGCTGACAACAACGAGTTGTGTGCCACTGCCAATACCTTACTTCTCAACTGTTTAGGTACCATCAATTGCCATTTCACTTCGTCCTTCAATACCTCCTTATATCTTCTATACAGTAACCCATTTCTCTTGACATATGACATTCCATCTATTCTGTCATCTTGACCATCCCAATCTATCGCTCCATCCAAATATTTCTTTAACGTCTCATCTTGACTCTGCATTTCTTGTATTTCTTTTGCTGTCACATTTAAATCAGGCATCTTTGTTATCTTCAATGGTTTGTACTTTGTTGTTCTTTTGACCTCAGCTCTGGTCTCAACTGCTGCTGCTGTTTTTGTTTCCTCTGTTTCATTCACGGTTACATCGTCGGTGAATTTCACTGACTTCTTGTCATGTACCGATCTCTCTCTAGATTTGGATCTGTCTCTCAATATGCTCTTGCATTTCACTTCAACAATTGCATTCTCTGGTTCTCCACTGATTATATCCTTCTGTTTTCCATGTGTGATCTGGTATTGTATACCTTCGATCATCCCAATTATAACTGGCATCGACGGATTTTCCATGACCATCGCTTGTACTTCTCCACTAAAGTATTCACTCTCTATGTTTATCTTGGCTAGTGGAAAACATCTCAAACTTCCATCGACCAATACACAATGTGTCTCCTCACCTGTCAAATCTGTGTCGTCTATTAACGAACGTTTAATTATGCAACATGTCGATCCAGAATCATAGAGACACCTGACATTTCTCCCGTTCACTTTTACTTCATGTTCACTTCTGTTTTCTAGATTCATGCATCCGACATTGGTTCCAGTCACCAAAGCACTTGCAGCTGTTTGCATGGGTAATGCTTTAATCATCTTGTCATCTACCCTATGTTGGTCCTTTGTAACATTACTCATTTTCTGCATTTCAATCTGCTGTCTGGCCCTATATGTCTGATTCTCGAATATTTGCACTGCGGCTGCAGTGTGTCTGATAGCTTCTTTATTCTTGTGTGGGCACGAATATGCCTTATGGTTCTCACCGCAGAGAAAACAAGTAATTTTATGTCCCACGGTGTTCTCACGTTCTCGACTGAACCCTCTGTTTGAACTTACACCACGGTTCACTTCCCGATTTATTCTTACATCATTTCTACTCCTGTTTTGGCTGTTACCAAATCCTTCTTTGGATTTATTCTCAAAGGGTCTGTTGTTTGTCCTTTCGTTGTGGAATTTCACATCTGGTTTTATGCTTGCCTCTGCATATTTGTAGCCATGTGCCTCTATGTATGACTCCGCACACGCTAACATTTCTTTCAAACTTGTCTTCCCTTTCTCTTTGATAAACATTCTTAGCTCTGTGCTGCACGTCAGGTAAAATTGATCCTTTAATAACAATTCTTCTACTCCTTCATAGGTCTCTTCAAAGCCTGCTTGAGAAATCCACTGTTGCATGTAGCGTCGCAGTCTGTAAATAAAATTGGTCGGTGTTTCTCCGGCTTCCATTTTGCTTGTCTTGAACCTGTGTCTATATCCACCTTCAGTTAACTTGAATCTTTTTAGTAACTGTGTCTTCAGACATTCATAATCTTGAGCCTCCTCCACAGACAGTCTCTGATACACTTCCAGTGCTCTTGACTCAAGGTGTCTAGCTAACACTAGTGACCACACTTCCTTCTTTATCTCGTATGCTACACAAGTTCGTTCGAACCGCAACAGGTAAGCGTCTAAACAATCTTTGTTTTCGTTGAAGATGGGGAATTTGATATCCCTCATCCCTCTGCTGTTCCTGTTGTTTTCCCCTTGTTGTGGATTGTCACCAACCATTGTGAATGATGCACTTCCACTTTCTCTGTCTTGACCTCTGGACTCAATTTCTCTCATTCTCACTTGTGATTCAATCCGTGCTAATTCTAGCTGTAGCTCACGTTGTTGTTGTGCTTCAGTCGCCTCGCGTTCACGTCGTTCTCGTGCTTCAGTCGCTTCACGTTGTTCTCGTGCTTCAGCGGCTAAGCGATTCTCTCGTGCTTCAGCCGCTTCACGTTGCTCTCGTGCTTCAGCGGCTAAGCGATTCTCTCTTGCTTCTGTCTCCGCACTTCTAATTGTTTCTAACTCAATTTCGGCCTTTCTAGCCTGCATTGCTGCTTGGGTCTTCCTGTCTTCGGCTTCAGCTTCAAGCCTTCTTGTATCTGCAGCTGCCTGAGCATCTAATTCGGCTCTTCTTATTTCCGCCTCCGCTTTCTTGGCATCGGCTGCTAATTCAGCTTTCTTCACCTCAGCCTCGGCTTTCTTGGCATCGGCTGCTAACTCAGCTTTCTTTACCTCTGCCTCGGCCTTAATCCTCTCTAATGCTTCAGCGGCTTCCTTTGCAAACGCCCTTTCTGCTATTCTATCTTGCCGCTGTTCCGCCTGTCTTTCTTTAACAAACGTACGGAGCTCCTCTCCACTTAGCTCTAACTCTTTGGCTAACTTCGCCCAGCTTTCGAAATCACTGTTGGCCATCACTTACTGACTTACTTCAAATTAGCAAGTAGTAAAATATAGGCAAAAAATGCGCTATATAATTTCTGAACACAGAAATCAATTCAATATATCAGTCGCTGTGGACTCTTTAAAATACACTCTACAGTTCTAAAATGCAAGTCTCTATCAGTTCAGCTTTACATCCAAAAAATCAATATACTAGCAATATTGTTCTATGCTGTTTCTAGTGTCATTAATGTTCAATTAGATCAGTTTTTAAGCTGACTAAAATCCCGGAATCTGAGTCCCCATACTGTCGCATACCAGGTCTTACCCTAGACGCTTTATAAACTCAGGGATTCGTAATGGGTGATCAAGAATGATTACTAGAATTGACCTACAACAAGAACAAGCTGTATTTCATTTTTGATGTATATTATAAATATCAACATTCAACAGTAAATAATAATCAATACCCTAACTACCTATTGTGGCGTATTTATCTACTAAAATATTATAAGGTGCTTAGCTTCCTCAAGAGTTCCCTTCTTGAGTAGATGATGAGGTCCTTGTTCTTGACACAGGGAAACTGGATTGGAAGGAAAGATGGGAAGAAAGGTCGCTTCTCCCTGGCTGCCCTCGGTCGCCGTTTCACCACCGCGTCGTCTTCGTTCTTCTGTGAGCACTGGCTACTCACACGTCTTCTTCACTTCTGCTTCGTCGTCGAATCACCACTTCTTCTCGTTACTTCGAAACTCCAATCGCAACTGGTTCTCGCAATGTCTTCTCGATCCCAAGATCGATGCCGAGCGAAAATTGACTTTGTTCGCTATTACAGTCCGACTTAAACTTCGAACATTTCTATCTAACCCAGGTACTACGTTCCCTAGGATTTACAGATCAGCAGTGGAATAAACGTACAATAAGTCCCGTTTTTCACACTCAAATAAATGTCATCGGCGCATTCTGAATTAACGTTTTTGGTTGACAAATCGCAAAATGTCTGCCATTCTTTTCAGAATCTCATGCCCGAATCAGACCACGTGACGCTTCGGCTGCTCACAGTGTTGACGATCGTCTGCTGCGCGAAACGCTGTTTTCGTGCCTCCTCAAGCGTTGACTGATTTTTGTAGCGCATTTGTGTTTGTGATTTCTACTGTTATATTCGCTAATGCCACAATTCAATTTATTAATTATCTATTAAATACGCCAATTAATTGTCTAGCTTAACTGTTACTTAGTATTAATAATTACACAGGTTATTAGTTAATTGATTCGTTTGTTAAGGAGCGTTTATTCGCTACAAATGCCCCCCTTCAAAAGTCTGTTCACAGGCTTTAACTTACTCACATACTTAACAAACTAATCTATAAACTATCTTCCTTTACCTTACCTAACAAAACAAAATTGCTGTTCTACACCTATTTATATACAACTTATCATTCATCAAAGGTTCACTATATATCACTCTAGTCCCCTGCTCAAGTAATCTGAAATTACATTGTTGGACCCCTTGATGTACCTAATAGTAAACGAATAATTTTGCAAGGCTAGACTCCATCTCATAACCCTTGCATTTTTCATCCTTCCTTCTTTCATATACTGCAATCCGCAATGGTCTGTCTCAATCACAAACTGCTTGCCGCATAAATATCTGTCGAACCTACTTACGCCCCACATTATGGCTAAGCATTCTCTTTCTTCCACCGAATATCTCGTCTCTCGCTCAAGTAACTTCCTGCTCGCATATGCTATGGGATGATTCACCCCCTCATATTCCTGCATTATTACGCATCCGATCCCTTTTCCACTTGCGTCCGTTTGCAATATGAACTCCTTCTCTAAGTTCGGTAATCTCAGAATTGGTGCCTTTGCCAGTTCTTCTTTCAACTGCATAAAACTGTTCTCCAATTTCTCATTCCATTCGACATTTCCAGGTGACAACTTCTTTGTCAAATCACTTAGTGGTGCCATTATTTCTGCACAGTGTGGAATGAATTTTCTATAGTAATTCACTGCTCCGATGAAACTCCTCACTTGTTTTTTCGTCTTTGGTCTAGGCATATCAATGATCTTGTCCACAGACTCTTCTTTTGGACTGATGTCATCATTATTCAACGTGTGACCCAAGAAATCTATTTTTCCGTACCCTAATGAGCATTTCTTTGGTTTCAATGTTAGGTTGGCTTCCCTAACCCTTTCAAAAAATATCTCCAGTGTTTCCAAGTGATCCTGCCATCCTTCATTGTGGGCTAATATGTCATCCACATAACTTTCAAGGTTTTCTGTTCCATGCAGAATTTTCCTGATTAGTCTGTTGTAACTCGAAGCACTATTCACTAATCCGAAGGGCATTACATTGAATTTATACATGCCATTGGCACAAATGAACGTGGTATAATCTTTCGACTCTGGACTCATTGGAATCTGCCAATAGCCCTTGCAAAAATCAAACTTACTGTAGATTCTGCTCCCACTCAGCTTATTAAATATATCTTCGTTTGACATCATAGGTTCAGGGTCAAATACTGTAACCTTATTCAGCTGTTTGTAGTTGCAACACAGCCTATTGCTACCGTCTGCCTTCTTTACCACCACCAATGGTGCTGCGTAAGCTGCCTCCGATCTCTCTATTATATTATTCTCCAACATTGTCTGAATTTCCTTATCGATTTCCTTTTGTAAATGATATGGAGTTGGATACGCTCTCTGTCTAACTGGTTCCTCGTTTGTCAAATGTATTTCATGCTTGACCAAATCTGTTCTTCCAGGTTTGTCCGTGAAAATATCTTCATATCGTTTCAATAAATTCCTTAAGTCTCTCTTCTGACTTTCTTCCAGCTTGGGATTTATGTCTACATCTTTGTAAGTTTCTGTCTGCTTACTTATGTACAAGTCCAATATTTCTTCTTCTTCATCTTCTCCTTCCTTCCCATCATGCACAATTGCTGATACATATGCCACTATCTTACCATCTGGCTTTTCTTCTTCTCTCTCATTATACTTCTTCAGCATGTTGATATGGTAAGTCTTGACTTTACCTTTCTCAATCTCTATCCTATAATCATGATCTCCGATTTTATCTCTCACCACGAATGGTCCCTTCCATTTCACCAACATCTTGTTCTTTGAACTTGGTAATAGCAATAGTACTTTCTCGCCTATTTCTAGTTTTCTGTACCTTGCTTTCTTATCATAATATTTTTTATTCCTTGCATTCGCCACATGGATTGCTTTCTGAGCCATGTCGCACGTTTCTTCAATGCGTTCTCTCAGGTCGATCATGTATGTGTAGACATCCTTGACTTCTTCTTCAACTGTTTCGTTCGTCCATAATTCTTTAAGTATTTGCATTGGACCTCTGCATGATCTTCCAAATATTAATTCGAATGGAGTGAATCCATGACTCTCATGTACTGTGTCTCTCAGAGCAAACAGTAATGGTGCTAAATAGCGATCCCATTCCTTCTCCTGTTCTCCCATTAGCTTTCTTAATGTGGCCTTTATAGTACCGTTTAGTCTTTCGACACATCCGTTCCCCATGGCGTGATAAGGACTTGTTAATGTGTGCTTTATCAGTAACATCTTGTTTACTTCCGCCATAAGTTCTGATGTAAACTGACTTCCACGATCTGTGTGTATCTTTTCCGGCACTCCCATACGACAGTAGAAGCCAAACAATGCTTCTGCTACCTCTTCTGTACTGATCCCTTTCAACGGAATTGCTTCAGGGTATCTGGTGCTCAGATCTATGATGGTCAGTATGTACCGATATCCCCCGGTTGACATTGGGTGTACCTCCCCTATGATATCTATACAGATATGTTTGAACGGTACATCTAATACTGGTAGATGACCCATCGGTGCTCTGTAATTCACTTTCTTGTCTACAGATTTCTGACAAACATCGCAACTCAAGACGTATCTTCGTATATCCTGTCTGATTACTGGCCAATAAAATTCATTGAGAATTTTATCATGTGTTTTTCTCATGCCTAGATGAGCTGACAACAACGAGTTGTGTGCCACTGCCAATACCTTACTTCTCAACTGTTTAGGTACCATCAATTGCCATTTCACTTCGTCCTTCAATACCTCCTTATATCTTCTATACAGTAACCCATTTCTCTTGACATATGACATTCCATCTATTCTGTCATCTTGACCATCCCAATCTATCGCTC
Source organism: Lumbricus rubellus (assembly GCA_945859605.1). Lineage (NCBI taxonomy): Eukaryota > Metazoa > Annelida > Clitellata > Crassiclitellata > Lumbricidae > Lumbricus > Lumbricus rubellus. Next base: position 31,757,206 of record OX243818.1, read on the forward strand.
CATCCAAATATTTCTTTAACGTCTCATCTTGACTCTGCATTTCTTGTATTTCTTTTGCTGTCACATTTAAATCAGGCATCTTTGTTATCTTCAATGGTTTGTACTTTGTTGTTCTTTTGACCTCAGCTCTGGTCTCAACTGCTGCTGCTGTTTTTGTTTCCTCTGTTTCATTCACGGTTACATCGTCGGTGAATTTCACTGACTTCTTGTCATGTACCGATCTCTCTCTAGATTTGGATCTGTCTCTCAATATGCTCTTGCATTTCACTTCAACAATTGCATTCTCTGGTTCTCCACTGATTATATCCTTCTGTTTTCCATGTGTGATCTGGTATTGTATACCTTCGATCATCCCAATTATAACTGGCATCGACGGATTTTCCATGACCATCGCTTGTACTTCTCCACTAAAGTATTCACTCTCTATGTTTATCTTGGCTAGTGGAAAACATCTCAAACTTCCATCGACCAATACACAATGTGTCTCCTCACCTGTCAAATCTGTGTCGTCTATTAACGAACGTTTAATTATGCAACATGTCGATCCAGAATCATAGAGACACCTGACATTTCTCCCGTTCACTTTTACTTCATGTTCACTTCTGTTTTCTAGATTCATGCATCCGACATTGGTTCCAGTCACCAAAGCACTTGCAGCTGTTTGCATGGGTAATGCTTTAATCATCTTGTCATCTACCCTATGTTGGTCCTTTGTAACATTACTCATTTTCTGCATTTCAATCTGCTGTCTGGCCCTATATGTCTGATTCTCGAATATTTGCACTGCGGCTGCAGTGTGTCTGATAGCTTCTTTATTCTTGTGTGGGCACGAATATGCCTTATGGTTCTCACCGCAGAGAAAACAAGTAATTTTATGTCCCACGGTGTTCTCACGTTCTCGACTGAACCCTCTGTTTGAACTTACACCACGGTTCACTTCCCGATTTATTCTTACATCATTTCTACTCCTGTTTTGGCTGTTACCAAATCCTTCTTTGGATTTATTCTCAAAGGGTCTGTTGTTTGTCCTTTCGTTGTGGAATTTCACATCTGGTTTTATGCTTGCCTCTGCATATTTGTAGCCATGTGCCTCTATGTATGACTCCGCACACGCTAACATTTCTTTCAAACTTGTCTTCCCTTTCTCTTTGATAAACATTCTTAGCTCTGTGCTGCACGTCAGGTAAAATTGATCCTTTAATAACAATTCTTCTACTCCTTCATAGGTCTCTTCAAAGCCTGCTTGAGAAATCCACTGTTGCATGTAGCGTCGCAGTCTGTAAATAAAATTGGTCGGTGTTTCTCCGGCTTCCATTTTGCTTGTCTTGAACCTGTGTCTATATCCACCTTCAGTTAACTTGAATCTTTTTAGTAACTGTGTCTTCAGACATTCATAATCTTGAGCCTCCTCCACAGACAGTCTCTGATACACTTCCAGTGCTCTTGACTCAAGGTGTCTAGCTAACACTAGTGACCACACTTCCTTCTTTATCTCGTATGCTACACAAGTTCGTTCGAACCGCAACAGGTAAGCGTCTAAACAATCTTTGTTTTCGTTGAAGATGGGGAATTTGATATCCCTCATCCCTCTGCTGTTCCTGTTGTTTTCCCCTTGTTGTGGATTGTCACCAACCATTGTGAATGATGCACTTCCACTTTCTCTGTCTTGACCTCTGGACTCAATTTCTCTCATTCTCACTTGTGATTCAATCCGTGCTAATTCTAGCTGTAGCTCACGTTGTTGTTGTGCTTCAGTCGCCTCGCGTTCACGTCGTTCTCGTGCTTCAGTCGCTTCACGTTGTTCTCGTGCTTCAGCGGCTAAGCGATTCTCTCGTGCTTCAGCCGCTTCACGTTGCTCTCGTGCTTCAGCGGCTAAGCGATTCTCTCTTGCTTCTGTCTCCGCACTTCTAATTGTTTCTAACTCAATTTCGGCCTTTCTAGCCTGCATTGCTGCTTGGGTCTTCCTGTCTTCGGCTTCAGCTTCAAGCCTTCTTGTATCTGCAGCTGCCTGAGCATCTAATTCGGCTCTTCTTATTTCCGCCTCCGCTTTCTTGGCATCGGCTGCTAATTCAGCTTTCTTCACCTCAGCCTCGGCTTTCTTGGCATCGGCTGCTAACTCAGCTTTCTTTACCTCTGCCTCGGCCTTAATCCTCTCTAATGCTTCAGCGGCTTCCTTTGCAAACGCCCTTTCTGCTATTCTATCTTGCCGCTGTTCCGCCTGTCTTTCTTTAACAAACGTACGGAGCTCCTCTCCACTTAGCTCTAACTCTTTGGCTAACTTCGCCCAGCTTTCGAAATCACTGTTGGCCATCACTTACTGACTTACTTCAAATTAGCAAGTAGTAAAATATAGGCAAAAAATGCGCTATATAATTTCTGAACACAGAAATCAATTCAATATATCAGTCGCTGTGGACTCTTTAAAATACACTCTACAGTTCTAAAATGCAAGTCTCTATCAGTTCAGCTTTACATCCAAAAAATCAATATACTAGCAATATTGTTCTATGCTGTTTCTAGTGTCATTAATGTTCAATTAGATCAGTTTTTAAGCTGACTAAAATCCCGGAATCTGAGTCCCCATACTGTCGCATACCAGGTCTTACCCTAGACGCTTTATAAACTCAGGGATTCGTAATGGGTGATCAAGAATGATTACTAGAATTGACCTACAACAAGAACAAGCTGTATTTCATTTTTGATGTATATTATAAATATCAACATTCAACAGTAAATAATAATCAATACCCTAACTACCTATTGTGGCGTATTTATCTACTAAAATATTATAAGGTGCTTAGCTTCCTCAAGAGTTCCCTTCTTGAGTAGATGATGAGGTCCTTGTTCTTGACACAGGGAAACTGGATTGGAAGGAAAGATGGGAAGAAAGGTCGCTTCTCCCTGGCTGCCCTCGGTCGCCGTTTCACCACCGCGTCGTCTTCGTTCTTCTGTGAGCACTGGCTACTCACACGTCTTCTTCACTTCTGCTTCGTCGTCGAATCACCACTTCTTCTCGTTACTTCGAAACTCCAATCGCAACTGGTTCTCGCAATGTCTTCTCGATCCCAAGATCGATGCCGAGCGAAAATTGACTTTGTTCGCTATTACAGTCCGACTTAAACTTCGAACATTTCTATCTAACCCAGGTACTACGTTCCCTAGGATTTACAGATCAGCAGTGGAATAAACGTACAATAAGTCCCGTTTTTCACACTCAAATAAATGTCATCGGCGCATTCTGAATTAACGTTTTTGGTTGACAAATCGCAAAATGTCTGCCATTCTTTTCAGAATCTCATGCCCGAATCAGACCACGTGACGCTTCGGCTGCTCACAGTGTTGACGATCGTCTGCTGCGCGAAACGCTGTTTTCGTGCCTCCTCAAGCGTTGACTGATTTTTGTAGCGCATTTGTGTTTGTGATTTCTACTGTTATATTCGCTAATGCCACAATTCAATTTATTAATTATCTATTAAATACGCCAATTAATTGTCTAGCTTAACTGTTACTTAGTATTAATAATTACACAGGTTATTAGTTAATTGATTCGTTTGTTAAGGAGCGTTTATTCGCTACAGTCGTGTTTGACGGATACGAATGCACCACGTCTACGAAATCTGCTGAACAGAAACGAAGGGCCACAAAGTCATCTTCGAGAGACATCATGTTTGACGAGTCGATGCAAACCGTTACAACTCAATCTGCTTTCTTGAGTAACGATGGAAACAAAACCAGGCTTATCAGCATGCTTGTACACAAATTCAACGACAAATTCATAAGAACGAGACAAGCTGCTGCAGATGCAGATCGACTCATAGTAGAGACTGCTTTATCAGAGAGCGGCCAATCTCGTCCCGTGGTAGTGATTGGAACGGACACAGATTTACTCGTAATGCTGATCTCTCTTGCACCTCCTGATTGTGACATGTACATGCTCTGCTCAACCAATCCTATAGCACTCTACAACATCACTCTCATCCAAAATGCAGTTGGCAATAAAAAAAACACCTGCTTTTCGCCCACTCAGTGACGGGATGCGACACTGTGTCGGCTTTGTTTGGCCTTGGAAAGAAGAAGGCGATAGATATTCTGGACCAATACACCGATGACGATTCTCTTGATGTATTCACCAATGAAACGAGCAGCAAAGAACAAATTGCCAGCGTGGGAGAAAAGTTCATACTGAAGCTCTATGGAGCACCAAAGTCTGTCGACAAGCTTGACAAACAGAGATACCTTTCCTACAATAAGTCTATACGACGATCATCACTGACTACAGCGTTCAAACTCGAATCCCTCCCCCCAACGACACGCGCCGCATACTTTCATTCACTGCGAACGTATCTACAAGTGCAACAGTGGATCGGCAACACGCCAGATGCTACGAAATGGGGCTGGTATCTGCAAGATGGCACTCTGAAGCCGGTGGAGACCGATCAACCAGCAGCCCCCGATACACTGCTCAAAATGGTTGCGTGTGGCTGTGATGTTGGGAAAGGTAATTGTGGCCGAGCGTGTGGGTGTAGGAAGCTAGCCTTGAAGTGTGGACCAGGGTGTAGGTGTGTCGAAAATGAACAGTTCTGCTCAAATGCTCCGAGTTGTGAAGCATACAATGACGAACAAGAATAGGTAGATACCGACTGTATAAACGTTTCAAAGCATCAATGATATGTATGAATACTTAGTGATTCAGAACATGTTTGATTGTATTCCTTACCTTTATAAATGTGTATGTAGCCATCAAAATTGTGACGCTACGTCGATTTTAAGCGAAAACATAACAGTTTTAAGATTTTGGTGGCCATCTTGGACGCCATCTTGGATTTTGGAAAGAGCTCCAGAGGGATTCACGGGGATTTTGGATATGTTGTTCCTAATGGTATTGGGAGTGTTTCCTGAAAAATTCAGCTTTGGCTTATGTTTTGCCCCTTCAGAATCTAATGCTCTTCATCTATCAGACAAATCTGATCAAAGCCAAGAAAGGAGAAGCCTGTAATCTGTGAGAGGTCTCAAGACGTTGAAGAAGAATGTTACACTCAACCATATCAAAAGCTTCAGAAACATCATAAAAAGACAGAAGGAGGTGTTCAATTTGATTTTCAATTTATCAATTTGAAGCTACAGCGTTTTATTTCAAGAATAGAATTGGTGAAAAGGAACATTTTCCAAGATATTATTAATGACAACTTCTGTAATAGTGATGCGGAAATTGATGATTCAAGACATTTTAGCGACGAATCTGTATCCAAGAACAACGATGTGTCTCTCAATTAACACACCCCGTTCTGATCGAAATGAGCACTGCTGCAAACCTGTGTGCCGCTGCTTCAATTCAACTTTCTAAGTCACACGGTTGACACAATAAAACGAGTTCTTAAAATGCTAAGATCGTAATTCTTTAAAAATTCATAAGTTTATCATTTATAAGATACAAATATACTGTCTACAAAACATTAATCAACTGTAGTCGTAGGTAGTATTTAAAAAAAAATAAAACCCCATAAAATTTCCGATTTTGGGAGGTTTCCCTATGCACAGTAACATAGCCGTTTGTGAGGCACCCTTGTAGTGGTATGGCCTTGTTACGGCGCCATATAATTGTCATTACTATTATTATTATATGCCATAATGCCAACAAAAGCACAGGGAAATGAAGATTGATTTTTCCTAAGCTTGGTTGCACAGATTTGGCTATTAGTTCCCCCAACACTTACATGGTTAAAAAATACAGTGAAGTGGTGATAGATATGCTGGTAAAGGTGCAGCAAAATGAAGAAGCAGACGTCTTCCTGAGATTGGATGCACAAACAACTTAATTACCAACCACTAGCTTGTTTCCCATAACACCAACACTTTAAAACAATTACAGTAAAATGATGATAGATACGCTGACAAAAGAGCAGTGATTTGCTTTCTTGAGATTCGTTCTATAAACAGCTGTTAACATTCACTAGTTTCTCATAAGACCAATATTGTATACAGTACAGTTTTCACTTTACTTGTAATTGGAAACAAGTGGAAAAAAGGAACATTCAACAGCTGTTACACAGCTAATCTTGGAAAGATGTGCTTCAAGTTACCACATAGCTTTCATGATAAGAAGCTTCACACACTGTATTCATAAATTATGCGATAGTTTGTGGATGATTTTATGCATCATCAGTCACTCTTGCTCAGACAGAACGTTGCTGTACAACGCTGTTAAAACAAACCCTAATCATGCAGTAAATAAACGAATACTGATTGACTCCATCAGAAGTGAATAAAAAAGGATAACACGAAAAAAATCAACGAAACAGCTACCAAAGCAACATGATTTTATAGCTTATGTGGAATTGTTATTTCATAAAGAATTCTGGCCACTAACTAGTGAACCTGGAAATTGCCAGATGATAAACAGCAAAAAATCACAGAACCAAACGCTTTTGTTAAAGAGTAAGAATATTAAGAAAGCACCACTAACAGTGAACTTGTCATACAGCTGATAAGTGAGAAGCGGATTTGGAAGCTCACGAAAGTACATTTTAACAAGTGAACTGATGCAGTGAATGTCCTGAAGATACATTTCGGTCGTCAAATCAGGAATACGATCTTCGTCAAATTCATTTCTATAGATTTACAAAAACAAACTCATTTTAAACATTTTTAGACTGAAATAACCTGCTCGAAAATAATATCATAATAGACTACGAATAGAAATCAAGCTACAGGCATGGAACTTTCACACAACGGATAAATTTTTTTTTTTAAAACAGTGTACACCGTCAGTAAGAAGAATGGATTGTTCTTCTTGCCGACGAATTTGCCCAACACACCTCAGTGAATTAAGCCCAGAAATAACTGGCGCATTGCAGTGTTCAGTAAATTCCAACCTAAAAACTGTTTTTGCGATTTCAATGAGAAAGAAATATGCCAATGGATTACTGAGTTTGGAGAGTTATGCTGGAGAAATACCACATTATGCAACGAAAACTAAGAGCGATAAGAGAGTTGATGGTTGCATTGGAATTGATATGGGAAGATTTACTTCTGACACACATCAACATGGCAATCAAGAACTTTAGAAAGAGACCCATAACAAGTTTGAGCACTGGTGGTGGAGCACTGGTGGTGGACACATTGAACACAAGTAGTGAAACACCATCCAGTGCTCATTTCCCTCCACTTTCTAATATCAACATTGCTGGCACTGTTGTGCATCTGTCCGATACTGTCAAAACACTTGGAGTAACCCTAGACAATAAGCTCACATTTTGACCACATATAACAAGCATTTGTAAATCTTGTTTCTATCACATTCGGGCAATATGTCACATCAGGTCGGCCCTGACTATAGTATGGATATGTCTCTAACCATTGCCTGTTCTCTCATCTCTTCTCGCCTTGATTATGCTAATGTCGCTTTTGTGGGAATCTCAGACAATGAGCTAAACAGGTTGCAACGCATCCAAAACTCCTTAACGCGGGTAGTGCTGCGCGTCCCAATACAAACTAGTTCATCAGCCCTACTCCCTCAATTTTCATTTTGAGACTGAAATAACCTGCTAGAAAATAATATCATAATAGACTACAAATAGAAATCAAGCTACAGGCATGGAAACTGTTCAGTACAGGATAAAATTCAAATTGGCATGTCTGACCTACAAATCCCTCAGCACCAGCACACCTTCCTACCTTCCGTCACAACTAATTCCTTACATTCCTCCTCATTGTTTGCGTTCATCGGGTACAAGTCTTTTAGCTGAACCTTGATGCAAAACATTTATGGGCTCACGTGTATTCTATGCCTCTGCACACAGGGAATGGAATCGGCTTCCGCTATCTTTTCGTAGCTCAATTTCAAATCCTTCCTTCAAAAAGCGACTCAAAACTCATTAATTCTCCTTGGCTTTCAAGCACATGGATCTCTAACTGAATCTTCCTCTGGCGGCTGACTATCCGTGCCTCAGATTCACACTTCGATGTGACCTTGCGCGCATTACAAATTTATTTAATAATAATAATAATAATTTGATAATTATTTGATATATGATTTAATAAAATGATTTTGGTTTCTCCCCAACCCAGTCCCACCTACCCCTGCACACTGCTGCCCTTTAACTAAATGAACATACTAACGTATCTTGGAGAAATCCAAGAGTCACACAGACAAACATAACATTTTGACTCCTCCATATGTAGCAATAATGATAAATAAATAAAAGATCAGCTACATTGTTAACTGCAGGAATATGAAATTGGCGGATAATCCGTAAGAATTAAGCAATTACTGTAGTTCATCTGAACTAATTAAATATGGCAAATACAGAATAAGACGAACCTTAATTTCTGAAGGTTTGAAGCAACTCCACACAGACGATAGATGCCATCAACAATTCCATGCTCCTGCAAAACCTCCGCACAGCACTTGAGAACTAAAGGAACTGTAAGAAAATTAAGGTAGATCAGCATCATCATTATCACTACATTAAGAAAACGAAAGAATTTTAAATCTTTTCTATTTTTTTCACATTAGACAGTAGAAACTGCATACAAAATATTTATGATGAGATAATAATGGTAGTCTTACAGCAAAAGACAAAACAACATGCAAATAAGTTTTCCAGAATGATGGAACAGAGATAAAAGACAACTCATGTCTAGAAAATAAGATATCTCTAGTGATGTCAAAGATGATAGAAAACATACTATAACCAATATCCTAAATCTTTTTCAAATGTTGCTTATTTGACTGGATGCCTGCAGCTAATATTTTACGATAGATGAAATCCTAACAAGGTCAGCTTGCGGTCGTCGAATTAAGATTCTTAAAGGAGCTATATGTTGGTTTCTCAAACTGTTCAGTTTCACGTTACATGTGTTTAATTTATTGTGGAGTACCTCTAAGCTTGAAGGCTGTCGCTAGAACAAACTAACTACAACAGATAAAAGGGTCACTACGTTAGGTAAGCGACCCACGGTTTGGTAGCTGTGACGCGGCACTTCAAATGCAATTTCCTAGAGCATTTAGCCAAATTTTAACATTTTGTGATGATGAAAATAAAAGCCAATAGAGACACGGATTAGGGTAATTGAGCGGAATTTGTAGAGAACAACATTTTATTTATGACTAGTAGGCCTTAGGCCTATGCATCTAATTTTGGACCTTATTTATAATTTAGGCCTATTTATCAAACTTTTTCTAACTCTGCTAACATTTGCACTGTAATTAGGCACTAGGCTACTGTGAAATTGTCCAATGGAACAACTAGCCACATAGACCTTTAAATAATTAATAGTAATTTAATGTCCTCCGAAAACCTACACATATTTCCAAAATGCACCGAGTTCATCAACAAAACTCAATCCATGACATTCATACATGAGTTTTATTTTGTTGTTTCTTTCACATTCTATAATTTCATATCGCATGAATATAATTTGCAATGTACTGACCATAAATGCTATTGTACCAATAAGCCCATTGCAACAGATTACTAGTAGGCTATCTGCGGTATCTACGGTGTGGTACTCTGAAGCGGACCTTTGAATACAATATAGGTAAACACCCCATTAAATCTTAACATTTGTCACAATGAAATATAGGCCTGAATCAACATCAAAAGTCCTCCGTCAGTGAACGAGTTAATTGCAGAACTTCTTAGGCAATTTTCAACGTCTAGAACGTTGTCGAACGCAACGCATAACGACGGTCGCCTATTGTTTACGCTGGGAATAGCCGGCTTACGGCCTCAGAGTAGCCTTACGCCTAGCGTACCATGCTAATCCCAACCCATGCATATGAAATTAACCCACTCTCCAGCACAGGACGGATTTAAGCCAGGATTAAGAGTTATGCCAGATGTTAGCATTTTCCAATACAAAGTCTAGTAGAAAGTGCTAACATCTTAAAGGGAAGCAATTAACTATGTCACATTTAATTAGTCAATCATTTCAGTTCAAGATTCATGCCTACTGCCACCTGATAGTATTGCAGTCAAATACAAATGAAAGACTATACATAGACTGCTCCTGTAAAACTTACCAGCTATTATTGTCCTAATTCAACTCCATAATTATCTGACTGAAGCTGGTAGTAATCACAGATGGATGCATCTAATGATGCACATCAGACCTCTGTAGAAGCTTGTGAATTAAAAAAATGACTTTCTATGTATTTGGTCTAACCTTATGGAAGTCAAAAACGAACTAGCATGTATTGATGACTCTCAGACCTGTTTTTCATTATGAGCTGCCGAAAATCAGTATTCCTCTAGTCTAAAACCACTGGCTCCTTCAATTGAAATCACGGGTGTATTCTGAATATTTTAGGTGAGAACACGCTGCCGCCGAAAAAAATCGACTTTTTCCGACCAAAAATTTCTGACGACCTTTTTATAATTTTTTTATTAGTCTTCAGATGCTTTTCCGATGATTTATCGCCCGAAATCCCGTTTTGAAGGCGTAAATCCCTAAAGTTTCATGAATTCTTTTTCACAAAATCGTATTTCCCACCCCCCCCACTTGGTCTTTGTGAGGTGAGTATACGCTGTATACCCATATATATATACCCTTGTTTTCACAGGCAACTACATGCTGTTATTTTTTCCTGGAGGTGAGTATACACCAGTGGTGCACAACCTTTTTCAGCCAAGGGCCACTAATCGATTTCTTAAACCCTTCGCGGGCCAAACGTCAACCTTTCGCTTCTGACTTTCGGTCATTTCGTATTTGCAACCGTTATGAAAAAGGTAATATTATTAATCACCCAGCCAATAAAACGGAAAGATATAGCAAAATACAATAAAGATGACGGCGAAAGTTGTGTGCTTCTGCCTGAAATTAGAGGTTTGCGCCACTGTAGACTTAATGTCACCCCCCCCCAAGTCCGACCTGCACCTCAGAGCGGTGGGAGGGTGAATAGCCAAGTAGGGGAATGCTTGGTGAGGTTATGCCATCAGGGGAGAAGGCCTCGGCTGAAGGACCTCTTAGGACTTCACGCAAGATGAACAGGCTCACCAAGAACCCTGAAACAGCTAGCCAACGCAGGAGCCAGGTGCTGGAAGAACACCTAAGGGCGGAAGAGGTCCGATAGAACCCAACGGACCCTACCAGGAGAGGAATGGTCACCGCCTGGCAAAAGGACCAAGAAACTTTCATATGACGATTAACGTCATGTAAAGGACTCATCGTCGGTGCATGCAACCGGACGGAGGAGAGAAAAGAAGAACATACTTAATGTTAATTTCGGCTCTTAAATAGTTGCCTTTCCTCTTGGTCATCGCGGGCCACATGACAACCCGTCGCGGGCCGGATGTGGCCCGCGGGCCGGACGTTGTGCACCACTGGTATACACTGTATACCCGCCTATACCCTAGAGTACAGCACTGGTTAAAATGCCTCAGGCCTAAAAAAAATGTTGTGTTTCCGGTAACAGAGCTAAAAAAATTGGGTAGGTAGGTCGGAAAATATTTTTATTTTGGAAAATATTTTTATGCAGTGACTATCCGGAAAAAAGTATACGCCGCTGCCCGCTAGTCTTTTTTGCACAATGGTACACGCTGCAACAAAGTACGTGTTCTAAGCAAGTATAAACTGCCTATTTCCAGACTGTCTGCACCTAAAACTGCTCTAGAAAACAGTTCTATTAATTTAATTTTGTTGACGTCTTTTCTGTTATGTCAATACAAATGTAAAATTTTTTATTTTATTTTATATTTTTCAAAAACTTTTTTTTCAAAAATTTTTTTTTTTAAATAAAATTTTTTTTAAAAATATTTGAGTCACGGCAATAAAAGAGGGTCGGTCGGGTTACCGGAAACAACAATTTTTTTTAGGCCTCACTTAAAACACCAAGCATTTCTTCTACAGTTTATCACTACAAAATTAGAAAGTTATTTTGTCTAATTGGCACAAAATCTGATTTCTTGACAATATTTATAATAGTGTCTAACTAATAATTTTAACTTCAGAAAAAAACAAATGTTAAAAAAAATTCACAACAGCAGCTGACCATCCTGTCCTGAGTTAAGAAGATGCTCTCCAAGATCACAGCCGAATACACGCTCCTTGACAATGCCTGTTCGTTTAAGAGTTGCACGATTTGGACGAGATGAGAAAAATCCAATCAGAAAAGAAGTCACTTTACCCCTTCTGTGCAGAACTGTACAGCAAGCAATAAACAAAATTATATTAAAATTACACATTTAAAAGATGAAGTATAACTTTTAATGTAGCATGCCTTTAGTATATGATTTACCTGAATGGCAATTCTCAAGTTGCCAAGTTGCAAATCTATGACCTGAATCAAGTTATTCATACATAATAGGGTGTTAAAGAGCGCTGGCCATTTATGACATACCAACGATGTTTTCCTGGGTCATGGAGTCACGCCTAAACACAATGATGGGCGCAATAATATTTTGAAAATAGATTCATATCTTCAAAACAGAAAATAATATTTTATTTTCAAAATACTTTTCCCAAAAACTTTGCTGAAGTTCTTTCATGCAGCACTGTGGAAATTCGAACCATAAGGACACCGTGCGTAGCCGAGCGAAGGAATCTACGGCCTGGAATGGATAGCACTGTCACACAAAGCTTTCTAAGATAATTCAGAGCTTGGCATTAGAATCTGAAACTCAATACGTTTCTGCATAGGCAGCCAGTGCAGTTCCTCCCATATAAAACTTAACATATGCCCAAACTTTGGTATGACGCCATTCAGGCGAGCCGCGGCATTAAGGGCCGGATTGTAGCAGTATTAATGCGTGAGAGGGTTAAGCCTGCATAGATGGCACTGCCATACTCAACACTCGTGCATATAAATGCATGAGAGTTGTGGCAGCTTTAGTTGTAAGCGTGCGATGCACCAAGCGGATCTGAAAAAGATGGTAGAAGCACGTGCAACATAGCCCACATTCCTAACATGATCTTAAAAGGTCATGGTCACACCCATAGAGATGTACGCTATATATATAAAATATATAGGCTAGAGAGAGTATGGCCTATCTCCGCTGCGTAAAAAAGTGAAGTCATCAACGACCTTAATATATATTTAACGGTAATCACGCCAGTGACGTCACAAGCCATGTTAGTTTTAAAATTATTTACTTTTCCAGCTGTTGGAAGGTGTAAGACTGTGATTGGTCGGCACGATTACTGTCGATTAGACGTGATTTGATTGGCCGGCACGATTACACAGCGACACCAATATGGCGGCGTGATATTCCCTCTAGCGTTATATTTATCGTAATACATCTCTATGGTCACACCCAAATCGTCTTGCACGTCTGAAAGTTCTTTCCTTTCTCACCTGCAATTATGCTGCAGCATAATGTGCACCATGCTCACTAATGAAATGCATATTTCTAATATTAAATTACGTCTCATAAACATGAACCACCAGTGTTCAAAGGATTAATAAATCAATCAATCAATCAGAATTTATATAGCGCCCCTTCAAGGTACCTACTCAGAGGCGCTCCCGGCAAAGATCAAGCGGAAAAACAGTCTTCAACAGTTTATGAAATTGAGAACGGCTTGGGAGGTGTCGTATAGTCAATGGAAAATTATTCCAGGTTGTTGGACCAACCACAGAGAACAAAACGCCTCTGCATTGTTGCAGAGCGAGTGAAAGGAACCATTAAGTCACCATGGACAGCAGAGCGCAGTGCGCGGCGGCCTATGCAAGTGGAAAGAAGGAGGCAAAGCTCGCACAGATAAGAGGTGCCCAGGCTGATAAGCATCTCCACACCAAAGATGCAATCCTAAATGAGACGCGCTGTGGGAAAGGAAGCCAGTGCAAGACCTCGCACATATATTGGGATACACAATCGGACTTGGTGAACCCGCCTTTAAGTCGTGTGGCAGCCTGGTGGACCCTCTCCAACCTCTCTTAAAGAATAATAAATACCAAGATCTGTTACTTGAAGTTACTTTCCAATAAATTCCAGTCAAAAAGCATATAGATTTGCTGCTTACATTAATAACAATTTCTGACTGTTCAAAACCAGTAACAAGCTCTAAGCAAAAACTTGATTGACCTGGTTTTGTTAAAGATGTTGGTACTCTCGTTCCAACTGTTCCTGGAAGCTTACTGGTGCCAATCATTTCCACATAATCAGAAGGAAAATATCCAACCTACAAAATCATCCGAGAATGAAAACTGTATCAATCATTGCCGGCGTCACCTGCACTGGTCAACAGCCAGTCATTCATGCGAGAAAACACATTGAGTTTGAATGCTAATGCTTACGTGCAATTAGATTACATGTGTCAAAGTCATAAAAACGTGTAAGACTGAAGCCAACCGAACCCTGACTCGAAATGAACACTTGAGGCCGAAGCAAGTGATGAAATCAAGTGTAGATTTGTACAGATGAAGCAGCTGGGGGGGGGGGCAGCATGCAGATCTGCTCTTTGAAAGACCCTAACCACAGATTGAGGTGCAAGCAGGTACAAGTTACGACAAGATGCATCTAAAAACCCATGAAAAGTGTTGACACAGACTGACAGTGAGTGTATAGTGCTACAAGGGAGGCAGAGGTATGATGCCAAGTTTCAACTGTGATGAGGAGGTGAAGATGATAGCATCAGTTATGTAGATGGTTTTTTCCACCTATGCCCCTTCATGTCCCAAGACACAGATCGAAATATCTGATAGAACAGCATGCTGGGACCATTGACATCACAAATACAGCAGAAACAAAATGTCTCCCTTACCCGACCGTCACAGTTCAGTAATCTCAATGTCTCTGTTCAGTGTGTGCATTCATTAGTTGAAGTAGGGCACATTCAAACATTCATGCTATGCTAAACATCAGCACAAGTAAAAATTTATTAATCAAAATAAAAATTGCTGAGAATTTTAATTTTAAAAATATCTACAGTAAGATTAATTTTACGTCATCAATACGTATAAGAATACAGCATAACATGCAAACAATAGCAATGTCAGCTGCAAACATGTGCAAGTGAGCACCAGTGCACCACCTAATTTATTCTTGTGTAGTTAACGACCTTAAACACAATATAAACACTTATAGATAAAACTGTGAAACCAAATACAACTTACTTCAAATTCCTTTTTGGCTCTCCACCACGATGACTCTTCGGCAGATGGCTTGTCTATAATCGATAGAATGTCTCCAACCTACGCATACAAGACGTGTAGAATGTACAGGGTGACTCAATAAAAAGTCCCACTGTCAGTAAAACTTAAGCAATATCTCAGCAACCAATCGAGATTTGCCGATGAAAATACCAGAGGAAAGATTTTCTAAACAATTCCTGAAAATTTCAATACTACAAAAATTACAGCTCTTTAAACATTCTTTTCAGTCTTTCAAATTTCCACAGAATCACGTTCCAATACTTGCTATATCTTCAAGAATGTTTTACAGATTGATGATAATAAATAATAAAAAATAAAAAAACAAATAATAATAATGACAATTTATATGGCGCCATAACGTGGCCATACTGCTACAAGGGCGCCTGAGATGACAGGCCAAGACTCATGGCCATCTCTCCCATGTTGGCGGTGTAGAGTAGGAATAGCAGAGGGGACAGAGGACGGAGCACTGAGGGACTCCACAGACGAGGGAGCGGACGAATGAAAGAATCCCGTCGAAGAGCACAAGAGCACAAGAGAGAAGCCAGTCAAGCGCGACCGACCAAATGTTTTTGACAAGCGCTCAGCCAAGATGCCATGGTCGACGGTATCAAATGCGGCTGAGAGATCCATCAGACCAAGTAAAGCGTGGCCACCTGCGTTGATTGCTATGTTAGACATTGTTAGTGTCATATGACCTCACTACCAGCTGGTAAAGAAACTTTTTATGAAGCAAGTTGTTAATATTCGAAGATATTTCATAAACATTTTGTTGATCCGTTACTGAGTTTCATGGGCAAAGTTTCTGTGGCATATAAAATGGGAAATTGGATGTTGCGTGAACAGAGACTGGGACATCGCATGATCATAGCGAAAGACCCAATGAAAAGTGTAGCACGCAATGAAGGCTATCTGCAAACGTGTTGATGTTATGGGTTCAGGTGCCGGAAGAGAGGCAGGAAGTGGACGTTTGGTCTTATGGTAAAAAGGGCGATGTTCATGGAAGTTGCCTGGTAGTCGAAAGGGCCAAGTTTGCAAAGCACGACATGGTTTCTGTTGGTGTGTGTTACGGTGACAAGGAAGGACTGCACCTTATCCCAAACAGTAAATGCCAAACTTTACGTTGATCTATGTTACCAGACTCACTGAAGACTGCAGGTATGTTGTAGCATTGGGTTTTATTCTCCAGCAGGACAGTGCACCTGTTCACATGGCAAAGTTGGTTCAAGATGAATAGCCACCAAACTCGCCAGACCTTAACCCTCTTGATTATCACATCTGGGGAGTTAAGATGGAGTGCTACAAGATGCCTAGAGATGTAGGACATGTGCAGCTCAACTGACATATCTATTGACATAATCATCGTATATTCACGTGTCCTTTATATGATGTCACTGTTCGGTTAACTTATCCAACTTGCATATTTTCAGACCAAAAGCAATATATTCACTTCTCCAGTGACAACTGAAGGTGTATGACTGCATGTACATCTGGTATATCTTGCAAAACAACTGAAGAGACTTGCATAAAGCCTAGTCTTGCTGAAGTACAGCGTGAATATGTTATACTTAACACGAAGCGGTAAAATATATTTCACAAAGCTACCTATTGCAATTAATCGAGCTGTTTCAGAGATGTTAGTTAAGAAACGTTCGTCTTATCACAATTGACTTGTCTTGCCAGCACGATATCAGTCACATGATTCAAAATTTTAAAATGGGTTTTTGATGGATTAAGATAAAATTTGTAGTTAGCATTTCAAAACTGTTTTTGCTCTTCTGCTAGCTCATTTCTAAGACAATTTGAAGTTGTAATACTCTCGCATTCTTAGAAAAATCACCTTGAAAATTTATGCAATTATTTCACCATTTCACCAATAAATATTGACCATTTAACGTCAATATTCTTATCTATTTTTACTCTTAGACAATAGTCTGCAGTGATGGATGGGAAATGCACCTCTCAAAAGATTAGACTAAATAATTAATTAAAATTTTGAATTTCACAAATTTCTATTGTATGGAAGATCAGTTTTTCAATCGTTTTCAATCCACTTCATTGAAAATTTGTACAAGCTGTGTGGGTGCTTTAATCCGATAAAATGCACAATAATGTGCGTGGTTAATGTAGCTCTGCTGCATTGGGAAACACAAAGTTAGTAATTTAACTAGCACAGAAATACATGCTTTTAAGGTGAAATAGTATGATCTAAAAGACTGTGATATTTGCATCCACAATCATGCTATCGTTCCTCCAAAGTCTCTGACATGTTCGTTTTGCCCTCCACAGTCCACACCAACCCAAAATTTCATCTGATTGAAGGCATAGATCTGTAAAAGTTGAGAAAGTCATCTTCGTACCTCAAGGGAAATTTCATCCGGTGACTGTGCAACGTAACGCTTGATGACGTGAGCTGCTCCAATTGCCGGAATGTTGACAGCAGCATCGTTATCTGGCACTACCAGACGCTTACCTCGATTATCCATCTAAAATAGAAACAATAGCACCTGATTAGATAGCACAGATACAGAATAGAGAAGGATGAAAAAGAGACTGCAAAACATTACATAATATAAGTGACCTGTTTCAGTTTGATGAACAATCTGAGCGAAGGAAACTCTCAAGAACCTACATAAGAAGCAAGGACTTCCAGCTGCTTGAATATCAATCAATCAATCAATCAATCAATCAAACAATCAATCAAACAAACAATCAATCACATAAATTTATATGGCACCCCTTCAACATCTCTGCTTAGTGGTGCTCCAAACCCATGCCTGGTCAAAAAGAAAAGTCTTAAGAAGACGACAGAAAGCGCCAGCAGAATCATGGGAAAGCGAGCGATGTGGGAACCAGTGGAGGTCGTCTCTCATGAAGGCAAAAAATGAAAATACCAACCAAGCATGCTGCGGATCGAAGGACCTTAACCAAGGAATTCAGGCACGGACCTGTGGGAGGCCAACATGAAGATAGTCCTTTGTAGTCCTGAAGCTACAAGCACAGGCATGGACAAGAGCAGATGAGTCTGTGAACAAGAGAGAGTGAGCTATGAAATGGAGCTGTTGCATTTGATAATAGCAGGCACGTGACAGGGTAGAGATATGTTTTTTATATTCTACTTTGGAGTTTCAGTATGTTTGAATTGTTACTGATACCATTAAGTACAATAAACGCACATGATTCATTCATTCATTCTGAGAATTTATATAGCACCTCTTCAAGATATCTACTCAGAGGAGACTTATCTATGATATCAGTGCAGTCAAACCCTTGTGTGTCAAAATAAATTTAATCAAGTTTTTATAATCCGAATTGATTAAATGCCACATGTTGTTTAAAATGGACTGAAGTTAACTGATGTCAAACAGAAAGGTGCCAACACAGAGAGCAGACCATATGTACACGCAGAAGCAGCAATGGCTGAGAAGAAGTGGTGTAGAGAGCAGCTATGATGCTGATGAGACACATGTGCACATGCACTGCGTACATTAGACACATGTTCACATGTCTACATTAGACACATGTGTACAACTGCACATGCACACATTAGACACATGTGCACAACTGCACATGCACATATAAGATACATGCCCACATTAGACACAAGTGCACACGCGTACATTTGACACATCATGTCACACATGCCCACATTAGACACAAATTCACATGCGTACATTTGACACAAGTGCACATGCATACATTATACACATGTGTACATGCGCACATTAGACACATGTCACACATGCCGACATTAGGCACATGTGCACATGCGTACATTTGACACAAGTGCACATGTGTACATTAGACACATCCTGTCACACATGCCCACATTAGACACATGTACACATGCTCAAGCGTGCAGTGGACACCTTTGGGCTGTTAGCCCACGGATAAAGAAGAAGAAGAAGACACATGCTCACAAATTCCAATATCGAGATACCGTGCAACAAAGCAAATACTATTGAAACCAGAACAAAACTTAGTCTAACCTCCATCCAACAAAGTATTGGTCCACAGTTGATCATGTTGTCTGCAAGAACTGAAAATCTAGTTAAGTATGCTGAAATCTTTCCAAGAGCACGCTAAAAATAAATCAAAACCATTACAATTATTTCTAAGATCGTAAAATCATATGTTCCTCTATATTTGACAAATAAAATTCTTTGTAAAAGATGCAAAGGTCAAGTCGTTGTGCAACATGCATTTTATGGATATCGTATTGCGTGTCGTATATAATCTATAGATTTATATAGCACCTCTCACAGAATGACTATTCAGATACGCTCTCGGCTGTGTAGAATGGCGGACGGGAGGCCCTTCATGTTCTGCTTGATTAAGGACACGTGTTGAACCCACTCCTCCCACCTTTGAGGCAACAGCCTTCTTCCATGAGGCAAAAACGTTTAATTATTATCCCTGAGGTGGATAACCTAACAAGGAAACTGTTTTAACAAGGATGCTTTATCTTTCTTGAATGTCATGTCATGTAAACCAAAGTGCAGTATAAATAACCCTAGTTGGTCATTATAAGGACATATTTATATTGGATTTAGGATTCTAATTATATGTGCTATTTTAAAACATTTGACTTCTGATTGGCTCTACAGATGATGCACTTCTATTTTACCATTTTTTTGGTCTGTACATAGTTATAATACATTGACGTAATAATTACCGAGGTAGTAATAAAAAGAAAAAAGAAAAAATCACAAGTTGAATGAAAAGACTAAAATATGAGCATCAAACAAGCCTACTAGTGAATGGTGATAAATTCCTTTCCAATCAACGAATCACAGCGTGGTATCTCTAGATTACATGAACCTAAGAGAGTATCCAGTTACTGTCCAGTACTAACTGACGCGGTATTAAGTGCAGCGGGATTAAATGTCGTGGATTCCTGTTGGTCAATGCAAGTGAAATGCAGTGCTCAGCAGATCATTGACTTCAGTAAAAAAGACAAACTTTAAAGGTCAAGTAGATTTTACTGCGTTCAAACTCGAGATGCACTGAACAGCATTTTCACTCTTCAGTCAAAATACGAATATAAATTGGCCATGCTGTTCGGCTGCTTATGGTAGATACTGTGCAACGCCAGATGTGCGTCACTGTCGACGTCCTTTCATCTTCGATGGCGTCAAATCGACTTCAATCTCGAGAGTATTGATTTGCTCCAGTCTGCTCAAATTATTCCTGATATTAGTTTTCCCTCATGGTCCTTGGCCTGTCATGGTCCTTGGCCTGTCATGGTCCTTGGCCTGTCATGGTCCTTGACCTGTCATGGTCCTTGACCTGGGTGTCACCCTTGACCAGGAATTTAGTCTCTTCCAACAATCAATGACCAACATGTTAAGTTAGTCCCTCGTGCTGGTCGCTCTTGCGCATGCTTTTCTTCCTATCGGTAGTCGAATTGACCATTGTTGTTCGATCCTTGTTGGTCTTCCCATTGGGGTCCGGGACGATTAAATCGGGTTCTGCGGTTAGTTCATTGGGTGAATTCCCAAATTCGTCTGTCTCTGCCTACATGCGCGATGTGTTACACTGGTTGCCTGTAGTCCAACATATCTCATATCGGATTGCTGCACTGGTTTCATGCTCCATCCTTAGTTGCACTCCATCTTACCTACGTGATCTCTGTCACCCAGTCTCTGACGTTGAAGCCCATCGGGCTGTTGCTCTGCTATGAAGGGCAATTCCTAGCACCATGGGATTGGCTGGCTGCCAGACAATGCTGAGACTTCTTGGTATTTTATCTGTAATGAGTTCCCTTTAAAGCTGCATTTATCTGACCAATCAAACTTTCATTCATAAATCTCTCGTCTTTTATCTTTTCCCGTGGCTGGGTAGGGAGTACTACTGAGTAGCCTTCTCGAAGGCGTGCTATATAAGTTCATAGAATGAATGAATGACTACGAATATGAATAGTAGGTGACAACAGAGTTGCAGGGCATAAGTAAACACTAGACACAAATACATGTATTTAAAAAATATCTAATACAACGCGCTTTTTGAATTGTAGTTAAGCTTGATATTGCCTTCAATTCTGAATTTCTTTATGTGGCATCACCGAAGAAAGTGAGATTGTTTAAATTTACTAAACATCATGCACCTATGCTTGTACACAGACTAAACGTTCCAAACTTCTCACTGGACTTTTCACTGGATTTGCATTTTGAGTTGATGAAATTATGTTCCTCAGCACATTTGGATTTCAAACATTGATTATTTAATGCATCTGTGAAACTGCTCAATCCTTCTACAGATAAATCTAAATAATCCTCAATAAATAAATCTAAACTCACCACAGAACCTTCTTCTTCTATCAGATCTTTGGTCAGTTCGGGCAACATGCTAAACTTTCTGTCATAGATACATCGATGAAGTTGTTTGTCCATTGCATAGAGACTGTCGTACGTTCGTCGAAGCGTCCATCTGCGTTCATTGCAGCAGACGTTAATGAGAAACCACTGTTCAGACTGCGCATCCAACTCCACGCCCTCATCCACAGCCAACTGCAAGAGACATACAACTTTAGCTTCAAAATGAGAAACCACTGTTCAGACTGCGCATCCAACTCCACACCCTCATCCACAGCCAACTGCAAGAGACATACAACTTTAGCTTCAAAATGAGAAACCACTGTTCAGACTGCGCATCCAACTCCACACCCTCATCCACAGCCAACTGCAAGAGACATACAACTTTAGCTTCAAAATGAGAAACCACTGTTCAGACTGCGCATCCAACTCCACACCCTCATCCACAGCCAACTGCAAGAGACATACAACTTTAGCTTCAAAATGAGAAACCACTGTTCAGACTGCGCATCCAACTCCACGCCCTCATCCACAGCCAACTGCAAGAGACATACAACTTTAGCTTCAAAATGAGAAACCACTGTTCAGACTGCGCATCCAACTCCACACCCTCATCCACAGCCAACTGCAAGAGACATACAACTTTAGCTTCAAAATGAGAAACCACTGTTCAGACTGCGCATCCAACTCCACACCCTCATCCACAGCCAACTGCAAGAGACATACAACTTTAGCTTCAAAATGAGAAACCACTGTTCAGACTGCGCATCCAACTCCACACCCTCATCCACAGCCAACTGCAAGAGACATACAACTTTAGCTTCAAAATGAGAAACCACTGTTCAGACTGCGCATCCAACTCCACACCCTCATCCACAGCCAACTGCAAGAGACATACAACTTCAGCTTCAAAATGAGAAACCACTGTTCAGACTGCGCATCCAACTCCATACCCTCATCCACAGCCAACTGCAAGAGACATACAACTTTAGCTTCAAAATGAGAAACCACTGTTCAGACTGCGCATCCAACTCCACACCCTCATCCACAGCCAACTGCAAGAGACATACAACTTTAGCTTCAAAATGAGAAACCACTGTTCAGACTGCGCATCCAACTCCACACCCTCATCCACAGCCAACTGCAAGAGACATACAACTTTAGCTTCAAAATGAGAAACCACTGTTCAGACTGCGCATCCAACTCCACACCCTCATCCACAGCCAACTGCAAGAGACATACAACTTTAGCTTCAAAATGAGAAACCACTGTTCAGACTGCGCATCCAACTCCATACCCTCATCCACAGCCAACTGCAAGAGACATACAACTTTAGCTTCAAAATGAGAAACCACTGTTCAGACTGCGCATCCAACTCCACGCCCTCATCCACAGCCAACTGCAAGAGACATACAATTTTAGCTTCAAAATGAGAAAGCACTGTTCAGACTGCGCATCCAACTCCACACCCTCATCCACAGCCAACTGCAAGAGACATACAATTTTAGCTTCAAAATGAGAAACCACTGTTCAGACTGCGCATCCAACTCCATACCCTCATCCACAGCCAACTGCAAGAGACATACAACTTTAGCTTCAAAATGAGAAACCACTGTTCAGACTGCGCATCCATCTCCACGCCCTCATCCACAGCCAACTGCAAGAGACATACAATTTTAGCTTCAAAATGAGAAACCACTGTTCAGACTGCGCATCCAACTCCACACCCTCATCCACAGCCAACTGCAAGAGACATACAATTTTAGCTTCAAAATGAGAAACCACTGTTCAGACTGCGCATCCAACTCCATACCCTCATCCACAGCCAACTGCAAGAGACATACAACTTTAGCTTCAAAATGAGAAACCACTGTTCAGACTGCGCATCCAACTCCACGCCCTCATCCACAGCCAACTGCAAGAGACATACAATTTTAGCTTCAAAATGAGAAAGCACTGTTCAGACTGCGCATCCAACTCCACGCCCTCATCCACAGCCAACTGCAAGAGACATACAACTTTAGCTTCAAAGTGTGGAATGTCAGCAATTTCAATTACACGACTAACCTCACAGCAAACAATATTTAGCACATGGAGGTTTCAGCAAATGCACTGTATTATTATGCACTGCAAAGAAGCACAGCCATAAGTGATTTCACGTCCCTAAAGTTTTCACTCAACAATAAAACAGTATATTTTATCCAAAAAATTATTTTGCTGCAGTCTTCATTCATTCTGCTTTTCTTGCTGAAGCGAGTCGTCCCCTTCGCTCTGCTGTGAAGCGGCAACTCTAGTAGCACGGTGGCTCATCAGGCAACGCCGACCTTTCTCGGTTGTGTGGTCATCCATCTGAAATCACCTCTTTCCTTCATTACATCTGACCAATCAAACTTTCTTTCACAAATCTCTCTTGAAAGTCTTTTCCTTTTGCTGTGGCTGGACTGGGAACACCACAAGTGGATTTCTTGAAGGGGCGCTATATAAGTCCATAGAATGAACGAATAAAAAATGTATAAAGAGTTAATGATTGAGCAATTCTTAACACTTACTTCAACTTTTCCAAAGTCCACAAATTCATAATGGAAATGTGCACATTCAGCAAGCTTTGGAAAGCGTGTGGAACCATCCTGTAGTACAGTCAACTTTGTCAGTTTAACAGAGGACCTTCGGTTATTATCTTCCCCCTCAACATTGTCCACAATTGGAATAATTGAACGCTAAGAAATCAGAAACACAAGATTACGATGCAGCTGTATTCTCAACTGTGAACTATCCAAATGTAAAATGTAAGAAAGTACTGCCTTGCAATAGTCTAATGAATTTCTTAAAATAATGATAATTGTAAATTCCTACTATAATTAGGAAACTACATGTGCAACAGTTTGTAGACCTTGCAACAAAATATCTTCTATCCCCTGCCCAGGTTAGATGGACAGGTCATTTGATGTTTCTAATAAGACTGATACTGTTGTGTTCATTATCATTCTGAATAACGATATGTTCAATGAATATGCAATTATGCATAATCTTCCGAGTCAGTACAGGAGTGGTGTTTGAAAGTACCATAAGTATTGTGTCTTCTCAAGATAAACAGACGGACCAATTGCTATCCACATTTTGCTATACATGCATATTAATAAATATACAAGACAAGACATCCCAATATTCTAAAAGCAAAGAACACACATTATCCTGTATCCAACATTGTATAATGTATACACTATCCAAGAGATGAAATTTTCCTCATCTGGTGTCACATCTCTGAGCCAAAGCATTGACTGACCACTCAATGAATTCTTAAGGACTTACTTAAGCCAAATCATAGGAAGCTCCATGGTAAAACGAAAATTATTTGCAAAACAGAAACAAAACTTCAATTGCAAAATGAAGTAGAAATGATAATTAATATCTGCATTTAAATTGTAGGAAAATATTGTGTGCTACCATTAGGCAGCAGTTGGACTAAATCGTTGATTATGGAAATTCTAAGTATTTAGACAAACCATAAATTTGTCTTACTCCATATCTAGCCATCCAAAGCTAAATTATACACAAGTCCTTGGGTATCAAACCGTCTCTCACTTAACACCTCCAAAACCCAGTTCATTTGGTATACAACCCCTACCCCAACAGGTGCTGAAGATTTAGTTTGTTCTCTTTTTGAAAATATTGCCTGACTACCCCTTTTCCTCAACTGTACGTGATCTGGGTGCTGCACTAGATAGCTCCCTTTCTTTTAAAGACCATATCTCTAACCTTACACGCTCTTCATAGTTTCATTTAAGGCATCTCAGGACTGTGTGGCATTCTCTTTCGTCTTCTGCTTTTACCATGCTGGTTCATACCTTCATGTGCTCCCGAATTGACCACTGTAATTCAATTCTCATTGGTAGACCCAAGGTTCTTCTTTCACCTCTATTGTCGGTCCTAAATGCTGCCGCCAAATAAATAGCATGTTTACGACACTACTCTCTCATATATATTTCTCATATATATATATATATATATATATATATATATATATATTTCTCACATATATTTCTCAACTATATTTCCACCTTTATGTTTGAACAGCTTCATTGGCTTCCTCTAACTGCACGTATTAAATTCAAAATTTTCTCCAAAGCACAACAGGATCTCGCAATAAAATACGTAGCTGATGTAAAGCCTGGCCTCGTTGCACATCCTCCTTGCATGTTTTAAGAACAGTTAAAGGCTGAAGGTTTGCTTTCATCTGTCACGATCATCAGACACAAGAGAAGATATTACGCTCATCGACCTCTTCTATCTAACTTGACGGAAGAGAAATTTACGTTGACATGATATACAAGTATGTGTTGACATTTTAGGTCGACTGGCAATCATCATGCAATCTGTTGGCGCCTCTGGTGGCAATATTTAATGCTTCACCAGCATCACAGGTGAAGAGCATCTTCTCTTTGTGCCACATGTTTGCTGCTGGATGCAGAGACAGACTCAGCTAGAACGTGGAGATCAGCATCTTTCTTAAGCTTAGTAAAATCTAGTAAATAACTTCATGGTGTCATCTGACAATCATCAAATTGTCGTCTGCAACTTCAAACTAAACACTGCAAACAATGGCAGAACAGTGTTTCAACTAGTTAACATCAGACATTCATAATATTGTATTGAATGTCCATCTGATGCTGTCCATCAAGACACAAAATATTTGCATGTAAACTGAAGCTAACATTTTTCAGTAACTAAAATCAAATGATAATCCTTTTAGAATTCAAACAGAAGTTATTTAAAACGCGAAACTTCATAACTAAAATAGAAATTACCAACTCAAGACTGAATAAAAGCTGAAATTGTAATAATTTTCAAATAATGAAATATCATTGTTAGTAAGAATATGAAAATGCATAAGCTGGTTTCACGGTGAAATAGAGCGACTACATTAAGATCAGACATTAGTCATTAAGATCAGACATTCATAATATTGTATTGAATGTTGTATAGTCATTAAGATCAGACATTCATAATATTGTATTGAATGTTGTATAGTCATTAAGATCAGACATTCATAATATTGTATTGCGGATCAGGACGTTTGGGCGCCGCCGTTTGGGCGCCGGCCGTTTGGGCGCCGCCGTTTCGGCGCCGGCCGTTTGGGCGCGACGCCGTTTGGGCGCCGGACGTTGCGGCGCGAAAGAAGAACCTTGACGTTTGTAGATATAATTACATACGAAAGAGCCTCCTTCCGAGACTATTGTTTATCCCCTGTGAATGTGACGTTTGACGCGTTGCCGCTTGTTTACGCACCAGGGCTATACAGGATAACATACGAAAGAGCCTCCTTCCTAACCTTGACGTTTGTAGATATAATTACATACGAAAGTAATTCAGTTCTTTGTGGAATGCTTTTATTTAACATCAAATCATTCCCTTGGGTAACATGATGTGTTAACATTAAATTTAACAATGCACATTACAAAACATAGCTGAATTAAAAATTCCTGGACAAATAAAGAGTTTTAAGTGCTATTTCATTACATAACTTCTTCCGCGCCGAAACGTACGGCGCCCAAACGGCGTCGCGCCCAAACAGCCGGCGCCGAAACGGCGGCGCCCAAACGGCCGGCGCCCAAACGGCGGCGCCCAAACGTCACGTACCGATTGTATTGAATTCACTCATTTTGATGCTTACCATCATGTAGATGGTAAGCATCAAAATGAGTGAATGCTGCTAGTAATGCTTATAGTCGTCCTGTCGTCAAGACAGCCGATCAACAGGAACATTGAATCTCATTTATAAGCAGTTTGGAGAAATATCAGATTCAAGTAGGCGAGTGAATGAATAATGAGCAATTTAAACTGTGAATACCTTGGAATAGAACTGACTCGCTCCAGCTCCATACATCATTGTTCCTGTGTTCGATCGCTTCACATTCAAATTCACAGAATCTTGCACGTCTATCTCCATGTTTGAACCTCTAGCAACATTTTAACAAAAAGATTCACCCAAGATATTTATAGAAATCTATTTCAACAAAGTACAAGACGTTCTGCTAAATGTTGTTTGGCTACAATGGAAGAGGGTGAAATAGGGCGTTGCACAGTTTGAAGAAGTGAAAAGGGAGGATGAAAATGAAGCAGAGCTAATTTTTAAAAAATTATTTTTTGGAATAAAACGATGCTTTATTTCATTTTTTTGTCGTTTTAAACATCTACGATATTTTACAATATGTACAATTTGGAATAATACCGAGAGCACCAACCAAACAGAACAAAGATCAAGAAGACAGACTTCAGACGGCAAAGTGCACAAACATATCTAATCACAAGCACCATCCATGCATGGGAGACTAAAACTTGAGACTGAATATAACTGAAAATGTAACCACGAAGGGTACACAAAACTACACCAATGCTGGTGACATGATAAAAGCGCGCAGACAAAAGCATGCAGAAGTATAGACAAGAGTATAAACATTTATCCAAACTCGAAATGAACTAGGTTTTTTTAAAAACTGAAAGCGGAGGAAGACCACAAAAAACCTAATAAAATATATTTTAACTAGAAATTGTCATGTATTTTCCTAAAGTTTATAAAGTAACTATCAGCCAAACTTTAGGCAGATACAGGAAGACACAAAAGACATACCGGAAGATATTTAACCTAGGAAAAACTAGAATTATAAAAGCACAAGAACACACAAACTGATGTTATTTGTTAATTAGACGTTATCTGCGTTTCATTCCACGGTGCTGGCTGTATAATTGCAGTAACCTAACTAATAATTTAAGTTTATTTGGTAAGCAACTGATCATTAGTCAACATTATATACTGTTCCAGGTAATTGCACGCTTTGTCATGCGTGCCTTTGTCGGGGTGGTTTCTGTTACACGCAAATGTAACGTAATTTTTATAGAGCCACTGACAGCCGAGGCCATTCAGCAGCGCTCCCAGTGCGATAACCTCTAGAGAAAAAATAGGTCTTGAGAAGAGAGAGTGAGATGTAGAGTCCCACGCAGAGTGGAGGGAAGAGAATTCCACAAGAAGGACCCAATGATGGTAAAGGATCGAGTTTGAGGAATCCTAGCTCGAGGAACAAACAAGTCAGCCCTGTCCAGAGAACGGAGAGGTCGATGAGAAGAAAGAGGAGAACGAATGAGATCACTGAGATATTTCGGTGCAAGACCCAGTTTGGATTTGAGTACCAGAGAAAGGACTTTATATTGTATGCGGGCAGAGATAGGAAGCTAGTGTAGTTGGTTGATCCTAAACGATGATGCATGAGAGTATTTAGGAAGGTGAGCAATTAATCGAGCAGCATAATTAAGGACAGATTGAAATGGGAGATAGACGAACCTTTGGTAGACCAATAAGATGGGAATTCCAGTAATCAATTCTGGAACAGACAAATGCATGGACTATAATTGATGTCATGGTTGAAAGGGAGACAGATCTGCGAATGGCCTTGAGATGATGGAGGTGAAAGTAAGCGTAGCGTGTAAGGCCTAAAAAATTTTTTGTGTTTCCGGTAACAGAGCTAAAAAAATTGGGTAGGTAGGTCGGAAAATATGTTTATTTTGGTAAAATATTTTTATGCAGTGACTATCCGAAAAAGTATACCCCACTAGTCTGCTGCAACAAAGTACGTGTTCTAAGCAAGTATAAACTGACTATTTCCCGACTGTCTGCACCTAAAACTGCTCTAGAAAACAGTCCTATTAATTTCATTTTGTTGACGTCTTTTCTGTTATGTCAATACAAATGTAAAGAAAATTTAAAAAAAATTAAATTAAATTTTTTTATAACAGTTTTTCTGTGCACCACCGCGGACAAAAGCCTGCAACTACCTGGAAAAGCATATAATGTTGACTCATGATCAATAACTAACACCAAGGCTTAAATTAATATTAGTTCCTAAAGCAAAGCTATTCCAACAAAATAAGAATATAATGACTTTAGACAATGAAAAGTTTGAAACAAATTAGAAAGCACACCTTGAAGTGATTGAAGTCATCTGCCATTGACTCCTCCAATCAAATCAAATCGAATATATCGTAGCAACTGATACAACAATCTGCAAATAAATGGATCATTCGTTGCTTCAAGGACAAAGAAAAGCGAACACAGCCTACTACTACGGTACGAGTCGAAATATCAGTGACGGCAGCTGAACGAGGAAACAGACAACAACCTGACTGAGTTGAAAAGTCTGCACATAAGTCCTTATTTAATAGCAATTCCCGCAAATGTACGTATTATGGCCAATCTAACAGCCTCATATTATTGTTATTACAATGACATTTATATTGTGTCTAAAGAAAAATGAATCCTGCATAAAAGTGCGTAACAGGAAAGTCGACTCGTAATAAATCTAGAACAAATAAGTCTCAAGTTATTTTTGAAGAGCAACAAAGTTGCAGATTTGCGAATAAAGTCTGACAGTTCATTCCATTCAGTGAGGTCAGCTAGTGCAAATCATGATTTCCAAATTTCCTAAGTGGTCGTGTTACAACAAAGTCACCTTGTGATTTATTTATTTAGCTTTTGCAGTTCAAGCAGAGCCACTCAACAGCAGCCTGATCGGCCTCATGTAGGAAGGGCATTCCGCCCGGAAAGCGAGTTGTTGTACAGTCATTTACAATGTGCTCCATAGTCTGAATGCTCCCACAGCTGCAAAGGGGATCCGTGGCTTGACCCCAACGGACCAGGTTGGCAGCGCATCGCCCCTGGCCCGTTCTGAAACGGTTCAGTGTGACCCACTGAGCCCGCGGGAGGTTATAGCCCGGGGGCCATACAGACGGCTCAGCCACGAGCGAGCGGTTAACAACTTCAGCTGCTGACCACTCGATGCTCCAGGCCGAAATAGCTGTAATTTCTTCCTCGGGTTGATCCCTCCATATAGGTCGGCGTGATGGGAGGCGTAGTACTGGGTGACACGTAATGTCCATATACAGCGGAAGATTTCTGTTTGCCCGGATCTTCCGCAGCATCTTCGTGGTTGCCTCCATTCTTCTCATGTGCGGAGGGGAAATGTTGCTCAGAACCGGCAGCCACGCAAGCGGAGTAGGACGCAGTGTTCCCGATATGATCCGCATAGTTGCGTTTAACTTTGTGTCGACAAGGTGAGTATGGCGAGAGCGACCCCATACCGGAGCACAGTATTCGGCAACCGAGTAGCAGAGGGCCAAGGATGAGCTTCGTAGGGTTGCGGCTTTGGCTCCCCAGCTCGTTCCCACAAGCTTACTTATTAGATTGTTTCGAGCACCAACTTTAGCGGCCGTCTTCCTCAGATGTTCATGGTATGTGAGAGCCCTGTCCAGTGATGAAGATCTTAGTCTTCATCTGAATTGGAGAGATGTGTAATGATGACACATATTGAAATAAAGATGACACATGCATGGAGATGAATACATGTGTTAACACAGTACATTAGAATCTGACAGATTCTGAAAGTTATCCGTGTATGGGAAGCAAACGTAGACTTTCACAAAGAGTTGGAGTGACACGATTATGAGATGAGTCAAGTTTCTGATAAGCTTTGCAGTACTATATAATAGAGAACATGATTCGATGCAGGAAGGTCATAGACATAGAGAGAAAGGCTGAGATGACCCAATCATCATTTCTAGAGATGACCAAGGCGTCACACACTATCTTGCGAACAACATTTTTCATTTAGACTTTTCTTGACTTGCCGCATGTGTCTGAGATGGAAATTTAGCAGGATTTAGTTAAGGAGAATATTTGATTCTTCATAGAACGAGTGTCATTGTGAGAGCACCAACGTCTCAGACAACATAAATGCAGCAGTCTGGACCAAGGTTGATGATATACACCAGGGGTCTCAAACACACGGCCTGACTTGAGTTTGAGACCACTGATATACACAGTCCACACACACTACAGAGGCATAATTACTTGCAGTAAGACTTTGATGCACAACATTGATGCATGTTAGACTGCTAAAAGATGAAACTGTAGCAAGGTCCAATTGATAGGTCTAAGCACTCCGAACATTCTTCCATCAATAATCATGAAACACAGCATAAGACACTAAAAGTATACTGTAGCGGACCTTTCAAAATGTGGCAGTACACTGAACAATCAACACTAGTTAGTCAATCTTTACATGGCTGTTGAAGACTTCAATGTGAATAGCACTGCCAATGTGCATGACAAGCCATGGCAGTATAATTTTATTGCCATAACTGATGCAGTTTAGTTCAGGAGACATGGTATGAGCTCCACCAAATGCAGCTGCTGTTCCATTAGACTTTGCACAGAATGACAGGTTTACAGTGAAAAGTCTTTGCATAACAGCCATTAATTTGCAATATGTTGTTGCCAACCATATTATGTCATAATAGATAAAGCATGAACAGCTTCAGACAGCGCAGCACAGCTCTGTTATATAGCAGTAATATCAGAGAACTTAAAACAGACTTTACAATTTGGACAAATTAATCTACCGCAGTGATGTAGCGTTCAGCTAGACAAGATAACTACTTAGAGACTGTGAGACTAAGCAATGTCACCAAAAAAAACTGAACTGAAAGTGGAATTGTCCTTCATTGTCACTAGCCATGGTGCACCTGTAGCTCTGACAAACGGTCAAGCAGTTCATGCAAGGCTATAAGCTAGCAATACAGGTCAAACATTGACACCAAAGAACTCGCTCACATGGGCCAAGACACATGTTACAGGCATGCAGCTTGCATAAATTATGTCTCAGCTAAAGATAAACAGGAGAAGAAACTGGATTGTCTGTCCAACAATGGACCAATAATTAATCTGAATGAGATCAAGCAGACATTTATTATAACACGCAGCAATGAATTGATTTCGTCTGATGTTCCGTGAGAAAAGTGTGATCAGACGACTTGGAGGAGAAAGAGGAGGAGGAGGAGAGGAGGAGAGGAGGAGAAGGAGGAGGCCTGTCTTCTGCAGCTAATATTGCTGAACTCCAATAATATTGCTGACTGAACTGTCACAGCAGTCAATAAACTGCATGACCATGATTATTATTATTATCTGATGAACATAATGAGGTCTTGATATATGTCATAACCTGCAAAGGAAACCATCTGATGGTGCCATACCATGCAGATAAAAGCTGGATTCCATTTCAACACACACACACACACACACACACACACACTGTTTAGTGTTTACCATCACAAGTTTTCATTCTAAAAATGACTTGTGTTTAGAAACTTAAGTTACATAAAATAGCTAATCAATATACAACTGATATCATGTTGAATTGCATTTGTAAGAGACAAAACATAATGGTGACACTGTACATTCAGCATGCATTGCATCCCACATAAACATAACTTGTCACAGGGTATTCCGGACAATTCTCCCAGACTCCCCACCTCCCACATTTCCCCAGGACATTACACCCCCCCCCAGAACAACTCCCTGGTCATCCCCCCCCAAATGAACCCCAAAATAAAACAATTTATATCTGCACAGACTTCAATAGTTGTTGGGGCATTCCAGGTCAAATCAGCACAATTCTTAATTAAAATCTGCAACATCATCTCCGATTTTGATGAAATTTGGCAACACGGTAGAACCCAATGAGAAACGCTCAAAAACAAAATTCTAGATTTTTGGGTCAACTGGTTTCCGAGTCAACTGGTTTCAACTGGTTGAACCTTGACAAAAACTACCCAATTTGCAACAAGATGAAGTCTAAACTGATGCTTGAGGGTGAAAATTTATAAGACACAAACTTTATTCAATTGTTGGAATTTAGTTGTTCAGTGACAAATGGTGGAAATTATTGTTCTTGTAAATGAAAGAGCTCTGGATAAAATTAAATCTTTGCTTCAATAGAAGCTGGATCGATGGAATTCTTTTTGCCTAAATAGAAGTGGATTTGACTTCCATGATTGGAAGTTGGATAAATGAAAAACTTCTTCCGAAGGTTAAATAGAAGTTAGATTGATGGAAAAACCTCATGGTTGGATAGATGAAAATTATTTACCCGAAATAGAAGTGGGAATAAAAAAGATTCTTGATTAAACCAGAGTTGCATTGATGATATATAATTGTAATTGTTTTTCAGATAGAAGTTCGATTGATAAGAAAAAACTGTAACCCCAATGGAAGCTGTATTGATGACAATGAGTCATGCCAAGATAAAGACGGATTGATGAAAATATTAGTGATGCGCTGAGAGAATAATAGAACGTTAAAGCAGAAGATCAGTGTTTTTCAATGGGGGGGGGGTGTGTGCGGGGGGTCGGGTCAGCCAAGGGTTCTTCGGTTATTAAATTGGAATAATTGAAATTACTATAGCATAAGCAGTGAGTCAATTAATTTCACAGATTTTAGTCATTCTTGCTTAAAAATAACATTATTATGTGAATCTACTACTCTTTCCTATATGTTATAAGTCAATCGGCACGTTGGTCTTGGCATCTGGAAGAAACGCACATCAAATAGGAATCTATAGATGCCCTGCGTCTTCAACTGTCATTCAGACAGACAATTTGAAAAATGGTTTTGAACTATCGCAAATGGACATTACAATTACTTTCCCATCAGAATCTGCTGAGCACTATATATATACATAGGCCAACGACTGGTTTGGTTTATTCTTCTCTGGTTAAATTTCTCAATCAGAAGTGGCTGAATACCAATTTTGTTAAATGTAAAGCCTCTCTGACTTGCTTTAAAAAAATAGGCATACCCTCTATTTGATATTCAGAAATCAAATAAGAAACAAGAATCATTGTGATAGAAGTATTCAGGTGAGGGATGTAACCAGCTTTAGGCTTGGGACTTGTCCACAAATGAAACAGAAACTCCCATGTATGCTGAGGTTCCTCTGCCCCACTATGCATAACAAGGCACAATTACACCAATAAGCTTCTGGAAGGATGCTTTATAACATAACGCAACCTGATGATGACACTGATTTAGAATGCAGCTCATTTCCATTTTCAATATTTTATCCATTTGATAGTTGTTGGCGATTTATGCAGAACTGCATTTTTTTTCCTGACAGTGCTTTGTGCACTGCATGGACCTACACTTAAAGAATTCGAAAGCATGTACTTGTGATGTACTATTACATACTGCACCAGAAGTGCAAATACCATACACGAAAAGTTCAAGACGGTTTCAAACACAAAATTATCTTATTTTACAGGTTACAACTGAATGTATTTCTTGATGCACTGGATGGGTGAAATGTGCGGGATCTGCAAGCAAATGAGTCTATGGAGAAACGTTTCGTGACTAGGAAAAAAGTTGAAAACTACTGCAGTAGATTTTCCATCTGTTCAGCTACATCCATTTGATGAACAGTCCGCATACCAAGATGACAGTGGGAAAATGTCAGCGGGAAATTGTCCTGGGGAGCGAGGAAGTCCAGACAAAATGCCCTAGACTCTGTGACAGCATAAAATAAGCAGCTTTCCAGTAGTACCTATCAGAAAACATGTTGACAATATTTCAACCACAGTCATGAACAACTAACATGTTTCTATTTTTGATCAAAAAGGCGAAGATCCTGGACTGTTGAAGCACCTTTTCTGGTCACTAAATTCATGACCACTGACCATGGATTTAAGACTCTCAACCCAAACAATAAATATTGTTGAAGTCATAGCAGAATAAAAAGCCACATATGACTGAACAGCTTCAGACAGCATGCAGCACTGGATGAATTCTGGATGGTCACTATAACCCTTCTTCATTAACCGAAGTAAGTAAATAAGCACGTAAGAGTATTCATCATTACACAACCAGCTAATGTACAGTTGCTAACAGAGGATGTAAATAATAGAAACAATTATGCAGTCGTAAAGCATTCATTCAAATGACTATATATAACTTGTTAGAAGAGGAGTAACAATACAGACTGACCAAATAAGATGCCTCTAATGAACATGAGATAGCTGAGAAAATGACTTTCAATCAATCTCGGAGGATTCAGCTTTCTTTTAAGTGGTCGATACAACCATTTATCCACTTTCAGCTTTAAAATTATTGTAATAAGTATCAACATACTGCATGTATGTGCATGTATGTATTTATATGGCCACTTATATAGCGCCTTAACAAGTATCTCAAGAAGGCACTTAACGTAGCTACCCAGCATATTTAAACAGGTGCAATTTAACAGGCTTCAACAATTTGGTCAGTATTTCTGATCAAGAGCTAGTAATTTGGTCAGTATTTCTGATCAAGAGCTAGTAATTTGGTCAGTATTTCTGATCAAGAGCTAGTAATTTGGTCAGTATTTCTGATCAAGAGCTAGTAATTTGGTCAGTATTTCTGATCAAGAGCTAGTAATTTGGTCAGTATTTCTGATCAAGAGCTAGTAATTTGGTCAGTATTTCTGATCAAGAGCTAGTAATTTGGTCAGTATTTCTGATCAAGAGCTAGTAATTTGGTCAGTATTTCTGACTTGGTGTGTCATAAAAGAGATTTCGTCTCCAAATTTCATCCCAGATATTATCCAGATGTTTTGCACGAACACAAAACGAAAGTCTAACTCAACAAAACATATAGAGTCAAACACAAGTGAATAATTCAAGTCCAGAGGTTGGTTGCATTTAAGCCCAGAGAAATAACACTGCCAGACCTCTCTTAGCCCAAACCTACTTGATAAATAACAGGCAATTATATTATATGCACAAGCCATTCACTCAAATAGAATAGTAAGCCCTGAAGGCAACCTATGCTAGTGATGCAAGAGCTAACATGTATAGGCAATAGTGAAACAGGACAGATGTTACAGAGAGGCCTAGCTATTGCCATCAGGCCTGGTATCCTGGTGACCTGGTTACAGCCACTGCTGAGCATCCACTGCCATCTCACCTCCATGACTTCCTCCCTCCTGTTCAACTATAACTGACAACAGCGCCTGCAACAGCTGACCAACCTGGACAGAAAAACTGATGCCCTATATACACAAAAGATTCTAAGCAAATAAATAGCTGTTCTAGAAAGCTAGAGGCAACCAGAACTTTTGAGAGTGAATAAGAGTGTTTCATTTGCAGAAACACAATGTCTAAATTAACAGTAAATAGTTATCTTTCAGACAATGTTTGTGGTGACACTGGTGGTGTAGTGGTGGCGTCGTTGCCTTGGAACTGGAAGGTTCGAGGTTCGAATCCACCTCGCCACGTAAGGAACTTGGGCATTGGGCAAGTCCTTCACTCACAATTGCTTAGTGATTCGGCGTGAAACTCCGATGCAGTGTCTGCTTTGCATTCGGGAGCACCTCTGAGTAGTAGAGAGCTTGAAGAGGCGCTATAACAAGTGCACACACAAACATACAAACAAACGTTATGTGCTAGTCAGGGCTTGCTATTCTATTTGATGTGTAATCAGCAGGGTGGTAATAGATCAGTAATATGAATGCTAATGATCTACTGACAAAAGTCTGACATGTATGCATATTAGATAGGAATAGGTCTCTTGGTTTACCGCACAGGAGTACCATAAACTATTTTTTGCTAAGTCAGTTTCAAGTTAATAATAAAAAATGAACAATAGAACTTATCAAAACTCTAGTAAAAAATGGCACATTTGATAACTTCAGCTCCTTATTGGCAAGCAACACAAAAGCTGAAAATGTTTGTTGCCAAGTCTAGATGTCACGATGTGGCCAACTAAACTAAACTGGTGTATCCGGCATGAAACTTTAAAAAAACTTCTTTACGTAATGTTACCTTATCTAATGGTCCAAGGATGTTTTCCATCTGCTAAGTCTTGTTTCATTCTGGACAGCAAATAACTCTCTTAAATCGACTCACAGCTGATGATGACAGTCGATTTGAATCCTAAGATATTATCATCAGTTATGGAGCTCCTTGCCAGTCCACTCAGTCCACTAATTGAAGTAATTAATTGCTCGCTAAAAAATGGAATTGTTCTATCGGAAATCAAGCTTGCCGAGTTTCCCCAAACATAAACAAGGGGCTAAAAAATAAATTACTAACCACAGACCCATTTCGATACTACCAGTTTTCTCTAAATGATTTGAAAGAATAATGTATGACAAATAACTTTCGTACATAAAACAAAAGGAGATATTATATCCGTTCCTACATGGCTTAAAGTTTGTATAAATCCAGCCTATTCCGAGTTTAGATAAATATTTATACCATTGTCTAATACTTGTGTGCTTTCATGGGTGCACAGTAGTCTGACATGTGCGATTTTGTGACTACGCACATTTACCTGCACGCTTTTGTCCTGCATGCCTTTGTTGTGTCACCCCCCCCCCCCCCCCCATTGGCTATATATAATGAATTCATTGTTGGTCTTAGCTGTCTAACAGATGGAAGAAAACGTCAGGAAATGGTTGTTTTGTTTCAGAGTAAGTGTGAAAGAACATGCCAAAAAAGAGCCAGCATTTCCAAAAGAACCTACACAGCAATCAACAAGCCGCGGTCCGGGTGGAAAAAGAACTAACGGAATGGTTTAGGATAGGAAAAGGAGTGAGGCAGGGCTGTCTGGTGTCGCCATTGTCTTTCAACTGCTACTCAGAGTACGTGATGCGACAATCGGCGGATGAACTGGGATGGACAGGAGTTACCATAAGTGGATGCACAATAAACAATCTGCGTTGTGCGGACGACATCGTTCTAATTGCGACTTCAGCAGCAGCATGCACTTCAACAACTGATGGATAGGGTAAACGAGGTCTCAAAGGAGTACGGTTTGGAAATAAGTATACAAAAGACAAAAGTTATGGTAGTATCCAAAACGAGAGAAGCAGTTCAGATCACATGCAATGGGTAACTTCTAGAACAGGTTTCCGCTATCTGGGAGCATTGATAGATGCCACTGGAGACAGTAGCCGTGAAATCAGGGCTAGATTGGGGATGGCTCAGACGGTGATGGGGTCACTGGACTGCTTGTGGAAGTATCGTTCAGTCGGTGATTTGCTGAAGAGGAGAGTCATGGAGGCGATGGTATGGTCGGTGGCGTTGTATGGAAGTGAGGCATGGACTCTGAAGGCGGTGGATAGAAGGAGATTGACAGCTTTTGAGATGATGACATACAGAAGAATGTTGCAGGTTGACTGGAGGGAACACAGAACAAATGCCTCAATATTGGCGGAGCTGCGACCGAAACAGAGACTGTTGGAGAGGGTGCAGAAAAGGAAACTGCGATACTTCGGACATCTGATGAGGGCGGATAACATATCGACACTGCTAATCGAGGGAACCAGAGCACGGGGAAGACCAAGGAGGCGTTGGATGGATGATGTATGTGACTGGACCGGACTATCTCCTGTAGACTGTGCCAGACGGGCGAAGGACAGAGAGGAATGGAGGAAGCTGCTGTCGTTGCCTCTGGTCTCCGACCCTCAGGAATGAGAATGAACGGCTTCATCATCATTTTCAAGTCATTTTCAAAAGGCGTCATTATAAAAGCACATTCCAGTGGTTGGTAGTACAATGAAGGATTGGTTGCAACAAGTGTGTACTACTCAGTCAAGTGCACAACTCTACAAAACACGAGGCCTGCTAGTGTGGGATAATATCTGATGGGTTATATGTTGCTAGGGTGATTCATGTCACAATGGGAAGAACTACTTTGCTTTTTGGCAGGCATAGTAGATATTTTGGTTCACTTGGTCTTACTAAACAACATGCCAAAATTTACTGTAATCTGTGACAAGAATAGCCAGATAGAAATGCTAAGAAATCAGCTGAAGGGTACAAGTTTGTTTACTTACTTGTTTACCTTCTTGTTTACTTGAGCAGCAGCACAAGCCACTATAGATCACAGGAGCAGCACCTTTAATGATGACAAAAGAGGATAACAAAGAAGACGATGAACAACATGAATACGACTATGAAGCCAAGACAAGATTCCTTTTACTACAAAAACAGTTGAAGACCTTCCTGAAGGTTAACAAGAAGATACAGCAGAAAAAAAACTTGCATTCTTCAAAGCAGAATCTGCATTGGATCACATGAACTTGTCAGACAGGAAGTTCACTATCCTGGTAGCTGTCATTGTTGAAACAAATTGTCAAAATGAAGATGAAGGCCCGTTGTCATTTTCAACTGTACAGTGTACACCATATAAGCAATCAATTATTGTCAGTGCAGAGAAGGAGGTAATGGAATTGTGCTAACTAACTGGTTGTTGGCTGCGATGGAGTGTCAGTTCAGACAACCACGTGCATATATCGCATGGTCAATCTTTATAGAGCGACTCATGTGGCAAAGAGTATTCAGAGGCGCTTTCAGCACGGAAGTCCCAGGGCAAAAGAAACGTCTTGATAGAGCAAGGGGATGCAGTGAAGAGCCCAGACATGAGCTAAGCCAATAGAGAGGGAAGGCCATTCCATGTTGAATGGCCTTTCTCAGCAAATGACCAGCTTTAAGCCAAGGAACACCAAACACGAGGCACAAAGAGGTCAAAATGGTCACAGGAGCGTAAGGGGTGAGCACATGTTGCAGTAAGAGGCTTATGCTGCATATAGTCGAAGATATTTGGTTAGCAGACCAAGCAGAATTTGCAGACCAGGATATAATGGATCGGAGAGGTGATAGAGTCAGTGTAAGGCTTCAGCCATATATGTTACCCCTCTTTTTGAAATCAGTCGGAAGGTACCAAATGTCATCAGGTAGAAAATGACGAAAAACCATGGAAAACCTTAAATCGGCCGTAATTGACATGAACGCAAAAACAAGTTTAAAAATATATATTCAATAGAAATGACGTATAAAATGCTTGTTTAGACATATCTAAATGTGTAAAAATTAATTTTTACTAAGAGCCCTAAATCTGCTTATAGAGATCGAAAGTCAGAATTTAAGTCAAAATTAGCTACATTTTGTTGCGATATTAAAATAAGTTGCAGGTCGAATCGAAAAACGTGATTGGTCTCGTTTTGAAAAAGGAAATCCCCTTTTCCCGTTCTATTAATAAAACATGACCACCCTCTATTTAGTACGCCCTGAGAGCGGCCCGAAATAGACCGGTAATATGGTACTTTCCGACGGCTTTTGTGAAAACGGGTCACATATGGTAGTGAACATGTGAAAAACCCAAGAAGGCATGCTATGAGCCCAGCAGCGGTGTTTAAGACTGACGGGGGAGGGGGAGTCGCATTTTGGGGAGACCTATGAGGAGCAAGTTACAGTAACCTAGATACGAGAGCAGATAGATGCATGCATAACGGTTTCAGGACAATTCTGGCACGGACAATTCAGAACCAGACAATTTGGAGATAATTCTGGGGCAGACAATTTGGAGAGGACAATTCAGAACAGCCAAAATTAGTGATGGGACTCAGAGCTAAATAAACAAATGAGGAGGCCCTGTTCAGTAAAACTGTGGTGCCTCAACCAAGAAGCACGGCAAAAGAACACACAAGACATGTCATATGCAATGAATCAATTATCATAAATTCGTTCATTCATGTTACAATATAAACAGGTCTTATAATATTCCTATCCAGTGTCAAAGCATAGGCATACAAAGCCATACATCTTTTAAGGTTTAATAATAATAGAGCGACTCATGGTTATATTTTTTAAACCAGGACTTGGCAAGGGTACTTGTACAAGTAAACAGCGCAGAAGCAATTTATGCCCCATATAAATTCTTGGTACGCAAAAATCTGGCAGTCTTGTGGCAGGATCAGAGGGTAGAGGTAAATGACGGCTTGGTAGCAAGTAAACATTATGGCCGTCACAAATAAGAGCAGAATAGAGCGGCCTGACCTACAGCGATCGATGGCCCAATGTTTCCGCGAGCCCACTGACCTACGGCAATCTATAGCCCAATGTTTTCGTGAATATAGCACGCACACGGGTATAACACGCACGCTACTTTTTGCAAATTGAGTAAAAATTGAATTATATAACACGCACCCGACTATAAGACGCACCCATTTTCGTGCGTCTAACTACACGTGGGTACTCAAACGCTAACGTTAATGTGACTCATGCCTTATAATTCCGCCTGTGTATAGTCTTAACTGGTTCAGCTACACGCAAATTAAAATTCAT
Organism: Lumbricus rubellus; assembly: GCA_945859605.1. Taxonomy (NCBI): domain Eukaryota; kingdom Metazoa; phylum Annelida; class Clitellata; order Crassiclitellata; family Lumbricidae; genus Lumbricus; species Lumbricus rubellus. Next base: position 31,798,600 of record OX243818.1, read on the forward strand.
TTAATGAAAATCTTTTTGCAAAGAAAAATTCCTGCTAAAATTGGTGTTTTAACAGAGTCTACTATATAAATATGATGATTTACTGGAAGCACGAATTACCTTGCTTCCGAAATTAAGATTCTTTGCTGGCTCTGTCAAAGTCTTTTTCGACAGTCCAAGTTATATTGAAGCAAGAACTTATTTAATCAACCCCACTTAGGTTACCTAGAGCAAACCTTTCCAACAGTCTTCGAACTTGCCAACATAGCTGATGCTAAACTCCTTTTCTCCATTATTTACAACCCCAAATATGTTCTTCACCAACTCCTACCTCCACTCCGACCCCCCTCCTCTCACCAATTAAGACCTAGAGCACACAACCACACTCTCCCACCAAAAGATGACTCTCAATTTATTCAACGATCATTATATAAAAATATTTACTGGCTTATTCTAACACTATCTAACTGAACTTTAATTATTCATTATCACTCATGTTAACATCTCTGCGTTATTGTCAGATTGTTTTTCTCTATTAAACGAATATATATATATACTTCCATAATACCATATCGTTTCGTTGACGTCCATGCTTGGCAGTTTCTGACCATGTCGGCCTGAAAATAATCTGGTTAAAAAATGTGACTGTGTAAAAAATTATTTGCATAACACGCCCACGAGTATACCATGCGGGTAGGGTGCGTGGTTTGCAAAATTTTGTATAACCCGCGTGTTATATTCGTGAAAATACGTTAAGTAAGTCAAAATACCATGAAAAGCTATATTTTCTAAAATATTAATACGCTTAAATAAGTTAAAGAACACAACAAAATCGAATGACTTTAACACATTGGCCGCCAGCTACGATATAATTTATTTTATCTCATAGTTAAAATACCCCCTCTCCTTAGTTCACTTGCAAATTATTGAGCATGCGTCAGTGTTGCGTATATCGCTATGTATTTTAACTACGAGATAACAAATAATATCGTAGCTCGCGTGTGCAGGAAGCTTTTTAGCCCCGAGATATCTCGTAGCTGGCGGCCAATGTGCTAAGGTCAATCGATTTTGCTGTGTTCTTTAGCTTATTTAACCGTATTAATTTTTAGGAAAATATACCTTTTCATGGTATTTTGACTAACTTACTTTCGTGAAAACATTGGGCCATAGATCGTCGTAGGTCATTGGGCTCACGAAAACATTGGGCTATCGATCGCCGTAGGTCAGGCTGCTCTATTCTGTTCCTATCTGTGACGGACATAATGCTTACTTGCTACTAAGGCTTCATATACCTCTACCCCTCAGGGAAAAGGAATTTTACCACTGAGGCATTTGCCATGATTTCATTAATTTGCCCTGCAGTAATGCCATCATTGATTACAAACTAACATCCATTTTCGCCGTTACGCCAGTAGTAGACCTAACAATTATAATGAGGCCATTTCAAAATGTGTCTAATTATAGAACTTTCAAGAATTCTGATAGGGTGAGGTATTGAGTGTTTAAATAAGCAATTAAAAAATGATAGCTCTTACTAGCATGGCTGATTTTAAGATCAATCTGCTTGGTAATGGAAAGGTTTTCTCAGCTGCTTGCTCCACTGCTGCTTCGGTGGAATAATTTAGAATGCTAAAACGATGGATTGCCAAGAACTCCGTTTTTTTAACTAATTATAATTCTTACATACACTACTACTTACTTACTTACTCACTTGGGTAAAACTGTATTTTAGCGTATTTTATTCTCTCAAAATCGATATCATGTATTTTAGCGTATTTTATTATTTAGCGTGTGTATTTACGTATTCCGTTGAACAAAAACGTTGTAGCAGTTCATGTTTCTATTGAAAAGTTAAAAGCATAAAAAATTGAGCAGATATTGGAAGTTGGATTGATGAAAAATTTCATTGACAAATAGAAGATGGATGATGAAAAGCGCTTGAAAATGGGACTGGGTTAAGGTATCTTTAATGGCTGAAATGGAAGCGTGATTGACGAAAATAACGCTTAAGAAATGGAAGCTGAATTGATTGAAAGAATGCTTGAGAAATAGAAGTTGGACTGATGAAAAATATTTTTCATAAATAGAAGCGGATTGCTAATTTATTTTTTTTAATTAAATAGGAGCTGGATTGATGACGACTAATTTTTAAAACAAAACGTTTGGAGTCGTGAAAAAATAATTGTTGCTCCAGCAGAAGAGCATTAATTAAAATGATTCATGCCAAGGTAGAAGTCGGATTGATGAAATACCTGCGCGAGTTCGAAAATCGCACCCAAATAATAAAATACGCTATTTATTTTTAGCTAAGGCGTAACAAAAAAATTTTTGTGTTTCCGGTAACCCGACCGACCCATTTTTACGGCCGCGACCCAAATATTTTTGTAAAAATTTTTTATTAAAAAAATTTTTTTTTCAAAAAAAAAAAAATTTCAAAAAAAAATTTAGATTTTTTTCAAAAAAATATTTTTTTAACATTTGTATTGACATAACATAAGAGACGTCAACAAAATGAAATTAATAAGACTGTTTCTAGAGCAGTTTTAGGTGCAGACAGTCAGGAAATAGGCAGTTTATACTTGCTTAGAACACGTACTTTGTTTCAGCGTGCAAAAAAGACTAGTGGGGTATACTTTTTCGGATAGTCACTGCATAAAAATATTTTACAAAATAAAAATATTTTCCGACCTACCTACCCAATTTTTTTTAGCTATGTTACCGGAAACACAACATTTTTTTTTTTAGGCCTAAGCTGTTTGGAATAAAATACGCTAAAATACAGTTTTACCCTCACTTGCATACGGTAATCCCGAAGACTGGCTGCCCGTACTCCAAACAATATGGCTGCCAACGAATGCAATAAAATTAGAGCGCGACCTAACGACGACATCGCAACATGCATCCCAACATGCAAAGCGTGAGGGTCAGTTAGGGCTCAGGTTAGGCGTCGTGAGGGTCGGTTAGGGTTAGTTTTAGGGTTCATTCTGCTGAAATTGAAGCTCAATTGATGAACAATGTCATCGATAGGTCGCGCTCTAATTTTACTGCATGCGTTGGCAGCCATATTGTTTGGAGTACGGGCAGCCAGTCTTCGGGAATACCCTTGCATACTTACTTTCACGCAAATATTAGGCTATTGATCGACGTAGGTCACAGCGCGCTACCCTGTGCTAATCTGGGGCGACCATATTGTTTACTCCCTGCATATCGGCGACTGAGTCTTCGTACTTGTTTACTCTAGGGTCTCATCTCATACCTGCTCCAAACGACCTTGTGCTGGCCCACCAGAGGCTTGATGGTTCAAATAAATCCCCGTTGGGCAGCCGTGAGAGTACATGATCGCCAACTGAGCCCTAACCGACCCTCACGACGCCTAAAATCTATTAATAGCGGTCCCCGATTGTGCAGTTACGACTAAATTTCCTCAAACTGACAGTATTGGTGGTCGGAATATCAAGACGCCATAGAACCTTTCTTCAAGGCTAAGAAAATAAAGTAATTAACATCTCATATCCATTGCTGCCTCTCACGTTAATTCTTCCATATTATTCGGGAGACACGGTGACCCACAAAGCTTCACAACACTAATTAGGCCTACGGCCAATCGAACCCATTTAGAATAAACAAGATTATTGCTATTATTACTCACCCCTATTTGACCGAAATCATTCGGCCTGTCTAAATGTGACTCCAACTTTCATTTGTTAACACTCGTAAATATAATCATTTTATTCGTATTGTGTCTTTGCTGGCAACAACGATGTAGCCTACAGACACTCACAAACTACACGGATTCGTACAAACTATAAATAAATTCAGATATCACGTGACTGCACGTTTTATTTACATAGTTGTGTAGCGCAAAATGGAAAAGAAACGAAAAAGAGGAAAAGAGGAAGGTCAAGAAACATCTGTAGACGCGTTTTCAGGAAGGACCTGCTGAAGCGGATGGGACCAAATCTTTGGATGGGACTGGGCTGAGACGAGGCGGGGTGGTGGCTGGGGACCGTGCAGAGTGGCGAAGACTTGTCGACCAATGTTCCGATCGGAACTGGAGGAATTAAGTCTAAGTAAAGTAGCGCAAAATTAATGCGATAGAAACTGAGAGGCTAAGAGTAACATAGACCCAACGACCTGATATGAACGATATACCTGATCACTTACTTAAATTCTCACCTCTTTGCAAGGGTCTATGTAATATAATATGAGGTCGTTGGTTCATATAGGCTACTGCATTTCGTTTAGGCCTAGGCTACATGACATTTAAATTAGATAAATCATCACAATAAGAAACAAAGAACCCATGTCCATAAATAATGAACCCAGTCATTAAACATTAGGAAACCTACAAACTGATTCAGCAGAGATCAGTAGGCTTAGGGCTAAGTAATTTTATTTATTTATTCAATAATAAAGTTGACACAACAACCAGGCTTAGGCCTAAATTGATGCAGGCTAGTAGGCCTAGGCTACATGTAGAACATGAAAAAAGTATGAATCTGTAACCTATGATTGTAGACTATGTCAAACAATCAAAATCGTGCATTGTTAGGCTACAAATGCTCCTACATAGCACAGGGCTGTTTTAAAGGAATTTTTTGAACTGCACAACCCCCTAATTAATTCTTTCCTTCCCCATCCTCCATAGCAAATTAGGCCTACTTCCAATCGGAGGAAAATGGCCTTTTCAACTAGTTTCAACTGCACAAATCCATTTAGAACTGCACATTTTGTGCACAACTGTACGTTAAAAAAGCCCTGACATAGCAGACGGAAATAATATCCTAGGCCTGATTTGCTGGTTGCAGCTGGAAAGTACATGTAGGCTACGTAGGCTATATGGCCTAGGGCCTACGTACGTTGTTCGATTTTTTCATCGTCGACCAAATGATTTCGACCAAATGATTTCGACCAAATGATTTCGACCAAATGACTTTCGACCAAATGATAGGATACCGGCCTAGTCGAGCCATGGATCACGTTTATAGTAGCCTACGCACATGCATGAAAGAGCCAATCCTTCCTACTCCATCAATTGCACTGGCTTCCTGTTCGGTATAGGGTAAAATTCAAATTGGCATGTCTGACCTACAAATCCCTCGGCACCAACACTTGGCAACACACAATTCCTACCTTAAGTCACTACTAATTCCTTATATTCCTCCTCGTTGTTTGCGTTCATCGGATGCAAATCTTTTAGCTGAACCTCGATGCAAAACAGTTATGGGCTCGCGTGCCTCTGCACCCAATGAGTGGAATCAGCTTCCGCTCTCTCTTCGAAGCTCCATTTAACTTCTTTCCTTCAAAAAGCACATTAAAACTCACTACTTCTCCTTCATTCATTCATTCATTCATTATTAGAATTTATATAGCGCCTCTTCAAGAAACTACTCAGAGGCGCTCCCAGCCCAGCCACGACCAAAGAAAAAAGATTTAAGAGACTTGAGAAATAGAGATTGACTGGTCAGATGGAGGAGATGGAGGTTTGAGGGGAGGTCATTCCAGATTGACGGTCCCACAACCGAGAAGGCTCGGCGCTGTCTGGTAGCTAAGCGAGCCCGTGGAACAAGCAGTTGTCCCTTCGCAGCGGAGCGAAGGGCCCGACGCGCTTCAATGTCAGAGACAGGACGACAGAGGACGCGCAGATAAGATGGAGCACAACCAAGAATACAGCGAGAAACAAGGGCAGCAATGCGGTAATTGATGCGTTGGGCTATTGGCAGCCAATGCAGCACATCACGCATGTAAGCAGAGACAGGCGAAAATTTAGGAATTCGCCCGATGAGTCGGGCAGCAGAGCGTAGAACCCGGTCTAACCGTCCCAGAACCCCAAGGGGAAGGCCAACAAGGATTGAGCAGCAATGGTCAATACGACTAGTTACAAAAGCGTGAACAAGCACAACTAGCGCATCATGGGAGAGAGAGCGAGCAATTACTCGAAGTTGACGAAGCTGATAATAACAGCTTCGAGCGACAAGATTAACATGCTGGGTGAGACTGAGTTCACAGTCAAGGGTGACACCCAGGTCACGGACCGTGGAAGAGAAAGTAACATCCGGAAACAGTTGAGCTAGCAGAGGCAGGTCAATATTCTCAAGTTGCCGACGGCCGCCCAGCCAAATGAATTGCGTTTTACTGGGATTTAAGAGAAGCCGGTTTGACGCCATCCAAGAGGAAAGGACGTCAACAGTCAGGCACATCAGGCGCACAGTGTTAACTGAGCCAAATGGGCTAGAGTGTATGTAAGCTTGAGTGTCATCAGCAAAGATTTGGTGAAGGAGCCCCTGGGACTCAAGTAGAGGACAGAGATCAGCCGTGTAGAGAAGATATAACAGAGGGCCAAGTACGGAGCCCTGAGGTACACCAAGGGGAGCAGGAACCCAGAGGGACCTAGAGGAACCAATAACCACACAGTTTGAACGGTCGGATAAGAAGGAACGCAGCCATTCTAGAGGCTGGCCAACTAGCCCAAAAGATGTAGAAAGACGCTGTAAGAGGATGGAGTGGTCCACAGAATCGAATGCAGAAGAGACATCGAAGAGAGCCAAGAGTGTAACCTGACCGTGGTCCATAGCAGAGTACAGGTCAGAAAGCAGCCTGAGCAGAAGGGTTGGCTTTTAAGCACTTGGATCTCTGACTGCATCTTCCTCTGGCGGCTGACTATCCGCGCCTCAGATTCACATTTCGGTGTGACCTTGCGCGCATTATAAATTTATCTAATAATAATAATCCACTCCAGAAAATTACCAGTCAACCCAAACGAAACATTCAACCGCTTAAGTAGGATGTTATGGTCTACAGGGCGAGCAAGGTCAGTTCCGATCTGTCAATGGCTCCACAGATGTCGGATAGAAGTCGGAGCAACAGAGTTTCAGTTGAATGAAGGTGAAAGTAGCTTGTTCGGAGTTGTTCCTCTCTAGGTACGCAATGAGCTGACAATTACGAACATACCAGTCAGATACACAGGTGTAAGGGGTTGAACATTGCGCTTCACATTCTCTTGATTGATTCGAACTCAAGACTGAGAGGATTGGCAGAGTTTTGGAAATGATGACAGTCCAGAAGCAGCATGCCACTTGACATTTCCATAATTGATCACTGCAGTTTAGATCTCTACATCATGTTTGAGATCATCATAATTGTAATCCCCAAATTTCTAAAGCGCCACTCAAAAGCCAAGCAGGGGCAACGGCTTATTCACAAGTGCTGCGTTGAGTCAAAAGGGCTGTCCATAAGAGTAGTCCATAAGAGTAGTCCATAAGAGTAGTCCATAAGAGTAGTCCATAAGAGTAGTCCATAAGAGTAGTCCATGGTGGTCCGGGTCGAGATCAACTTCTCCATCAGATTGAAAAAAGGCAAGAGGAACTTAGCACTAATTAATAGGAGGACTAAGAATATGTCTAGTTTAGCAATTCAATAGGCAATATATTGCAACTCATATTTCTGCACTTGAAATGTCGAAATGATAGGAACAGAGAAGTCAAGCAATGAGAGCAAAGGCTGCATTTTCACCCATATCGCACCATTAAATTATGCTTTGACAGTCGTTCTTAATGGTTACTTACTATGTATACCTTTTTACAGGCCACAACAATGAATCTCAAAGTTATTAGGAATCACTTTTTCTAAGACTTATATTCTCAAAAATATGGAAAATTGCCATAAAAGAGAAATCAATACGATAGCGAATAGCACAAAAAAGAAACACTGTCGAAATGATAGGACCTCCGTTCCCCGATCGGTTTGCATCTGCCTTGTTATTACAGTACTTTCCTCTTCAATCAGTTCTGCTTCTTCATTACCTGTGTTTGCTAACAAATTTGAAATTTCTACGTTGAAAGTTCTGCTACAAATATTTTGGTCATCTACGTCAGATTCATTTTCTGAAAGATACAACGGATGATCATAGCCCTTTACCAGTTCCTCTATACTCGATGTCTCGTCCAGTTCCTCTGCCAACGGCTGCTGTCTTAATTGTCTGAAAGCTCTCCTGAAATTCGCAGATGACCCAGCACTTGAAGCACTATCATCTATACGTGAAGCAGAAGCTCTTGTATTGATAATCTTGGGACCATTACTGCTGTGTCGTCTTCTCCTAAGTGTATTCCATGGATGTTGAACTTCAGCAGGCAGAGATCTGGCATTTAATTCACAGTCAGTTGTGAAAGAATCGGTTGAGCATGATGTAGGCAAGTTGGCGTGAAGCTGTCGTTTCTGTCGTGCTTTTGGCCATCTGGGTTGTTGTCTAAACATAGTCTGATGTCTATCGTCATATTTTCTTACATGCTCGTCACCTTTTTCAGCAGTGAGTTTTCTCAGTGGTTTTGAGAAGGAATCACTACTCCTCAGAATAGGATTTGTCTGGTTCAATGTAGGTTTACAGGTCTCCAATGCAACAGTTTGCAGCTGGCACAGATCTCTTTTTCGGGATGACGTATTCCTTGGGAGAACTAATGCTGTCTTGCATCTAGATCTACTTAGATCTTCTGTCATTACTCTGTCAGAGAACTTCGATATAATTGGACCCTGCGTACGATACATCGATATGACACCATTCACTGGCTTTACCGAAGATAACACAGAGTTCCTCACAGGAACCTCGATTGGTTTATCTTCGTCCAGAAGATCTATAAACTCTGTGCATGACATCATAGTTTCATTTTGGTCAATTTGACCTTGGTGACTGCTTCCAGGAAATTCTAAATGACTTTTCATTTCAAGTATATCTTCAGACATGTCATCATCAAATGTTGTTTCCATATGCTGATCATTTTCTGCAAAATTGGCACTGAACTGTGCTGCAGCTTCATTTGGTATGCAATGTATGGCAGCAAATGATGTTGCTGAGTTGGGCCGTGCAGCCTTCAAAGAGACCTTGCTCTGTCTCTGTAGAAGACAGTTGTCACTTTCAATTGCTTTTGTCATCTGTTTGGCAAAAGCCTCTTTGCTGGTCGATCTGCAGCATAGCAGATGTTGAATAGGATCTGTTGTTATTCCCTCTACTGTTTTCAACTTGCTTTCACTAGGTTCACGAGATGCTTTTGTCGTTCGCTTTGGGTGGTGTGCTTGTATTGTTGACTGAGAAGATGGAGAGAGTCTTAGTTGAACACCATAAGGTGATGAATCAAATGGTGATTCGCTATCAAAAGACAGCCACGCTTTCTCTTTTGTCTCTGACTGAGCGTCCTTGTCATCGTCGTCTGATGGGGATAATCGGTATGAATAGTCTCTTGTCGTGCCCCCTCTCATTGCAATCCTTCTGGCCGGGCTACTGCTGAGGTAGAAATCGCCAATGCTTCGTCCTGTTAATTGATTCCCAGAAGAACTGCAATCTGGTCTTGAACAACAATAGCGGTCCACAGTTACTGAGCATTCACTGCTATGTGCCAGATCTGTCAGTGGCTGCAGTCCTTCATCAGACGGCAAAGGCTGATGAGTCGTTTGTAGTCTTCCATCATGAACTCGAGATGTCAACTCTGTTATGTGTGGCTCTTTCTGTTCGTTTGTATTGACGACCTGTGTTTCAGCCACAACTTCCATTGCTTCATTGTCTTCCACTGATAGCTGATAATTTTCTCCCACAAGATCATCGTCCTGCTCTAGTTTGGAACCAGCATTTATGCAGTGTGCTGATTCATCACTCTTCTGATCCAGCTTGCAGCTTCCAGTCGAATCACTGAAAGTAGTAGTAGTCCTGTGGCACACATATTTATTCCTCGCAAACACTTTCATTCCTTCCGTTCGATGATCAGTGAAGCTGCGATGACCTTCAGCTCGACATTCATTCCTTTGCTTCGATAGGGCTCCTTCTCCTCCTTTGTCCCTGTTCTCCTCCTTCTCCTCCTCCTTCTTCTTCTCGCCTGTGTGACTGCTTCTGTATGCTGTTTGTGAAACCATCTTGTCGCTCTTTGTTTCGAAGATCCTTCTCCTTGGTGACTCGGGTCGACTTGTCTTCATCAGTGATGAACGAGTTAATGGTTCACTATGAACTCTACCGACAGGATTGATAACACCATCCATGAATCTTGGCTCATCCAGATTCCTTGGAGCCTGTCTTGCTCTGCTGTAATTTAACGACCTCTCACCTGACTTTGTCTCAATTGCTTCTCTCTTAGAATTCCTCAGATTGTGAAGAGATATTGAACCATCGTAACTGTTTCCATCTCCAGAATCAATATTAGCTTTACCATTTCCATTTTCTAAGAACTGCTCATCTGCTGGTGTTTTCCTGAAGGGAAGCTGTTCACGCATTGTTTCTTCAATGACAACCAATTCTTTATAGTGTTTGTCATGTATATTTTCACAAGATTCAAATCGCTGATCAAGGCGTCCTTGTCTGCACAATGCTTCGTTTTTCTTTTTCACTGAAAGAAAAAAAACTTCCTGATAAAATTCTGCATATTTCAAATTATGCATTGTCATCTAAATGTATTAGAACTATCTTCAGTTTATTTAAATTAAATTATCAAATCAGGAATTCAGTGGCATAGAGCTGGTTAATTTTGAACAATTGCAGTATTCATTTTAAGTAAAATCTTAACCTATAGGAGCACCAAAGTGAATTGAACTATAAAATATAGATTTAGAGGCACATGAATCCAAGAAAAATTATGGCCCCAGCCATATATTATATTGAATTAATAAATTAATTGCATTCATCTCATCACGCAAACAATTTTAATCAAATAAAAAAGGACATTAATCAAGAGAAAGATATACAAAAAAAACTGTCTCTGTGTTTGTATGTGTCTTTTTCTGAAGACAGCAAATTCCCTGCCTTAGTGAACAAAGCTAAGTAGCTGCTCAAGTGAATTCAGTCAAGTGCAAAGTTGATTCATTTGAAATAACTGAACCTGTTCTGAATTCGTCTAGTAAAACCTTAGCAATAGAGAGCAAGTAACTTAGCGATTTAGAAAGACACAACAATGAAGTCTGAGACAGTAAATAAAAATTTATGTAATCTCGACTTGGACAAGTACCGTAAGTCTTTCACAGAAAAAATTAACAAATGTAGACCCTGCTCTTAACAATCCCATTTACTAAAGCTCACAGGTTCCTGTGCATCATTTGATTCTTCTCAAATAAAATTACAGTTCTCATACTCAAGTTTCAAACCGAAACGGTATCACAATTGCATGGTTCACCAATATTTTATGTTTACAATTTAAATTTTAAAATTATTTAAATATTTATAATTTCTGAATGTCTTATTAAATCAAAGTTACAAGAAATAAAATAATTGTTTTGGATTAATGTTAGCCCACTTAGTATTTACTAATAAAGTTGTGCTAAATATATAATTTGCTAATTAAAATTAAGTTGCTTTGTGCAAGGTTTTTAATTTAAGAATGCAGTACAAGATATACCAAAATCAAATTATTTTTGTTTTCCTTTTTTTGTAATTTTTTATATTTATTAAAAAAAACGTTTTATTCCGCTTAAATTATCGTTACTTTATGACAGCGGTGCGCAACCTGCGGCCGTACGGCCGCATGCGGCCGTGAGAGGAATTATTGGCGGCCGTGAAAGCAAGTCTAACTCTACCATACTGGCGGCCGTTTGTAGATAAATTCATAAATATTTTTATTCTATTGTTTTGAAAGTAAGATTATAGGAAGCAATTAGCTGCATTTGTGTTCTTTATTAGCCTATAATTATACTCTCACTTAAAGCGCACACCTACGCGCACGCACATAAACGGGTACCCGCACCGGCCCGTGCATGCATCTTAGAGGTATCAGCTGCGTATATTTCCTTCAGATGTAGCTCACAGAGCCCGCCAGAGTACCATAGTACATGTAACTCACATCCAGCCCAGGACAGTCAATCATTGTGTACAATATGGACCAAGATTCCTCCACTAGTGAGTTGAAAGATCTTGATATTGTAGGAGCAGGGCTGACCGTCAGCTGGCCGCTGCTGGCGGGGGAAGTGACCAATGAAACTTACACCACAGATCATTTTCAAGTATATTAGGTTACAAGGTACAACTGTAGGCTATCTGTGTAGGGCAGAATGTAAAACAGGTGGCGTAGAAAGCTGCATGGGGCACAGATCTTGATCATGCGTTTGTCTGACTTCATGAATAGGTCACCCACTCACTGCGACAGTGCGACTAGAAGAGAAGGAATACTAGATTTTCTGTATTCTATCTATAAAGTGTAAACTTAATCTAAATCACAAAATGTCAGCTGTTGATTATGATGTCTCTGAAGAGAAAGAGAATATTTGAAGAGGAGAAAAGAAGCTTCATTAGAAATGGGAAACCGATTTTTCGTAGTGGAGACAGCTAATAAGCAGGGCTGCACTAATAAATTTTGAGGTGAGTACACGCCGGTGTCGCGAAAAGGATTATCCCCCAGAAAACTATCCGGGGGGGGGGGGTGAATTAGTCTATCCCCCCGGAGGGATAAACCATTCTATCCCATTTTTGGAAAAATGCGTATAATTGAAATTTTTATTCTCTAATCAAAATTTAAAGTGACTCTAATTGTTTTAAGTGTCCTAAGCAATGTTCAGAGAAAGGCAACTCGAAATTATTTAGTGACTCTAAGCGTTTTTAAGTGTTTCAAAAGTTTTAAGTGCTCTAAAACCAAAGCAAAAAATATCAAAATAAAAAAATAAACCTACCCGTTAGTGTCATTGGTCAAAACAAGGCAGATAAAAATTAATTTGCAAAAAATAAATTCATGCGGAAGTGGCTTTTTGACTTTTCCTCTTTTGGGGGGATACGATTAATACGGGGGATACTCTATTTCGTGACACCGGCCGGAAAAATTCGACTTATTTGGGGCAAAATTTCTTACAACCTTTTTTTATTCATCACAATTTCTGACGACTTTTTTAGTCATCACCGACTTTTCTTTTCTTTTTTGGACCCGTGATACGTTCAAAAGGAACTTATTTCCGAGATTTTATACTATTTTCTCCTGAGCTCCTCGTCATTTCATTTCTCACATATTTATTGAAGCCTTATACCACTCTGATCAGCACTGAAAATGTACATCAATTTTGCTTAGCCTAGATGACAGCTTATAATGCTGCCATTGCAATGTGGAAATTTAAAATATCAAACCTTCCCCTCTTAGCGTTACGCGCCTCGGCGATATTGTCCGCCGGACGCTCTTTTGCCCCTCTCCAGAAACTTCGATTTCCCCCCCCCCCCAGATGAGGGGAACTAGATTAAACACTGGCGGCCGTGGTAAGAATGTAAGCCTTTGATGTGGCCGACACCAACGAAAAGGTTGCGCACCCCTGCTTTATGACATCTATAATTCTGTGAGGTTGTGTCTATCCCAATTGTCTTTACTTCTGTAAAATTCAACTGTGTTTAAGTTTAGCTTTTAAAGTATCATTAATAGGTGCTTAACTATAGAGTTGTCATGTGGTATTATATTCTCTGAAGTGCTGTTTTAGATGTTTAGTTAGACTTTAATTTACCATGATTTGCCATTTATAAGATGTTCCTACCTAGTTCATCTAATGGCTTGCATGTTTTCTGCGTACTCTAGAATTCTTGTGCTTACCAGCTGATGGATGTTGGGTAGAAGGCAAGGAAAGCGTTGGTCTCGGATACATCCAAGTCCACCTTCTGTATGGTGATTTATTGGATAACGACTGTTGCTGAGGCGGAAAAACAGCCAAATCCGGTTGGTCTAAAGCAGTGTCATTCGTTAGCGGTTCATTGTGTCTATCAATATCAAGCGTGGGTGCTGTGTAGTCAGTCTTTTGTTGATTAAGCTCATCCTTTAAATGTCTTTCTTGTTCATCTTCTCTTCTTATGTTTTCTCTTTCAACCGTTCTTTTACTCTGTTCTCCTTCAAATGCTTCAAACATGCGCCGGAGTTCTAGAACTCTGCTGCTTGCAAACATCTGACTCTGTCCCAACCGTTCTACCGCAAGTGCTTCATCATTCTGCTTTTCAGCCACTTTTAGAGCTTCCCCTGGCAGGCAATGTCCTGTACTTGCCCGGCCACTTCTTCCACTGCTTCTCTGAACAAAAGTGAAGATTTCATTAGGCTTCGACTGAATGACTGAATCTAACTCGAACGAATTTATCTGATCTTGTCTGCTTTCGTGAGCTGTCCGCTGTTCACAGAATTGAATTCGCTGACCACCCTTTTGAAGTGATGAAGACTTTGCTAGTGTCGTAGAGATAGGTATCCTTGAATCTCCCCTTTCACGTGACTCCTGGTTGTGTTTCTTAGTCGCATCTTGCCTTTTGCTAAATTTCACCACTGGTAAACCTGAGTCTTGTAGAATCGGTTGTCTACTGCTGCAGGATTCGAACGGAGGACTGATATGAGAACGAGAAGGGCTATCCTTGAGATGATGATCCGTCAGACGAAATCGAGGTAGACGAGATTCCATTTGACTTCGATATCGAAGCAACGCAGCCGATGATCTGTTGCTGCTATGGACATAAAATGAGAAAAAAAGACAATGTCAGCTAAGCAGATATTCAGATGAACTATTTTCATTCACTGATAATCATTTGCAACTATGAATGAATGAACTCAAACCCAGGTAATCAATCATTTCTGTGTCCCCAGTTATTCACCCATCTCTCTTCAGATTTGTAAATTAATTCAACTGTGACCATGAGGGTTGAGTTAACTCGTCTGTTACTTTGGTGAGCAAAGACGCTACGGATGAGATTAAAGATTAAGTCGTAGTATAATCGGTACACGCATGCAAGCATGTTGGCACACTTTGCTGCTGTTATGGTTTTTGCTGTCATCTGGTAATTAGCGATGCATAGCTTATTATTGTAGTTGGAGCTTTACTTTGCATTAGACAGCCATAGGGTGGACTTGGTTGTTGGTTTGGGTGGAACAAATCAGCCGCTGAAGGATGGTCGCTGAGTAGGGAGAGGGTTTGGAGATGACCCCTCCCTATTGTTGAAAATGTTTTGGATGGTCACACACTGCAATGGTAGCATTATCATCGCTCTGTCATCTAAACAAAATTGCTCTGCATCTGTAGACAGCCCATAGATGCACTGTCGTCTGACCTCAGTGCTGTACTATATAAAATGGCTTCGCAAAAGAGATTACCCAGCTGCTAAGGGTTTGAAACATCTAGATTTGTCAGACAAAGAATGGTTTTGATGATAATGACAATGATTGAGATAGTGGTCATGAAGTAGTTGACTTGGAGCCGCTTAATTAGTGACCCGGAGGTCCTGGACATTGAGGCAACTGAGGCCTACAATGCCCCTGGTTGTGGATGCTGGTAAAGTTAGCGCCGACCTACTTCTGCAGATACTAGACCAGGGGTGTCAAAGAGCTGGCCCGCGGGCCATTTCTGGCCCGCCGACGATTTTTTTCTGGCCCGCGGAGCTTTTCCTAAAGATTTCAAAATTATTTAAAATGTTGTCCAAATTGAATAAGAAGCGAAAACTGGACATTGAATCATGATATTTTCGCGATATTTATACTTTTCCGGGAATTGGCTGACCAAGCTCGGAGCTCCGTCTCAGATCACTAGTGATTCACTACCCAATTTTGCTTAGGAACTTCGACACCATGGCCCGCCAATTGTTAGAAGATGTTCACACTGGCCCGCCACTAGTTGGACGATGTTCACTTTGGCCCGCAACTAAAAAAGGTTTGACACCCCTGTACTAGACAAACTAATCTTAATATTAACAATTATCTATTTAAATAAGATGCTTTAATTTTCATTTTGTTTTTCTTAGCATCACTATGTACCAGGCTGCGGTGTGTCAGCCTGCACTTTTTCATGAATTAAACGAATATATATATATAGACATGGCTATGAGTAATACGTCCTGCATACCACAAAGGTGGGGAATCTTAAATCATTCGCTGTATCATCTCTGCTCAAGAGCAACCAGCCTTTCGCTTTGAGTCATTTCTTCATTGCACCAGCTGTCAGCTGTTGTGATTGTCAGGATAGAAATACTTGGACATTCTGCTGCCCACAGTGCAAAAGTCACCAACTTCTAAATGTGTTGTGTGGACAGTGCAAAGAAACATGCAATATTTGAAGCTCACATGTATTTCTAAGTGTGCACTCTGCTTGGTGCCATGTTCCTGGATTCAAATGCAAACACTTAGTTTGGTTTAACCTCTAGCCTTTCTTAGGGTCCCCCATAGTAAAGTCTTCTTTTCACACCTCAGCTTCATGTGGACCATAGTCTGACCCCTCAGTTACTTTCTACTTGTAATTCTTGTACTGAAATAGGCTATAAGCCTAATCGACAAATAACATGAAATAATCTAAAAATGGTAGTAAAAAGTGATAAATTACCAACGATATTAGACTCATGCAGAGAATTATAGAAGCTCATATACACTTAGACCTGGGAGTCGACCCCAATAAGTCATCCCAAGTCGGGTTGGGTCGTTTCTGGTCACCGCAACTGACCCCAAGTCGAATTTTGTAGAGAGAAGTCACTTGAGGTTGTTTTTATCGCAAGTCGACTTAAACCGACTTGAGACACAAACATAGTTAAGTTTGTCACTTCAAAAAACCAATGATCGTGAGACCAGGACAACATTTAAGCAGCTTTTGTAGTGTGTTTACAAGAATGAATGAGGCCTTTGCTAAACAGGGGCTTATCCAGTCCTATAGCCTACTGATTATATATTTTACCAGTATAGGCTATTGTGCAGACTGCGTAATCTATCTTAGGCTAAGTTGTTATTCTATGCTAAAACGTCACGCTTAGGCATGTGCTTAATTAAAATGGTGAAACAAAATGTTACTAAAAATATTAGTACATGTGCTTATCAAGACATGAACGTGAGCAAATCAGTGAATTTCTAGTGGTCAGCAGGGCTTAAAGTGTGCCAGGACGGTCATGGACGGCGTCCAGGCACTTATTTTCGAGGCTGGACGCCGTCCTGCCACTTATTTGGCCACCACTGCCTGGACGGTCGTCCATGACTGCATGGACGGCGTCCATGCAGTTACGGACGACCGGCCATGACTGCCTAAAAATGGCTCCATTTGAGGTCGACACAGCCAAAAATGCGCTGGTCGCTGGGGCTCCAGGCCCCGCTGGGGGAGCTTACGACGCTCCCCCAGAACCCCTAGTCGGGACGGGCTTCGTGCCTTCGGCACTCGCAACTTCGCGCCTTCGGCGGCGCCACTGATGACCAATTACAATACAGCGTCCTGGCACTTCTTTTTTTACACTTTAAGCACTGGTGGTCAGTGAATTCGACACAAAGAAAGCTGCATCTATCAGGCCTAGTAATAAATCGATATTTTGGCTCCACTTTGGTTCTGCAGTTGTTTGCAGGCGGAAATTGAACAATGAAAGACTTTACTGTCAGTGAGTATAGGCCTAGGCTACTATAGTAGTAGACTACTGTGGATGATGCCCTTGCAATGCCATTTGCTAAGTTGCAGAATGATGTTAGTGGCCGATGAAGCCTATCATAACACGCCATTCAGTGCAACCAGTCCACGGTCCCCCATTTTATCTTAGACCTTGGGCGTCTTACAAATTTACTTAATATTAATATTAATAACAAAAATAATAATGAGTGTAATCTGAATAATCACAGACAATGGACAAGGTAAAATTTATAGGCCTAATAATTTGCCGTCGCATGGTCTATGCTACTAGATTGGCCCAAAGCATCACAAAACTACTCAAACTGAAACACAAAAGCCTTGAGATTGGCTTAATAAAACTTTAACAAAATTCATGCATCAATAATATTAAGAGTTGAAGCCTCATTACTCATTGGTAGGCTTCTATGAAATTAATGCTTGCCAGGAAAAATTGGATTGATTTCTCCCATTAGTAGCCCTACATAGACCTAGGCTAATGGCTATAGGCCCTAATACCATGCCCGAAGTTGACTTCAAGTGGCAAGTCAGTTGTTTTTCTGCCAAGTCGGGTCAAGTCACTTTGACTCCAAGAAGTCGACTTCAAGTCGACCTCAAGTCACTTTAGGGTCAAGTGGGGTCAGATTAGCTGACCAAAGTCATTCCCAGGTCTATATACACTGCACAGTACAAACATTAGGCTACATTATTGAAAACGTCTCTTGCACATAGGCAGTGTAAGAATTCTGGAAAAGTAACTGGGAGGTTGGACCATTATCCACTTGGAATCGGGGTGTGAAAAACAGACTTTAACACGAGGCTCTCAGAAAGACTGGGGGTTGAAATCCCCCAATCCCCCTCGGCAATTCTCACCCTTCACATAGGACTTCCTAAGATCCGCCTTGCTCCTATGCTGTCTATCCTTAGAGCTGCTGCTAGATTGATTGCTCATCTTCCAAAATTCTCATACATCTTCATGTACATTGTATACAATTAACGGCAATCATGTACTATTAGGGGGCGAAAAATACACAGTGTCTTTTGCCATCAATCCACCAGAGTTTCTAGTGGCTAAACTAACCCTAACACTAACCCTAACCGACCCTCACGATGCCTAACCTGAGCCCTAACCGACCCTCACGAAAAAGACGTGCAATGACAACGCTGACGGCACTGCAAAAATAAGTAAAATTTTCGCCCCCTGATTGTACATGTATACCCAATTAACTAGGCCTACACTGGCTTCCTCCTACTACAGCCCTTATTCAGTTCGAAGTCCTTGTTTTTTCTCAGCAATCACCTTTGGTCTGGAGTACATCTTATCTTATCTTATCTTATCTGACCATTTATGAAGGGCTTCTCGCAGCAAAAGCCTTTCAGAAGCACTCCCAGTGCGTTCAACCCTAAGAAAAAGGCAATGTTTGCAATTTGGACGGTTGCAGGTTCAATATTTGCAACATCAGGTGAGCAACCCAGAAAACCGAGGCATTCCGGGTGCTTGCGCTGGACGAACTACTGAATGGTCACTGCTGTGAGCGGCACTATATAAATTTAAAATTACATTAAAATTACGTATAATAATTATAGGTATACAAAACAACAGACTCACCATTGCAGTCAGCAACATGCCTAATTCGGCCGAAACGCAAGCATGATTATAAAGTGACGTCATAACATAAGGTGGTAATTTACGCCATCCAGCATTTAGGCTAATTATAAGAAACATGCATTATTATTCTATTTTCGATCCCTATTCACTACTGGTGCTGTAATATGCCGAACACATTTTTTCGAGGGCAACTACCTGTGCTGTCATAGGCCCTCGTCAAAGCTGGATCATCCTCCTCCTCCTCCTCCTATATCGAGATTTACGTCATCTAGTGTCTCATTAAACAAATAAAAGGTTTTAACAGATCTTTGGGTCCAACTGCACCATGGATTGAGTTAAGTCGTGCTGCTGTTTCATGAACGGACCAACCGATGGCGCAGCGTATAGGCTTAGCCAAGACTTAGTGCTCAAGGAATTTCGTTTGTCGCCCTCACCGGCTCCTCGGGCCGAGGCAATCCTGCTGGTGACCAGTGCTTAATCTAGGGAGGGGGTTCCCCAAGAATGAATTTTCCCCAAGAAAAATCGCGATACGCTGTAAATTCGTACCAGGCCTTGTGCACATGCATAGGCCTACATGGACGTAGTGGTAAATTTTGGCAAAACAGAAAGAAAGGCTAAAAAAGGTCATCATGCAGTTATTTTAGCAGTAGGCTAGCCTAAAGCGGAAGTGGTAAAAATTGCATATTTTTCTGAGTTTTGAACCGAAAGACTAAAAAAGATCATCAGTTTTTCAGTATCCAAAATGATATAGGGCCTATAAGCCTATGTCGTCAGTGGCTCAGCCCGTCAGCCGTCCGGCCATAGGCGCAATCACGTCCTAAAAGTTGGAGGGGACCATAATGAATCACGTCCTAAAAGTTGGGGGGGACCATGTATGTATGTATGTATGTATGTATGTGCACTTGTTATAGCGCCCCTTCAAGCTCTCTACTCAGAGGCGCTCCCGATGCAGAGCGGACACTGCATCGGAGTTTCACGCCGAAGCGCTGAGCAATTGTGAGTGAAGGACTTGCCCAAGGTCCTTACGCGGTTTGAGGGTGGATTCGAACCTCGAACCTTCCGGCTTCAAGGCAACGACGCCACCACTACACCACCGCGCCCCAACCATACTAATAGAGTTAGGGGACCACTCAAAAGTTGGGGGGACGCGTCCCGTGGGTCCCATAGGGTGGTTGCGCCTATGCGTCCGGCCAAAAATAATGGACTGTGAGAGTATCCGGTATTTCCATGAAAATTTCGATTTGTCGCCCTCACATCCTGTCCAGGGTCAGGAGTGCGGGGTGGAGGCGGAGTGCTCTTTTGTCTACTGGTTCGCGGTGGTGTGGGCCTACTGGGTAGCCTACTACTGTACTACTGTACTATTTTCATTTATCATTAGCTTTTATTTAGGCCTACAAGCCATTGAACACATATATATAAATATATCTTCGAAACTGCGAAAGGCTCCAGTAAGTAAGCAGCTGAAACTGTGAATCTTTAATTTTTTTCCTCCCTGGAAAAAAGTGGGGGAACGGCGCTCCCCCGCGTTCCTCCCACTACACCACTGGTTTTAAGCGAAAAAAACTAGGTTTGTTCGTGTCTCAAGTCGATATTTCAGTCGATTTGTAGAAAAAAACACTTCAAGTGACTCCTCTGTACAAAATTCGACTTTGGGTCAGTTGCGGCAGGCAGAAAATGTCTTTAGGGCCTACTAGACTTGGGATGACCAAGTCGACTGGGATAGACTTATCGGCGTAGATTCTTAGGTCTACACCTGAGTCGCCTTGACCAAGTCCTTCGCTTGCAAAACTCCGCTTCAGTGTCCGCGCTGTAGGCTAGTTGGTAGCCATAATTATAGCCTAGTAGGCCTACTTGAGGTTCATCGCTCAATATCACACCACATTATCTTCCAGACTTCCAATTTGACCGAATCGAGTTAGACAGGCTACTACGTACGGTGGCTGCCCAACCGTCCAACAGACATTACATTGTTAATGTTAACCCGATTCATTGTACTGATCGATGGGCTATATTGGAATTTTACTCTATATAATATGCATGTATGTCATAGTATGTAGCACATTGTATAGTGGTAATACATTAGTAGGCCTAGTATATAGGCTATAGGCTTAGGCCGCCTAGTGGTCTAGCTATTAGGTCGTATAGTAGTTTCAGCTAATTAGCGACACTAGGCCTAATGATCCTTGTTACTAAGGCTTATGGTCATCACAGATTCCGCGAATTGGTCTAAATTAAAGAGCTGCGTTTTAAGAGCAGTATGAAAATGACGAATTGAAATATGACGTAATAATGGGAAGGCTATGAGAGATGATAGTAAGTTGGACCTCGTTCGGCGATGTACTATCAATGTCTTCCGTGGCTATATTATTATTTGAAATCACTGTCTCTCTCTTTCAAATGAGGTCGTATTTCTGCGAAGCTGAACTCTAATGTTATAAAAAAAATGAGGAGATATAATATGGGAGACACTGAAATAAACATTAGAGACGGACAACAGAAAAAAGAGAAATTCGAAAGAGGAACTAGTAAGAAAAAAATGCCTTCGCCAAGAAGACAGAAACGCCGCAGAAATTTTGTGAACCTCACCCATCGCCATTCTCTTATCCCGCCGCCGCCAGCAAACCCCGATGCAGAAGTCGAACAGCCGCCGTCTGCAGCGCAACGTGGCAAGAACAAGAAAGATGAGGAAGACCCTTTGCGCGCCTCGTCAGAGTCTGAACCGCCGCAAAGGAAAAGGCGGAATAAGGGCATGCAGCTGCCGCAGCACTTGCAGGTGCCGCAGCACTTGCAGGTGCCGCAGCACTTGCAGGTGCCACAGCACTTGCAGGTGCCGCAGCACTTGCAGGTGCCGGCCACGGTTCAGCAGCAGGTGCAGGTGCCGGCGGGACCAACAGCCGTCGACTCGCGACCAACTTATCGATCGGATCTTGCGAAAAAGGGATATTTGGTGAAGAATTCTCTTGGTTCTGGGTCTTATTCTAAGGTGAAGAGAGTTCTGAATGCGAGGCAGAACTTCGAAGAAGCGGCGATCAAGATCATCGATCGGTTGAAAGCTCCAAAGGATTATCAGGAGAAGTTTCTACCGAGGGAGCTTGAGATCTGGAGCCGACTGCGTCACCCAAACGTCGTCGCTCTTCTGAGTTGCTTTGAGGACAGCTTGAGAGTCTACATGGTATTAGAGTACGCCGATGGAGGCGATGTTCTTAAGTACATACAAAAGTCAGGCGCCCTATCCGAGGATCTGTCGAGAGTGTGGATGGGTCAGATAGGAAGCGCCGTACGCTACATGCACGACAACAACATCTCGCATCGCGACCTTAAGCTGGAAAACCTTCTCGTAGTTGAAGGAGGATCGACGATCAAGCTATGCGATTTCGGGTTCGTCAAAGAAGTGGCCAGTCGAGAAGAGCTGAGCAAGACATTCTGTGGGTCGAAGGCCTACGCGGCGCCGGAGATCCTCAGAGGTCGTTCGTATGACCCGCAGAAGGGCGACATCTGGGCGATTGGAGTCATTCTGTACATATTTGTGACGGGCAAAATGCCTTTCGATGAAACGCGAGGAACGAAGAGTATTTTGGAAGAGCAGATGACACTGAAGCTGCACTGGAACAAGAACACCACACGACCTATCTCGTCTCACTGTCACAAACTCATTCTCAGTATGTACACATGGGAGTTCACGAGAAGACCCGGAATATACGCCGTACTGAGCCACGAGTGGTTCAAGCCCCCAGTAGACCCAGCCGCCGCCGCTACCTACGTTGGCACCTGCAGTGCAGCAGCATCAGCAGCAGCTGGTGCAGCAGCACCAGCAGCAGCAGCGCAACAATCTCAGTATTTCTCAACCAATCTTCAGCCACGAACGCAGATTTACAATCCAATTGGAGATGTTGGACTGCAGGCCAGTGGCAACCAAATCTAGTCACGGTATCCGACTCTAGCAGCTGCAGCACTTAATTGTTCTTACATCATACAAAATTAGCCTAATAGTAGCCTAGGCCTAACCACGTTTCTCTTGTTTACCCAGAACCTATCAGTCAAGTTTAAAGTCAAAACCTAAGCAATTTGCATGCTACACGGGGTCTCGCACTGATTCATTTAAGCACTATTAGGTCACGTAGTAAGTTTGTGAGTCTTGAGTCTTCAAGCGAAATATGTGGCCCACGCAAGATTGACAATCAATCACTGAATAAAATTTGCACGTGAAAGAAATCATTACAGTTAGACATATTAGAAATATTGTGATTATAAGAATATTGCTTCGTAATAGGCTAATAGCACTCGTGTAACCTTAAAGCGAATTTCCTTTTACACGTTTCACTTTCATTGTTTTCCCTCCAGTTTATTTTAGTGATTAATAGTAAAAGCTGACCAACAGATATACTACTATGCTACAATATACATAACTTTATTACATTATTTACATACAAGCCTAGGCCTATAATATTATTTAGTCTACATATATGCTACGCTCCGTGTCAGACGATGGTAGGACCTATCCACTGCTGCAATCAGTTTATAAGTTAGGGTTTATAGACCTATCGGCCTATATAATAAATTATATAAACACTAGATGTGGTACCCATCGTTGCCGGGGACATTTTCATTTTCTCAAGTACCCCTCCGGGGTACCGACGTTGCCCGTTAAATATTGGGTTTTCACCCCGAATTCCACCCTATCCTCGCCCCACCCTGCCTTTCCCGCACCCACACACCTCCCCTCTCCACCTCCTTCACCCCACCTCACCACACCAACTGGTGTAACTTTGGTCATTATGTGAGATATTGAAGCTGCACACAGTTTTGGTATTAAAGGTAAATACATCTTCTACAAGATAGTGCTGACTATCCTGATAGTGCACGGTCCAGCAGAAATACCTGTTCCCAATGAGAATGTAAATAATGATAATATGGCTAAACTTTACACACGCAACTGTGTGCAGTTTCAAAATATCTCGTATATAACCAAAGTTACAGAATTTTCAATCTAATGGCATACATTACATGTAAGCTTATACTGTTACTTGAGAAAACTGTGTGTAAAGTTTAGCCATTTTATTATTTACGTTCTCATTAGAAACAGTTATTTCTGTTGAACTATCACATGCTAAAAACCCAAAAAATATTTTTAGGTTGCAACTGGTTTTTGTGGTGATGGTTCACAAATGATGACAGTTGTCCTTAAGCCTGGCCAAGGTAGGGTTCTTATATACGCATTTTAAAAACAGAAATCGTTACTGGTCCATTTGAAATGTCATCGATGAAATTAGTCAAAAAAAGCTTTAACAGCAGAAACTGACAGACAACATCCTATTCGCTAGTTCAAACGAACTTAATGTCGCTTGTAAAAACAAGTCTAAACAAGAACAAAAGTGGAAAATGTCATTTGGCTGCAACAGTTCCAAAAAATGTTCAAATGCTTAGATATCATACTGAAATGTACAATGCTCTTTTAAATTAAAGGCTGCTCGACCTTCATGACAAAACAACACAAATCAGCAAATATTTCAAATGATGAACACCCTATTATACTTGCTGCCACCTGTGTTTTGGCAGTCTCTAGTACTTTAAGAATATCCTGAAAACAGGTAATACTGAAAAATGTACAGAACAAAACAGTCTTAGGCACGCTTAGTCATTTGCCAGGTGAACACATACAGATAATTATTTACAAGCCAATGACACAATATGAGTTGTAAAATGTCTTTTCAAAACAGAAAAGGGTGTCGTGGCTTTTAGTTTGGCTGGGGCTAACCTGAAAGGCAATAGACAGAGAGCAGCATGAGGTAGATGGCAGTAGACGATGGGTGGGTAGGCTACTACTAAGCAGTGATATTAGTGAAGGATCTGAGAATTTGTTCAATTCAGAACTGTGTAGTGCATAATGTGAACTGGTTGGAGAACCTGAGACGGGAGGGGGAGGGACTGGAGGGTGGAGATAGTTAGATAGAAGAATGATTGAGCAGAGTGGGATTGGCTGGATAAAGAGGTCGTCAACACCTCTCTATGATCAGGAATTTAAAGCTTCTGAACGCTCACCACTGCTTATTATTTTTCAATGTCAAGCTGCAGATGTAGTTATGCTCCAGCTTCTTTATTTGAATCTGGAAACTTCTACAGTTTATCATGATATCATGACATGCAGAAGATATCAATTGATTGATGGTCAGTGCAATGAGTACATCCAAATCACAATCCAAGTAAAAATTTTTAAGGTTCAAAGTCCGGAAGACAGTCAGCTATGAAGGTAAGCAGATGGAATTTCAGTTTCCACTTAAATGACTGCATGCAACAAGTATGGAAATGACAAGATCATAAGGAGGTGTGAAGAAGACAGACAGCAAAGACCCTGCCCTCCAATCATAGGCGGAGACCTGGTCCCAACTTTGGGGGGGACGGACGAGCGGCCGAAAACATTGTGACGACAAAATAAAGGAATTTTGACCACTAAAAGAGGTGTCTTCAGAAATTTTGACACACCTAAAAAAGGTTTATTCAGAACTTTTTATGACTAAAAAGGTGTGTTTAGAAATGTTGATAGTGAAAAGTCCAAAAATTTTGACGACTAAAACAACGTGTATAGAAATTTTGACGACAAAAAAGGTGTATTCAGAAAATTAATTTGGGCGAATAAAACATGGTGTATAGAAATGTGGACGACTAAGAAAAGGTGAAAAGGTGTCTCCAGAAATTGTGACAACTAAAAAAGGTGTTTTCAGTGATTTTGACAGACATAAAAAAGGTTTATTCAAAAATATTGATGACTAAAAAGGTGTCTTTAGAAATGCTTAATAGTTAAAGAAATGTTCAGAAATTTTGACGACTAAACAAGGTGTATAGAAATTTTGACGACTAAAAAAGGTGTTTTCAGAACTTTGGACGAATAAAACAAGATGTATATAAATTTGACGACTAAAAAGGGTGTTTTCAGAACTTTGGATGAATAAAACAAGATGTATAGGAATTTTTACGACTAAAAAAGGTGTTTTCAGAACTTTGGACGATTAAAGCAAGTATAGGAATTTTTACGATTAAAAGAGGTGTTTTCAGAACTTTGGACGAATAAAACAAGATGTATAGGAATTTTGACGACTAAAAAAAGCTGTCTTCAGAAAAGGTGTCTCAATAAATTGTGACAACTAAAAAAGGTGTTTTCAGAAATTTTGATGACTAAAAAGGGTGAAAAGGTGTCTCTAAGAAATTGTGACTACTAAAAAAGGTGTTTTCAGAAATTTGGACGACTACAAAATGGTCGTCAGAAATTCTACGCCGAAGAAACCCCCTCCCCCAAATCAATTCCTGGCTACGGCCTTGTGGTGGACGAAACAGATGGGAAGAATTTGATGGAAGTGGATGAATCCAAAATTAGATGGCTTCAATGATTATAATATTAATTGTTTGTGATTGAATTATAGATCTCAATTAAACCGATCTTTTATTGTCGAATCTATACTAGTTAAGTTGAAATGAATCTCGATTCATGATTAGATCGAGAAGTTTTTTCAAAGATTTGTTCAATTTTTTCTAATAATTATTTGAATACTGTAAGTTTACTACTTTTATAAAACTTCATAAAGAAAAATATGAGGGTGTTCAAGTAATGTGTTTTCAAAAAGACGTTGATGCATCCCAGTTCTGTTGTGGCATCGCTCTAATTGTGTTGAACAGGCTTTTAGTTAATTGTTAAAAAATCTCCTTCTAACATTGTAACGTCGTCAGTCGCCTGCAGTATGTTCATCAAGTGTCCATGTCCTGACACTTAAAGTTTGGGGGGGGGACAAATACATGGACCGTCCCCCCCACCACATTCTTTGGGGGGACCGTCCCCCCCTGTCCCCCCCTAGGTCTCCGCCCATGCCTCCAATCATTGCATCACCTGCAATTCATGGCCATTTGATGAATCATAGATGACTGGGACTCAACAGTCAACATTGTCCTGACAAGAATGCAGTTCACCTGTTGAAGGTGAAACAATTCTTGGAAAGGTCCATCAACTAAGTTATCTAATTCGATCACACCACGATCACAGGGCTTGCTATTTCAAAACTATAGCTTCTTGTCCTGGCCACACAGGCAAAATGTGTAGACCTTCAGTTGAGACTGACCAATGACCATAATTGCATTAAAGAAAAGGCAAAGACAAAGAAAAGAATCGCTGAGTGATATGTAGCAGAGTGAAAAGATTAGATGAAGCTTCTACTTTGGACGGATGTAGATGAACTCTATTTCTTCTTATTTCGCTTCAAGTCCTTCCATTTCCTGGCTTCCTGAGGACGACTTCTAATCGCGTCCTAGATGTTCAGCGAGAAGCTTGTACTCGCCACGCAGTTCTTCGTTGGGCTTCACAAGGCGGAGAAGCTGGTCCAGCGCGATTACAGCCAAGCCAAGAGCCTTTTCACTCGAGCTCTGAACATCTTTGTCCATCCAAAGAGAAGCCTATGCACATGGAACAACAGTTACAATCGAATCAGTCTTGAAGTGTAAAGGCTGATAGAACTACATGTTTAAAACACATGCTGCTAATTAAATGTGCATTTCAGCAAAGATCTGATAATAATCGCACAAGTAATCTTACACTGATTAAATATGGAATAAAAAAATTGTTATTTAAACTCTAATAATTATTTCTGACGATATCATGAACAGCACCTTTTGTAGTTAGCGTGTCAGCTAGAGTATGTCTGTTCGCATTAGGACATTTTAAGTACAGGTATATCTCTCATAGTAATGCCATTTGTGAAATGGACTTCAAGAAATCAAAACACATATTTCACTCAAAATCCAGACCAGAGCCAGATTTAAATAATTATAATAGTAAATCTAAGTTACACACTGTATGAAATGCATTACATCATCATGATCAGGTACTATCACTAAGAAATAACTGGCCTCAACTTTGAATTCCATGAAGACCTTTCTACCAAGGATATACTGGCAAAATTTGATGTCAGTACACCCTAATACTGCCTATGCCTAATTTTTCTGATGACCTTTCTTAGTAATTGTAGAATTTGCACAAGCATAAACTAGGCAGTGGCGTAGCAATAGGGCGTGCAGCCTGTGCAGTGCACGAGGGCCCCCGACAGCAAGGGGCCCCCCGGCGGACAGAGACAATTCTTTACTTTCTGAATATTCAGAACGTAGATCTAATCAAGTTTGGCGTAGGCCTACACACTCAAAAGTGTCATTGGTTTAAGGTCCAATTCAATTTTCTCTGGTTGACTGAAGAAATTAAAAATGTTTTATAAATATAGGCCTAAATGAGAGAAAATAATTTAAAAATTGTGATAAGCTAATTATATATTTAATTTCGAGTGCCAAATATGCAGTGTCTATATAAAAAGAGGCAGGCGTTTTTGCGCAGCCTTTTTGTTTTAAATCGAGGGGGTTCAAGCATTGAAGAGGCCCGCCACCGAAACTTTGCACAGGGGCCCCCAAACACCTTGCTACGCCACTGAAACTAGGCCTATTTTCTCTGACCGACCTGTGGCAGTTCTGTCATGAAATTTTATTGCAGTACCCTACGCTGCAACCTCCCAAAAACTTATAGGAAATACGGTCACTATAATATAGTGATGAAAATGATTGAAGATGCAAAGAAACTGTTAATTAGTCTACTACACTTTACAGTGCAGTGGTTTTCAACAGAGCTTCTGTGGACGAGGAGGAGGAGGATGAGGATGAGGAGGAGGATGAGAAGGAGGAGGAGGAGGAGTTCCGTGGCTGTCTGATGTAAAATTTGATAGCACCAATTTAAGGCACATAAGTATTGGCAATTAAATGAATTATTTCACAGCTGTTAGTCATTCTTGCTTAAGCGTAAATAAAGAATTTAGGTAAATGCATTATTGTTTTCCATAAAATTATGTCATTATACATTATACAGACTTATGAGAATTAGCTTGTAAAAAATATAAAAAACCATCTCAAAATTGCAGATTTGGTGGCCGTAGGAGTACAAACATACAAGAATCCATGACATGCAATGTGGCTACAGATGTGCATAGAAAAGAAAGCACAACTGTCCTCTCATCTATGGTCGATAATATAGACTTAGATTTGCAGTTTTATCACAGTGGGCTAAGCAGAAAATTTTTTGGTAAGTCTGCAAAGACTTGATGAAATGCTGATTATCCGTTTCTCTCATTAAAATCTCTTACTTCTAGGTAACCTTTCATGCAGTCTGTTTGGTAGTGAAACGATTCATTGAAGACCGGATCACAGCAGCATCGGCAAACACTCGTCTGGTCTTCCCAAGATTCTTTGCTCTTCTTATCGCCAGCGTGAAGGTATAACTTGACGTACCATTCTAAAGAGATGGACAAGAAACACATTCTGAGGTCATACAATGAAGTACCTTTCTAAAGAGATGGACAAGAAACACATTCTGAGGTCATACAATGAAGTACCTTTCTTTCAGATGCACAACGAATGTACAAATTAAAACTTATTGTGCAAAATTTGCACAGTTTGAACTTTGTCTCAAGAGTTCTTTACACGCAAATTATGAAAGAGCATGACTAGCGATTCCACCCAATAACTGATTGCTCCCTCTTACCTTCTTACAGTTGTTTTGCATGTTCTTCTCAATGTGCCAGGTTGCAGTTTGTCAGAATGTTTTTGGCACAATAAACGAATATACATAACAGAAAACATTAGAAATAAGGAACCAGAGGTTAATGCCA
The DNA here is from genome assembly GCA_945859605.1 of Lumbricus rubellus. Taxonomy (NCBI): domain Eukaryota; kingdom Metazoa; phylum Annelida; class Clitellata; order Crassiclitellata; family Lumbricidae; genus Lumbricus; species Lumbricus rubellus. Next base: position 31,828,180 of record OX243818.1, read on the forward strand.
TTCTCTGTTCATTCCGTAATGAAGGTTTACATGAAAAGTGAACAAACATTCATTCATTCATTCACTCATTCATTCAATCATTCACTCATTCATTCACTCATTCATTCAATCAATCATTCATTCATTCACTCATTCATTCAATCATTCATTCATTCATTCACTCATTCATTCATTCACTCATTCATTCAATCATTCATTCATTAACTCATTCATTCATTCATTCATTCACTCATTCATTCAATCATTCATTCATTCATTCACTCATTCATTCACTCATTCATTCAATCATTCATTCATTAACTCATTCATTCATTCATTCATTCATTCACTCATTCATTCAATCATTCATTCATTCATTCACTCATTCATTCACTCATTCATTCATTCATTCACTCATTCAAGGTGGATAGTGCTTCAAATTGGAATGCAGGGAGGAGGAGGAGGAACAGGACATGAATAGGACATGAATAGAAAAGTGCTTTCAGTCAAGAGTGAAAGATCTGTGGCGAGAGATAGCAAGAATTGACGCTTTGATGAACGGATGGATAGGATGGATGATGAGATTATTTTGGTGCAATTCTGGACAGGGTTCATTCCAGAAACGTGGAACAGCTATGGAAATGGAGCAATTTGAAAATTGTGATGATGAGGCAATGGAGGGGCAGAGAAGGAGGAGGAGGAGTAGGAGGAGTAGGAGGAGGAGGAGTAGGAGGAGGAGGAGGAAGAGGAGTAGGAGGAGGAGGAGTAGGAGGAGGAGGAGGAGGAGGAGGAGGAGTAAAAGGAGGAGGAGGAGTGGGTTGGGCAAAATGGTTGGACCATTTGTAACCAACTTAACAAAAACATAATTAGAAACGTTAACCTCTTTGATGATGAACGGTCAGAAATCGATCCCAGATCCTTGTACACTGGCCAACACAAACAGTCAGGCTGGGAACTGGTGAACTGGTCGTCTTCCACTTGTATAGCAGAATTAAATCGCCGATGACGCAGTATGATGCAACATCTGCTAACGAGAAATATCGCAGCGAAACTTCTAGTCCATTCCAATCTGAATCTTTTGCAGCATAACATAAATGTAAGTGCCTCAAAAATTGTCATGTACACAGTTAAAAATACGAATTATTTAACGATTAACAACTTTCGTAGTTTTCATAGTTTCATACTTTATAAGCAGCTACATTTAGCAGTGTTTGTATTACATTTTTTGCACACAGATTTTTAAAATGAATTTCAATTGTTATAAATTTTATTCTTTTTAATATTTCATTTATCTATAAACTATGAGGCAAAAACATTAATTGATCAGTTTTAAAAAAGACAGTTGTCCAGGAAAAGTGTGAACAAAATGGTATAAGACACGTCTAATATATTTTCAACTCTGTCAGCTGGACAGAGCATAAATCAAGCGAAGAAGTACTGAAGAAGGTTGAAGAGGAAAGATCCTTGATGAATACAATTAGAACAAGGCAGAAGAACTGGATAGGACATGTACTGAGAGGCAACTCCTTGCAAAGAGACATAGTGGAGGGCAAAATGGAGGGGAAGAGGGGAAGAGGAAGACCTAGGGAAAAGTACTTGGACTGGATGATGGAGGATAGATATGGAAAACTCAAAGAAAAAGCACAACATCGAGAAGAGTGGCGTTGTTGGGCATCTGGACCTGCCGAGTGGCAGCAAACTTAAGGAAGAAGAGAAGATATTTGAACAGATTTTAAGTGGTTTTCTTCAAATGAACAAATTATGGTTATATTTATTTTAAAAATTGGCAGCAAAATAGTTTAACATGTTACTAGACCTTTTAAGTGGCTTTCCTTGTGCCTCCTTTATTATCATCTACTTGTCTGCACTCACTGGTTTCTTTCTTTTGCTCAATTTTTGGTGGGCATTGAGCTCAATATTCCTTATACCATAACTTCTCAACTTGTTGCCATAGACGATCTAAATAATAGAGCAATATCATAGTGTAATATAATCATATTAATCAGGCATGTCAATTCAGGCTAAACTGAAAAGGCAATGCTAGGATTCGTGGTCAAAGATCAAGTTAAATGCTCGATCAGATCAGCCAATGACCTTTGAGATCCTACGTATGGTCTCCAAAGTTAGGTCAATGGCGCCTCTGAAGAGTTTGTCTTGATGATATGCTGTATAAATCAAGATTACATTACATTACATGAAACTTAGTTTGTTACCAATGACTTACCATGTCTGCCATACAAATTCACTGACGTTGGCAGGACTTGACCAGGTCCAAGAGTGGCAAGCTGGCCATATGCAAGTCCTTGAAGTCCATTCATCCATACAGCAGTGCAGTGATCGTCGTCGTTATTGCTATGGTCAGTCTCAACTGAAGGCACACTTTTGACGAGCGACGAACTGTCACCAGTTACGAGACTAAAACAAATTATTTCACCCACTGATTTGTTACAACCATTTGAATATATATATATATATATATCATCATAGATACTATATATAAATGCATTATTTTGGTAGATGAAGATATTATATTTCTGTATGATCTTCCACATTTTGTGACCCTGCAGTGGGTGTCCATCCATTTGCGCGCAAGACGTTTGCGCGCCGTCGTTTGCGCGCCGTCATTTGCGCGCACCGTCATTTGCGCGTTGGACGTTTGCGCGCCGTCATTTGCGCGCCGTCACAATTTGCAAACTAAAGAATCTACGAAATAACCACTTTAATCATATAAAAAATCTGTTTTTTTTCTACGAAATAACTAATTTTAAAATGAATTTGATATAACTATTCATGTAATTGTATTATACCAACGTTTGTGAAATCAAAGACAGATTTGTAAAAATACATTTGTAAATAAGAAGCGGAAAGCGCATGACGGCTATTACATTAAATTCCATCTTCAATGCATATTTTATGTGAATTTTTGAAATGGTGTCCCATTTCTGGGGACGCTAGGCACTAATGGGTTAAGAACTTATAATGTATGTTCACTAGAAGACAAACATGAATACACATCAACGCGCACATATATCGTACACATAACACAGGAGTTCGCTTTTTGATCATACGAAGATGGCAGACATAACAGTACAAGTCAATCCACACTGCGCGCGCGCAAACGTCCCGCGCGCAAAGGACGGGCATTTTTTGCTGCGCTCAACCGACTGTGCGCAAACGACGGCGCGCAAACGACGGCGCGCAAACGTCCTGCGCGCTAACGACAGGGCGCCCCTGCAGTGGCATAGATCTAGTGATTCTAGTCACTAGTTCCATTCTCTGTGGCTTCCTCATAGGCAATTCAATTGTGTCAATAAGAAACTGTAGTGGGAGTGGCATTCTAGATAACATCTTTAGGCCATAGAGATATCATGCTCATATGAGCATTTGCAAGTGTTCAAACCACTTGCTTTTAAAGGTTTCAATGTCAGCAGATGCAATGCAATGTAATCACAGATTTATATAGCTCCTCTTCTGGAGAAGCTCATCAACCTAAGTAAGAGAGGAAACCAGGATCAAAGTAAATGGTTTTCAAGCACTGACAGAAGATAAAGAAAGATCAAAGGTCATGTTGCTAAGATGCTAGTCAACCTATTCCAGACAGTTGGACTGACCATGTGTAGCAAAGGACAGTGACACTGTCATTCGCTCTGGTAGGTCCAAATGGTGTAACGTAATGTAAATCTTCAAAATCTCTCAGAGTCATACATCAGGGAGACCAGCTAATTCACAACAAGTCAAGTCCGCAATTGACTCCCGGTCAGTATCCGGGAGGTGAAGAGGCAAAGGTGGCAATGAGAGCGCTCATCGCAGAACCCATCGAGGCCAGTCAAAGACGATAAAAAGTTTATAGCAAGGATTTTATACATATAATAGGAAAAACATTTTTTCTGAGAACAATGCTAATGACAAACAATATTGTTACTCATGTAATCTGTACCTTGATGCAGAGTGACATCTAGAATGTTAAAAAATGAAGATACTACTACCATCATAAATGAAAAACCAGAGCTGACTCGATTTTGAAGAAGACATTTGGAAAACATGAAAAGATATGTGATAATGTGACACAGGTGCTCAAAACCCATCACATGTTGGTTTCTGACCATTTTATTCAGTCGTATGCTACAATGACTCTGCTTTCAAATTCTTTTTACAGAATGAAAATACCTCTTTTCTACTGAAGCCATACTCCTTTCATGCTTTCATCAGTTTAGAGTGAGAAAATCGAATAGAAAGTTTATGAAAGTCATCAAAGTCCTCAGAAACCACTAGAGGATTATGATGCAATTTCGCAGGGCAACAAAGGAGTCGAGTAGAGGCGTCATCATCGAGAAGAGAAGACGAAGATTACATAAAAATATATTCTATCATTAAACAACATTGTGTTTCAATGTGCACACCTCGTTTTCTCATGACCTACGTAGAAGCACACATGAGCACAGCCTAGTGAGAACATAGATTCCTGTGGCTATGAAACTCAGCGGTGAGATGTGTCTTCAGAAACTCAATGATGGACAGTATGTAACAACAAGTTTCAAACTTTAAAAGCCTTGATAAACAGCTTATTATAGCAATTATATTACAAGTTTCTGACAGATGTCTCATTAACTGTGTTTACTTACTTACCAACGATCACAAGCAACTGCATCAAAAGTTTGCTACCTCAAGATTCGAGATGAGGTGTTGCTGTTGCTGTGTACATCTGACACAGCGTCAGAACTAACTGAAGAACTGTATGTACAAAGGGAGCCATGCATTGCTAAAACATACAATCACCATCCATAGCATATTTATAAGGCAACATCAGATGCACAAAACCAAAGATGCTAAAACAGTAAAAACCGAATGAAAACATCACTTTTTCCCACACAAAACCAGAAAAAATAAGGAAAAAAACCATTCTACTTAGCATCATCTGTTTTGGTCTTTCTCTTGTTCTTGGGCCCGGTAGAGTATTGGATAACACGCTGGCGTAGAGTGCGAGAGGTAACAAGTTCGAACCCCGTTGGGCGGACATGCTTTGTAGGCTGCTATCCTCAGCAAGGAATCTCCTCTTCGTTTGTGTCCAATCCATTTTCTCTGCCTCTCTTTTATCATTCTTATCAGTGTTCTTTCTTCTCCAATTCTTCACAGCACTTCTTCGTTTGTTTTATGTTCTGTCCAGCTGATCTTTTCTATTCGTCTCCACGTCCAAATTTCAAATGCCTAGTCTTTTTATATCTTCATTCCTCATGGTCCAAGTTTCTGAACCATACATGCAGCACCACACTCCATATCAATGACTTTAGCATCTCTATCTTCAGATTTTCTGTTAATTTTTCATCTAAGTAGTTCTCTCCTCTTCGTGAAAGCCTCTTTTCCTATCGCGATACTTCTTCTAATTTCTTCGTGGCATTTCTCATCTGTCATTATCATGCTCCCTAAAATTAGCAGAATTCCTTCATTTGTTCTATTTGCTTTCCTTCTATTTGAATATTGATTTTTGTGTCCCCTCCTTTATTTATCTTCATTACTTTTGTCTTTTTTATATTTATTCTCATTCCATATTCGTTTGATATTTTGTTCAGTCTGTCCATCATTCTCAGAAAGGTCTTCATTTTAAACAGAAGTTCACATAAATCTATACTAACATAAACTTACACAAAAATTAAAGCTAAACATCGCAACAACTATGCATAAAAGAAGAATAATCATGGTTGACTGGTACATACGGTTCTTGATGTGAGCATTACATTATACGTGGTAACTATAATTGCTTTTACAATCTGCATTTCTCTTACACATCTGCTTGCTGACTTCCTTCCAACAGATATAACTTGTCTTGTGCTTCACTAACAATATCCAGACGCATTTAAATAAAGTCTTTAAATGCATTTCTTCTTCAGGTTCTCTGCCACTAGACAGGTTCGAATAATCGAATGTAACATGCATGTAGCTCAAGTTATATGCATTCATATGTTACTACACATTAATAACATAGCACCATTAAAATACCTAACAAAAGACAGACAGACAGACAGACAGACAGACAGACAGACAGACAGACAGACAGACAGACAGACAGCATGACGACACCAGGACGCGGCTCTGTCTGCTTTTAATTGGTTATGCAAATAAACCTGCCTATGTTTGTAGGAGTGTGCATGGCCCATCAGGCACGTCATTTCAGATTTTTCCAGGGGGGGGCAAATAATTTTCACGGGCAAAACTCCACAAGTTTTTAAGTTCTGTATTTAGCCAACATGTGCAAAACTGCGGTTAAATGAGATGTTTTATTCATGCTCTTATTTATTTCTTACTTTATGCCTATTTAATTCATTGTAGGCCTACGGTATTTTTTAAATACCTACTACTTTAAATAGACTATGGGTATATTTTAAATGCCTACTACCGGTACTTTAAATAGACTAAGTGCTTTGCACTTGTTATTATATACCGTGATATTATTTACCATTATATGGTTATAATAATGTTATTATTTATTATGATATATGATAATATCATATTAAAAGAGTAGGATTTATTGTTAATATTTGTACAAGTACTATTTTGTACAATTAAAATGACAGAAATAACCTTCACCCACAGAAAAATTTGACAAAATGTTTATGGCTATTGTTCTAGTTTACATTATTGTATTACATGGAACTGCATTAGGCTACATGGACTAGGTTGGACCCTTATAAACTACCATGATATTATTTATTATTATTATATAATCATAATGATATTATTTGCTATAATAATATATGACATTATCATGAAATAGAGAATAATTTACTGTTAATATTTGCAAAAATATAATTTTTACCATTAAATGTCTTATCTCCACTCTCCACTGTCTCCAGTGTAATCTTTCAAATTTCAAACTGTCAAATTGGTTTGTTCCTTGTAAAACAACATCATTATTATATAGGCCTATGTTTTCCACTTTTGGTAGTTTGGTAATTTTTTGCTTACTTGGTATGCCATTTCTGCTAATTGTGTCCTGGTCAGCATATTGAGGACCGTCTTGAACAACAAGGGTAAGCTTATTCCAGTACAACAAAGTAAGCTTAGGCCTTCATATTTATACTCCCGTCTACTGTAATTCATTGTAATAGTCCCAGTAGCAACAGAACAGAGTTGCCTAACTCGATACATTACATCATACGTACACTGATAAATTATCACTGCAATTATAATTACATTTTAATATTGAAATAGTAAATCACTTTTTTATCAGCACTGAAATAATCCAGTGATCTTGTCCAAATAACATCCTACATGCTATGGTTACAATGTGGAAACTCAACAAGAAATTGTTACTATTCCAAGTAGACCTACAGTATATTTATTGAAGTCTTAGACCACTCTTGGCAGCACTCAAATAGTGATCTGTACAGCAATCTCAAGAGGCATACATCAACATAAAGAAATAGATGAGTTGGGAGAGCAAGCAGATAATCATGAGTGATTATCTTAACTTGGAACATATACGACTCAAAGACATTTGTAATATCCAGGACTTCATGTAGGCTATAATAAGTAAACCTGCCTAACCATTGCACCAAAAAAACTATAGGCCTAGTCAGTTTGTGCACATTCCAGTTAATATTATTGGATGTCACATAATATTAGGCCTACCGTGGATCCCTGTGAGTGCTTTATGGTAGATTGACGAGACAAATACCCATAGACGATCGGTTTCGGTATTTGGATTATCATCATGTCCTTTGGTCCGCTTTTATCCACTCTTCAGTTCACAAGAAAGCCCACTCATCAGCTCTGCTGACTGCCATTGGAGACTGACTCTCAATAACATCCTCCTCCTCCTCAACTGCTGTAGTCAGCCCTTTGTAATAGCCTACATCTTTCTGCTGTCTTGTTTCAAAATTTCCCGCTAATTCGTCCTATGCGGGGAGGTCGCCGGTGCTGGAAGGCGAAACCACTCCAGCTCCCGGTCAGACGGGGTGGGGTGCATGTAGACCTAGTGCTAGTAATGCTCAAATGGAGAACCAAGCCTGGCTGCTTCATCTAACTGGGTGTCGGTTTGCACTGTGTGCCTCACAGCCACAGGACCCACACATCTGGTGACCTTACTGACTTGGGAAAAGGTCTTCTCTTTATCTAGCGGGAACGAACTGTACCACGTGTACGTCTTTCAAGTATCATCCACGGCTCATAATGCTGCTCATTCCCTGTGCAGACAATATACACATGAGCCGATATCTGTGGCCTATGAACTGTGCGCAGCTGGATTCCACCCTCACATACAAAATTACAGAGGCCGTGAAGACACAGGCCTTTTAGTCGTTTAAACAACGTGTGGCGTTGCAAAATATGGCATGTGTAAGAACAATTGGTCAAATTCAGGGGGGGCAAATGCCCCCCTGCCCCCTCCAAATGACGTCCCTGTGGCCCATGTGCATACTTATTAAGGATACATATTGACTCCAACAGATGCCATATCACCATATCAATGCCTAGGATTCTCTGCTCTCACAATAGGCTAACACTTCTTGAAAAGGTGCTATATAAATACTAATACACACCAGTGTCCTTAATTATGTTATGATCGGCTGATGCAGTGGCAAGAACAGCTGCTGGTCATCTTGAAAAATTTCATTGGTTGTTTGGGGTGGGGGTGCATATAATAAGTGGGTTCGACATCTCAATATAGGTCAAGTCAATTCTGTCTGGAAGTAACCTCAATGACCGATACGATCACTGCCGGAAGTGTCGTTGCTGAATTAAACATTGTTAATGGTTTAGAAGATTTCAAGCGTTTGAATGTCGATGATGCATTAAGAAATATTTTTTGCCATAATCACGGATACAAAATTACGCATTTCAATGCAAAAAAGTAAGTGGCTTTGGTGCATGCCGTGTATGGCCAGAACTATTCATTCATTGTTAATAAAGATGACGAGAAATTGGAAGCCAGTGAGCAGCATCAGAAGCTATTGTGCCTGGAAGCCAGTGAGCAGCATCAGGAGCTACTGTGCCTGGAAGCCAGTGAGCAGCATCAGGAGCTATTGTGCCTGGAAGCCAGTGAGCAGCATCAGGAGCTATTGTGCCTGGAAGCCAGTGAGCAGCATCAGGAGCTACTGTGCCTGGAAGCCAGTGAGCAGCATCAGGAGCTACTGTGCCTGGAAGCCAGTGAGCAGCATCAGGAGCTACTGTGCCTGGAAGCCAGTGAGCAGCATCAGGAGCTACTGTGCCTGGACGACGGCACACGTATTTCGGATCCTTTTCAACAGCCACAGACTGACTGGCTTGGCGGGCTGTCTGAAAGCCAGAGGATTCAATTTTGGCGTGTGATCATGAACATTTCTGAGTAGCTGATAGCCAACAATGAACGTCCGTCTGAAAATATCACCAAAACTATAGCAGATCTCTTTTTTGTGAATTGACAACTGTTACGTCCGTCTGCAAATATCACCAAAACTATAGCAGATCTCTTTTTTGTGAATTGACAACTGTTCTTTTTAAAACAAATCGTACATATTAAGCAGTATTTCTTTGAGGATTCTTGTGAAAGTATAACCAAAACTATATATTATATAATTATGTCTTTTTCATTGACACCAATCAGTTAAAGTAGCATATGTAAATAGGTGTCCCTGTTAGCGGGTTATTCATCCCTTAGGGCCTTCCTTGTTGCCATACGATTATGTGAAGCATGCTATACTATGACTACATGTTTATGGTTGATAGCTAGTTACAATAAATGAACTGAATTGAATCATCAACTCTTCTTTTTAGAGTGTGAATGCTTGTAGCATTTGCTGGTGTTAGCAGCATAGCCATTAGTCTGGTACAATGGTTTTGTTAAAGACCCAATCAACATCAAAATCATCAGTTAACAGCATTAATGCCATGTAGATTATGTATTATGGTCATCGTGAAAGACGACACAACTGCATCAGATCTTATAACGACAACCAAATCACTGTCTATTCGGTGATTCGTTGTTACTCCACTACAATATCTCGAATTTTCACATAGTGTCTACTACATGTATTATTGCAATACACATTTCTTCAAAGTATTTATAGGATTGTGCATTCGCCTATAACTCAACCTACATGCAGTTCGATCCACCGTCTTCTTCCATTTGCAGCTTGGCTTTCTGAATGAAAATGAAAGAGTCTAAATGGTGGTTCACATATGTAGTGAGCAACACCAAAGTTAATATTGTGTAATGCACAGAACGGTTCTAGGACAAAATGGTATTGGACAAAATGGTATGGACAAAATGGTATGAACAAAATGGTACGGACAAAACGGTATGGATAAATTGAAGCTGGATGAGGGTGTTTTTTGCTGAAATAGAGGGTGGAAGGATTTTTTGTGGCTGAAATACAGCTGTAGTGAAGAAAAAACATGAGAAAAGGACGCTGGATTGGTGAAAAAATGCTTAAGAAATAGAAGCTGGATTGATGTCTTTCATTCATGTGTTTCATGATGTATCCAGCTTCAATTTCAGCCATAAGATTCTTTAAACCAACCTTCATTTGTAATTTCATTAATCCAGCTTCTATTTCAGCTATGAAAATAACCTGATACAGCTTCTACATGTATATCTAAAGCATTATTTTCATCAATCCAGCTTCCATTTCATATATAAAAATATCTATGCAGAGCCTTCATCCAGCTTCCATTTCACATGGGTCTTTTCATTAATCCAGCTTTTATTTAATCCAGCTTTCATTTCATGCATACCATTTTGCCCGTACCATTTTGCCCGTACCATTTTGCCCGTACCATTTTGCCCGTACCATTTTGTCCGCTACCATTTTGTCCGCTACCATTTTGTCCGCTACCATTTTGTCCGGTCACCCACAGAACTGTTCTCTTCAACGACTTAGCGTTTTTCGCTGCTTCTACAACTTACTACTGCACAATGAACCGACATTCTCAAGTTTATAGATTAATTGTAAAGTTCTATGAAAACTTCAAAAACTTAAGATTAGCACACTTACAATTTTGGCAGAATCAGGTAGGGGTCTAAAAATAGAATAAATGTTTCATTAAAATATTATCTCTATGGCCAGAATCGACCTTTTGTGACCCGACCCATTGCGCACGCGCGCGCTGAGATGTCGATTCTGCTTATTCACAGACTGTCCTTTCTATCTTCGTATGCCTATCTAGGTGTGAAATGCACAAATTGACACTAGTGTGGTTTTGCTAGAAATGCGCCATCAACACCTTTGACCTTTGCTTGATCTAGCTTGCACTATGAATATTAATTAGATGACATGAGTGTGCACTGTACAGTCAGGCAATGAACTTTCACTCACATTGCCATGACCAATAGTGCTTTTGCTGAGTTGGCAAAATGCAGTGTTGTTGTCAAGACCTCAAACCTCAAGACCAAGACCAAGACTTTGAACCTCATGACCAAGACCAAGACTTTGAGCCTCAAGACCAAGACCAAGACTTTTGGGCTCAAGACCAAGACTTTTGGTCTCAAGACCAAGACAAGACCTTGCGAAAATGCAGGTTCTGCTATCTTAATGAAAACGTATTTTATTCAAACAAAGCAACTCTATAACCAAACTGCAGAGAATTCCGAGTTAAGTTCGTGCCTACAAAACTCCTTAATGTGATTATGTGCAATGTTATTGCAAATGGTTGTTGCATTTTAACAGAACCAATTCATTTTCTGACCAAGGCGTGCCTGGTGTGGCCTCATGAAAATTCCACCATGCGAAAAAATACGTTCTACAGGTGCTGAAGTTGCTGGCACGCACAGCATCTTTTCAAGCACTGGATATAAATTTATAAATCGTGAGTCTTTTTTTAAATCCTGCCATGGCGTATCTGGACATTTCCAGCGAAGAAAGCGCCCAGAAATAAAATAATTTTCCTCCTAAAATTTGACAAAATTATAGTTTTTAGTTGCTGTTTATTATATTGTATTAGGCCTACATGAACTGCCATATTATACCATGATTTCATTTTCTACTAAATAATTATAATGTTGGTAGTTATTATTATAATATAATTATGATACTATCGTGAAGGCAGGTCTTGGTCTTGGTCTTGAAAAACCAAGACCAAGACTTTGAACCTCAAGACCAAGACCAAGACTTTGGCCCTCAAGACCAAGACCAAGACCAAGACTTTTATTCTCAAGACCAAGACCAAGACCAAGCCTTTTAAAACCGAACTCGAGCGCACTCGAGACCAAGACTTTGGTCTCGAGGACAACAAGTCTGGCAAAATGTGACATGGCCACTACTTATTAATCTACAGGGTCAAAACAATCTATTTCCTGTAATTATAAGTTCAATTGTATTCGAATAAGAAGGGAAAACTGAGGGTAAAGCTTTAGTCTCCAATTTGACTCTTCACCCACTAAGCAACACAAAGAAAATGCCAATCTTAAGTCATCTTTACAATGTCACTTGCGATGTTGCATCCATATCCATCATCAAAATTGATCATTATAATCCTGCCACTGTCATAACAGCACCTGTAGGTGTTTTAATTACAGTAATTGTTGGTAAATCGTCATCATGTTTTAGACATGAATAATATTGTGGCAGAAGACCAGAATACACAATGTTCAGATAGTAAGCAACTGATGGATTACCAGCCAAATGACATTCACTGTAAGGAGATTGATGAGAAAGACACATGGACAAAGGTATCATTGAAACTGTTGGTGGGTCAGTCCTGCTCTTCAATCTCTTCTGATTATTTAAAGTAGACAATGAAGAAGAAGCCAATTTCGACACATCATACCCACACGCCTTGAGGAATCTACCTGCATAAAACAAATCATCTGTACACAAAACGATGCTAATATCAATTACCGTATTTTAGCGAATATAACACGCGGGTTATACAAAATTTTACAAACCACGCACCCCAACCGCGTGGTATACTCGGGGGCGTGTTATACAAATTATTTTTTACACAGCCAAATTTTGTACCATATTATTTTCAGGTGATGGTCAAAAACTACCAGAAAGTTTCTTAAACATATAATACGAAGGCATGGACGTCGGCGAAATGAATTAAAAATTAAGTCCGAGTAGTATTCACCTATTTGATGCGCCTGCCCCTATAAATAATGTCAATATATTTACAAGTTAGTTGTTGAAATCTAATTTGTGTTGCCATGAATTGGCTGGGAACGCAGCTTAGTAAGTTTCTTGAAGGTGCAATGTACAAATTTAAGAATGTATGAACGAATTCGGTGATTACCGTTCTATTATCATGTAAATATCAGTCAATACTAGAAACCGCGTAAAGTTACCACTAAATGCTAAAAATATGAATTGAGTTTCGTGTACATACAATATGGAGGCATGCAATCCTAATTAAATCGATTATAGACAATAAGTTCGACAACAGTACTATTAATCGTTTATTACAGTAAAATTATCATGAAAAATCAGCGAATATTGCAAACCGCACAAAGTTACCGTTCAATGTTCCAAAACATCACAATTCGACCTCTCATAGTTATAAAAGTTAAATAGTACCGTATAGACTATAGACGAATAATTCTAAATAGGCTATTTCATTCGAAACGCACAATAAACAAACAATTACACGCAGACATTGAGTACTGTACTGCCGTGCTTAGGAAAAAGGCCGTATCTGCAAAAAGTTCATTCCGAGATAAATTGAAAAAACTAAAATTGAAAATGCCAGACAAAATTAAAAAGCTACAGTTCTCGTTTTCTCAGATATTAAACGTCTTTTTATTTCACATTTTATGGCATATTTATTTTTTCAATGTTTAAAATTTAAATGTGATAAAATGCAGATACATTGGAGCGTAGTGTTGATCAGATGTAGAACTGGACTGAAACACTACTGCAGATACGGCCTTTTTTACTATGTATAGGCTTGGGAACCTGTGATCACAATGCTTAGGAAGAAAAGCGTATCTGCAGTAATATGAAGGGAACATCTTCCGCGGCCACAATTCCGCCGGAAAAGTAATATTTTCCCAAAAAACCTACTCAGAGGCACTCCTCAGTCTAACAACGGCTAATAGTGAGAAATGATGTGTAGCGAAACATTCCGCCGCTGAAAATCGGTTTTCCTTGTGATCCGCGGCGTTTATCATGGGCGGTGTAACAAACTTATACTAATAATATTAAAACTATAAATATTACTAAAGTGACTGAATGAATAAATAAATTGATGGATTGGTTAATTAATTAATTAATAATCTAAGTATTAGCTGACCGCTTTGTTAAGTTTCGGATAAATATGTCCAACGATCCGATAAATGTTTACAGCATGCCCGATATATCGGAAGTGCTTTGTGCGCATGCGCGATGCAGTTACGGTTCAAGATCTCGAAGGTTTGCTTAGCAAAAGGCCGTATCTGCACAGCTGTGCAGATACGGTCTTCTTCCTAAGCACAACAGGCCTCTCCTGCAGATACGGTGAATTTAATTTGGCTATATCTCAGCCGCGGTTGCAGATACGGCTTTCTTACTCTGTACCAAGGTGTAGCCTTGGTATACGGTGTCAACTGCGGTCCTAACTCAAAAAGTCAAAAATTGCAGTTACGGTCTTATTGCTAAGCAGGGCAGTGTAGGCCTATTATCGTTCGCACAGCGTTGACATGTGACTAGCCTAGAATTTATGTAGCGCATATCTGTTAAGAAATAGTCTAGTTCATCGACCATAATAATAAGGTCAAAAATCTATTTACCGTAATCGTCCGTGAATGTTCAGAAATATCTAGCTAATATCGTTCGCACAGCGTTGACATGTGACTAGCCTAGAATTTATGTAGCGCATATCTGTTAAGAAATAGTCTAGTTCATCGACCATAATAATGTCAAAAATTTATTTACCGTAATCGTCCGTGAATGTTCAGAAATATCTAGCTAATATCGTTCGCACAGCGTTAAATTGTGACTAGCCTACAGTTAATGTATTTATAAAGAAATTAATCAATTTACCGCAATCGTTCGTACATTTTCAGAATCAGAAATATCTAGGCCTAGCTATTATCGCTCGCACGGCGTTAAGTTAAGCGACTGGCTTAAAATTTATATAGCGCATAAACTATCTGAAACGCTATTTGTCCATTATTTGTAAAAGCATCTATATTTAATCGTCCACAATTTATCATCCGGCAAAACCTAGCCTAATTCCGAGTCATTCACATCCTAGGCCTAAATGGTCCGAACAGAGTGAAAGGAAAGACAAACAATTGTACCTATTCTAACATGCCTATCTCCCATCTTAACTTTCTCTAAACTCGTTCTACGTTCCTTTTCGAATGGCCGGCAACAATCAAATTTATAAATTCTGTTCAGCGTAGATAATGGGCGGGAGAGATCAGACAAATGTTTCTACCTTTCTACTACAGCAAACAACTTACACGATAATTGCCCGGTCAAAAACTAGTGAAAGGCAAACAAAATAGCTCTATTTGTTGAGTTGTTTCTAAAGCCTATTTAGGCCTACATCAAAGCCTCAAAGCAGGTACCGTTCCGACCATAGTCAAAGGAAAGACGGCTACAATCGTAGCTCTTTGTTCGAACCTGCCTATCTCCAAGCCTCACTTTCTTCAAACTTGTTCTACGGTCGTTTTAGAATGGCGGACACAATCAAAGGAAATATAAATTATTAATTAACGCTTACACAATACAATCGGCTAATATCGAAGCCTTTCTTTAATTAAGTCACTGTACAAGCGCTATAAGATTAATCTACCACCTGCGGAGACCTTACTCTGTGAACGTAAAGAAGGAGGAACAAGGTCAGTACCGCTTACAAGTTTTGAGTTGTAAATAGAATAATTTTTAAAATTGTTAATATTTTATAAAGATTCTTCATTTTTTAGTTATTTTAATCAAAGAGATTATTTTAACTTTGGTATTCTATAAAGTTATGACCATATCCGGTGACAAATCATATACGGTAGAGTAGCATTAGCCTAACGTTAGCGCACGCGTCCGTCCAACGTGTTGATTGTCACATGAAATGGGTGCGTCTTATACTCTGGTGCGTGGTATATAATTCATTTTTTACTGAAATCGCAAAAACTAGCGTGTTATATTCGCGTGCGTGTTATACCGGGGTGCGTGATATATTCGCTAAAATACGGTATTAAGTTCAGGTTCTGCTATTCTGGAAGATCAGCAAAGTTACTGTAAGCTGTGTCAGCCATTTCAAGGCAATAATTACCAGCACAGAACCTGTCGTCGTAAATTTTAAGGTATTTTGGCAAAGAAACAGTACAATGTAATCCACCAAAGTCAAATGCATGAACACTGAGGTCATGAGTGACACATATTCTGATTCCAATCGCAGGAACTCAGTACCACCTTCCATCTCTGCTCTTGCCGTTTGTCAGCTGCCAACTCTTATTAGCTTTGGTCGTATTCAGCACCGATGGTTTGTGCGTTTAACATATACTATATCACCTGTCTATTGAAGAACTTTAGAGGGGATCTAAGCATGTATTTATAAGTTCAGACACAGAAATACATTTAGATATATGCAACCTTGGCTCCAAAAGCAATGTAAGAAGAACTGGGGCAAATTGATTTTTTAGACTATGTACATGACAGCAGTGACATGTAAAATACATTTTGAAAGCAACTTGAGTAAGTACTGTATAAACACTATTTTAAAAGTACAACTACCAGGTATTTTGTTAAAGAATCTGATCATTTTACACTTGTATATGAAGTAGTCATACTAGGCCTATATAATATTTTAAAAATACTAAGAACACAATACTTAAACTTTGAGTTCATCCTGAATTCATTCATGCATTCATTTTGAGAATTTATATAGCGCCTCTTCAAGATACCTACTCAGAGGCACTCCCAGCCCAGCCACAGCTAAAAAAGTAGGATTTGAGCGACTTATACAAAGCAGATGAATTTAGTCTACGCATATGTAGAAGCACACAATAATAGGAAGCATTTCAAATGGATTTTTTAAATACGGTACTAGTGTTTTACAGTATTTACATCAATCACATTGGGCATGAATGGTACACTTCTGGAAGGTCATAATTTATAGGTCTGTTAAACACAGGTGTTAATATGAGGTTTAGGCTACTCTACAACAGTGCTGTCCAACCTTTTTGGTACCATGGGCCGCAAACGCAAGATTCTTGAAGCCGAGGGCCGCAACAGTAAACCCAATGGTAGCGACATTTTTTTACAATATATTACATCAACATTGAAATGAGTATTGAAATTTCATATGGAATTATTATAATCTATAAAATTCTATATCTTCAAATCCAGCTATCGATCTATGAAATTTATATACCGCCGGTCATAGGCGTAGGGGACATTTCAGCGTTGGGGGGGCAAAAATGAGACTTTTGCCCGAAAATTTTTTTCGTCCGGCCGAAATCTTAAGAAAAATTTCCGTTACGTTTGCCCGAAAATTCTGACGACCTTTTTCTAGTCATCCGACCGAAATCTTCTGAAATTTCCCGTTAATTTTTGCCAGAAAGGTTTTTTGTTCGGGCAAGTCTGATTTTTCGGGCAAGAAGACCCGGAAAAATTAAAAAAATTTAAAACTTTTTTTATTTTTCCGGGTCTGCTTGCCCGAAAAATCAGACTTGCCCGAAATTTGGGGGGGCATTTGCCCCCCCTGGACCCCCGCCTCCTACGCCTATGCCGCCGGTGCAAGATAACTATTCAGAGATGCTCCCAACCCAGGAATGGCCAAAGAGGAAAGTCTTGAGTAGTTTGTGGAAAGAGTTTAAAAAGGTCCACATAAAAATTATAACAATGGACAATAGCATGTGGACTACACAAACCACGATAGTCATGCTCCACAAGAGTTGAGCAACAAAATGTGCAAGGTGGCGGCGTTTATCCCTGCTTTGCACTCATTTTCATCGCCACAGACACAGTTAAACCCCTTAATGCTGGAGGGTATAGGATTTCCAATACCATTTACTACCATCTCGGCAATAAAGAGTTAATTGTCATCTGAACTCTTCATTACGTCGCTCAATCAATGTTTGGCTAAGTTTATTCACTTTATGGCTGGGACGAATTTCCATCTTCGTGTTCTGGTTTTCATAAAGATCATCGAAGCCAGCGTCTCGGTCTAAAGAGCTAGGCTAGCAGTCGATCATATATAGTCGTCTGACCAGAAATTAAGAGCGAAGATATCGCCATTCGTCGGCCCTCTTATCGACTGTTTCTTTCTATATAAAACATTTAGAACTAGAACTCGACTATCTCTCGAAGGAATGGTCGCAGTCACTTGCAGGGTCAGGGACTGACAAGAAGTGAACGGCTTGGGAGGGTTCGCGAGGTCCGTTTAGTTGAGCACAGCAAAAACTATATGGTAGCACGACATTTAGGCTAATCCCGCGACATTTCATCCCGCGTCAGTTAATCCCGCGACAGTTAATCCCGGCGACATTTAATCCCGGTGTAAAGGTTTCAAATTACCCCCTCCTAAACATTATCCCCTGAAAAACTAAAAATAGTTGTTAAAACCAGAAGGCGTGTATCAATATTCAGATAGACTACGGAAACCTAACTCCAGGAAAAGAAAGAAAAGATTTAGTTTCGGATTGGCCCTCCTAGTAGCATTCCAAATCGGTAACTGTCTGAAAATCAATAATAAAAAACAACGGTCAAATCTACCAATGCATTTTAATCATTTTATCCTTCACTTCATTTTACACAAAGTGCACAAATTTAGGGAGCCTCGGCGGGCCACAGAAAATCATCTCGCGGGCCGCATGCGGCCCGCGGGCCGCAGGTTGGACAGCACTGCTCTACAACAATAAACAGACATGAAAAGACTGAAACACAGCACACGTTGATAAACTGTATCCGTCTTCAGTTGAAAAATCCTATAAATAACTTTAAAGTGCTCAAATTTGAATCTCCAATACAATAATTGTCAAGCTTAAAACATTATCAAACTGACCTGAGAGAAATCAATATAACTTTACAATACAGTTATTTCTTGTTGGAGTTAACAGAATATCTCAAAGTATAAAAAAATTCAAAATATCTTACCGTGAAAAGACTTGACTGCTGCTACGAGCATTCTGAAATTTATAGCAAAACTGCCATTATTATAATTAACGTGTCATAGGTATTAATTGCTGTTTGTTCCTCAAAATTTGAGCTGTGGTGACATTTATTGCCAAGTTGCCCCAATATTTCAAGTTTTCTTAAAATTTTCTCAATACAATGCACATACGGTAGTAAGAATGAAAACAGTAGCCTAACCAGAAACACTCAGTAGTTAAATGTGACCTGTCACCATGAAACCAATTGCTTGTTGCATGTGATTAGACAGAAAAAGACCAATGGCGATGGGAAAACCTCAAATGGTAAGACGTATCTAAATGTGTAAAAATTAATTTTTACTAAGAGACCTAAATCTTTATCAAGATCGAAAGTCAGAATTTCGGTCAAATTTTTTACTTTTGTTGTGATATTTAATTAGATTGCAGACCGAATCAAAGAGCGTGATTGATATCGTTTTGCACAAAGAAATCCCCTTCTTCTGTTCTATTAATAAAATGTGACCTTCTTGTAATATTTAGCATGCACAGAGATTGGCCTGAAAGTGGTCGACTAACCATAAATAAATTATAATTGCGCTACAACGCTGTGCACGTGACAAGATCTTGTGCTGTGGTTGGCTGAGGGCTCAACAGGTCAGGTCTGAGCATGCGCACTCGCTTGGCCTATTTATGTCAGTAAACGTGGTGAATGTATGTATGTATGTATGTGCACTTGTTATAGCGCCCCTTCAAGCTCTCTACTCAGAGGTGCTCCCGATGCAGAGCGGACACTGCATCGGAGTTTCACGCCGAAGCGCTGAGCAATTGTAAGTGAAGGACTTGCCCAAGGTCCTTACGCGGGGTGGTGGATTCGAATCTCGGACCTTCCGGCTCCAAGGCAACGACGCCACCACTAGACCACCGCGCCCCACGATGGTTTATTTTCGTCGGTTATCCCTTAATAACCTATTATTATAATATTCTATTCATCTCTCAGATGGATGGCTAGTCGCTGGCGATATACAGCAGAAATGCAGCTGTTCTCTGGCAGTGTTTTGTCATGTACTATAATGCCTTATTCACACCAGAAGTGCAAATAAGGCACATCAAAAGTTCAGAACTGTAAATCCAAATATTATTTCATTTTAGAAATTACATCTGTCTGCATTGTTAAAAATACTGAATGAATGAAATGTACAGGGTTTCGCAACCAAACAATGTGTGCTTTCAGAAACGTTTCATCAGCAGAAAAAGATTGAAACCACTACCATACACCATGCCAGTGTGACAATGAACTAAATGCACCTTGTGAGTAATTTCTGTAGGTTTCTTAATTAATTGGACTCCATCGCTTATAGTGCACAGTACAGCACAACACCTTTGACATGACACACACACACAGTTAGTGATAAGCTGGTGTCATTTGCCCAGCCATTGAGATTTGTCACTTTAGAGATTTGTGGCTTTTATTACCTGCTGCTGATGACCGTTATTGGTGACTGGTCGAACACAGCACGACAGCGAAGACAGGAAACCATGCAAAGAACTTGCTAACACAGATGAACTTGCAAATTTATCTGTAATTGAAAATTCAATACACGTTGTTCGCCATCACCCAAAATGCATAGGCTACTGTCGAAACTAATATTAATCTGACACCTCACTATATATCGGGCATAAAAAAACCATGGGCATATAGGTATGAAACTTGCATTGATCTAAATGAGATGCCTATAAGTTGATAATTTACTGCATTTAGCTAGCCTACTAATTTCAGTGTCTTATTTCTGTCATTGGATAAATTTTAGAAGATCAGACAATATTTGTTTGGTGCCATATAATTTTATTTCATACCATTGATAAACAAAAGTTTCATAGCCGTAAGAGCAATATTTTTACATGCACTACGAATTGTCCGGTTCCGAATTGTCCGGTCCGAATTGTCCGGCGCCAAATTGTCCGGACACCCAAAATTTAAAGTGACTCTAATAATTGTTTTTAGTGTCCGAAGCAATATCCTTCACCACATAACCTACATGTACATGCATGGGCGCCCGCAGGATTTTTTGCAGGGGGGGTCAGTCGACTCGGTCTTGGCCAGATGAGTCAAGATACAAAATAATGCCATTAAAACCAAGCAACTCACACAACTATACATTATCTCAATGTAACGTAATATAATATTTATGAACCTTTTTTTACAAAAAGAAAAAGTATTTAAACAGTTTTCGACTTTGATATAGGCTATGGCATAAATTATTCATGTATATTATGCCTATTCATAGAAAAACAAACAAAACACTAACTAACTGTACAATCTGCAGTACCAACTATAATTAATAGACTAACAGTACTATGCAGGGACGTCATTTCTTTATTTCCAGGGTTCAGAAAAATTCTGGGGCAAAACTTCGTCAGCTTGTAATTTTGTATTTAGTCTACATGAGCAAGAACCTGTAGTTGATTGATCAAATATTATGTTTTCTTCTTGTTCTTATATATTTCTTACCATGTTTGATTCAGTTAGGCTATGGTAATTATTTTAAATGCATGCTATAGTATTTGAGATACAATTTTAAATGCTAGCAAAGTATTTTGTACTTGCATTTATAGCACAATAGAATGACTGTAGGCCTAATAAAAGTGCATTCCTTGTCATATTTCTGCAAAATTTCTGATGGCAGTTTTAAAAACAAGACTAGTCTCAAAGCTCAACCTGACCAGATCTAGAAGATCTTGTGAAGTTGTAATGAGACATTTATTTTATATATATGCCTTTAAAAATTAATTCTGTCATCTTCAGGCATAAATCAGGCTCTTCAGCTTGCTAGATAATCTTATTGCAGAGGTTACTTCTGATTGAATTGTCTACAGTTGGCCTATTGTAAGCTGGCAAACATTAAATGTTAAATTTTATAAATTATTCGGACTTAATTTTTACTATGTTAAAAAGTTATGCAGATTCAATGGGCACGTCCATAATTTACCTTATGTACAGAGGGCAATTCTTCCATTTCTGTTATGAGATCCTGACCATTAAGGTCTGCTCAATAAATATTGCTTTGACAAAGCTAAAGCTTTTCCTGCCAAATCTCCTGCAGGCATGCTTAGACATTTCCAGAAGAAATCAAACCTTTCAACCAGAGTTTTACCAGGTAAATAAAGTATTAAAAAAACTAAAACTTTGACTGCAGTAGAGCAAGATTTATGAACAGTGAATGAGCTTACCTCCACAAGCTTAGGGTCACTGTATTTTTGATAATAACATCAACACTATACATATAGGCTTTCCTCTGACGTATAATGTCGTGACAGCTTTATCCACAAGCCGAATCACCAATAATTATTCAAAAGAGGCTGGACAGCCCTGTAAATGCATAGCCTACCACAAGTGCACAGCTGAAATTTGATATACTGTAAACTCTTGTGTCCTATGAGAATGTGTGCGGGAGGGCAGTTTGATGAGAGACATTTTTCTTGCGCATTCTTAGAAAGGAGAGCATATGGATACAAGATGCCAGGCTGCATTAGACTGGCACATTGACCATTGACCTGCATCACAGTAAGACAATTAGGGTGCCATCAATCTTACAAGTGGGGTTTGACGGAAACCTCTACAAGTCTACGGCTAGCTATAGTCGGCATATATCCGATTACCGTACCCTGATGACCTGAGTGGTTGAAAGACTGTTCCTCTGACGTCTGACTCTATGCAGGCCTATTATACAATAATATACATAAATATATGACTGGGTAACGGGTTAAAGTAGCACCCAATATGTAGAGAATACTAAAGATAACCACAAGATAGGCCCCTATACCCAAGTTGGTGAAGTAAAAGAACACAATGACTGTTGGGCAAGCTGTCCCGTTTAACCACTAACATTTGCCCAGAAAGCGCTATTGCTAATATTTTGTCATGATTTCCAGGGGGGGTCACGCGACCCCCCTTGACCTATGCTGCGGGCGCCCATGTGTACATGCTCAGAATCAACGACTACCTTACACTCATATCATTGAATTTTTCCAAAGCCTTTGATTCATTCCAGCATTCTACTTGAACCTGTAAACTATCCCAGTAGGATATCGCCGACAATATATTCAAATGGTTGGATAATCTTCTATCTGACCGACAACATGCGACCAGATTCATGGGAGAACTACTTTATCACCGCATTCAATCACTGCTGGTGTGGTTGAGGGCTCTACATTGTCGGTCCATTCTCTTACGTTGTCAGGCAATGGAATTCCATCGATGTCATCTGGAGAATAGGAGATAAAAAATTTATGCCATCAGTGACACAGACCATTCGGTCCACATTAGTTTTACTTGTTTCTATTCAATGTGCTTCCACATGTAACATGCATGCTCCAATGCGTTTAGTGGAGAATGGGGTTCCGCAAGAAAATATTAGGATGTGAAAGGTTCCGTGGTACAAAAAGTTTGTGAAACGCTGCTCTCAACAGACGACGACAGACAATAGAATCAACATATTGTAATATATAACATCTCAACAGACGACGACAGACGATAGAATCAACATATTGTAATATATAACATCTCAACAGACGACGACAGACGATAGAATCAACATATTGTAATATATAACATCTCAACAGACGACGACAGACGATAGAATCAACATATTGTAATATATAACATCTCAACAGACGACGACAGACGATAGAATCAACATATTGTAATATATAACATCTCAACAGACGACGACAGACGATAGAATCAACATATTGTAATATATAACATCTCAACAGACGACGACAGACGATAGAATCAACATATTGTAATATATAACATCTCAACAGACGACGACAGACGATAGAATCAACATATTGTAATATATAACATCTCAACAGACGACGACAGACGATAGAATCAACATATTGTAATATATAACATCTCAACAGACGACGACAGACGATAGAATCAACATATTGTAATATATAACATCTCAACAGACGACGACAGACGATAGAATCAACATATTGTAATATATAACATCTCAACAGACGACGACAGACGATAGAATCAACATATTGTAATATATAACATCTCAACAGACGACGACAGACGATAGAATCAACATATTGTAATATATAACATCTCAACAGACGACGACAGACGATAGAATCAACATATTGTAATATATAACATCTCAACAGACGACGACAGACGATAGAATCAACATATTGTAATATATAACATCTCAACAGACGACGACAGACAATAGAATCAACATATTGTAATATATAACATCTCAACAGACGACGACAGACAATAGAATCAACATATTGTAATATATAACATCTCAACAGACGACGACAGACGATAGAATCAACATATTGTAATATATAACATCTCAACAGACGACGACAGACGATAGAATCAACATATTGTAATATATAACATCTCAACAGACGACGACAGACGATAGAATCAACATATTGTAATATATAACATCTCAACAGACGACGACAGACGATAGAATCAACATATTGTAATATATAACATCTCAACAGACGACGACAGACGATAGAATCAACATATTGTAATATATAACATCTCAACAGACGACGACAGACGATAGAATCAACATATTGTAATATATAACATCTCAACAGACGACGACAGACGATAGAATCAACATATTGTAATATATAACATCTCAACAGACGACGACAGACGATAGAATCAACATATTGTAATATATAACATCTCAACAGACGACGACAGACGATAGAATCAACATATTGTAATATATAACATCTCAACAGACGACGACAGACGATAGAATCAACATATTGTAATATATAACATCTCAACAGACGACGACAGACGATAGAATCAACATATTGTAATATATAACATCTCAACAGACGACGACAGACGATAGAATCAACATATTGTAATATATAACATCTCAACAGACGACGACAGACGATAGAATCAACATATTGTAATATATAACATCTCAACAGACGACGACAGACGATAGAATCAACATATTGTAATATATAACATCTCAACAGACGACGACAGACGATAGAATCAACATATTGTAATATATAACATCTCAACAGACGACGACAGACGATAGAATCAACATATTGTAATATATAACATCTCAACAGACGACGACAGACGATAGAATCAACATATTGTACTGACTGTTGTCATGACCATCTGGGCTTCTGCGTTCCTCCAAGTGGCATCTCACCTCTTCAAAAATCGCATCAATCTGCGCACGAAAAAGAACACCCATCATCATGGTCGTCGTTGTCGTCATCATCGTCATCATCATCATTATCATCATCATCAGGATCCATGGGCAATAGCGAGAAAACACTGAAGCTTTTGATAACTGAAATCCCAATCAGAGAAAAGAAATGCTTGAGAATGAGAGGAGCAGAGCACTTACAGGCGTTGAAACGTTTGATCGACTGTTCGATCCATGTTCGACGTCTGCAGCGAGATTAAACGGATCGTGAAGCAGCAATCCAAATGACTCGCTCTGACCTTGACCCTTGAACCTTTCCATTTCAGGATCAGAGTCATTATGTCGCGACAAGTCTACGCTATCTTTAGCTGCAGCGTACTTGCAGGACACGTCTGCTTCCGACGATTCCATGTCGTCGCCGTGAATGTGACCTCCCTCAACACTTCGCCGCATCTGTAGAGGATGCTGCATAGCAATCAGCTGAGATGGACTCTCGATAGAATTATTCTGATGAACTCCTTCACTCTGCTTTCCTGATGCTACGACGTCAAAGTTAGTTGATGGGTTTGCATGACTAATTGCACTCGATCCACTTTCAGATGACGATAGAACAGTCAACTGCTGCTGCTGCTGCTGCTGCTGCTGCTGCTGCTGAACGTCGTTTTCATCGAATCCCTTGTTCTGCGAATACTCCTTCAGCCGATACCACCTCAGTCGATTGTTCAGGCACTGACTTTCTGGAACATCACATCAGAGCAATACGATTTAAAACATGATTTCTAGAAAAGCATGCATACATCTGCTTGTAGGCATATAATTATGAAGTTTCAGTATCGTTCATAATTATAATAAGAAATATCTGAAGCCTGGGTCTGGTTGGATCATTCCATTTTCAGAACTAACAGAAATGTGTCTGTGTGGAAAATGCCAAACATCGGCACATTCTTCATTATTAACTGGTAACCAAGCACAATGAATGAATGATTGAATGAACGAATGTCCAATGAATGTCATGGGCTCTCATGCATTTCTGTCTCATCTTTCGCCATCTCAAAACTACCCTCTTCTGTCTGGGTCTTTCAAAATACGATTGATTGGTGTCACCGACTGGAGTGCACTGCGACAGGCGCTTTATAAATTTATAGATACAATTATTATACAACACAATACATTCAACAGCATGTCAGAGTTTCTATTCAAAGATTCAATGTTTTGAAATATTGCACCACTCAAACTACTTTCTGCTTCTGATTATAATAAAGAGCAACAGCGCTGCTGGCTGTTTTCTGCTGGGGCACATTTTTGCTAGTGCTTGACTCTGTGTAACCCACATTGTTTTTATGAGTCACCCCCACTAGCAGTAAGATCTCGCCTTGGCTTGGAGGCCTATTCTGGTAATTGCAATCTTACAATTTCTGCAATGACCAAAAAGTGAAGCCATAGGAACCAGCATATTTACAGGCATGAATGACTCAGGCCTAATAATGTCTGAATTCAGCTTCATTATATTCAGTTTTGTTTTTAGTCAAAAAGTCATCTTAATCCCCAATGTCAAAACCAGTTTCTCTTGCAAGTAACTCTTGATTAATTCACAATAATAGTCAAAACACATCAACAATTTTCCTTTCTTTGAAGATATCCATAAAAAGAACTGGTACTGATACCACATAAAATTATGGCAAACATGCTCTTAACAACACATACATAACATGCTAATTCCTTCAATTTGCAATCCAATGGTAAATCTGCCATCCTTTGTCAGCTTTTACAGACAATGTCAGACATGAACTTCAAAAGTTTCCTATAATAAATTTTTTTTACAAGCTGCCATCAGAAGCCGTATGCAAAGATTAAAACATCGTAAGATACTTCTTAGAAAATGTTTCACATTAGCAAGATCTTTAGCTTCACTATTATAATAAATAAGCAATAATAATAAATAATCTTCAGAAATAAATGAAAGTTATTTGTGTAGCCAAAAACAAGAAAACCTCAAAAGTATTGATAAATTTCAACTGTGAAACTGACAAAATTTAATTAGCAATGCCAGGAGAATTTAGCAGCAAAGCATTCATATAAGCAGCTTCCCTGCTCAATGATCGCTCAAAGATAATGGCATTGTCTGATTCAGAGCCGGATTTAGGCATGTTCAACATGTTCGGCCGAACAGGGGCACCCACACTTTCCACACTTTAGGGGGCCCCCACAAAATGCGGGAAAAATTTTTTTGAGGAAATTTCGACGAAACGACTATTTTCCACGAAATTTCGCCAGATGACAAAAAAAGAGGTCATCAACTTTTTGTTTGGCGGATGAAATGGTATGATTTTCCCGAAAATTTTGGCCAGATGACTAAAAAAAAAAAGGTCATCAACTTTTAACTTTTTTGGGCAGAAATTTTCCCAAAAATTTTTGAAAAAAAAGGTCATCAACTTTTTTGGCGGATGAAATGGTATGATTTTCCCGAAATCTTTTTCTCCCCGACTAAAAAAAGAATATCCGCAAAAATTTCCCGGACAGGGCCCCCACAAATATTTCCCGAACAGGGCCCCCACATTGCTTAATCCGGCCCTGGTCTGATTCAGCATTATGTTTCTAAGACTGCATATAAACTTTGTGCATTACAAATGTCTGTTCAAAAAGAGAACCAGTGAGCTTGAGGTGTTGCTCAATTGGACGATTGAAAGAGTTTGATTGGAGAAACGTTGGCAGATGAATGCAAACCATAGAGAAAGAAATGCATGAGAGCCCATGACATTCATCAGACATTTGTTCATTCAATCATTCATTCATTCACTACAAAAAATTTATAGCACTTCTTCGAGCAGACCATTCAGAGGCACTCCCAACCCCAGCAAGAAATAAAACTGTCAAAATATGAGAGAGAGAAATGCCTGATAAGGAGAGGAGTTCTAGTGATGGAGAGGTGTATCAAGGGAGGTCATTCCACATCAAGCGGCCTACCACCAAGAATGCATGACTCCCCTATGGATGTGCGAGTAAAACGGATAGAAAGCAGACCTTGTTCAGCCGAATGAAGGGAGTGCAAGTGACGAGTCCTAAGATTAGGGATTCATAGTTCACTAAGGTAGGAGTCAGCAGGCAGCGCCAGATCCTATACTTAATTCGCTGCTTGAGGGGGAGCCAGTGAAAAAGCTTGATTGACTGATTTTGATTGATTGATAGTAATGGTTTATTGCATTGAACGATAGGTATTCGAGAATTCAAGTATGATAAAACTAATCTCACGTCCTGATTACAACCATTGCAAATTTTAAACCAAAGCTTGTTTAGCACGTTTTGGTTTGTTTATTTGTGTTTGTATGATAATTGTTCCAAAACATTATAATTTGTCTCATACAATTTTATCATACACATTATTAACTGAATTATAATATGCTGTTTAACAACGAATATTAATGACAAAAAATGTCATTAGTATTCAGAGGACAGTTTGATGCCAGTTTCTGTGTGTTGTCACTGCTCTTCTTCATCATTGCATCATCTAAGATCATGTCTGTAAATGGTGCATACTCTGTGTATCTACAGAAGCCCAGATCTAGTGAATCATCTAGATAACCTGAGCATTGCTTATTGATTCAAGTTTTTGTTCGTAATGACTCGAACATCATTTAGTAACAACGATTTTGTGAACGATTTAGAAAGCGCCGTAGTAAATGTCCGGACTCATAAAATAATGCACTCATACAACTCAAAAGCAACGAAAGCAAAAGGACGCAATCTGATGATCGTAATCACCTGTAAAATCGATGACAACTTCGCCCATGAATTGATCTGGCATATATCTATCACGATCCCAAACAGTAACTTCCAGTCTTCCGCCATTCAGATCCTGGTGAGCAATGTTTTGAAAGACAAGCGTTTCGTGCCATTCCGGATTCAGTGTCCTCAGAACTTGCTTTGATTTCTTGCAATCAAGCGAGCTGATCAAAAAAAATTTCAGCAAACAATTACCCCGTAGACGATTAATTATGCTCTCTTTAACAATTCAAGTAATTGTGGGACTTCAAAAGAAATTAGAACAAATTGTTTGAAGTGTGATGTAACTCAGACAATATTTGTAATCCAATGTAACATAACACCATTGCCAGCTGCTTCAACCAACTGCAGTTTGAACACGAAGAGCAGAGATCTATTCATAAAACCAAACTAAAAACAAATAATTTCTGTGCTATTCACAGCCCTAGTGGTAACTGTTTAAAACGAAAGATCACCATATCAGTCATGCTCATAAAACTATCATAAAATCGACCCACCTGGAGAGCTTGGGGAGGGAATGAGAGGGAGAAGGGGAGGTGGAATGGAGGTAGGGAGGGATGGTTGGATGCTCTTTTCAGCCACAGCAACGTGTGGCTGGGTAGGCTAGTATATTATATATAAATTATATATATATATATATTATATATATATTATATATATATATATATTATTTCATTTGCCATTTTATCCTGTCCATTGCCCTTGGCCGCCATCAAAGATGAATTTCAGTTATGGTGCAGTTAGTTTAAAGCAGTTGAGTTGGCTGGGTGTCGTTTTTAACTCTGTGATGCTCCTCAGTCCTCATTGACTATGTGTCAGTAGTATGCATGATGTATGCACAAGTATGTGTCACGTCCAATGGTCCCTATGTCATGTGCCAGTATATTATCTCTAGCGAACGAATTGTTCTCCATCTCCCACATTACACGATCGTCATTCTCAATCATTGGTCATTCTCAATCCATTTCAATTTGACTCAAAGACAAAACAGCACAACTCACAACCACTTTGTCTCACAGTTCATCAACAAATTTCACATTTTAGATGAAGAAGAACAAGAATGTGCACACGTAGAGACAACTGCAAGAGAAGCGACAGAGAAGAAGACCGACCTTCTCCTCCGGCACGGCATCAAAGTAACTTTCACCAAAGGATCAGCGTAGCCTGATTTGCAGCGAGGCAACAGGTCACGTGCTTGGACAAGATGAACATTCACAGCTCCATTGTAGTCATCGTAATTCAAACGTAGCTGTAAACAGCAAGATAAAGAGAGTAGATCATTTTCAAGTTTCAACAATATTACTCCCCATGTAACACAATTTTTTTCGTCCTGTGTATTGAATGTCATTTCCTGTTTGTTCATGCCACAAAAGTATCAAAAATTGCTGTTAGTCCCTTCAAACTGTTTTTTGTACAAGAACAAAAAAGATTTTAAATTTACCTAATCCTAGTAAAAAACGAGCAACTTTGCAACTTTTTGTTCACATAAAGTCAGAAGAAAAACCAATGTATGAATCAAAATTAACCAACATTTGCACTAAAGTTATAGTTTTTTAAGATTTGCAATTATTCTGTAAATCACTTTCAGGAATCAGTCGACCAAATATAATCTTCCCTCAAATTTTCGCTACACTGTCCTTGGTAGCAATGTTGAAAGTCCAGTATAATATCCCTATGGAAGTAGTAGCCAGCTTTGCTCCTCTTATGTTCACCTTAAATTATCAAGATGACCATCAAGGATTTGAACCCTGAAGGACATTCTGCAGCCCAATTTATCACAGTTCTTCACCAGTGTCTCAACCAGCTCCACATAGTTCTTGGTCCTGTGATTGTTCAGGAAGCTCCTAACCACTGCGAAAAAGCTGCTCCAAAACACTTTTTGCGTAACAGTCTTTGAGAGTCCATAAGCTTGTTAAAAATGCCAAATTCCCTGTAAACTTGTCTGCAAAACTTCACTTTCTACTTCATCGAAACCACTCTTGATAAGATCTTCTACTGTTACAATGTCTTTACCGAGCTCCTTCCTGCAATTATTGCTTGCTGATAATATTATCTATTTATCAAAATATTTTGGCAACAAGAGGGCTGTTCTTTCAAGCAATGCTTCTTCCATCTAAAAAATTCTCATCCACTTATCTTCAGCGAGTTCCAAACAACCATCTGTCATTATTATGTCATTCTCAGAAATGCAATTGCAATTGCTCTTCTCAAGAAATTTTTTCCATGAACTGAAGCGCTTCTTGTTGGCTGACTTTATTCATCCTGGATTATCAGTTGTCACTATGATTAGTGGCAGTATCTGTCGTCTCTATTACTAACTTGTGGATAGCAAAATGGAAAAATCTGCATGAGCTGATGAACCCAGTGCTACATTGAGTAGGGTGGTCGTTAGAAATGAAAGTTGGAATTGAATGTTCTCCAAGGCGCCATTTGGTTCCATTCTCCCCAGAAACACTACACAAAAAGTTTTAAGAGAAAATATTAATATTTAGGACTAGCACAACGTCATCAAAGTTTTACCCTTATAATAGCAAGTCTTCTAACGCTCAAACAGTAGGTCGTGATCAACCAGGAATCTTCAAACCAGGTATCAATTCAACTACTTTTAGTAGGTCCACATTACAACATAATGATGCTACGGTTATTGTAATCATAATCATCAATTTATATAGCGCCACTTCAAGAGAAACTCCTCAAAGGCAAGAAAACCTGTATAGCACTCCGCATCACAGACAACTTCTCTCATGTCTTTACAAATACTACCTATTCTACCTTGTTGTCTTGATTGATAATAATAGCTTACTATTCTTAGACTGTTAGTAAATAATAGGGATAAATCATAAATATAAAATGTTTTGTGATTTCATCTGTGTACTACGTAATTAATTTATTCTGCAAAATAACCAATATTTCTAACGAGGTCTGATTCCTAAGAAATATTTCTTTTACTACCTGTCATCGTTCATGGGGTTACTAACTTACTGGGTACAAGGAACTGGTGTAATATTACAAAATAACAACAGATTTTAGATGCAAATTTTTATCTCAGATTTAGGCTAATAATTATGTTTTCACTGAGGCATTATTACTCTGACTCACAAGTAAAATTGTATCTGGTCTTTGCATGGGTTTAAGCTATGGTGCATTTTTCTAAAAGTGATTATGTGTAGTTTTCACGATACACTTCCCTCAAAGTGAAATCTCTGGTATGTTGCCCAAAGAAGGTGTTCATCTACCACCAAGAGTGTAGCAATGGGTGTAGCCTTGAGGGTGTTATACTTATTCCGTTGGAATGGTTGGTCGTCTGAGGTGTCCTGGTGGTTACTGCAGTTTCGGCTGATCCAGCTGATTGCTGAGCTTGATGCAGAAATTTTAGTTGCACATAGCTTACGTTTTTGACACCATCGCCTTTCATGCTAATTTACAATAGAAGGTTAATTTACAACAACTAATTAAGGCAGTGTAATATGTGTCCACTCTTGACAGCACTTTCTGTGTCAATTGTTTGACTCTGTGTTCATTCGTCAACTCTAAAAGCATACTTTTAATGGGATAATTATTATATCTTATGAAATAGATAATAATGTGAGAAGAATATATCAGGCACTCAATTATGATGCTCTCTTTAGAAGTTGTTAAAAAAAACTGACTCCTACATGTATGTGGTAATGAGTATTTTGTAGATCTGTAAAATTATGATCTCAATAGTTTCAACATCTATTTTAATTCATTTCTTTACAGCAGCTCTTTATAGATTTTATCTGTGATGCGCTGTGTCATTCTGCTCTGACTGCCACAGTTAACGAAAATATCATCAGTATTTTTCTGTAGCTCAACTATTATTGAGGTCCTTGTCCGTGTTATAATCATAATTTATGTTAAGGTTATGCAATATGCATGTAATACAGAACCTTTAGTGTAACAAAGGATTCCTGTAGATATAAATAAGACATATCAAAAGAACATAGCAATGTGTTGGCTTGCTAGTATAGGTTTGTGGTCATCGATCTCAGGGACTCATGCATCAAATGCTATTGTGATGTTCAATTGTTCATAAGAATATAATTATAATAGACCACTATCAAGATTGTAGAAGTTAGGCATACTTGTCAGTTGTGTTTAAGTAAAATAATGTACATAGTCTTTCTGTTAAAACTAGTCATAGGTTCCAAAATGTGACTTTATATCCGTATACTCAAAAAGACGATGGTATTTCGTAAAATTCAAAACTTCAAACACGTTGTGCTAGTCCTAAATATTTTTCTATCGGGATAATTTTTGGGCTACATCAGTCTTTTACCAAGTGGCACCAAATGCTGGGTTGGAGAAAGAAAAAAACTGAAGTTGAAAAATTACCATTACTGATGCAACCACCCTAACATTGAGGCTCAACCAAACTACACAAACAAGAAGACTGCAGACTGTGTTCCAGAAGGTAAGGAGATGGTAGTGGATACACAGAGGTAAATATGCTCTCTGCCACCGCTTTGCCCATTTGAATGAGCACCATGCCATTCAAGGCTCCTCTTTATGGACCATGCTAGTCCAAGAATAAAATTTCTCAAATAAGTCAGCATAAGTCAGAGTTTGTCTTACCTGTATTTCTCCCAGGTAAATCTGAGTCTGGCCAGAGCCCTGCAGCAGTAACACAAAAATTCTCAACTTATATATATTGAGGTCTACAGCAATTCATGAAACTATTAATGCTATTCAACAGCAAAACAAAAATGAAAAGGGTAAATCTTCAAAATTTCTCAGTAAAACACAAAGGTCTGACGTGAAGACCAGCATTGTCATTGGTGAAGTCGTGTTGTATAAACTCATCGACAAGAACCAGACTGTTAGGTCGAGCCAGGGCCGGATTAAGAAATGTGGGGGCCCTGTTCGAGAAATTTTCTTGAATCCTGTCCTTGGGCCTGGAAAAATTTTCTTTTTTCTTTCCTATCCGTCCAAAAAGTTGACACCTTTTTTTTTTTAGTCGTCCAGCCAAATTTTCGGGAAAATGATACCATTTCATCCACCCAAAAAGTTGATGACCTTTTTTTTAGTCGTCTGGCCAAATTTTCGGGAAATTGCTCGAAATATAAAAATTTCGTCTGAAAATGGTTTTTTCCGCATGTGTGGGGCCCCCTAAAGTGTGGGGGCCCCTGTTCGACCGAACATGTTGAACATGCCTTAATCCGGCCCTGGGTCGAGCTTTGGTGCGAGATCAACATTCAGAAGGCTAGGCAAAGGAGACATCGCAAGTAAGTCGCTTTAGTGATGATGACAGTGATGGTATAGTGCAGGACCGGAAACAAGACAGATTGAAATGATAGGTTTTTCAGTGTTAAGCAAAATGCTGCAGGATAGATGGCAAGATAGAAAGATTGAGAGGCAGGATATGGAGATGATCAGATGAACTGGCAATAATCTGGTGCAAATCTGGTGCAAACCTTTCAAGGGTTCTTTCCAAAAGATGGCATCATCTGGATTGTTTGTGGCTTAACAATACATTGTTAAGACATTTTATTTGACAATGTTAGATAAAAGGATCTGCAGTAGCGGAGTTTAGAGTTAACAACTGACCAGGCGCCAGTCTTATAATAAAGTTGGAATTAAATTTATGAAGCAAACAAACCTGCACCAATAAGAAAATATCTCATGTGATCGCAAAGTCAACATTTTTGGTGGAAGATGGTTCTGAGATTGTGGATTGGAAAAGAGTAATGCTTGGGTGAAATAATATCTGCTGGACATACATAAATTTCTTATGCTCGCAAGGTCACACCAAAAAGTGAATCTGAGGTACGAATAGTCAGCCGCGAGAGGAAGATGGAGTTAGACATCCAAGTACTCAAAAGCAAAGGAAAAATAGTAAGTGTTGAGCCATTTTTTGAAGGTAGGGAGTGCTTTTGAGCTACGAAGAGAGAGTGGAAGGGCTCTGCAAGCTAGGACAACAGATTCTGGACAACAAAGCTCACATAGAGCTGTGGGCCCCTCATGTTGGAATCTCAACAGGTCAACAATTTGCTTTCTCAGTTGTCTGGAATGGTCTCTCGCTGAAGATACGCCTACCACCTCATCAGTGACATCATTGACTCATCAGTGTTTTACAGGCTCCTTAAGACCTATTTGTATCAGCATGGTTGGACTGGGAGTGCCTCTGAGTGAGCTTCTTGAAGGGACACAACATAAATTCATGCGATGAATGAATGAAAGAAATCAGAGGAATCAGAATGCAGATTTGGAAGTTGTCACCTTGGCTGACTCATCATAGAACTCATCTGGAGGCAGCGACGGTGGCAACAACTGTTGTTGAGGTTTATTTGAAGGAGACGTCGGACTTTTGTGTTCATAGCCACCAGACACGGACGGTGTCTGACCACCGCCAGCAGAAGACCCTTCTCGTGACTGTTGAAGACTTCTCTGAAAATCCTGACTCATGCTGTCTGTACTGGCTCCCATGCAGGCAGTCAGACCCAGATGAGACACAAGAACATCAGGGTCACTGCTTTGCTGAGGTTCATTGTTCACAGTCACGGAAGATAAAGCATCCACTGAAAATCAAGACCATCAAAGAGATTCTGAACATTGTTTCCGCAAGACAACTATGCATGAGAGACAAGTGCTAAAATGTAATCGATTGCAATAAAAACACATCTCGTCTAAACCATGCTTTTGCTGCAGGCAACTAAATGAACTGAGACTCATTTTCTTCAATTGTCAAAACTTAAAACATTCATTTTTTCTTATTTTTGTGTGATTTGCAATTCAATAAATGTTCCTCACATTCGTTCTTGACATTCAGCAAAATAAGTATATCATGTTAAAGAAGACATAATAGTTAAAAGACAGTGACCTACAACCAGTGCTACCAGTGCTTAAAGTGTAGACAAAGAAGTGCCTTGACGCTCCTTAACTTTTCAGTATGTACTGGTGAAATAAGTGGCAGGACGGCGTTCAGATTTTAAAATAAGTCAATGGACACCGTTCATGACCGTCCAGCCACACTTTAAGCCCTGCCTACAAGCGAGTAAATGTTTCGTTTCCTGTGACTGACTCACTGCTCGCATTGTATGAGCAACTCAGCAGCTGAACGTTTTCATACGACGACCGATTGCTGTCTGTTGCTGTACGCAAAGTCGACATTGTACTCGACTTCTTCGTCGCCGTCCAAAGATTGGCTCCACTGATCGGAAAGAAAACGAAAACAGTCTCAACTCTGGACAGAAACAATCAACTTAAAAACAACCAGATTTTCTAATAATATATACCCAACCTCCTCAGATGATGTTTCATTCATTCATTATGAGGAAATATATATATAGCACCCCTTCCAGGTGACAGCTTAGAGGTGCTTCCGATCTCAGTACAGCTAATGAGGATAGTTTTTGAGATGCGCATTGAGTCAGAGTGGACCCTAGAGAACAAGTGCAGTGACAAAGGGAGCCAATCCCAAAACAAGGGCCAATCCCAAAACAAGGGCCAATCCCAAAACAAGGGCCAATCCCAAAACAAGGGCCAATCCCAAAACAAGGGCCAATCAATCACGGAGAAGGCACGATTCTGTTGCAATTGAAGTGAGTCTCTACTGCTGTTTCCAATTAACGATTCAGTGGATGAATTTCGACATTTTACTATCAAACACAGCTTTTGGTGAGATGTGGCTTTCTGTCATCTCATAATTATTTATTAATGTGCAACTTCTGAAGGGATGTTGTCTAGGGAGGGCACAAGCATCGGCTAATGGTGCTCTGAAAATAAACTACAACCAAAAGGATCAGTCTGTCATAGATAGACAGACAGACAGACAGACAGACAGACAGACAGACACACAGACAGACAGACAGACAGACAGACAGACAGATAGACGGACGGATGGATGGATGATGGATGGATGGATAGATAGACAGATAGACAAGACAGAAAGACAGACAGAAAAACAGATAGATGGATGGATGGATGGATGGATGGATAGATAGACAGATAAATAGATAGATAAAGAGAGACAGACAGACATACAGACAGACAGTGAGAGACAGACAGTGAGAGAGAGAGAGAGAGAGACAGACAGGCAGACAGACATACCGGTAGTCAGAGACACAGAGAATGGATAAGCAATGTGAAAGAGATAATGTTTAATTAACAAAAGATTCTCAATTCTCTATGAGTCTGCAAGTCAGATTTAGTTATGCCAGTAAGAAGAGAGTTACAATGATCGATGTGTTCTTGGTCCGTCTTTTTTCTTTTCTATAAGTACTTGAAATACAGTCGAGTATGATTCTGTGTTTTCAGATCTAAAGCCCCTTTGATCTGCTTTTTGTTTAAAAGCATCACGTAATTATATGTTTCTTTGTATGTTTGTATGTGCACTTGTTATAGTGCCCCTTGAAGCTCACTACTCAGAGGCGCTCCCAACTGCAGCACGGATACTGCATCGGAGTTTCATGCCAAAGTGCTGAGCAATTGCAAGTGAAAACTTGCCCAAGGTCCCTAAGTAGCGACGAGGTGGATTCAAAACTGCAACCCTTCGGCTGCAAAGCAGCAAACATACCCACTACACCCTCGCACCCCACCATGGCGTTATTACAGTTGCAATTCCAGTCAGAAGTCTAATTTTAAGTATTGCTTTCCCATCCATGCTGTGGTTCAAACAGAACAAGTGTGTGTTCATGCGCATGAGCATGTGTGCTGTGGTTCAAACAGAACAAGTGTGTGTTCATGCGCATGAGCATGTGTGCTGTGGTTCAAACAGAACAAGTGTGTGTTCATGCGCATGAGCATGTGTGCTGTGGTTCAAACAGAACAAGTGTGTGTTCATGCGCATGAGCATGTGTGCTGTGCGATCTCTGGTTACAAGGTAAACTTTAAAATATGCACCAAGAGAACAGGATGATTTGGCCATGATGAGTTGGCCATAATAAGTTGCGGGACTCTGTCAACTTAATTTTCTTGAATAAACGAAATATATCTGAGAAGTCTAGAAACGTTCGTCTTCATCATAATGGACATCTTTTAATTAAGCACACTAAAAAGTATTACTGTTTGAACGAGGTCATCAAGTCTTACGGTCGAATGACAAGTTCTACTTCACACGTTGGTATCGAAATAATCTGTTGGACCTCATCGTACGTCCTGCCAGTGAGTCGCTCACCATTCCACTCAAGAACCTGATCACCTTCAAAACAATGCAAACAAGTTTTAAGTCAACTGTACATTTTTCATCCTTCTTCCACAGGCAATAACAAAATTCAAATCTTTCTCCACACAGGATAACAATCCTACCTTCGAGGAGCTACGTAGAACGGCGGACGGTATACGCTCCTCGCTGCCCTCCTCCTTAATCAAGGACATGTGTTACACCCACTCCTCCCACCATTGAGGCCCAGCCTTACTCCATGAGGCCAAGACTATATACATGACCGAATCATCCCTAGGGCGGACAACCTAACTAGGAAGTCGTTTTTGACGAGAATGCTTTATCATATTTGAATGTAATACCATATAAACCAAAGTGCAGCATAAATTGTTGGTCATTAATAGAAGACAACTTTTAAAAAAAATTTATATTGGATTTTGGACCTAGGATTTTGTACTATTTGAAAACATTTTGACATTGATTTGATATATAAATATGACGTTTGTTTATTATACTATGTCTGTACACCAAAATGCGAACAGTAATTGGTATATTAAAGAATATTCTTATCTTATCTTATGTTAATGACAATTTAATTGGTCAATCAAATAACTGATTTTTGAGGACCGACTGACACATGCAATATAATTGATATCTTGATCACTATCAATATCAATATCTTGATATAGTGCTTAATTTTGAGGGCCGCCATCTTAGGTCATTTCAGTATGCATCAACACGTAGGTGGATGCACTAAATTGTGTGCATGTTATAATCGGATTCGTGTTATATAATAAGTTGTTTACTCAAAGTCCTAAAAGTAACGGGTTAAATATAGGTGCGTGTTATATCCACGAAAATATGGTAAATTTATAGTTACAATACAATACAATAAAAGCCAGCATGAGGCAAAAGAGACTTCTGATTGTAATGGGTTCTTCGTTTCAGCAGTTTGATGAATGCTCGAGCACAGTTCTGAATGATATGGTGAATTCAAACAGCATTGCATTACAAATACGAAGATTCAGAATGAAGAATAAAGATGATTATTAACCTTCATTCAGTTCACCATGGAGTTGGTCAGCAACACTGCCAGGGTAGATGGTGGCCACATACGCTCCAAGTTCATCGTCTGACCAAGGCAGCAGTTTCCCTCCAATAATTTTCAACCCCATTCCATTCTCTGTCACACGCATAAAAACAAAACTAATCATCATTCAGGTAACAGCCAAGCCATCCTCAGCCAAGTGATCAAGATATTGGTCGTGGACAGCAAGTCACAGTCAACAACATTTAACAAATTTAACCACCTATGAGATATCTCGTAGTTAAAAAGCTTCCGCACACGCCACTTATGAAATATCTCGTAGTTAAAAAGCTTCCCGCACACGCCACCTACGATATATCTCGTAGTTGAAAAGCTTCCCGCACACGCCACCTACAATATATCTCGTAGTTAAAAAGCTTCCCGCACACGCCACCTACGATATATCTCATAGTTAAAAAGCTTCCCGCACACGCCACCTACGATATATCTCGCAGTTAAAAAGCTTCCGCACACGCCAGCTACGATATATCTCGTAGTTAAAAAGCTTCCCGCACACGCCACCTACGATATATCTCGTAGTTAAAAAGCTTCTCGCACACGCCACCTACGATATATCTCATAGTTAAAAAGCTTCCCGCACACGCCACCTACGATATATCTCGTAGTAAACATACAGAGTGCTATACGCAAACACTGATGCACGCCCAGTAATTTGCCAGGTGAACTAAGGTCGGGGCAAGGTAGGGGTGGGGTGTGAAAGGGTTAGGCCGAGGTAGGGTAGGGGTGAGGAGAAGATGGGGTAAGCTTAGTGGGAGGGATGGGGGGTATGATGGGGAGGAATGAAAACAAAGTGAGGCACTATTTTTTCAAAGAATTTTATAGGTGGAAAATTTTGTGATGTGAGGTGAGATGAATGGGGTGATGTGAGAAGGGGTGGGTGCGGGATGGGGCCGGGAGTGGGTCCGAGTCGAGGTGGGGTCAAGGATGAGGCCGGGACCGGAGTGGGAGGTCAAAGTAGGGTGAAAAAATTTGCCTCAAAGGGGTGGGATGGGTGGAACTTGATGAAGGTTGGGTAAGGTGCGTGCAAACAGGGTGGGGTGCGGTGGGGTGCAGTGGGGAAAGAATGAAAGCAATGTGAAACATTGTGTTTTTCATGAATTTCATAAGTTGAAAATTTTTGGCAGTGAGGACTGAGGAGAGGTGGGCGAATCGTTAGGATCGAGTGGTGGGTGTGTTCAGTTGGGACTGGGGTAGAGTCGGGCATGTGTAGGGTGGGTTACGCCAGGTGGGGTGAAATGGGAGGGAGCAGTAGGGCGAAAAACCAGAGTAGGGCTGTATAATGGTGGGGTGGGCTGTCTATGAGAGTGTGATGAGGCTAGGTGAATTTCTGTAGGATAGGGCCGGAGCACCACCCAGGCCCTCTCCGACCACCAGTTGACACAATTTTACGTCTTTGGATTGGCATACAAGCCGTGGTGGTCAATGTGTTCAACAACAACTACTGAAAAATTATGGCAGAAGACGATAGTAACTTTCGAAATTTGGAGTTTATGATTATGATTACAATTTCATTTGACCATAATATTTGCCATAATGAATGAGCAACTAAACACTGAATTAAATGATTAAATAATTTTTCACCTTTGACTGATTTATCTTTGGGATCTGGGGTGAGAAGAATTCGTTTTGTCTCAAACTTGTACCTTTGACTCGGCTGCAGTGATGATGAAAGCTGCTGCTGCTGCTGCAGTAACATTACATACACAACACGTCATGCTGAGCTATGCAAGGCAAATTAAATCATAGCAACACATAAGGCAAAAATCATAGCACTAGTGTCTGAAACAAAGAACATTAATACGGACATCACAGAATGCTAAAATGTAACAAAGTGAAGTAACAAGCCACCCCATGGACAATTCCCCTGGACAATTTTTGTGGGACAATTACTCCTAGACAACAACACCAACATAAGGCAGGCAAAAAAAACCCATGCCACTAACCAAATAATCCCCAGACAATTACCCACAGTTACCCACCCCCACACATGCCGAGAGAATGATCAAGCAACAAGACGTAATTGTCAGACATTAAAAATTA
Organism: Lumbricus rubellus; assembly: GCA_945859605.1. Lineage (NCBI taxonomy): Eukaryota > Metazoa > Annelida > Clitellata > Crassiclitellata > Lumbricidae > Lumbricus > Lumbricus rubellus. Next base: position 31,869,426 of record OX243818.1, read on the forward strand.
CATAATTATGATAAACATGCATAATATTCATCTTGTTTATATATTAATTTATTAGACACTAGCTGTACCCGGCCACGCGTTGCTGAGGCAGAAAAGACTCTCCCCCTCCCCTTCCCTCCCCTCCCCCTCCCCCTCCCCTCTCCCTCCCCCTCCCCCTCCCCCTACCCCTCCCCCTCCCCCTCCGTCCCGCTCCCTCCGCTCCTTAGGCCGCAAAATAATTATGCGAATCGCTTATGACGTCACAGCACGTGACCTCATTCGTGTTTCGTCTGCATGGTCGCAGTCACTGTCAAGGCGTTTCTGAAATCTGGCAACGTGCAGTTTTGTTGAATTTGCAAATGGCGGTCGGGCGGAATGCAAAGTTCACTTTTTGTGGAAAATATTGCGTTTATTCGGAGAGAAAAAAGTTGGAAACTCTCTTATTGGAATGGAAGGTTTTGTTAAATTTTCAAAACAATCTGTGCGGTACTTTTCAAGAACACTGGCAACAAACTATTGGAAAGCTTCATTTTTATTTATATAGATGACACGATATTATTAGAGAACCTTTCTCGCCCATAGATGTCTTCCATCACCCACTGCCTGCACTGGCCAACCATTCTCAGGGTTCCTGGTGAGCCCGTCCACCTCGTTCAACACCCAACAAGGTGCTTCAGTCAAAGCCTGATGGCGTAGCCCCACCAGGCATTCCCTTACTTGGCTATTCACTCCCCACCCAATCACAATTAGTTGCAGGTCATGATTTACAATTTCCAACCATACCCATAACACCTAACTATTAATATGATTTACACACATCACCTCATCTTCATACCTTGCAATGCATAAATCATGCAATTTGCATACAATCTCTAAAGTGGATCTGAAGTAATTCTCATGGGTTTAACAAAGTCTGCAATAATCATCGCCTCTGATTAGAGGTTTCTTGAAGAGGCGCCATATAAATTATCTCGAAATGAACCAAAGTCCGATTGCAGAATGCAATAGGACATAACCATGTACCACCAATACTGTTGTCAAATTCTAAAATATTTGCCTAACAGAATCAAAGTGAGATACCGGATTTTTGTAGCTGGACAGCATTCGAATGGTGACTCCGCCCTCCATGACATTGTCATCTGCTGATTCCGAAACACTGTATTCACTCTCATCTCGAAACATCAAGTTCAGAGGTTCTCAAATGTAAAAGAATGAACATTTTTATCAGGAGCATCAGTAACAGCAATCATTGAGTATCAACTAATGGTCTTCCTACAAGAGAAGCTGCAGCAGCAGCAGCAGCAGCAGCAGCAGCAGAAACTAAACATTTGAACGTTTTACAGTGCCTTCGAAGGTATTCACTATTCAGTATGTGCTATATTAACTTTTTGAACTTAAAAAGCCGAACCAAAAAATCAACAACACATGTTGTTAGTATTGAAGAACTAATCTCAGAAATTTGCACAGTCTATTGTAATCATTTATGTACATCTATGTATGTTCGCTAATTTCCAAAAAATCACGCAACATGCCATATGGCATAGGTGAACACTGACACTAACTCTGGACAACATGGCTATGAATGATTGAGTTTGTAAGTACATGTTTTATATGGCGTTGTTTGAACAACGTTCATCAAGCTTTCAATGCGAAGGGTGAAGTTTTCTGTGTGTCCTCAGATGAAAGAAGCTGAACCACCGAAATCTGATCGTTTGTCTTGTGATCAAGGATCGCTTTGATCATCATTTACGAGTGTCATAATTAAGCCTGCCTTCTGGAATGTCCTCTCCTCATCTTTATGCATTTCCATTTTGTACTCTAGATCTATCGTCTCTGCCTCTCCTCAAAACCTATTTCGTCTCTTGCGATTCTCACACTCGAAGCACTGCTGAATGGTCACTGCTGTGAGTGGTCTATATAAGTTACAATTACATTACAATACATTACAATCAACCAATAGTACTCTTCCCTTTTTCCTTATAAAGTTTACATTTTAGCAGTTATTCAAATATACACTTATTTGCATATTCAATTAAGAACTGAACGTGCAGCTTACCATCAACCTGGAAATACTTTTCCATGTCATCCGAAAGTGGACGACTTCCAATGTCACGCAGGATGTTGCGCGTGCGACTCGTGACGTCATCGAGAAGAGACATGGGAGCCGGCGTCGCATCTCGCTGCTGTGAAGTGAAGTCTTGATGACAAGATGTAAGCTGCGGCAAATGTACGACGACGTCTTCGTATGACATGAAAGGCGACATCTGGGGTTGGCAAGAGGAATTTGATGGGTAAAGGTCAGTTATGCTATTCCCATGGTCAGCTGCTGCTGTCCCATTGTCACCAAATTGAGCAGAATTAAAAACAAGCCTATTGTCATCTGGATAGGAAACAAGATCCACAATGTCATCGTATTGTGATAAGGCAGGCAGATTGAGGAAGGCGTTCTCCAACAGAAATAATTCATTTGAACTGTCTTCTTCATCTTCATAGCGCATCATCTGATGCTGCCCCGTCTTGTGAGCCAAGTATTCATACGAGCTGTATACAGGTTCCAAGTAGGGATTTAATCCTCGACTCCTGGCAGACCACTCTTCACCAGTCCAGCTTCCTCCTACCTTGTCTCGCAGAATGTACTTCTCTGGGTCGATCTGGTAGTCGATTGGCTTGATGACACCATACGATGTGTCGTGCTGTCTCGAAGGCAAGACATTCGAAGTGAACAGGTTTTCATTTGCATTTTCCCAATCCACTTGCGCCTGTTCGAGCTTGAACAGATGCTGGCGTCTCTTTTCGATTTCCATCTGCAGCTTAAGCAGCTTCTCTTCCTTGAGATATCTATCCTGAAGGTCTCTGAAAGGAGCGGCGACTGGTCGTCTGTCATCGACACCAAAGCAGGAGGTGGTCAGTGGCAGAGCAGACTCTGACTGACTGTTAGGAAGGACAACGTCGGATCCATACGAACAGTCATCCAAGATATTCGAAGATCGCGACATGTAGCTGTTACGCATCATTGGACTGACACCGTCGCTGCGTCGTTGTGTACGATCGTCGAAGTCATGCTGCACTGACCTTGCAGTTCCAGTCCATGTCCCCCCGTGCCTCCTTGGCTGGAAATGCTCCTCCTCTGTTTGACTGTGACGCCGGGAATGCTTGGAAGGAGGAGCTGCCTCAATGCATCGTTCTTTCTTGCATGACAAAACAACATCTGATGGATGTCGAATGTGATGCTGTCTCATCCCTCCTCCTCTCGACTGTTTGCCTTGCTGCAGAGAAAGAGTTGACGATGAGATTATTCGCCTGACATCTTCCTCTGATGCTTCTTCTGCTGCTGATACTGCTTCCTCATTCTTCTCAACGGAAGCTCTGAATTTCTGAAGACATACTTCAATCTCCTTTGGAAGATCTTGCTGAGCTGTTCCTTTATCTGGTAATCCCCAGACAACGTGACCGACATCTCTTGCATTGGTCGTCTGCACCTTCTTCAATTGGCGCTCTCTCTTCCTCTCCTCCAGTTCTGCTTCCATGATGCGCACTTCCTCCGCCTCATCAAGATGCAGGCGTCTTGCAGCTGTGACAATCTTCATCTCCTCCTTCACACGCTGATGCAAGCAATGAGTGTTCGCTGGAACTTTCAAGCCAAAAACTTCCGATGTCTCTTCTTCATTTCTTTTTGGTCTTAGTGGCTTTGGAGGAACTTTAGGCTTGGCCTGGATGCTCTTTTGGGGCTCAGTTTCCCAAGCAGAAGAATGGAAACTTGAATCAGAAATACAAGAAATCGTAGAAGAATGGGAAGACAAAACTGTAGCTGAAGAAGAAAACGAAGGTGCCTGAGAAGTAACTACAACACCTAAAGAGAGAGGAAGATTGGATTCTAGAGTTGAGACAGAAGAAGAGCTTTGAAGAGGAGAAGTAGAAGCCGGATCAGAAGAACTTTGCAGCGAAGCAGCTGAAGAGAGGTCTTGAAGATACGCACTGTAGGAAGAAGGGCCTTGCGCATAAGTAGCAGAGGAAGGGCCAAGAAGCGAAGAAGCACCAGATGAAGAACTTGGAAGATAAACGCAGGAAGTCAAGTCTGGAATAGAAGCAACCGAAGAAAGGTTCGACTGATGAGACGAAGCTGGTACTGGGTCTACTACTGGTGGACGAGAAGGAGCTGCAATAGGATGAGAAAAAGGAGGTGCTACTAAAGAAGGACACGAAACAGGAGAATCAGATGAAGAATGGTCCAGAATATGGGAGGCTGGTAAACAAGAGTCAGAAGGAATTGGTGCAGGAAAAGTCAGTGATAACACCTGATTCTGAACAGTTTGATCATCGCCTTCTCCTCCTCCTCCTCCTCCTCCTCCTCCTCCTCCTCCTCCTCTTTCTTCTCCTCTTCCTCCTCCTCCTCCTCTTTCTTCTCCTCTTCCTCCTCCTCCTCCTCTTTCTTCTCCTCTTCCTCCTCCTCCTCCTCTTTCTCCTCCTCTTCCTCCTCCTCCTCCTCCTTCACCTGCAGCAGTCTCAACGTTCATCTGCTTGCACTGCAGAGTTAAGGATAAACCCATTTCTACTGAAGGATATTCGCTAATTATGTTCGCTTCAACAGCATCACCACCATCATTCTCTGAATGATCTGATATTCGCTCAGCAGCACTGCTGCAACGCTCCATAGAAACCCCTCTCCTGTCACCGTTTGTTGCCACAATTTCGTTCTTCTTACTGTCTCGTAAGAGGTTTGCTGTAATGCACGATCTATCGACACACACGTCATTCGCATTACTCATCGCTTCGTCGTCTGTGGCTTCCGTAGCAGTTGATAGCGTTGTTGTTGTCGTCGTCGGATCAGAACTGGTTGCTTTCATTCCCTGATCACTGATATACGATGCGAATGAGATGACAGCCTTCTTAGATTCACCCTTCACAGCAGCAGCAGCAGCAGTGACAGCAGCAGCAGCAGCAGTAGTGGGCATCTTGAAAGGAGGAGGAGGTCGTGGTGGCGGAAACTTCTTCTTAGACGTAACAAACTGAGAAGACTCTTGCTCCTCCTCCTCCTGCTCCTCCTCTTTCGTCTGTGACTGATGCAAGTCAATCGTCGTGCGGTCTTTTTCAATAACAGACCCAATCTTGTCTCGTGTTTCATACTTATTCGTCATTTCACCAGTAACCTAAGACAACAAAGCCATTATTATTATAATAATGACTGTGAAATACAACAGCAACAGGCCCTGGTTAAACAATAAAAGCAATCAGGATGAATAGCAAATAATACAGAAGCAGGCATAACAAGTGTAAGATTCAACAAATTTTATTCTTATTAAGTATTAAAAGTATGTGCACCACTTCATAATAATAATAATAATGAAAATAATAATGATAATATTAATTTCTCTTTCTCTTACAATCCAGCGATTTAATGCGGTTGTATTCCCCGGTTCATTTGATATCTCGGGCCAAAAAAGTAACGGTAACAATAATGACAACTTCTATGGCGCCGTAGCACAGCACATGCTGTTACAAGAGCGCCTCTACAAACAAGAACGCAATCAGTCAGAGTTACGTCTTAGAAGAGAGAAATGTCTTGAGTCGAGATTTGAAAGCTTCGTAGCATTGGTGGTCACTGAAACAATAGTAAATTCTAATGCAGCTTACAGATAAACAAATTCAACAGCAAAAAAACTTTTTGTCCTGAGCTATGGATCCAGTCAAAGGTGCTGTCCTCAATTGCCCTTTGACTAACTGAATGATGCATAAACTTCTTCTTTCTGGTGGTATATTTAAGAATACTTCAAAATAAAACCTTAAATAGATCAACGCAACGTGGACAGAACAGCATCTGCAATTCCAATTATAGAAAACAAAAAATCCAATTATAGAAAAAAAAATTACAATTATAGAAAACAAAATCGCAGAACTCACATAATATGGACTTTCAGCAGACTGTCTTAATAAGTCTCGAGATATGCCAGCATCATTGCAAGCTGTCAAGTCAGTCACTTGATCGTTGGATCCAGCGTGCTGCTGCTGCTGCACAGTACGATGATGATTCCTGTTGACGTGGTCGTCGTCGTCGTCATTGTTGGAATCTTTGATGGTGGAAGCATTATAGTTAAGTTGACGTTGTTTTGACCTGCCAACACCGATCATATGTTTGGGAGGAATGTCTTCATCGAGGTCAATCTCCTGATCGTCATCGCTGCTCAGCAGGAAGTTCTGCTCATCGAGTTCCGTTGATGTGAGGAGAGCGTGAACGTTCATCTTAATCGAATTGTAGCTGTCCGATGGCACTTCTGGAGAACTGCTGGCACTGTACAGATCAGAACCACCGTCTTCTATCTCAAGCAGATTACTGCATCTCACTTGCTCATTCTCAAAGTTTTCAAACATCTCGCCTGAAATTGTCACATTCGGAACTGATTCCACGGATAGTACATTAGATTTTATTGACACTTTGTTCAAAATGCCATGAAAATCATCCATGTCAAAAATTCTGTTACCAAGCAGCACATCGTCCTTTTCCTCATAAACAAACGTCAAATCATCCAATTCCGTCGGCAATTTCCCAATCTTTGGTTCATCAGCTGTCAGACTTGGAATATTGCTAAAACTTGGACATCTTTTCAGTGGTGCCATAACTCCAGTTGTCTTTGCCGATAGAACAGTCATGCCTTCAGAAATGTCTCCTTCCACCTCCTCCTCCTCAGCAGCGGCAGCAGCAGTAGCAGCAGCAGTAGCAGCAGCAGCAGCAGCAGCAGCGACTGTCGAGAGAGATGTTGCTGTTGCCTCCTCAGAATCGTCGACTCTCAATTCACCTTCTTCTGATTGTCTTCCTACAGACAGCATCTTCTCTTGCTCAAGCTTTTCTATTGACGGAGAGACATCAAGAATGGGGTAAAGATCCCCAAGGGGCGACCAATCTGTCTGAATAGGCAAGAGAATCTGGGTATTTGATGAAGACTGATGAACTTCCTCAAACTCTTCATACGCAGCAGGATGTGACCAACACTGTGACTGCAGAGGTAGATGATGGAGACTTTCATCTTCTGTGTTATCTCCTCTCATCATCGCTGGCAATTCATCTGATGATACCAGCCTCTCCCCTTCACAACTGACAATTTCATCGGCTGTTTCTAACTCAGGTGGAGATGTGTTCATAGACATTAGGAAGGCTGTGCTGCTGGCCACTGTGGCTGCATAGCTGGCCAGGTCAACACAGTCGTCGTCTTCCTGTCTCCTTGCAATGCGGGGGTCACACAGGTCAGTGCCTCCATGGAATTCAGAGATCTGCGATTGATGCAACACATGAGTGCTTTCCGGTCTTTCTTTGTTCTTGTTTGTGGTGTTAGTAGAGTCGTCATCTCTTGTGTCATCTGAACTCGAATTGTCTGGAATGGATGAAACGGATGCAAACATTCCTTCAAGCATCTTCGAGGAATGTTTGTCACAAGGCGATATCTGAGGAGATCGTGTGCGAGACACTGGTGACCTCGTTGGACTTTCTCTGTAACGTGTCCATGATGGACTGCTTGGCGGACTTTTGGGGCTGCGTCTTGATGGACTCTGATTGAGATCACTGCTACCGCTGTGTGATACTCTATCGAGAGGAGAAGGCCTGACCCTTGGCAACATAGAATCAACCGCTTTCATTGGTGGTTGTACAGTTGACGTTACACTTGATGCAGAGTCTGTTCCACCTTCTTCAGATGTCTTTGATACCGTCTCCTCTGGAACAACCCCTTCTTCTTCGTCCTTAGCAGCTTCAACTGATGGTTGCAATATATCACCCATGAACTTCAACCACACGTCATCATCTGGACTCAACTGGCTTGCTGAAGACTCGTCTACAAGATTCAAGATCTGTGGTCGATTATGGGTCCCATTTTCTCCATTTTCTCCATTTTCTCCACTTCCATTGCAGACTTTATGTTCTTGAAACTCAGGAAAAGAATCCTCCAATGAGACGAGATATGTCTGGAAAAAGTTTTCCGCTGTTTGAGAGTCGTGTGACATTCGATCTTCGTGTTCTAAGTTTTCTACAACAAAGTGTTTAATGTGGCCAATTCAGTGCTTACCGCAGCAGTCCTTATTAATAACAACTGCTATACTGCGGATCTCAAATTCAAGAGATCACCTGTGATGATCAAGCAATGTGATGATTACAAATTTTAATACCATTTCCCAAAATGAAAGTTCATGACAAAATCATATAGAAAAACATAATCAAGTACTGATGAATGATAACCAAGATTTTAATGGTTTCACTTTAGAATAAAAAATATCTATGCTGTGGATGAATAGGAGAGAATGATTAGAACTACAACAGTCATCATCTGACTATCTTAACCCAGCAGTCCTCAACCTGTGGGTCATGACCCCAAGAGGTCAGCTTTTAATTTCTCAGACTGCTGAAGCCTTCAGATATTTGTAAAAGATATAACCAGTGACGTTTCTTAATTATTCAATATTTATGTAATAGGGACTGCTACAGCAACTACTACGCTACAATAACATAAACTTCATTTACTTATGTTATGCGCTATGATTCGTTCGCTAGATGGTGTCATCTAATTAATTCATAAATGTTGTCAAATTCAATTTTGAAATGCAAGTGCTCTAAGGTCACTTCTATCATACTTCTTCAAATAAAAATAAATCCAGTTTACTAAAATAACCTTTGATGACAGCTTATTAGTCCCGTCGACAATGTGGACATGCCTCACAATTTATAATTAACTAGCTGTACCCGGCCACGCGTTGCTGTGGCAGAAAAGACTCTCCCCTCCCCCTTCCCCCCCCCTCCCCCTCCCCCTCCCCCTCCCCTTCCCCCCTCCCCCTCCCCTTCCCCTCACCCTCACCCTCCCCCTCCGCCCCGGTCCCTCTGCTCCTCCCCTCCCCCTCCCCTCCCCTCCCCCTCCCCCTCCGTCCCGCTCCCTTCCTTTCTCAACAAAGGCCGCAAAATAATTATTCGAATCGCTTATGACGTCACGGCACGCGACCTCATTCATGTTTCATCTGCATGGTCGCAGTCACTGTCAAGGCGTTTCTGAAATCTGGCAACGTGCAGTTTTGTTGAATTTGCAAATGGCGGTCGAGCGGAATGCAAAGTTCACTTTTTGTGGAAAATATTGCGTTTATTCGGAGAAAAAAAGTTGGAAACTCTCTTATTGCAATGGAAGGTTTTGTTAAATTTTCAAAACAATCTGTGCGGTACTTTTCGAGAACACTGGCAACAAACCATTGGAAAGTTTCATTTTTATTTATATAGATAAAAGAACATTAGTAGGCCTAAAGTTTATGAAATTGGAGGCCTCCTTAAATTAGTGCAAAAACTACATGGACGATTCGACGGCAATGTATGGCTGCACACTTGCAGCACAACTTGAGAAACCACAGAGTCTTATTTGGAATGACATTTTTGTGACGGTCAAATCGATGAAATCCAGCAAACTGAAGCGCCATTCAGATACTGCTGACAATGACTTGGAGAGGGTGCCAGGGGTGAAGCCCAGCTGCCGTGTCGGGTATTGACTATTACATTTAAGACTTAATCGATGGTATGAATGGGTAGTGTCACTCGCTGAAACCCAGTCTCAGGAACCACATTCAGCTGGGAATGACCTGCATTGAGGTCAGGGCACTCCTCACGCCTCACTGGTGAGGCGTGAGGAAATAGCTATTTCAACTTGGGAAATAGCAGCTACCTAAAAAAAACAAATACCACAGGTTGCAGTACACAGATAACATGACAGAATTGTGGGGTAAAAGCACTACAACTGTTAGTCGAGTCCCACCCTCATTCCTTATTTCCTTGTGCTGTCATGCTGTGAGCACCTCTAAATAGCTAGTACTGTAAGATGTGTTATATAGGCCTACACTCTTAGATGATGCAATATTCAAATGACCCAAGATGGCAACACAAAGGGACGAATGGATTTGCAAGATAAACTTCAAATGATGACAGTTCTAATGAATCTGACAAAGAAAATTCCAATTTTGACACAAGCCCGCAGACAGCAATTTGACACATGTTGCAGCATAAAATGGGATCCAAATACTGCATGACGGGTGGGATATCTTACTGAAGAGGTTTCACCTGTTCCAGCCATTATTCTTGGCAGATGTTTGGGAAGAGCAGATAAAATATGCTAAAGAACGATGTAGGTCATGAACTGACTGAGATATCTCAAGTTCACTTTGAAGAAGAACTGAAATCTATTTACTGAATGAACATTTACTGAATGAAAGACTTGTAGCACATACCTGCAAATTTATTATTATCCAGCATCTGTTCTCTTGTGTCTACATTTCCTTGCAGCAGCAGCAGCACACCTTCGTCAGCTGACATAACAAAGCGTTCTTCATCATCTTCATCATCGTCATCATCATGAGATGCCATAAGTGATTCTCCCAATGCTGCTGGTGGTGGTGGTGGTGGTGGTGGTGGTGGTGGTGGTGGTGGTGGTGGTGGTGGTGGTGGCTGGCATTCCAAACAATGCCAATCACTGACCTATGACGAAATTGAACACTCGTCACAAACGTTTCCATAAACAACATTATCTGCTATTCAGGTCAAAGTTTCCTGCACCACAATTGCCTTTCTCAGAGAAAACAATGTATTAAAAATCACCCCAGAAAAATAAGCAGTCACAGATCAAGACTGAAGCAAGTGTTGAAAAAAATAATGTAGCTTATGTACTAAGTAGCAACAATACAGTATCACCATTTCCTTTAACAAACAGTTTCATCTGATTAAAATGCTATTTTAACTGTCATAGCTTTTAGATATGTGGTTGAAATTATCATCAATGCAGCAATTTCCAAGTCTCTTTTCTCCACCAATATATTTCACACATAGACTACAGTTAGAAATAAACTACATTTTACTCTGTAGTGAAGAACTCTTTAGAGCAGGGTTCTCAAACTGTGGTACACGTACGCCAGGTAAGGGGTACGCGAAAATTTCCAGAAATATAAATTTTTCTTTGATTTTTTGGACTTTGTGTCCATTTTTCCTTGATTAGCAATGATTTTTAACGTTGCTTCATGTAACAGCATCGTCATTTATTTCTTTCACAACCTGTGATTAGACTCACATACTAAACTTATATAATTATAGGGGCATGCAACATGTTTATGTTTAGGCCTGTCACTATAAATTTGAAACAAAATAATGTATAAATGGTTGAAAGAACCATTTGAAGCCAGAAATTATTCTAAGTGTAGACTATTATAGAGCTCAAAAAGCATAGCTGAATTGTTCTAAGGATTAATTTCTGGTCAAGCTTTAAAATTTGTGTTCCCTTTCAGCACGTCATATAATTATATATCTGTTTGTAACTAGTTTTTAAACTGTATATTCTTGTTATCAAAAAAAATATGGGATAAAAATTTGAGTTTAAAATTGACAAATATTAAACCAGTTAATTTTTTATTTTAAATCTGTGCTAGTCAAAACAAGCACACAGCAATATAATGCCATAGGTTAGCTCTTTCCTACACGGATAATAGACTGCATAATATTTTATTTTCAATTTTGCTCCCTGTAGGCTGTACGACTTTAATAGGCCACAACATACAATGATTAAAAGGACTTTTTAGTTGTCACTGCAATGGAGACTAAGCAATGGCAATTTGTTTCTGAACTGACTTTGCTGGGGGTATGCCACCATTCGATTTTTTTACTTGGGGGTACAATAGAAATAAAGTTTGAGAACCCATGCTCTCTGTAGGCCTAGGTGTTTTATCGTCGGCTCAATATTCCCATCAGTCTTTTGCTGATTTAGTGACTAACAAAAATATTGGTGAAACGCAAGCTTTAGTGACACTGCATCGCAAAATAACACCTGCCCTGGTTTCCTAGCATTGTGTACACTTTCATTCTTCATTCAGTTATTTTTATTGGCGATGTCAATACATCCAAGTCAGTTATTTCTACTTTTATGTTGAAATAATGATAATTTTTACTGGTTGCTAAAGCAGATACATTAACATAACTCTTCTGTGTGTTTTGGCAAATGTACTGTGCAGGCTGCATGTTTTATTGCAGTCTGCAGGTTTCCTGTAATCCCAGAGGCTCTGCTATTGTCCTGATCAGTGATCTATGGCTGTTCTCCTCGTGTTGACTCTGTGAATGCAGATCAATACGCTCGGCTGCCATGCTGAGCATGCTTGATGTGTTCTAAATTGGAGAGGAGACGCAGGAGAAGAGCTGCAGCTGTGGCAGCAGTGTCTCATCTTAAAACTATGAGAGTATGTGCATGCGGCCGTGCATGTGCTGTGAAATTTATTAAAGATCGGTGGTGTTTACTGCTCAAGGACTTCTATATTATACCCTCAGCCAATACTAAGACAAAATGCTTCAATGCTTCTCATATGCTCTCAGTCACTGCTAGGTTAGACAGACAAACCACTCTTTCATTAGCATAGGTTGATGAACAACTCTTTCATTAGCATAGGTTGATGAACAACCCTTTCATTAGCATAGATTGATGAACAACTCTTTCATTAGCATAGGATGATGAACAACCCTTTCATTAGCATAGGTTGATGAACAACCCTTTCATTAGCATAGGTTGATGAACAACCCTTTCATTAGCATACATTGATGAACAACTCTTTCATTAGCATAGATTGATGAACAACCCTTTCATTAGCATAGGTTGATGAACAACCATTTCATTAGCATAGGTTGATGAACAACACTTTCATTAGCATAGGTTGATGAACAACTCTTTCATTAGCATAGGTTGATGAACAACCCTTTCATTAGCATAGGTTGATGAACAACCCTTTCATTAGCATAGATTGATGAACAACTCTTTCATTAGCATAGGTTGATGAACAACCCTTTCATTAGCATAGGTTGATGAACAACCCTTTCATTAGCATAGGTTGATGAACAACCCTTTCATTAGCATAGATTGATGAACAACTCTTTCATTAGCATAGATTGATGAACAACTCTTTCATTAGCATAGGTTGATGAACAACCATTTCATTAGCATAGGTTGATGAACAACCATTTCATTAGCATAGGTTGATGAACAACTCTTTCATTTGCATAGGTTGATGAACAACCCTTTCATTAGCATAGGTTGATGAACAATCATTTCATTAGCATAGGTTGATGAACAACCATTTCATTAGCATAGGTTGATGAACAACTCTTTCATTAGCATAGATTGATGAACAACTCTTTCATTAGCATAGGTTGATGAACAACTCTTTCATTAGCATAGATTGATGAACAACTCTTTCATTAGCATAGGTTGATGAACAACCATTTCATTAGCATAGGTTGATGAACAACTCTTTCATTAGCATAGATTGATGAACAACTCTTTCATTAGCATAGGTTGATGAACAACTCTTTCATTAGCATAGATTGATGAACAACTCTTTCATTAGCATAGGTTGATGAACAATCATTTCATTAGCATAGGTTGATGAACAACCATTTCATTAGCATAGGTTGATGAACAACTCTTTCATTAGCATAGATTGATGAACAACTCTTTCATTAGCATAGGTTGATGAACAACTCTTTCATTAGCATAGATTGATGAACAACTCTTTCATTAGCATAGGTTGATAAACAATCATTTCATTAGCATAGGTTGATGAACAACCATTTCATTAGCATAGGTTGATGAACAACTCTTTCATTAGCATAGATTGATGAACAACTCTTTCATTAGCATAGGTTGATGAACAACCATTTCATTAGCATAGGTTGATGAACAACCCTTTCATTAGCATAGGTTGATGAACAACCGTTTCATTAGCATAGGTTGATGAACAACTCTTTCATTAGCATAGGTTGATGAACAACTCTTTCATTAGCATAGGTTAATGAACAACCCTTTCATTAGCATAGGTTGATGAACAACTGGGGCCTTTCATTAGCATAGGTTGATGAACAACTCTTTCATTAGCATAGGTTGATGAACAACCCTTTCATTAGCATAGGTTGATGAACAACCCTTTCATTAGCATAGGTTGATGAACAACCGGGGCCTTTCATTAGCATAGGTTGATGAACAACTCTTTCATTAGCATAGGTTGATGAACAACCCTTTCATTAGCATAGGTTGATGAACAACCCTTTCATTAGCATAGGATGATGAACAACCATTTCATTAGCATAGATTGATGAACAACTCTTTCATTAGCATAGGTTGATGAACAACCCTTTCATTAGCATAGGTTGATGAACAACCCTTTCATTAGCATAGGATGATGAACAACCATTTCATTAGCATAGGTTGATGAACAACCCTTTCATTAGCATAGGTTGATGAACAACTCTTTCATTAGCATAGGTTGATGAACAACCCTTTCATTAGCATAGGTTGATGAACAACCCTTTCATTAGCATAGGATGATGAACAACCATTTCATTAGCATACAGGGTGCGCCAAAAAAAAGACCCCCTAGGTTTTTTGCCAATATTTTTGCCAAAAGTAAGAATTTCGAAATGAAATTTTACAAGCTTAAAGACAATTCATATTGACACACGATGGCCAAATCTCATCAAAAAATGTCAAACGGAACAAAAGTTATGCCACTTTTAGGGAGGTCACCCCCCGTTTTTTGACGTTTCAAAAACGAAACGCAATTTTTTAATGTTTTTTTGCCAATATCTTGGCCAAAAATAAAGATATAGAAATGATATTTTACAGTCGTATAGACAATTCATATCTACACATGGTGGCCAGATTTCATTACAATATTTCAAACCGAACAAAAGTTATGCCACTTTTAGTGAGACCACCCACCGTTTTTTGACGATTCAAAAACGAAACGCAACAAAAAGTTACAAAAACACGATTTTTAAAGTCTCATCTCAAATAACTGTTGTAAAATGAACTTGGTAGTGCTTCACAACTCGTGTTCAATGTGCCCACCACCCGTGCCAAAACTTATTTTGAGTCTCTATGTAGAGTTCTTGATGGACCTGTTGATTATCTGACAGATTCCTTATTATTTCTTATTTTAAGAATTTGATTGTCATCTTGCTAGGTGACTTCTCAGTGACGCGCAGCTACGCTGGTACCTTGTTTCTTTTTTAAATAGTAATAATAATGGTCATCTGTCAATATCAAGACTATTTGATAATAATTATTTGAGATGAGACTTAATAAAATCGTGTTTTTGCTGTATTACGTCTTTGAATCGTCAAATATTGGGGGGTGGCCTTACTAAAAGTGGTATAACTTTTGTTGTTTTTGAAATATTTTGATGAAATCTGACCATCATATGCATATATGAATTGTCTTTAAGCCTGTAAAATTTCATTTCGATATTCTTACTTTTGGCCAAGATATTGGCCAGAATAATTAGATTGAATTTTTATTACTTTTTGTTGCGTCGCGTTTTTGAATCGTCAAAAAATGGTGGGTGACCTCCCTAAAAGTGGCATAATTTTTGTTCTGTTTGAAATATTTTGATGAAATCTGGCCATCATGTGTAAATATGAATTGTCTTTAAGACAGTAAAATTTCATCTCAAAATTCTTACTTTTGGTCAAGATATTGGCAAAAATCTTAGGGGGGGTCTTTTTTTTGGCGCACCCTGTAGATTGATGAACAACTCTTTCATTAGCATAGGTTGATGAACAACCCTTTCATTCGGCATAATTGCTAAATAGAAGAATGTTCTACATTCTTGACCCCTTTTGCATAAAAGACAGAGAACGAAAGAAGTTAGTATCAAAAAGCAAGAGACAATAACAACCACCATTTAATACGAGTTAATCTCTGCATAAAGAAAACTACTTCACCGCCACATAAATGATTCCTCTTTATTCTCTTCATTCTCTCATCATCTGGCAACCACGTTTTATTCTTTACTCTCTAGATATCTCTAGATATCTCTAGATATCTCTACATATCTATGAACAAACCTCTGACTTGACTCAATACTTATGGATAAGGCTGTGCTTTCGTTTGGCTTTTAAGTAGAATTTCAGAGCTAATACATGATTACAAGACTTAGACAGGTTTAGAGCTGAATAAACTATCTACGAGGGCTTTAGTGTTTGACTTTCCATGGCATAGATGGGATACCTAATTAATTGGCTAAGTACTATAACAAGGGTCAGCAACAGAAGCCCCTGGTCTACATTTATGTAGAGCATTTACTATTCGTTTAATTCAGTTTGAAGACACTATTCAGCCATGTACGAATAGACTATTTATTCGGAGCGCTGTTTGGGTCCAAGGTGAATTAAATACAAATACTCGGCACAGCTCAAGTGAAGACGCAGAAATACAAAAACTGCTTACATGTAGCACATATACTGTATATATCTAATCATTTAATTATATTGACACTGGGGCATGCTGAAGAAATTGACAGAAACTGACTGATGAACAAAATGACTTACAAAGCGCAAGTAAGATAACAGCCAGGCAAACAAAGGCAGCATTGGAACAGATGACGATGACGACGACGACGATAATGGCCTATGATGATGATGATGACGACGACGATGATGATGGCCTATGATGATGACGATGACGACGACGATGATGATGGCCTATGATGATGACGATGACGACGACGATGATGATGGCCTATGATGATGATGATGATGACGACGACAACGATGATGATGGACTTCTTATTCTAATTAGAATTTCTTATTAATTAAATTAATAATGGGACTAAGAAGTAAATTAAATCACAGACTCTCTACCTGCATCGGTAGATTGCCCTGAAATATACCACATTGCGCACATGCTGGTCGGCCACACATGGTGCAAATGCTTTTACCAGAGTCTTCAGCATCTATGAAGCTTCCACAAAGAGCGCACAAGCGTTCCACTTTCTCAACAGAAGACGGCGTCTCGTGAAATTCTTCGTGGCTAGAACTGCTACAAAAGCCAAGGAAAAAATTAAGTGTCACTAGATTGCATATAGATCATCTTCTGTAATTATCATCTTCTCTTGTCTACATGACCACTTGACCAAAAGGGTTAACAGTACCGAATGCCGCGATCTTTCCATAGAAATAGCCATCAACAACAGTAGGTAAGAGGCTACTAAAATGGCAAACAGCAAACACAGATCACACTAGATAAGTGATTTAAAATTATAGCACAGATTTTAGTACACGCTGGTCGTTATAGGGTTAAGGATTCTCTCCCTTTGTATTTCTTTAGCTCCTATATCCAAAATATTATCCATTGTATGTAAAATAGATGTTTTATTAGTACTGTTACTTGAGTCAATAAATATGGTTATGGTCATGGTTATATAGCCTATAATATAAGCTATATAACCATAACCATATATTATGGTATGAGCTACTAGGTCTCCTAACTGCTATATGCAGTTCCAGCATGATGACGGATACCCTGAACAAAAGGAAAGAAAGAAAAGGCTGAAGCCCTGATGAATAAATTAAGCCCTCAGCCTGAGAGATTTTTAAAAGAAATTTGCAGAACTGCAAAACCACGAAGTTTTTCTAGTGCGGCTTTACTAGGAGAAAATTTCTCATAATTTCTGAAAATTTTCACCAAAAAATGTCCAACACTGTGAGAAAAATCTGATGACCTTCTTTTGATTACCTTTTTTTCACTCCACAGATCCTTCAACCTTCCATAATGAACCGGCTACAATTGCCTTTTTTTCACTCCACAGGTCCTTCAACCTTCCATAATGAACCGGCTACAATTACCTTTTTTTCACTCCACAGGTCCTTCAACCTTCCATAATGAACCGGCTACAATTACCTTTTTTTCACTCCACAGGTCCTTCAACCTTCCATAATGAACCGGCTACAATTACCTTTTTTTCACTCCACAGGTCCTTCAACCTTCCATAATGAACCAGCTACAATTACCTTTTTTTCACTCCACAGATCCTTCAACCTTCCATAATGAACCGGCTACAATTACCTTTTTTTCACTCCACAGGTCCTTCAACCTTCCATAATGAACCGGCTACAATTACCTTTTTTTCACTCCACAGGTCCTTCAACCTTCCATAATGAACCGGCTACAATTACCTTTTTTTCACTCCACAAGTCCTTCAACCTTCCATAATGAACCGGCTACAATTACCTTTTTTTCACTCCACAGGTCCTTCAACCTTCCATAATGAACCAGCTACAATGACCTTTTTTTCACTCCACAGATCCTTCAACCTTCCATAATGAACCGGCTACAATTACCTTTTTTTCACTCCACAGGTCCTTCAACCTTCCATAATGAACCGGCTACAATTACCTTTTTTTCACTCCACAGGTCCTTCAACCTTCCATAATGAACCGGCTACAATTACCTTTTTTTCACTCCACAGGTCCTTCAACCTTCCATAATGAACCGGCTCCAATATCATTTTTTATTTCACTCCACAGATCCTTCAACCTTCCATAATGAACCAGCTACAATTACCTTTTTTTCACTCCACAGATCCTTCAACCTTCCATAATGAACCGGCTACAATTACCTTTTTTTCACTCCACAGGTCCTTCAACCTTCCATAATGAACCGGCTACAATTACCTTTTTTTCACTCCACAGATCCTTCAACCTTCCATAATGAACCGGCTACAATTACCTTTTTTTCACTCCACAGGTCCTTCAACCTTCCATAATGAACCGGCTCCAATATCATTTTTTATTTCACTCCACAGGTCCTTCAACCTTCCATAATGAACCGGCTACAATTATCTTTTTCTAATGATTTTCACTACCCAGAACTGCGTTTACAACTACTCAGAACTGCATTTACAATTGCACATTTTGTGTAGAACTGCATGTTAAAAAGCCCTGCTCTCTGGGATATCTCCCGGGTGATAGCCCAAAATTGTAAGAGCTATGCCACCCCCCTGGTCATAGATAGATATGATGTTCATTGTTCATGTGAATTTTGTGATTTATGAATAATGTGAATATTACGTAGCTTTTTCACCAAAGTGCTGTTTGCAGCTGGCTATGTTAAAGAATGCACTTACTTACTTACTGAGTCACTGGCTTACTTCTGTATATTCAAACATGCAAGGAACTCATCCCACTCAGACTGTTAACAACACTTAAATAATTGGACAAACGAAAAGGTTGAAGATAATAAAGTGCAGTAATTGCCTTCGTGGTGTATGTGAGCGTTCCGCAGCAGCAGCTGCTGCAGCCTCCTCATCCAGTAGCATCTGCATCCTTGCTCTGGCAATGACTGCAGCAATCTGTGCTTGTTCCTGTTCATTAAGGTGACTGAGGTCAACATCTGGAGGTTCAATGTCTGGACCAATCAACGACAGAGATGACGATTTGATGGAAGCAGATGACGTCCGTCTGCTCGAGGAGATGCCGACTGGAACAGCATCACAGGCGCTGAACGCATCAATCGCAGCACCAGCACCAGCAGCACCAGCAGCAGCAGCAGCCAGTGACTCGCTCTCTGACACCGACAGCGAAGACGCACGGTCAGGTTCCGTGTGTGGACAAGGAACACTCTGCTCACCACTGGCCTTTGACGAGAAGAATCCAGAAATGCTGCGGAAAATGCTCATCTTCTGCTTCTGCACTGTACACCATCAACTTCGATGGTGAGTTCTGAAAAGCATAAGCAGAACTTAAGAATGATTATTTCATGAAAGATCACGACCTTATTTCTTAAATAAAAATGAAATTTACCAAGATCCTAACAGCAACAGATTTAATATGTAAATTCAGTAGAACTCTTTCAAACACATTTTGTAAGATTCTACGGAAAGATGACATCGGATGACATGTGTCACTGTCATCAGATGACAATGCCATGTGTCACTGTCATCAGATGACAATGCCATGTGTCACTGTCATCAGATGACAATGCCATGTGTCACTGTCATCGGATGACAATGCCATGTGTCACTGTCATCAGATGACAATGCCACGTGTCACTGTCATCGGATGACAATGCCATGTGTCACTGTCTTCGGATGACAATGCCACTTGTCACTGTCGTCGGATGACAATGACATGTGTCACTGTCGTGCACCCATCAACAGCAAAGTGACAAGCAATGGCATTACTATCCCAATAATGCTTTCAGTATCATATCCCCTTTAGGCTTTACACACTAAATTCCTTTTATGTGCTATTATATCAGTTAGTGATTTGAACAAGTTCTAGCCATACGCATAAAGTATATTGTTTTGATAAGATTTTTTGATGGTGAACAGAAATTTAGAAGCAGGACCCACTTAAGTAGAGTGATGTCCGTAATACACCTTCATCTCGATTATTGTAACCTGGTCGAAACCAATACCAAGTTCTGAATTTTTAGATGGATTCGATTTAGTCTTAAATAACACATAATAGGTGAAATAGTAAACAGAACTGAATAATTATTAGATAAGACTTACCTACTATAATGCAGTGGTGATCAACGCCACAAAAGAAGAAGGTCACTTCACAAGAATTAATGTCTCGACTTGTCCTTCAGAGTGTGATGTGTCTTCATTCATCTCTACAGTTTCATGTCTACTTCTAAATGCAACGATCGAGAAAGAAGTCGTCTCCATCGAATCATCATCAGAAATTCATATTATTAAACATCGAATTTACTCAATGTCATCGCTGTCGAAGGTTTCCGCTGATCGAGCTATTGTTTTGATAAGTATGATACAAATCATGTCATCATACTAAAGTGTTGTACCATTTTACATGCAGCAGACGCCGAGTGATCGGCACATATCACCACGACGAACACCAAGAAATTAGCGATACGTCGTCAGCTCATCTCCATATTTCGGAACCACCTCCTCCTCGATCGCTGTTAGCATGCATCCAGTTGGCTAACGTGCTTACCGTCGTAGTCGTCGTCATCATAGGTCTACTCATCGCTACGAGCGGTCATCTTGTCTTGATATCGTTATCATCATCATCATCATCATCATCATAATTTAAGCCGTTGCCGTCGGAAAGACAGAGCGACGTTCAGCAGAGAACGTGGCCTTAATGCCTAAGCTTATAGGCCTGCGTTACACCGAAAGATGACGTTCATCGCCCCACGACCTATTCCTGATTACGACACGAAGAAAAGCGAGGGAAGGAGGAGACGGATCGAAGCAGGAGAAGGAGGAGGAGGAGTTATTTCTGCGGCAGGCCTTTGCCTACGTCTATGACAGCGACCACAGGCGCAATGCAAGATCGCTCTGCTACAAGCGGTGCTCTAGCTGCGACATGCAAGGCACCAGCAGCAGCAGAAGGAGCTGCCACCGCCACCAAGATCACTGCTGCTGATGCCACCGCTGCTGCTGCTGCTGCTTTCACCACTGCTGCTGCTGCTGCTGCTGCTTCTACCACTGCTGCTGCTGCTGCTGCTGCTTTCACCGCTGCTGCTGCTGCTGCTGCTTTCACCGCTGCTGCTGCTGCTGCTGCTTTCACCGCTGCTGCTGCTGCTGCTGCTTTCACCGCTGCTGCTGTACGAAATTATGGACTAGCAGAGTAGATCTGCGGTGATTGGAAAGAAATCGAAAATTTAGTCTCCGTTTGAACGAGAGGGATAGCAAGGCTTACATTGAAGAAGAGGCAACTCCAACTGAAGTAGGCCTACTGTACTAAACTTTTCTATACTATGCTATACTATGCGATTTTTTTAATTTACAAAACGCTTCTCACAGTACAACTTAATTCAGATGCGCTCCCAGTGCGAAGATCCGCATGGAAAAAGAAAAGTCTTAAGGAAACATGCAGAAACATTAGTAGTGCTTCCAGATAAGAGACTGAGAACGAATTATAGGCCTAGTCGGGAGGCCATTCGATTCCACTGCAAAAGGCCGACAGAAGCAAAGGCATCGATGCTGGGCGTCTATAGCAGTCCGAGAGGACCGATACCGTGTTGCACAGTTACAGGAAGGTCATGACGGTCTAAAGAGCAAAGAGGACGTCCAGTGAAAGGCCGGCTAATAAGATCACATAACATATAGATAGGCCTAGGTATCGATCGAGGAGTTTGACCCAAGAATTACATCTTATTATTTGGTTAATTGGTTTGGCATCCGCCAGCAGCAGCTGCAGCTGGCAAAGATATCGATATGACAACCATTGCTAATGCCTTTCCTGATTTTTTGTCTTCGCGTGATCTCAACCAGAGTCCGTGACCATCAGTGACCATGGTGTTACTCTGGACCAAGAGCTCACTTTTGCTCCTCACATTCATTCACTCGATCAGCCGTGCCTGTTATTATCAACTGCGTCAACTACGCACTGTTGCTCGCTCGCTTACTCCTACTGCTGCTGCAACTCTTGTCCATTCAGACTTGACTACAGCTGCTCTCTCTCTCTCTATGCATGCCTACCAATTGCCCGGTTGGAAGCGCCTCTCAGTAACCCCTTTAAGAGGCGCTATATAAATGCATCTAATGAATGAAAGGCCTAAGAAAGATAATCTTATTATAGAATCCGGGCAGTTAAGCCAATGAAGGTGTTCAGTCATAAAAGGTAAATGTGAGAGAAACGAGTGAGGCGAGCAACCAAGCATTCAGGTGTGGCCGTCATTTCGACATCTATATTATATTATCTAGGACATAGGCGGAGACCTGGTCCGAACTTTGGGGGGGACGGACGAGCGGCCGAAGGACGATCGCTTAATTAAGCGCGAAGCCTAAAAAAGGTGTGTTTGACGACTAAAAAAGTGTCCAGAAATTTTGACGACTAATTAGAGGCGCTTTATAACAGGGTTGCCAGATTTCGAAAAAAATTGTCGCGAGATTACGAGAAAAAGTCGCGTAAATCTCGAGATTATCACGAAAGTAGTCGCGAAAATCGCGAATTTAATTCTTGTAGAATGATTATATCTTTAAAAGAGGTGTGCAAGCACTATGAACAGTATTGACGTGAAAGTTAATTTTTAAAGTAATTGTAATTGTTCGAGACGCTTTTCTTGTAGGATGAATGCCTCACAAAAGAATTGTGAAAATAGTGTGGATAGTAATCACAAAAAGTCATGAATAATAATTTTTAAAGTAATTGTATTTGCTCGAGGGTGTTGTTCCTGTATGATGAGTATCTCTTAAAAGAGGTGTGCAAATATCGTGGACTGTAATCACAAAAAGGACATAAGACATGAATACAAAATTTTAAAGTAATTATAATTTCTCGAAGGTGTTATTTCTGTATGATGCGTAGGTCTATCTCTTAAAAGAGGTGTGCAAAATACTATGAACAGTAATCTCAAAAAGATATGAAAGTTGACTTTTTAAAGTAATTGTAATTGTTCCAGAGGTTATTCCTGTAGAATGGGTATCTCTTAAAGGAGGTGTTCAAATATTTTGGACAGTAATCACAAATAATTGTATGAATGTTAAATTTAAAAGTAATTGTATTTGTTCCTATCATTATGCCTGTTGGATGGGTAACTCTTAAAAGAGGTGTGAAAATACTATGAACAGTTTTCACTATAATGCAATGAATGTAAATTTTTAAAGTAATTGTAATTGCTCGAGACGCTATTTTTGTAGGATGATTATCTCTTAAAAGAGGTGTGCAAAAACTGCAAATAGCCTATCATGAACAGTAATCACAAAAAGTTATATGAATGTTTATTTCTAAAGTAATTGTAATTGATCCAGGTGTTATTCCTTGAAGAATGAGTATCTCTTAAAAGAGGTGTGCAAATACTATGAACAGTATTCACAAAAAAATTACATGAATGTTAATTTTTAAAGTAATTGTAATTGCTCGAGACGCTATTCTTTTAGGATGAATATCTCTTAAAAGAGGTGTGCAAATATTTTAGACAGTAATCACAGAAATAATATGAATGTTAATTTTTAAAGTAATTAAAGTTCGCCTAATGGTCAATCTTGTCTTTGTCAATCTTCTCATTGAGACTGATTCGTTTGCGCGAGAGCAAGATTTGAGCTGCGATATGTACTTACAAGATTTCAAAATGTCGCCGTCGCGACCGCGAGACAAGTCAAAAGTCGCCTAAAAAGCGCGAGGTCGTGAGAACGAAATTTTCTGTCGCGAGCACTTTAAAAAGTCGCCCAATTCGCGCTTTTCGCGACGACCTGGTAACTCTGGTTGATGGGTAAAATCAAATTATTTGAATTCTTTTTTTTATTATTCAGCAGTTTAACGACATCTTATAGCAACAAAAGCTGTTGACGTCTTTAAAGTTACAGTATCAATGTATTTCAGTTCACTGTTGTTTAAATGTTCCGCAGTTTCTGCCTATAATGTTTATCTTTTTTATCTTCTTCTGGAATTTGTATTTCCATGGCGACAGTGTTCATAAGGTGGTTGCTGTAGGTCCTCTTTGATACATTTGTCATTATTTAGTGTCACCATTATCAAATAGATTAGATATTCAACATTAATATGAAAATCAAATCATTCAGCCATCATCTATAAGCTTAGGCAATAATAGCAAAAATCGTTTGATTTCAATGCCTATTTAATCTATTACAGAATTAGTTAACACACACACACGCCCACATACACACACACAAACCACACTAAAAAAGCAAACAAATACAACTAAAATTCTAATTCACATGCAATACTTCTTACATAATTTTTTCATTAGTTATGGTCATAAGTATAATATAAGCTTCAAGATAAATACATTTATAAAGCTTTTATGAAGAAAGAATTTAAGGGTGTCCAAGTAAGGTGTTTTCAAAAAGGGACGATGTATCCCGGTTATTTTATGGCATCGCTCTTATGCGTTGAACAGATTTTGTAGTAATTTGTTCGAAAATCTCTTTATAACATTGTAAAGCCGTCAGTCGCCTGCAGTGTGTTCATCAAGTGTCCATGTTCTGACACTTAACGATTGGGGGGGACAAATACATGGACCGTCCCCCCCACCACAATCTTTGGGGGGGACCGTCCCCCCTGTCCCCCCCTATGTCTCCGCCCATGATCTAGGATTATATATAGGATACACTGATACAGCTTCCTGTCTTCGCATCACTGCATAATTATCTAACCATCTTGAAGCGAGCTGCAAGCCTGCGAATTCATATAATGCAGCGTCTGTAGCTCCAAAGTGGAGGGGAGGGGGTTAGTACAATGGATAACACTTGAAGTGTATAATATTATCGTCCGAGGTTCGAATCCCGTAGGGCCCCTAGGTTTAGCCTTTTCTTCATTCCCTAG
This sequence comes from Lumbricus rubellus, assembly GCA_945859605.1. Classification (NCBI taxonomy): domain Eukaryota; kingdom Metazoa; phylum Annelida; class Clitellata; order Crassiclitellata; family Lumbricidae; genus Lumbricus; species Lumbricus rubellus. Next base: position 31,894,480 of record OX243818.1, read on the forward strand.
GTGGCAGCTGAGGCTGAGGTAGGAATAATATCTACAGAGTAGAGAGCATAGGCCTACGCCTGGCATGGCTGCAACTTTGTGATTCATTTTTATTTATTTACTTACTGAGAATTTGACATAGCGCTTCTTCAAGGTTTCTACTCAGGAGCGATCCCAGTCCAACCCCCGGTCAAATAAGACAGGCTTAAGAAGAGAAGAAATGAAGTAGAAAGGCTAATAGGTAGGCCGATTTGACGAAGGATAACATGGAGTTCATTCCAGGTCGCAGAGGCATTATGGCGGTCAGCAGAGCTAATCTAATGATTGGGTTTTCTTGAGAACCCAAGAGAGGATAAAAGCGGACCAAAGGACATGACGGTCCAGTCTGAAACCGGTCGTCTATCGGCACTTGTCTCGTCGATCTACCATAAGTAAGGCACTCAGAGGGATCCACGGTAGGCCTAATATTATGTGACATCCAATTGAACTGTAATTTACACAAACTGACTAGGTTTTTAGTGCAATGGTTAGGCAGGTTTACTTCTTATAGCCTACATGAAGTCCTGGATATTAAAAGTTTCTTTGAGTCAGATCTTTTCCAGGTTGAGATAATCACTCGATCATGATCATCTGCTTGCTCTCCCAACTCATCTAGTTCTTTATGTTGATGTAGGGCCTTGTAGGCCTATGCCTCTGGAGATCGCTGTACACAGTGTACAGATCACTATTTGAGTGCTGCTAAGAGTGGTCTAATATTTCAATAAATACAGTATACATGTAGGCCTACTTGGAATAGTAACAATTTCTTGTTGAGTTTCCACATTGTAATCATAGCATGTAGGATGTTACCTTCGATTATTACAGTGCTGATAAAAAAGAGTGGTTTACTATTTTAATATTAAAATGTAATTATAATTGCAATGATAATTTCTTTTTGTACATGTACGTATCAAGTTAGGCAACTTTGTTCTGTTGCTACTGGGACTATTAGGTTACAATGAATTACAGTAGAGGGGAGTATAAATATGTAGGCCTAAGCTTACCTTGTTGTACTGGAATAAGATTACCCTTGATGTTCAAGGCGATCCTCAATGATTGCTGACCAGGACACAATTAGCATAAATGGTTAAACATGGCATACCAAGTAAGCAAGAATTACACAACATTCAAAAGTGGAAAGCATAGGCCTATGTAATAATGATGTTGTTTTACTAAGTGTTTCAAGGAACAAAACAATTTGAAATTTGACAGTTCAACTTTTGAAAGATTAGGCTACACTGGAGAGTGGAGATAAGACATTTAATGGTAAAAAATTGTATTTTTTCAAGTATTAACAGTAAATTATTCTCTATTTCATGATAATGTCATATATTATATAGGCCTACTAGAGCAAATAATATCATTATAATTATATAGATCTAATAATAAATAATATCATGGTAGATTATAAGGGTCCAACCCGGTCTATCTAATAATATAATTATAGTAAAGACGAAACCCGTTTCTTTTACACTAAAACTTTGACGTTGTTATCCTGGTAGTCTAGTAGTCTGCAACACGACTTCTTATTGAAGTTTCATGATTTTATCGTGCATAAAATAATAGCTGGCAAACAAGAGCCTAAAAATGGCTCCAGTTGAGGTCAACGCAGCTAAAACTGCGTTGGTTGCTGGGGCTTCGCCCAGCTTACGACGCTCCCCCAGACCCCGTATATAGGCCTAGTCGGTATGGGCTTCGTACCTTCGGCACTTGCAATTTGAACACCCTCAAGGAAAATGCTCTATAGTTGTACTCCTGGAAGGGAGGAAGGAATTAGGGCTGAAGCCCCCCCCCCAACGTTAAATCCTGGCGCCGCCACTCGTTCCACAGTTTATTATAAGCTTACATGTATAGCCTAGACCTAGACGGTGTCTCTGATACGGCAGGGTCAGTTAATTGGCCTTCATAATCAACTATGCACATTACATCGGATGTTTCGAGATCAACTAATCATGTATATAATTATTAATTACATGTACCTAAGCTTGCAAGTAGGCAATAGTGCACGTGCACTAAACGGTGATTAAAGGGTTCGAGCAGTTATAGTAAGCAACGTCATTACTATAGCCACGGTTAATTAAAGGCCAAGTTTTGCTTTTGGCAGTTTCTTGGTAAACCAGGCTGATTGGTCAGCAGGTCTCTATTTAGTGGGCGTGACGCTGACCAATCAGCATCTGCTCCAAGTTCATCTGAAAGCACTGGCAGATGCTTTAGATTGCTAGGCTGTCTAAACTATAGGTCGAGGAATTGTTCTGTAAAGATTCTATAGACTCCCCTGAGTGGGTCTCTGTATGCAGATTAGCCAATTGTTGGGCCTTCTATTTGAGATTTGCATTCTGCCAAGGGCTAGCAACATCAAGGCAAGGTTGTATTGCATCACTTGAACGCTTCTCAATTCATCAATTGAGATCTCAGCTGAAGCCTATAAAGCTCTAGCTGCATGGTAACCAGACTTATAAACAAATGTGGGCTATGCTCTGATGTAAAGACAAACACATGAACTAGGGGTTGCCAGGGTTGGTATAGAACTATAGAATATAGATAGCTAGTACACCATCGGTTCAAGGTTCTTTGAATCTTTGTGTGGATTGATCTTGCCATCGGCTATACTCGGCCGGTCAACTGCCCTGTCAAATGTCCTGTCGCACTGTAGCATGGTAAGTTGCTGGCCTGGTCTTATGCAGATTAGCTATAGCTGGTTAGCTGGTGTATACCCAAGGTCTTTCCATTCATTGGCGGAAGTATCTTGGTGTATAGTCTTCTATTTTATATACACATAATTATTTTATATGTAGGCCTATACAGTCTATATACATTATTTATATATATATATATATATACACGGGCAAGCTAATATGCATATTCCAAGCAAGTTATCAAGCTGCTGGATGAAACATCATGGAGCTGTGGGCCGGTAAATCAAAGCACCAGCTAGAGTTTTATAGGCCTACAGGAACTGAGAAGGGAAAGAGTCTAAAGTGATGCAATACAACCTGGCCTTGGTATTGCTAGCTGTTGGCAGGAGACTAATCTCTAATTGAAGGCTCAACAATTGAAAAGCAGAGGAGCAGGCCGAGAGGAACAAATAATTTCAGCTGACCTGCAAAGTTCTGGTCAGTGGCATCAGTGGTGCACAACTGCACACACACATGGCAGTGGCATCAGTGGTGCACAACTGCACACACACACGGCAGTATACGCCAAGCTAATCTGCACAAGGTACCCCACTCAGGGAAGTCTAGAGACAATTCCTCAACCTGGTTTAGATAGGCTATAGCAGTGGTCAGTTCTCTCATGCAGGTGCGCTTGAAGCTGATTGACAAGCCGGTCTCTATAGGCCACGCGAGTTTACCAAGAGAATACTGCCCACCAAAACTTGGCCTTTAAGTGCTCGAGAATAATTAAGCTGCATGATGGCATGGTGGACATTGATGGTGCATGCTCTGTCGCTAGATTCGTAGAGGCGCTTTGCAATTTTGTGATTGAAATTTGAGACAACAGTTCATAATTATTATAGTGGCCTCTGAAACAAAATCTTGACAGACTATGCACTTTTACTGTCTTCGCAATATTCAGCAATCTGGCGGCATTCTGGCCTATGCTTCCGAGATGTGTGTGTCCACAGCACGTACGTACGTACGTTTGTATGTATGTAACTATGTATGTATGTATGTATGTATGTATGTATGTATGTATATATGTATGTATGTATGTATGTATGTATGTATATATATATGTATGTCTATATGTATGTATGTAGCCTATGTATGTATGTATGTATGTATGTATGTATGTATGTATGTATGTATGTATGTATGTATGTATGTATGTATGTATGTATGTATGTATGTATGTATGTATGTATGTATGTATGTATGTATGTATGTATGTATGAATGTATGTGTGTACGTACGTGTGCATAAATGAATGAATTAATGAATGAATGAATTAATGTATATGTATGTATGTGTACGTGTATGCGTGTACGTGCACACATTCTTACATGCATTATTATCATCATCATCATCATCATCATCATCATCAATATCATTATGCTCAACGCCCGTAAGAGTCCGATGCCACTCTCTGTCTGAGTCTGTCTCGCGTCATGCTGCCCAGCCTCAACCGGTCCGGTCAGCAGGTCTGCTCCATACCATAAACATCTTGGAGCAACTAGACCACCTTGTCTGATTGAAGAGAATCGTGGGAAAGAGGCATGAAGGACAACGTGGGTCAATGCCCGTATGTGTCCCACGCTCTCTCCCCCGACTCTCTCCACCGGTCTGTCCTGAGTCCTGACCGTCCTGTGCATGTCTGCTCCACATCATGACACCTTGAAGCATCTGGGTCGCTATCACTTGTGTCATGGTTTTTGCGGATTTCAATCGTCTTGGTCTTTTCCTGCCAGAGTATCGCCACCCATCTGGCAAACCTTCCTCCTTTGTCCGGGCTTAGGACCGGCACAGGGACGTTGTTGGTTATTATGACCTTCACAAAACATATAATTATGTGCTCACTTACAGCCTATAGGCCTATTATAATTTTGTATAATGGATATGTATAGGCGGATCTCTGTATATTACAGGTATGCATGTGTAGGCCTATACATGGAAACCGTCTCCTTAAATAAATATGTCATCGATAGCCATTTGCAGATTCCTGCTCTTTCTGAACTGTCCCATGCATAAGGTCAGTTGATCTTGCATTACTCGACCCAGCTAGCTCTATCAAACCCTTCATTCATAGAGTCGGTGGAGTTTTTCTTTCATAAGAAGTTTCATTATTAGAATTACTGTTTCTGTTAGATCTAGGCATATATATATATATATATATATTTCTTCTGCATGTAAACTGCTGTGCGTTTGCAGGTAGGCTAATAAAGAATATTCTTACTTAGGCCTATTCTTACTTTACACGAATGACTACAATATTTATGCATTAATTTTATGTATAGGCCTATACGTTCTTGTCTTGTCTTTAACCTTCCTCGATTCGAGGGTTGGTCGCTTCATGGACATGCCTTCGCCACTTTTTCCTGTCCTCCGTCTCCTTCAATATCTGCTCGAATGGTAGTTCCATCCATGTGATGACATTAGCGATCCATCCCATCCTCGGTCTTCCCCTTGCCCTTGATCCCGACATCGTACCCTGTATTATTTCCCTCTCCATACGTTCTACTGTATCTATTCTATATAATATTCTATAGCAAGTGTGACGTTCAGTTGATCGACCTTACAAAGCTACATCTCCGAGTAGACATGTCTTAAAGTGTTGCTTGCTTGATTGATTGATTGATTGCCTGATTGATTGATTGGTTGGTTGATTGATTGGTTGATTGGTTGATTGATTCGCATTTTTGAAACCGCTTGAATCATCGTTCCGAACTTACGTAGACCTGTATGCCTATGCCTATGAAGCCTATCCTATAATCATATAATTTATTTTATCATAGTATAGGATATAAGTATTAAGTACGATCGTAGTGCTCAGCAGATTCATCTTCGTTTAACATGTGATGTGATAACACGAATGTTTATCATTGAATGCACTTAATAATCATACGATGTGCATTGGCTGTACTGTGTGAACACACACACACACACACACACACGCGCGCGCACACACACGCACACACACACACACACATGCACACACACACACACACACGCATGCACACGCAGTGACACGCACATAGTGCACTTATATGTTTCTTTCGACATTTAGCCTACCAGCTTCAACAGAAATAAACCTTTCATCGTCCGTGTTATATGCACTGTACTTTTTTACACGCAGCCTACAGTTGTAGTCAGTAGGCCTACAATAGTAGTGTGTGTGTGTGTGTGTGTGTGTGTGTGTGTGTGTGTGTGTGAATCGTACAGTCAGCGATAACAGACTATAGCGTATAATACTGATGAAGGCTACATGTAATCGCTGTGTTGCATTTGTAGCTGATAAGTACACACGTCATATTATTATTTTAATCTCTTCTTCTTCTTCTTCTTATCAGTCAGAGATCTAATTCTTATCAACGGCGGCCTGCATGTTTGACTGCAGTCGACGGCGGTTGTCGTCGGTCTTCCGTACGTCCGTGTTGATGACAGATGATCTGTAGGCCTACAATTGTTGTACCAGACGGAGCCTAGCACTGCCCGGCCGCCACCACCACCACCACCACCTCCACCACCACCACGTGCAGCACGGTCACTAACAACAGTGGTGCATGATCAGCTGTTGCTGCTGCTGCTGCTACTGCTGCTGCTGCTGCTGCTGCAAGGGACTATTAATATAGTAACTATTATTAAGTGGATATACGACGTCTGATTAATTATATGCACGTCAGATCATCACCATCATCATAAAATATAATTGAACAACCTATAGAATTCATCTATTTAAATAAAGAATCTCTCTGTGTCTGTGTGTCTCTGTCTGTGTGTCTGTCTCGGTCTCGCTCTATAATATATTAATATATTATTCGTGCTCAGATTTTATCTGGAGGCTTTGCTTTTTCTGCCAGACGTCTAATTAAGACTTTTCTTTTTCCAGGAGTTTTTCGCACTGGGAGCGCCTCTGATTAGGTTGTACTGTGAGAGACGCTTTATAAATCCTAAAATAGAATAGCTCAAGACTTTTCTTTTTGACCGGGCCTGGGTCGGGAGCGCCTCTGAGTAGATTCCTTGAAGGGGCGCTATATAAATTGCTTAGATAGATAGATAGATATCGTTATGTTTATATACACTGTGTCCGGATAAATTCCAAGGCTGTACGGTAAATATAAAAATAATTAGTAAACATTGATAGATTTTTAAAATTCCAGAAACAGTTTAATCCTGAAATATTATGGAACTATAACTTATGTTCGAAATGTCCGCCATTGGCTTCCACGCATGTTTCGAGACGTACACGCCACTGACTAACAGCAGCATCGACGACCAGTTGATCAAGTTCATCCCAAGCATTAACAATTCGCTCGCGGAGTTCGTCGATGTTTCTGACCTTTATCTTGTATACTTTCTCCTGCATTACTAATAAATTACAAAGAATTTTATTGGTAATTATGTACGGATCAAAAAGGTTTTAAAATTTTCTAATTGATTATTATCTACTATAGTTTTTCATTCATATATTAGAGCCTTGGAATTTATCCGGACACAGTGTATATACACTGTGTCCGGAAAAAAGCGACCCATTTTGTAAATATGAAAATAAATAGTAAATATTAATCGATTTTCACAATTCAAAGACCGTTTTTATCCTAACATATTTCTCTAACAATTGTGAAAATATAAACGTTCCAGTCCCAATAATGACGTCATTATGACGTTATTTGCACATAAAGTCAAATTTAAGAGATAAATGCGCAAAATCATCAAAAATTTCAATATTTTTATGATGTAATTTATCAATAATAAATGTAAGTTTAATTTTATTTTCATATCTGAATTAATTTGTGATCAAAGTGTACACCTTTGGCCTCAACGTAAGCTTCAAAACGGTCGCGCTAATAGCCAACAGCAGCAATGATAATTAACCAGCGTATCAAAATCCTCCCCAGCAGGCATTAACAATTCGCTCAATGTCTTCAATGTCTTTTATCCTTGTCTTGTAGCTGTGTAGCATACACCTTCTCCTTCATCAGTCTTCAAATCTTATTATCACCGGGATTTAAGCGGGCGGTCGTTTAGCGGCCAAAGATTAAGAGGAATGAAATCCGAGTCTCCTTAGTCAACAGTTCAACAGATTGACGAACTCAGTGAGCTGAAGCGCTTTTTTGTTGAAATGGGTAGGCTATTGTTCCGAATATTCCCGGGTATCAGGCACGACTTTTTTATAGAGCAGACAATCTCTTTAATAAGCTGCATTTATTTTCACTCCTGGTTCTATTAAATGGATTTCCGTTTTACCAAGAGCCAATATACCAACTGAAACCATGCATGAATTGCCGGTTAAATACATTTTGATGCAACTGACGTCATTATGACGTTATTATTGTGACTGGAACTTTTATATTCTCACCAATGTTAGACAAATATGTCAGGATCAAAATGGTGTTTAAATTATAAAAATCGATTAATATTAACTATTTATTTTCATATTTACAAAATGGGTCGCTTTTTTCCGGACACAGTGTATATATACACTGTGTCCGGAAAAAAAGGGACCCATTTTGTAAATATGAAAATAAATAGTAAATATTCACCGATTTTTGCAATTCAAACACCATTTTAATCCTGACATATTTGTCTAACATTGGTGAAAATATAAAAGTTCTAGTCACAATGATGACGTCATAATTACGTCATTTATACTAAAGTTCATTTAGCCGGCCATTCATGCATGATTTCGGTTGGTATATTGGCTTTTGGTAAAACGGAAATCCATTTAATAGAACCAGGAGTGAATATAAATGCAGCCTATTAGAGGGATTGTCTGCTCTGTAAAAAAGTGGTGCCTGATATCCGGGAATATTCGGAACAACAGCCTACACATTTAACAAAATAGCGCTTCAGCTCACTGAGTTCGTCAATCTGTTGAACTGTTGACTAAGGAGACTCAGATTTCATTCCTCTTAATATTTGGCCGCTAAACGGCTGCATGCCTGCTTAAATCCCGCTGACAATAAGAGTTGGAGACTGATGGAGGAGAAGGTGTACAACACAAGGATAAGAAACATTGAAGAACTCCATGAGCGAATTGTTAATGCCTGCTGGAGAGGATTTTGATACGCTGGTTATCGATGCTGCTGTTGGTATTAGCGCGACCGTTTTGAAGCTTACGTTGAGGCCAAAGGTGTACACTTTGACCACAAATTAATTCAGATATAAAACTAAAATTAAACTTACATTTATTATCGATAAATTACATCATGAAAATATTGAAATTTTTGATGATTTTGCGCATTTATCTCTTAAATTTGACTTTTTGTGCAAATGACGTCATCATGACGTCATTATTTGGACTGGAACTTTTATATTTTCACAATTGTTAGAGAAATATGTTAGGATAAAAACGGTCTTTGAATTGTGAAAATCGATGAATATTTACTATTTATTTTCATATTTACAAAATGGGTCCCTTTTTTTCCGGACACAGTGTATATATATATATACAGGGTGGCCCAAAAAAAGTGATAACACCTCATAGCAAAGGGTCATTTAATATGATTGAATCGATATAACGTGTTGTAATTTACTGTCGCATGCTAAGTAGTAATTAAGCTACTCATAAAACATGTTCAATGTGTTCCTTTTGCTTCTCAACAACTTTTTGCAAGCGAGAAACACCAACTGATACCATGATACCGCAGCTGAAAAGTTCACGCTCTCGTATGTCTCCTTTCTGGAACTTAATTGCCTTTTCTTTGATTCAACTGAGTAAATACGACCATGTTGAGAATTAACTGGCGTGGCAAAGGTGAATATCTTGTTGTGTGTAAACCATATGGTTCGTACACTTCTGTCAGTATGAAACCGTTCAAGTAGCTGCTGACTGTGTTGTAAACGTTTTAATTTGCAAGTTTCGTTGAGCGTCTGCCCGATCACACGCTTGTTCGTTTTCAGTTGTAAATATTGCTTTACAATACGTTGCACCGACGTCCGTGATGTAGGCCTACCCGTGTCTCTTTGAATTTCCCACGGATTTTTTGACTGTGAGGATCATCTTCATGACTGCTGATCAGCTCACTCACCCGCTCAATGTTCTATCGTGTTCTAGTAGACTTTGGCCGACCACTTCCGCGTTTAGGTCCTGTTGTACCGTCATGATAAATTTATTTAATAACCCGACTGACACTATAGGCTTTGTGTGGAAACTCATTTTTCATTTGCCTTGCACTCCAATGTTTCTCAATTCGAAAATTTTTAATCAGAATACGGTCTTTTGTTGTGATTTTTGTCATTCTGGTCAAAATATCTTCAAAACACGCAAAGTTGACGATTGGCAAAGAACAAATAAAAAATGTCGACCGGAAGTTGTCGTAATAATGATGTCAAATGACTAAACAGTTAAGTAAGTAAATTAGTGAACTTTTTCAGCTATTATGGATATAGTCTAAACAGATTTCAACTAATTATAGTACATTATACAACGTGTTATCACTTTTTTTGGGCCACCCTGTATATCGTAGTTATTGTGGTCTGGACAGAGTGAGATGTGTACAAATCTACAAAGAAAACTTAGCCTAACTATGTTTGTGTGTGCACTTGTTATAACAAAAAATCAATAGCGCCTATAACAGACAGTAGCGCTCCCAGTGTGAGTGACTGTGTGTGTGTGTGTGTGTGTGTGTGTTTATTTATTTATTTATTTCGGAAATTTATATAGCGCCTCTTCAAGGTAGGCTACTCAGAAGCGCTCCCGGCCCAACCACGGCTAAATAAAACAGTCTTTAGGTTCTTAAGGAACAGAGCGGAGTGACCTCTGGGAATTAGGCGCAATGCAACAGGAAGACCATTCCAGGTGATAGGACCAGCAACTGAGAATGAACGACGCTGTCGCATAGCAGTCCGCGCGCGGGGAACCAGAAGCTCAATTTGGTTCGCCGATCGAAGGGTGGATCGACGCAGAACTCCTAAGGTGGAACAGCAGAGTTCTCGAAGATATGGTGGAGCTAGCTAGTCCTTCAATGCACCGCCTAACCAAGGCACAGACCCTGTATGCAATCCGCTGTTTAGAAGGGAGCCAGTGTAAGATATCCCGCATATAAGATGAGACATGGCCATATTTTGGGATATGACCAACAAGTCGCGCCGCAGAGCGGAGGACTCGTTCCAGGCAGTCAATCCGGCCAGCCGGTAGTCCATAATAGAGGGTGCTACAGTAGTCAAGGCGAGAAACTACGAAAGAGTGAACAAGAGTAGAGGCAGCACTAAAAGACAGAGAGCGTGAGACCACCTTAAGTTGACGCAACTGGTAGTAACAGCTTCGGCATAGAAGGTTTATATGCCGAGTGAAAGTCAGCTCTTGATCTAAAATAATACCAAGGTCCCGCACAAAAGGTGAGAATGTAATCAGAGGAAACTCTAATGCTAAGGCGTCCATGTGAGAGAGAGAGAGAGAGAGAGAGAGAGAGACAGACAGAGACAGAGACAGAGACAGAGACAGAGACAGAGACAGAGACAGAGACAGAGACAGACAGACAGACAGAGACAGAGACAGAGACAGAGACAGAGACAGAGACAGAGACAGAGACAGAGACAGACAGAGACAGAGACAGAGACAGAGACAGAGAGAGAGAGAGAGAGAGAGAGAGAGAGAGAGAGAGAGAGAGAGAGAGAGATGATGATGAGTCAGACCTATATATTTTTATATAGGCTAGTAGGGTACTGATGGTTTAAGGAATATAAATTATAGTAAATCATGCTATAGGCCTAATAGGCCTATATTCTTTAAAGATTTCAATCTGACAGACCCCAGAATGATTACAGGTAGGCCTACAGGATATACGAAATACGGCCCACTATAGCACGACACACAGGTCGGCTTGACATCAGTGGGTTCGGCTTAACACTATAGGCCTTATGGCCTAAGTGCTGGATCACTCCCGGTTCGGCCAAGCCAGACGTGGGGAGAGCTATATCTTATTTTCAGCAGAACCCGAGTCAAACAACACAACAGCAAAGCGCCAATGGCAGCTAACAGAAACTTTTATAAATTAATGCCCTGTGTGAGGCTCGAACCCGGGTCGCGTGGATGACTCTCAGTTTAGTGACCATGCATGCGCTCTCTCAACTGAGCTACGGACTCCCCCCCCCCCATAACTTAGGTTGCAGCCAGCCTGAGCCAGGGCCGGATTAACCAGTAGGCCTATGCCTTGTCTGCCATGGCGGCGGGCCCCCCGCCGTCAGGGGCTCCCCGTGCGTGCACAACAAGAATTTTTAATGTTCATTTTCTCCTTTATTCAACTTCACTTAAAGGACATTGTGTAATTTACGTCAATTGCTTATTGGTTTTTATGAGCAAACAATGCACCACGGACCCCTATATAGCTCTTAGTGAATACCGGAATAAGACCTTACCTTAGACCTTAGTCCCTCCCGTGCTGTGCGCACATTGGGCGATATAATAGGTCCTCCAGTTTTTTCTGTCCCGAGCAGCTCCAGCAGCCTCCTCCCACGTCAGTCATAAGCCGGAATAAGATCCCTGACATAATTATAATTGCTTTGAAGAAAGTAAACGATGCCAGAGAACAAACTATTTCAACTTTCCGGTGCTCAAAAAAGGCGAATAGCCATGGATTGCAAAGATCCCGCTGGTAGGAAAGCAAATAGCGTGAATTCCTCTGTTCCCAAACCAGTAGAGGCCCAATAAGGCGGCTGACTCATTTGACCAGTACAGCCTTGACCTTCGCCCATTTGACCAATATAGCCTTCAGTTTCGTCCATTTGACCAATACAGCCTTAAAAATTGAGTGCCCGCGCAGTTTGACCAATACTAGCCTTACTTTTTCAAATTCGATGTCTGGCGTAAAAAAGTAAAAAAGTAAAAAAAGTTAAAAAAATTTTTTCTCTGGCGTATATAAAATGACTGAAAAAATGGAATATCCAACTCGGCCTAAAGACAAGATATCCCAATATAAAATGGACTACTCATCGTATAATCTGAAAGAATTACGACAAATTCCAAAACAGAGAGGACAAAGAGGATACTCGAGTTTGCGAAAAGCGGAACTCATAGCGTTCATATCGCAGGGAGATCGACTAGGCGCTCGTGTGGCCCAGGTCACCAAAGCACCAGCGCAAACCCCCGCCACTGTACGAGAAATGCGAGAAATTGCAAAAAAGAGAGGACAAAGAGGATACTCGAGATTAGCAAAAGCGGAACTTACGGCATTCTTGTCTAATACTTGGAAATTTTTGAACACGGGGAAAAATAAAATAGTTTTTTCGGATTGGCTGACTCGCGAGATTAGTGAGTTACCTCCGCAGATAAAACCGCCCATTCATAGGTTCAAACTTCGAGAGACTGCGACGGCTATCAGAGGGTTTACAAAAAGATACACGATCGATGGCGACAACGGGATCGATGTTGCAACTTTTCTCAAGGCTGTAAGACCGCAGGTAGTTAGGCTGCTAGGGAAAAATCGCGGGGTAAAAGTTCAATTCGACCTCATGTGCGTAATGGAGAAAGTAGATATGAAAACCGGCGAAGTAGTAACAGCCGAGCCTAATTTCAAATCAAAGAGTGATATTATTTTAGAAGCAACCGATGTGAGGGAAATATATGCCAACGCAGCGGATAAAATTAAGGAGAGCATGGCCAGTTTTCAAATGCGGGGGAGTAATTGGAGATTCAAAACCGTTTTGAAGTTGGATATCGATACAGTGGTATATAAACCATTGAAAGGAAGTTCTTATATTCCACTTCCTGATTATTTGGCGAATAAAAAGGCTATTATTAATATGAAGAACGAAGACGATGAATGCTTCAAGTGGTGCGTAACGAGAGCTGTAAACCCAGTCGACAAAAATACAGAAAGAATTACGAAAGAATTAATTAGACAGTCTGAGGAACTCAATTGGTCTGGTATCGAATTCCCCGTAGCAGCGGATGCTAATGTGATGAGTAAGTTTGAGCGAAATAATAATATTAGTGTTAATGTTTTTGGTTACGAGAAAGAAGCGAATGTATTCCCACTATATATATCAAAGCATGAGAATGATAGGTGTGTAGATCTATTACTCATTTCTGATGGGGAAAAGAAGCATTATTGCTGGATCAAGAATTTTAACAGATTGCTAGCGCTACGAACAGAAAAATCCCATAATTCAATGCACTATTGCAGAAGATGTTTAATCGGTTTTAGAAAGGTAGAATCGCTTCGCAAACATACTGAGTACTGTTCGCAGGACGCCCAACGAATAGAACTTCCGGAACCTGGGACTATGCTAAGTTTTACACATCACTATAGAAAGATGCGCGTACCGTTTGTGTACTTTGCCGATTTTGAGTCGTTCATCAAACCTATCGGTACATGCCAACCCGTTCCTAGCACGTCTTACACCAACAAGTTTCAAAAACATACGCCCAGTTCGTTTTGTTATCATTTGAAATGCTTCGACGATGATGTTTATTCTCAAGAGCCTGTGAGGTTTACAGCTGAAAACGAAGACGATGATGTCGCTCAGAAATTCATAGACAGTCTTGAAGAAAATGTGAAACGAATATATAACCAGTTCAAATTCCCCAAGAAGATGATATTCGGCAAGAAAGAGCAGGTGCTCTTCGACTCGGCTACTGTTTGCCATATATGCGAAGGAGAATTTATAGGCGAAGAAAAACCAGTACGAGATCACTGCCATTTGACTGGAAAATTTAGAGGTGCCGCTCACAACCTTTGTAATCTGAAATACAAAGTCCCCAAGTTCTTCCCTGTCATATTTCACAATTTGAGAGGTTATGACAGCCATTTATTTATCAAGAAATTACGGGGCGAACACGGCGAGAAAATCAAATGCATTCCCTGCAATGAAGAAAAGTATATCTCATTCAGCAGAGAGGTCGTCGTCGATAAATTTGTGGACGCAGATGGAAAAGAGAGAGAAGTCAAGCGCGAATTACGTTTCATCGATAGTTTAAGATTCATGCCCTCGAGCCTCGACGCGTTATCGAAAAATCTTCAGAAAGATCAGTGCAAGAATTTAGGGAAATTTTTTGAAGGTGAGAAGCTGGATCTTTTACTCAGAAAAGGCGTTTACCCATATGATTACGTCGACGGTGTTGAAAGATTAAACGAAACCGAATTACCATCGAAGCATGCCTTCTATTCAAAACTAACCGATTCGGGTATCAGCGAAAAAGATTACGCGCACGCGAAAACGGTATGGGACAAATTTGAATGCAAAACATTACGTCAATATCATGACTTGTACAATTTATCGGATGTTCTATTATTAGCGGATGTGTTCGAAAACTTCAGAGACGTCTGTATGAAGCACTACAACCTAGATCCTGCGTGGTACTACACTAGCCCAGGACTTGCATGGGATGCGGCGTTGAAGACGACTGGTGTAGAGTTGGAGTTGTTGAGTGACTACGATATGTTACTGATGATCAAGCAGGGAATACGGGGAGGTGTCAGCACGATTTCCCACCGATACGCGAAAGCGAACAACGAGTACATGGGAGAAGCTTTCAATCGCACCCAACATTCAGTATTCATTCCATACTTGGACGCGAACAACTTGTATGGATGGGCGATGAGCAAGCCGTTGCCAACTCATGGGTTTGAATGGATGAACGATGACGAATTGAATGATTGGAGAAACATTACCGAACGAGATGGAGTGGGATGTGTGTTGGAAGTCGACTTAGAATATCCAAAAGAATTGCACGACCTGCATAATGATTATCCACTAGCTCCAGAGAGTGTAAAACCTGCGGGATCAGATGTAGCGAAACTCATTCCAAACTTGAATGACAAAGTAAAGTACGTCGTTCATTACGAAAATTTAAAATTGTATGAACGTCTCGGATTGAAAATCGTAAAAATACATCGGGGAATAAAATTCGTGGAAAGTGCCTGGCTGAAAAAGTATATCGATCTGAATACCAACCTGAGAACGAAAGCTACGAACGATTTTGAGAAAGACTTTTTCAAACTGATGAACAATAGCGTTTTCGGTAAAACAATGGAAGCTATCGAGAATCGAGTTGACATACGATTGGTGAGTGATGAGAAGGAAGCTATCAAGCTAGCCGCGAAAACTAATTACGACAGACGAACGATTTTCGATGAAAACCTCATCGCCGTTCACATGAAAAAGACCAAGTTGTTTTACAACAAGCCGATATATCTAGGGATGTGTATATTAGACGTCAGTAAGACGCTCATGTATGATTTTCATTATAATTACATCAAGGCCAAGTACGGAGATAGGGCCAAGCTATTATTCACCGATACTGATTCTTTGGCGTATGAAATTAAAACGGAAGACTTCTACAAAGATATTTCCCCCGACGTCCAAAGTATGTTCGATACTTCAGACTATCCGAGCGATCACCCGTCGGGTATAGAATCCGGCGTTAATAAAAAAGTGGTTGGTATGTTCAAAGACGAGGCCGCGGGAAAACAGATTGAAGAATTTGTCGGGCTGCGATCCAAGTTGTACTCTTACAAAATGGCGGGTGAAGACTACAAGAAATGTAAAGGAGTGAAAAAGAACGTCGTCAAGAAATCAATCACTCACGCAGATTACAAAGACTGCGTGTTTACGAAAAGACAACAGTCGAGAGCGATGAACGTCATTCGCTCCTATCGCCATGAAATTTACACCGAAGAAGTAAATAAAATAGCTCTCTCAGCAAACGACGACAAAAGAGTAATAATGGACGACGGGATCCACACCCTAGCCTATGGGCACTACACGCTGAAAACTAAACAAAATAAAGAATAATTTACACTAATATAAAATGGATGCGGCAAAAAAAGTGTGTTCTAAATGCAAAATAGAAAAAAGCTTGGACGAATTTCACAAAGATAACTCACAGAAGAGCGGGTATTACCCCAGCTGTAAAATTTGTAAAAATGCCAAAGTGAAAGAGCTTGCACACAAATACGCAAGACAGGAAATTAGGGAGACAAAAGACACAAAAGTTTGCAGCCGGTGTAAGGTAAATCAGAACATATCGGAATACGTCAACAATCGATTTCAAAAAGATGGAAAGGCGAATGAATGCAAAAATTGCAGACATAGCCTAAATATTATCTCGCCTGCGTAGAAGCTCGAAAGCTCATTAGTTTGTGAAACATCTAGATGAAATATTAAAATGAGCTATACAACTGTGAAAAATATAAATGTCGAAGGCGTTATTCTCCCGAATCATCCGTTGACAAATTTTGAACTACTAGATGCCGCGAAAAAGCTCAATATCCCTAATTTCCGGGGAGTATTTCTCAGAGACGAGCTCCCAAAGAAACCTAACCGGAACGAGTGTGGCATTCTAAATCTAGACGATTCTAATGGAACCGGCTCGCACTGGGTCGCTTTTTCAAAGAACGGTGAGGATAAAATATATTTCGACAGCTATGGCCTGTCCCCTCCTACAGAACTGGTAAAGTATTTACAGAGTCCCGTGTACTACAATAGCGAACGCGTACAGCCCGACAACGAAGTGTTTTGCGGTCATTTATGCCTGCACGTCCTGAAAAAAACATGTAAAGATGGGGTGAGTTTTCAAGAAGTTATAAACAGCCTGCATTGAAAATTATATTCAGATGTAAAAAATGCCTGTTGATAAATTTGGACATACAGATTCAGGATCTACGCAAAGAGTAATTGCCGGGGGAGTTACTGAAAGTCAAGTAAATAGTACTTTTCTACGGCTAGATGGAGCAAACCCGGCGACTGGCGACCTAAATATGAGTGGTCATACTATTAGAGGTCTGCCTACAACGAATACAGCGAATACCCCGGAAGCGGGAATAGATGAGGCTGTGAGTCGGGGGCAAGTAATAGATTTACTGCAGAATCACGACGACGTCCCGACCGACAATAATCATTTGACGAATAAGAAATACGTCGATGAACAACTTACTTCGAAAGTGGCGACGGTGGTAGGGCCCGCGGTTAGTGCTTACAGTTCAACTCAACAGGCTATACTCGCTAGAACTCACACTGCAGTTACTTTTGACGTAATAAGATGCGGTACCGCAAGACACGGTATTGAACAGGGTATCGGAACGACTTCTTTCTTCCCCAGTAAAGCCGGGTACTATATCGTTTCGGCGTACATAGAATTTTGCAACAATAGTAATACCGCGTATGGCACCGTCCACCTGTATAAAAATGGAGCGTCGTACATGCAAATTGCTGGCGGAGGGAGTACGAAAGGTTCGCAAAACCATTCAATCGGTAGTAACATAGTTTTTCTAGACGAGTTCGATTACGTCAACATACACGCTTTTTCATCCCTCGCTACGAACATTTTGTGTAGGGACTTTTCAGCGGCATTCTTACGGCCCTGAATTAATAAAAATTATTATATTCAAAATGCCTGTTGATAAATTTGGTCATACGGATTCAGGATCTACGCAGAGAATAATTGCAGGGGGCGTTACGCTGTCTCAAGTAAACAGTACTTTTCTAAGGCTAGATGGAAGCAACAGCGTTACTGGAGATATAGATATGAAAGGTCATCATCTCGTTGGTTTGCCGACTGCTTACCCCGTTGTGGGTAACGACGATAACGCCATTAGTTTAGCTCAAGCTACAGCCCTAGTCGTCAATAAAATCACTAATACCGCCGAGCCAACCAGCGATAATCATTTAGCTAACAAGAAATACGTCGACCGGCAGGTTGCTTTTAAAACAGCGGATATCGCTACGAGAGATTACGTTTCGGGTATGAGGGTATCTCCGGGTAATCTAGTGAGAAATACGACGAGCGGTATTATATATAGGTTCGAAGGAACGGCTGGAGCTATAACAGCGGCGCCAGCATTATCCGCGAATTGGAGACCTACAACCGGACCGGCTATTTGTGTGTTGAGAGAGGATGACAGCGGAGCGACGACTGCTATCGTAAGTGGTGGCGCATTCTCGGGCACATATGCAGCGCATGGTGGTGCATTCTCAGGCGCATATGTAATGCATCATAAATTAACGGTCGTTGCCATCAATACGGATTCGGCGTATACGACGTCCTTGGGCTTCATAACTATTCCTCGTACGGGTGTATATCGACTTAGCGGATTCGCGAATTTCTTGATAGGAAATGATAGTCCGGGCGAAAAAATAATCGGAATTGCGTATGCCCAAGACGAGTTAGATAGCGACGAACTTTCTGAATACAAGGTCGGCGGAACAACGGTTGGCAGCAGAATATCGCTCGCATTACCAACCGTCGCCATATTTTTCTACGCCAACGATAAGCTCGGTATGAAGTTATATTCCTTCATGTCCAGAAACAGTCCAACAGCCGGTCGCCGTCTTCTCATGGGCGGGGCCGGATTGCAGGTCGAGTTTTTGTACTAGGTAACCGTAGATACCTATCGTTCATATACGCGCGATAGGTATCTGTAAGTCTCATTATTCTTCAGCGTTATCTTTCTTCAATATACCACGCTCATTTTCTGCCCATCCGATTGAAACCTCAGTAACTTGTCTGAAATCACCACTGCGTACGCTTCCGTATTAGCCAGCGGCGCCGTATTGAACGTGCCTTTGATCTGAATATCGACCACCGATGACTTCAGACGCTCGGATTGCTTGCTCACGTCAAACACCATAATCGGAAACAGATCTTTGAAGTCCGAGGGTGTGATATTGCATTGCGTCATTAGTTCGTCCATTCCATAGTATTTTTCACTGAACGCGGCTGCTGCTCGGTACGCCCGCGCGAATTGTTGATTCGGAAATGATAGGTTGTAGTCGACAACTGGGTATCGGTCCTGGTTCATCATCACGAACATGTTCTTCAGATCGCAATGATTGAAAACGGATGGATTGTGTTCTTGATCGCCGCTTTTGTCGGTTTGAAAACCCAAGATGATGTACCTAGGTTTCTCAGGTAATGTCTTGACGCTAAGTCTCCAGCTAAAATTAGTCGACTGTGCGACGGAGGTGGTATCGCATTGACGGGCTCTGTACGCAACTGGCAGCGACGCTTTCGATTCGATCGTTTTGTACAATTGCATCTTCTCCATATCCGCGGGAATAACGTGCGGCATGAACCATGAGATTTTATCCAGCCTAACTTTCCCTGCACCCGCGGCGGCGAGTCTAAAAATTGCGTCATCATCGGCCTTACGAACAAGAGTTAGCGTATGTTTCACACCAAAAACAACCTTGTCGTAATCATCGCAAAATCCGAAAATATGCTTCAATGGAACTACAAAGCTGAAAGTACCTTTGGCATTTGGTTTTTGAATTATATACGACTGTCTCACGGCGAAACCTTGATTATTCGCGATAGCAGCTGTCGCACCGCTGTCCTTGTACCACAACTGATTCAGACCTTGAGCTAGTTGAAAATCATTCGGGTATTTGAGTAATCCGAGCATCGTCGTTGCTTGACCCGGGTAAAATAACGATTCAATTTCCTGATTCGACAGTGAATACGAAATTTGGCTGAAAAGATGCATGAGCCCATTATTCGTAAGAGTTGCTTCATCGGCATCGGCGTAGAAGGGGTTGTTGTTGTCCACCTTCATCAATCTACCCTCGAACAGCAGGTAAGATTCTGCTGGATGACAAAATAGATCTTGAAGTTCGATATTTATTCTAATCTCGCCGGAGGTGTTTAGATTCGCCCCCGATATCGGCTCATACTCGTACCATTCGTAACGTTCGACGCTTTCATCGCTCAATGGTTGTTCGGTAAATCTCAGAATATCAGATGATTGCATTTTTACTACTTTTTACTACGCGATAATATATTTTTTACGCGACCTTCATTCCGGCGCCGTTTAGCGAGCGTACTAAATCTTGTATCGACATGGCGCCGTTCTTCTTCAGACCATCCCCCATCATCAGATTATTAATATTCGAGATATTTGGGCTCGACCCGACGCCGCTCAGCCGCTCTAAAATTTGTATAGTTTCTGGCGTAATTTTCTTGGAGGTGGGAGTAGGAGTAGGAGCAGGAGTAAACAGTTTGGCCACTGCTTTGTCCACTAATCGTTTGCCGGCGTCGATTGCGGTTGTTTTCCCAACGTCGATGGCCTTTTTCCCAATTTCTTTCGCCGCGTCTTTACTCGCGTTGAGAGCGGTCGTTGCTAATTGTTTGGCGGCGTTCGACGTTACTAGTCGTTTGAAAAATCCCGAAATTGTATCGAATATTCCCGATCCTCCGATAACGTATTGTTTTCTATACCTCCTTCTATTAATGACTTGCATTTTTTCTGCATTTTACAATGTCATCATTATATTTTTGTAAGCATCTTTACTCAGCACTTCCTGCCTCAATAACGCGTCGCACATCGCCACGATCTCGTTTCTCACGCCGGTATTGCCTGCTTTGAAGCTTTGAAATCGTAGTTCTAGCTGTTTCGCCAACACGTTTGGATCTTCGGAAATAACGATTACACCACCCACGCCTTTACCCACCGCATTACGAGTCCTCTTTTCCCATATCGGTTTGATAATTTCTCTATATTTGACGCTCGAAGATGCTTTCGGTTTGTTGGGATTTTTTGGCTGTCTGATAGCATCCGACGCGAGTAGAATCTCGGCGTAATCGTCTCTATCATTATTATCGTATATCGACGCGTTCGGCTGTTTCATCGTCAACAACTCCCAAAGCCCCGGTGTTCCGCCATACGTCTTATTTCCAACCGTCACATCGTCACCTTGAATAAAAATCGGAGCGTCGCCGATGTAGAATTGTCCATTTTTTGATCGTATTCCGAACGTCGTGTCTACGATTTTTCTATCGGAGGCGTATTGATGAAGGTACTTGGTGGCTACATCACCTAATTCTAAAGTTCTAATATCCTCACTCGGATCGTCGCTATACGCTTCTATCGAGGGATACTGAGGAAATTGAATCTTCAACGAAGCGGGTAGCGTCTGTAGTGCGTTTGTAGTAGCTATCGAGTTTTCTTTGATGGCGGATAGTAAGACATTTTGCTCTTTGGAAATTGCGGATTGCGAATCGACGATAGGCTTGTACAGCTTGGTTAGTTCTTGTTGCAGCCCCGAATCTCCCAATCTCTCCGATAAAAAGTTCTGTTGAATATTCTTCTTGGATTTCAGAAACTCTTCGACTATGAAATTTCTTTTCGCCGGGTCATCTATCTTTAGAAACGACATTTTTAATAAAAAATTTAATGTTTTTCGACATGTTTTCCGGCGTGTTTTTCGACGTGTTTTTCGACATGTTTTTCGACATGTGTAAAAACACAAGTTAGACGTATTTTCAGACATAGCGACATAGGTCTACATAGGTATGCAAAACTCTACAAGTCTACATGATTTCATACATGTTCACGTTAGTCGTCTTTTTCACAGATTCGGTATTTTTCTCAAACATGCTTTGAAAGGACTGCCTGACTTCCTCTCTTCCCCGATCGATGAGTGATTGTTTCGTTTCCTCATCCATCGCGTCTATCGCAACTTTCGACTTACTTTTGATTTCTTCTTTCATGCCATTGAATTTTTCAATCTCACTTAGAATCAGAGAATATTCCTCGTCTGAAATGTGATCATCCACGAGTGCTTTTGAAATATGGTCGCTGATCGTGTTGAGCTTCGCATCAGCTAGCGTTTTGATCTTTTCATGCTTCTCCGCCTTCAGGGCGAGCTTTTTACAGATTCGGCTGCCAATTATACTCAATAGCCCCGCACCTAGCGCTGTCCCTTCCATAGCAATAGCGATGGGGGTTGCAATTATGGTGGCTAGTACACCGATTCCCGAAATTCCGAGCCCCATCGTGATCGCCATGAGGACGTTGTCTACTACGCCGATTACGCTCACACTTCTATGGTACTTTTTACTCAACGCTGCTCTTTTGTCGCGTTCTTGCTCGATCTCCTTTTTGATTTCGCTAATCTTCTGAAGTCGATACGTTTGTGCAGACCCCGCGGCTATTTGTATTTCACCTTCCGGCGCGGAGGGTGTTATATTTGTTAGGTTTGGATAGAGTTTGATGCCTTCGTATTCCATTCTTTTATTTATTAGCAATATATATTTTTTTACCGTTGATAGTTTACACAGCATAGCGAATCTCCTTCGTTTATCGTTACCGCCGAATCGGAGTTGTTTTGAATGGAAACTATGATATCATCAATCACATCTTCTGAAATCACCCCGTCTAGTAGGCTGCATCGTCGTTCTTTGATACTCTGTCTGAGGGAAACGAGACAAAGACCTGCCGCCATTTCTACACCCAGTCCAAGCCTTAGCGTATTTGCCGCCTTTGGTTGTATCGTAATATCATTTTGCGCAAAAATCTCCCATCGCAGACCCCCTAGTTGTCTTACTGGGGCGCGAGTAACACCGCTCGTAATCTTCCAAAAGACTGAAACGGGCTGCGTTCTAACCTCTACCGGTCTAGTTGGTTTAGTCCCAAATTTGTGTATTGGTCTCGACATTTTACATATGATAATTTATAATATCATGCCAAGAATCGGAATGTTTCGAAACGGCGAGTTGGGGCCGAGCAAAAGTCCTTCGCCACTCACATAGCCCGTCCCTGTTTTCATGTAAAGCCCGGATCCCATTATCGATGCGCCTTTTTGCCACGGAGACAAGTACAACCCGGATCCGGCCGCTCTTATTTTGCACGCTATGTCACCTTTCTTGACATACATTACGCCCGAACCGCTGATTTTATCGACAAGTTTCGATCCAGCCGCAGCACCTAACCCACCTAATGCGCCCTGTGCTAAACTTGGCAGTACGCTACCAAGAAGGAACCGTCCCGCTGTCGCTAGAAACGGAAGTATAGCGCCTATGAATCCACCTTCGACTTTCTTGTTGTTCTCCAATTGCGTTTTACTCATTTTAATAATCATGCCAGTTCCTTTTTGGTAGGCAGCCGCCATTTTATTGATTTGCGCCTGGGTGAGAGCCAAAACGTGTTCGCCATTCAAATCATCGTGCGATAGTTTGATACTCACGCCGCTCCCCGCTTGAAGTGATCTTTTAATTTTATCTTGTTGCGCTTCTGAAATATTAACTTTTACGCCCATGTAACGATTCATTTTATTAATAAATTACAAAAACTTTCAAACTTCCCTGATGTGAAATCGAATCGCCAATTCTTCACCTCGAAGATTTAGTAGGTTCCCGTGTTGGTCTGTGAGCCTCGTTTCCATCGTTGAAATTGTAGACAGGAAAATCGGGAGATATATCAAATTATGCGGCACTTCGATAATCTTGTAACCGGGGCCTACGTTTGGGAAAAAAGAATATATCACGTTTTCCGATGTTCCGTTAGTGTACGAAGACCCGATAATGTCGCTGGTCACTCTCAGGCTGCTTACACTCATTATATTTACCAAGTCCTCCGATTCGTTGTATCCGCCCGAATAGATCCATCTGTTGAAACCTAGAACCTTTCCAATCGAATTCTTTGGCGTAAAGTCAACCATATAATCTGCTTCTATATTCACCACAGACCTCAGAGTATTGGTGTTTGGCGCTATTGAGATACAGTAATTTCCATTTACTCCATCGAAATGCCCATTCCCCTTCATGACTCTCTGTATATATTCGTTGATATCCGTTATTTCATAGCAACCCTCTGGAACTGCAATGTTTACCCAATCTGTGCTGGAATTCGGCGAATACCTGAAGCCGTTGTTTGTCGCATCGATATTTGGAAAAGAATAGTACGTCTCGAGGGCAACTAAGGCCATTTCATATTTCTTATTCTTCTCCAGTTCAAGTAGTGGATTAAACTTCGTTCTGATTCGCGTGCTCTTTTCGCTTAGAAAAATGGAAAATGATGTTTTTGGTTCCGTGTTGCAGGCCGTCTTTTCCGTGTTTTCGGATATCTGTTTGAGAAGCGATGATTCCATTTTTACTATACAACACAATTTTACAATGGCGGATCCTCGATTATATAAAATTCGTCGAGTCCGCATCGGTATTTGCCATTGTACTTGTCGCTAGTCAGGTCTAAAACCACGAATCTGTGAGGTTGCTCCCATACTGTTTTGCATAGTTTTCTAAATTCATCTTTCGTCATGTCTGTACTCACGTGATCGTTGTAAATATGATTACAATTTTTCAGGTCTTGTTTGAACAGGCAAATAAAGTTTGCATTTTCTCTGATTGTTTGGCGCGGTAATTTGAAATAATTCTGGGCGAGGTAAAAACAATCTACATTACTATGCCTCCCCCGATTATAATACGTTTCACATTTGTTTTGTCGTTCCAATTGAAGATCATCGAAAATCATCAGGTTCTTCTTTTCAGCGCTCAAATCTCTCGGGTCCGGTACATCGTCGGCGCTCTCAAAGAACTTGGCAATTATATCGGATTTAGCTTCTGAGTTTTTTGCCATTTCCTCCATAACAAGGTCTGGTGGCGCATTTAGGCCCACGATTTCATCTCGGTGCTCGAACAACCGAACGATCGCTTCTTTCGGTAATTTTTCTTCGTATGCTTTTTTGATAATACGATATTCCGGTTGAAACAGAGAAGTACCGAATACCTGCAAGTTATTATAATCCAACCAGTCTGGCCTGAGTAAAAGATTGAGAAGAAGCGTTGTTTTTCCACACGCCGATTTCCCAACTATCAAACCGCGTATGCTTTTGGGTAACAACGGATTATTGAATCTTTTCGAGAGCGCTGTGCCCCAACTCATATCTCTAATCTCCATTTTAAAAATATATATTATTAAAAACGAAATGTATTGCGTAAAATGTAAAAAAAAAGACCCAGACGACAGATGTGCGGAACGCCGTGGCTAATAATGGGAGATCGATGCTCAGAGGTGTTTGCGTCGTATGCGGGAAAACAAAAACTCAATTCGTGAAGGCGTCTGCTATTGTGCAAGGCGGAGATCTAGTTAGTTCGCTGAACGCTGCCACTAGCAACATTAAATTACCTTGGGCTAAATTTCCGGGCGAATTACATTTGCCAGGCCATCAGTTTACTGGTCCCGGTACTAGACTAGATTTGCGTCTGAATAGCAACGAAACCCCCAAAGATTGGAGCAAACCTATAAACAGGGTAGATAGCGCGGCATATATTCACGACCTGGCATACAATCATCACACTGATACGGCTTCTAGGAATGTCGCTGATAGAGTAATGATAAACCAGTTGAATAATATACCTAATCCAAGCTTGCGGGAACGCGTAGAGAGGGCGATAGTCAAACCCATCTTGTCAGCTAAAACAAGCCTAGGTTTGGGTTTAAAAAAAGCCCAGAATTACAGCAGGACCTGAAATGGAGTAATCAATTAGCGAATGAATTACACAAACCAGTAGTGAGAAATTTTAGGACGAGGCGTGTCCGTGTTGGCGGGATTGACCAGATTTGGGCGGCTGACCTAATCGACATGCAAGCCTTCGCTAGAGATAATGATGGTGTGAAATTTCTATTGACCGTCATAGATGTGTTTTCCAAGTATGGATGGATCGTTCCATTACATGACAAGAGTGGGAAGTCTACAGCCGATGGGTTCGTGAAGATACTCGGGGGCGGTCGACAGCCGGTCAAAGTTTGGTGCGACAAAGGGAAAGAATTTTATAACAAAAACGTAAAGAATTTAGTCGAGCTGTATTCTACCGAGAACGAGGGCAAAAGTTGTATCGTAGAAAGATGGGTGCGTTCGATGAAAGATAAAATGTTCAAGTACTTTACGGCTAATTCAACTAGAAGATATATCGATGTATTAGACGAAATGGTTAGTAATTATAATGACACGAGGCATTCTTCAATTAAAATGACCCCCGCGAAGGCTAGTATGAAGGTGAACGAAAAGACTGTATTTATGAATTTATACGGCGACGAGATTTCAGAGCCTATTACTCCAAAGTTTTCAATCGGCGATCGAGTCAGAATAACTAGGAAGAAGAACATTTTTGACAAAGGATATATACCTAGATGGACGGAGGAGGTTTTTGTAGTATCTCAGGTTCAATATACAGATCCACCAACTTACAAGATTACTGATTCTAATTCTGAGGAAATACAAGGCTCATTCTATGAACAGGAGCTACAGAAGACGACTCAAGAAATATTTCGAATCGAAAAAGTGATTAGGAAACGCGGGAAGAAATGTCTCGTGAAGTGGTTGGGCTACCCAGACTCGTTCAACTCGTGGATCGAAAATGAAGACTTGGTAACATTGTGAAACGATTTTGACAAAATACGCCAGACGCCAACATTCCCTACTACTTGTGATAATTAATATCGAAACTGGTAAATCCCACCATTATTGCGTTCTATCACTTGACTGTGAGTGGCTATGGCGGGAGGGCGGTCCTATGACGTCAGACTATAACTAGATACAGTGTGACCGAGGGACCCGTCACACTTTTCGATAAAACGTGACAGGGACGTTTTTGAAATCTATTCGACTGAGGCGTGACACGAAACATTTTCTACTGAATACCGATCTGCGAAATTTTGTACTGAGCTTGACCGTCTCTCTCTCCTACCAACGAGAACGACGATGATGTTGTTGATGATGATGGTGGTGGTGGTGGCGACGATGATGAAGAGATGACGACGACAAATCGGGTTGATGATGATGATGATGATGACTACGATGATGAAGAGACGACTATGATGATGATGATGTTGATGATGATGACGACTATGATGATGATGACGATGGTGGTGGTGGTGGTGGCGGTGATGATGTTGAAGATGACGACGACAAATCGGGTTGATGATGATGATGATGATGACTACGATGATGAAGAGACGACTATGAAAAATAGCCTATGTCGTGTTTGATATCGATAACGAAAGTGAATGAAAAGACTGTGGGCCTAATAGCGCATCGTCAATACTGCGGGAAATTTCCATCACGAGAAGTCGAATCAAAAACGTTCCAACGAATTAAATTTGTAGCATGTCACACTTTTTACGCGGTGTTCCTAAAAACTGAACCTCTACTATAGCTGCAATAATTCGATTGATCCAAAGACGATTATAAACCAACGGTGTAAAATCGTTTGCGATATTGTAATCCCGTATCTACGTCGTAGTCCACTCACACCCTTGCGTCACACAGGGATGAGTTGCCGTTGCATTGACAATTAACGACGATGATCTCGTTGTCAATCAAACTAACATCACACGGGGGGTGAGTTGCCATTGCGCCGGCGACGAACGACGATGGTCTCGCATGGCCCTTGTTGTCGATCCGGCCGTGGATTCTTGCATGGGCATTCATCGTCGCAGCATTCGCGGATGTGGGCGTCAATTTTAGCAATGAACGCCGCTTTCCACCGTCTTGTAAAATATCCATCCCGGCCGCTCGGCTCGGCGATTTTTCGTAATTCAGTAACTTTTTTCGAGTAGTCCATTTTGTATACGCCGGAGAAAATTTTTTTTACTTTTTTTAAACTTTTTTTAAACTTTTTTTACTTTTTTTTAAAACTTTTTTTACTTTTTTTACTTTTTTTACTTTTTTTTACTTTTTTTTACTTTTTTACGACAGACATCGAATTTGAAAAAGTAAGGCTATATTGGTCAAACTGTGCGGGCACTCAATTTTTAAGGCTGTATTGGTCAAATGGACGAAAGTCAAGGCTGTACTGGTCGAATGGGCGAAGGTCAAGGCTGTACTGGTCGAATGAGTCAGCCGCCTTATTGGGCCTCTACTCAAACCTGCAGATATTTTTCAAATCCATGGCGACAGTCACGTCAGATGGGTCAAAGAAAGGGCAAGACCCGTATGTTTATTCGTAGTTAGGCCGAAGCGCCATTTATGGAAAGGATGCACAGGTAGGCAGATCTCAAAGTGGGGTTTGACGGCCATGCACGGCGTCCAGGCACCTCTTTTCAAACCTCAACACCGTCCTGCCACTTATTTGGAGAGCCTAGAGAAATGACTGACATCCAGGTACTTCTTTTTGGAACTAGGCTAGGCTTACTGCCGCTTACACTTAAAGCACTGAAGGTAGACCTATAGGCCTATGCAGAGTCTGAAATTTGTGAGTCTGGTGTCTTAATTAGGCCTAGGCCTACAATACACATTTATGCTATGATCTCTTAGTCTTAGATACTGTTTCTTTCAGTGACATTCTTGACCACATTGATATGTATTATATGTAACTATTTAGTACATATCAATGCTTGACCAGTTAAATCCCACCTCAGAGTAGGCCTAGCCTATAGAAAATTGTGAACAATATTGGCGAGGAGACTTGGCCTTGGCTTTTGGGGGCATGGGCGTCCGCAGGAATTTTTCTAGGGGGGCGCAGATTTTTATACAATTGCCACAGAGGCTAAATAGCTTGTCGAAAGCAACCGATCACTCCACATTCGTCGCTCGCTCCTTCTGTGCTGGCTCCCTCTCGATCCACTGTCACGAAACCCAGCATGCGAAAAATCATGGACACAATGTCATTCATTGCCAAAACTATTATGATAGTAAAATTGTATGTGGCTGAAATCTAACCTTACTCTTGAAAATAATAACAGTTGCAATCGTCTGGGTTCTTATATCCGAATTGATTTATCACTTCATGAACCCGCTTTTGCTGTCTGAAATTGTTTCCGAAGTACAAAGACCAAGGTGAAGAAAATCAGAAGAATTTTGTTTCCGAAGTACGAATTACAAATACTAGGCCTACATAGCCTACACTCGTTAGGTCTCTACAGAGACCTGATAAACGGTCGTCACTGGTTGTTGAACGAATTAATCCATGTTCTATCCTCACATAAGTGTATACCGTATTGAATAGCCTTAACTTCTATGGTGCCCGCTGTAAGCCTATACCGGTATTTAGTTGTTTAAATATGATCGTTTATAGAACTTAACTTCAAGCGAAAATTAACACCCTTGACTGCCTGTTCCGTTCCTAACAAATTGCCCTATGCTCTGCTTCGAGCGGGAAGCGCTTTGTTCCCTCGTATTGGGACCTCAAATTCCTCAATCTGTCAGCAAGGTCGTAACTTTCCTCAGATAAAGGTGGTGACTAGATTCCTCTGCTCACTACTCATCACTTCTCTCTCCCCTCCCACAGTATATATAATATATGTGCCATATATATATATATATATATATATATACACTGTGTCCGGAAAAAACATCCAATTTTGTAAATATGAAAATAAATAGTAAATATTCACCGATTTTTACAATTCAAACACCATTTTAATCCTGACATATTTCTCTAACAATTGTGAAAATATAAAAGTTCCAGTCCAAATAATGACGTCATGATGACGTCAGTTGCATCAAAATGCATATAGCCGGCCATTCATGCATGGTTCGGTTGGTATTATTGGCTTTTGGTAAAACGGAAATCCATTTAATAGAACCAGAAGTGAAAATAAATGCAGCTTATTAGAGAGATTGTCTGCTCTATGAAAAAGTGGTGCCTGATATCCGAGAATATTCGGAACAATAGCCTAAACATTTCAACAAAATAGCGCTTCAGCTCACTGAGTTCGTGAATCTGTTGATCTGTTGACTAAAAAGACTCGGAATTCATTCATCTTAATCTTTGGCCGCAAAACGGCCGCCCGCTTAAATCCCACTGATAATAAGAGTTGGAGATTGATGGAGGAGAAGGTGCAGGCTACAAGACAAGGATAAGAGACATTGAAGAACTCCGTAAGCGAATTGTTAACGCCTCGGAGGTTTTGATAAGCTGGTTATCGATGCTGCTGTTGGGTATTAGCGCGACCCTTTTGACGCTTATGTTGAAGCCAAAGGTGTACTCTTTGACCACAAATTGCAGTCTGACATAATTCAGATATAAAAATAAAATTAAACTTACATTTATTATTGATAAATTACATGATAAATTATTGAAATTGTGGATGATTTTGCGCATTTATCTCTTAAATTTGACTTTTTTTGCAAATGACGTCATTATGACGTCATTATTTGGACTGGAACTTTTATATTTTTACAATTGTTAGAGAAATATGTCAGGATTAAAATGGTGTTTGAATTGTAAAAATCGGTGAATATTTACTATTTATTTTCATATTTACAAAATTGGATTTTTTTCCGGACACAGTGTATATATATATTTATATATATATATATATATATATATATATATATATATATATGCCACCCTATCAAGTATCAACTCTGATGTGATGTTTTCTCTTCTATCCCTCCCCTCCCTTTCTCTATCTGTCCCTTTTAAGTTTTACCTCTTCCGCTCTGTCTCTCGCTGGCACCCTCGCTCTCTCGATCTTTCATCCTCTTTCTGAAGCCAACCAAGGCTGAGTCAATGCATCATAATGCACATATTCCTATTATTGTATATATATATAGATATGTGTAGTACCCCAGGACCCCTATGTATAATATAGGAATGCAATAATTATATAGTTCCGAAGCTAGCGGGCTATATTTAAAGTGTGGCCAAACGCGGATTGGCTGGCATCAAGGGAAGAATCTGATTTCTTAGTCAGAGTCTGAGACAGTCGCTCCAGCCAGTGCCAATTAAGTGTGTTTATATATACTATATATATACATATATATTATATATATATATATGTAGGCATATATAATTTTTATGCTTGTGTGAATATTATATGACTATTCGCGTTTCACCGGGGCTGGATTTGTTATCTCGCAGTGATCGCCTGAAACAACACAAGAGCCGCTGTTAAAGGGAACAAGATACCAATTACTTATCAATTTGGCGACACGACTCAATGCATTGTGTCGTATATTGGGTCAACAATATGAATTTCCATATTACCACGAGAAAATTCTATAGGATACAACCGCTACATATTATATGCTATGCGTCCAAAGAAAGATATAAATTATACGTCCAACTTGTATGACACACCGATAATCATGTGGAAAATCGCATTGTTAATAATCATAGCCAAATAATCTAGACTCTAGAGTTATCTGCAAATATTCGAAAAATCCAGGGGGGCGCACTTGCGCCCCCTTGAGCCCCCCTGCGGACGCCCATGTTTGGGGGGGGGAGGGAGGAGCGAAATAGCAACCGGAGGACGATCGCCAAGGTGCGAAGCGCCAAGCAGTGGAAAGGTTTGGGAGGACACATTCACTCCCCATTTAGATTTTTCTCAATTTTCACCCCGCAAAAGTAGCTACGTAGCATTTCAGGCTGTCATTTTAAGAACATTTAGCCTAGCCTATCATAATTTCAGTGCTTAATGCTTATAGTCAAGGTTTCAGACTTGAAAAGCGTATCCTCCCATTGTTATGATTTTAATGTGTGGTCTCAGAAGGTACGGGTCGATTAGGGGCTTTTTAGGGTCCCTCTGAGAATATGGCGGCGGGCCCCCCGAATGCTTAATCCGGGCCTGGTTGGAACGGTGAAACCCCATATGATGATACTGATAAAATAAATGCTACCTTACTTAATTAATTATAAAGCTTAACTTGTAATAGATGAAGGCTATCTAGAATTCTAGATCTAGATCTATAGATCTAAGAAAGCCGTGTAAGTGGACGAAAGTTTGCATCTCTTTAATGTTGGTGGGACTAGAGCACAAGGCGCCCGTCCGGACCAACGACCTTATATATATTACTAGACGGAGCTTCCTGTGTTGAGCTGCCCGGTGACGTCGAAGCAGCGTAGAATAACGGGTAGAGGTGGTCTATTTTTAGCTCAACCAATCACAGGTCATGAAAGAACCACCAATCACAGAAGATGATTCATTTTATTTACGTTCATCTGTGGAAAATAGAAATAATAATTTGTAGGGCCTATGCCTACTTAATCACGACTTCCCAATTATTTACACCATTAATACTTAATCGAGAATGTCACTAAACGCGTCCCCAAGTTACATTACATGTCATTTGTGGGCTTTGGTGGTGTAGTGGTGGTGTCGTTACCTCAAGTCGCCGCAACGTATGTTTATTATATCATGTGGCATGTGTGTACTCCAAAATACGAATATTCTTATCTTAACTGCTCAGCGCTTCGGGGTGAAACGCCGATGCAGTGTGAATTATTGTGTTGAATTGGGTGTGTTAGTTAAGTGTTAGTTAAATTGTGTCATCTATCTTCTATTAATAAGTTTCTGTCCTGATTATGTTTCTATTCCTGCAATCTTATAAACCGGCGTTGGTCGTTAAACTGAGTGTCATCCATGCAACCCGGGTTCGAGCCTCACTGTAGGCCCTCACAGACGGCATTAATTTATAACAGTTTCTGTTAGCTGCCAGTGGCGCTTTTCTGTTGTGTTGCTTGACTCTGGTTCTGCTGGAAATAAGATCGCCCTTCCCACTTCTGGTTTGGCCGAACCAGGAATGTTCCAGCACTTAGGCCATAGTGTTAAGCTACCGAAGCCACTGCTGTCTTAATTTACTGCCATATTCAGGAGGCCATAAGTCGAACTTGATATCTGATGGATAGTTTTTTTTCTAGCTTCACATTGAAAATCGAGAGAGAAAAACGACCCTTTCGGGTGCAAGTACTTTACTGCTCTACTATGACCAAATGGGTTCAATATCAGAGAAAGTGTGAACCAATTGCTATCATAGTCCACGGAAAAGCAATTAGGTCAGCTTTATCATGTTGCTGGAAGATGGAGAAAATGAAAGAAACCACTTTTGCCTTAAAATAGCAAATAAGCCTGTCTGAAGACTGAACCTCTCATTTATTTAATAGCACAAGAGAAGCATATTACAGTGCAGCAGTATTGGAAGCAGAGCTCTGTTACAACAAATTTGAGAAAATAGATTTAAATACAGATTTATCAACTTACAATATTACTGCAATTTGTGGGTTTAAAGTTAACACTTAATGAATTACCAATTCAACAAATAATTACAGTTCTGCATTACAGTGAAGTGATACACTGTAAATAAACGAATACCCAAATGTTCAGTCATCTGACAATCACTGTAATTTTTTAATTTAAAGTTAACACGTAACAAATTGACATAACAAATTGACAATTCCAGTTTTATATTAAGGTTAAATATTTTGCTAGCTACAGTCTGATACATCGTAAGTAAATGAATAGCCAAACAAATATTTTCTGCAAATGTTATAACAATTGCTTCAAAGTTTAAAAAAGCAAAAATTCATAGTGACATTAAATATTTACTTTTACGATTTATTGACTTAAAAAAATTTATCAACTCAACGCATTCTTTAAAGATAACACGTAATAAATTAACAATTCAAAATATTTACAGAAGCAATAATATGATACACTATAAGTATAGAATATGATACAATGCGATAAATTAACAATGAAAAAATGTACAACTATTTACACTTTTATATTATAATTTAACTATTTTGAATGAACAATATGATATGTTGTAGGTAAATAATATGATACAATATGATATGTTCTACAAGCATCAATGCCCTTTGCAAATGTCAGTCATTTCTAACAAGCAAGAAATTTTTTTAAACAAGCTTTACAGTCACATTGAGATCAATTACCATACCGTGCAGTAACAGCTTACTGACTGTTAAAATGACAGTTTACTCACAAAATTCCTAAACTTGTATTACTATAATGTTGTGTCCCTTAAAGACAACACATAATAAATTAACAATTGAAAAATTTTACTGCTATTTACACTTATACATATATATGTGGTGCTCTGAACTCACGACCATTGCTTTCAGCAAGCGGCTTTCGATGTTGGATACACGAAGGTTCGAGTACTGGTGAGAAGGAATGTTCAACCGCCGATGAAGTGGTAGGTTTGGACATATGTGGTGCTCTGAACTCACGACCATTGCTTTCAGCAAGCGGCTTTCGATGTTGGATACACGAAGGTTCGAGTACTGGTGAGAAGGAATGTTCAACCGCCGATGAAGTGGTAGGTTTGGACATATGTGGTGCTCTGAACTCACGACCATTGCTTTCAGCAAGCGGCCTTCGATGTCGAATTGGGTTCAGTATATGACCAGGCAATTCAAAAATTGTCGGAACAGCTCCTTAATACAAACAGAAACAATTTTTAGTTCAGCACTGTATACAATTAATATTAGGCCTACACAAGTAATCTAAGGTCTACAATGTTACTTCAATGTAAGCCAACACTTACAAACCATAACCATTCTTGTTAAAAATTGTCAGAAATGTGAAATGATGCTGAAACGAGGTGGCAACATCTGCTGTCAGAGCTGAGTTTAAATCCTCGGAACTTCGGCTTCTTATAGCGTAAGAATACGTGATGCTAAATGCTATAAAACGGGGACTTTACTTAAATTACTACAGATTTTATGTCAGTTTTCTTAAATTATAAATCCTTGCTAAGTACTGAAATATATGAGTTTTGGCTCAGATATAGAGGTCTTTTTTGGCTAGAAATTGATGCAATCACTTTTCACTTTTATTTAAATAATTTTTTACTTTTGTCTGCAAGGGCGTGTCAAGTCTGCAAACTTAGTTTCCAAGATTACATACCCACATCATTCAATTTACTTTACGCTGTTCCACGATTACATACCTACATCATCTAATTATTTCATATAAGAACAACACATGCTCTGAACTCACCTGCTTTCAGTCGAACTCTGAGTCCGGTGCGATCGAAAGAATCAGGGATGAAATGGTTTGAACAGACACATGAGTGTACAGTTGCTTTAAATGCTGTTCTGTTCATTGCGTGTTCCCATTTTTTCACAAGATCTGGTTTCGACCATGGAAAGCTGTCACATAAAAATTAAGAACTTCATAAATTACCATAAACAGTCAATGACAATTATTATACTTGCTCATATCGAAATAGTTAATTAGGCGCAAGTTTCTGTGCACAGTACAGGTCAGGATCAAAGCAGTGAATATAGAGTTGTACAACGATGCTACACGCAGAAATGTAAATATTCGTAATCGTAATCTCGAGGTTTCTACACCGCCAACAAAAACCGATAGATTGAGTTAGAAACCAAAACACCAAGTGATCTGTCAAAATTTTAGACTCATTTTATAAATAGACATTTTATAGCATAGTCCAAAATCACTTACGAATGAAACGTTATTCCTTGTTCTTTGGAGTGTTCATCGTAAATTACTTTACATCCAGACGCAGAGCAATTTTTCCCTCCGTACAGTTTCCTTTTCACCTTTGTTTCCACCAAATCGTCTGCTCCAGCATCTGATGTACCTGCCTGCAAAAATGACAAGCAGCATATCTGAATCTGGAGGGACAGGCACAGATTTGATACGACACAAGATGAAGTCATGCAAAGGCAAACGGTGAGGTAACTACATAGCCAAGTGACAAGTGACTTATGGGAAATCGGTAATGCATCCTTTTAACATTCTAATTATTTACTCAATGCAGTATCATTACTTTTCATCAATCAGAGCTCTATTCATAAAGCAACTAAAGGAATTACAGCAGCAACAAATTTGCAGTACGTTGAAAAATCGACAAATTCGTTACACAAAAGAGCCAAAATTTCACAAGTCTGTTATTTTTTTTTTGAGGTCAATGACTATCGACTTACGGTCTTTGTGAGAACATCTTATAGCGTCTTACAGCGGTGCGTGCGTCAGTTTTTGTCATCAGTAAAAAAAACTCTGAGTAGATATCTTAGGGGCGCTATTTAAATTTATGTGATTGATTGATTGATAACAATAACCTGGAAGGCTGAGATGCAACAACTTCCTGATGCATTTTTTCAACCAGCATTGTACGCAACCTTTCACGCGCCGTCACGCCTTGTAGATCCATATTATTTATAAATACTTGAATGAATGACTGTATTATTATATAATCGCTTTTTACAAAGTTATAACTTCAGAAAAACACTGAGTCACTGTCGAAGCCTGAACTCCTATAGCTTCTCTTCTGGGATTGGTGGTTCTTTCATGAGCTGTGATTGGTTGAGCTAAAAATAGACCTCATCTACCCGATAAATTGGCTTGATAAAAAAATAGTCCCCAAACACTTCAGCAGAAACCACGTGATCTCACCGGCCTGGTCCGGACCCACGTTCCTCAAGTGGCGCACGTATACATTCGCTGAATAAGTGGATTACATCGTTTAGCGGATTGGCACAGAGCAGCCACGGAGGCAACGATTCTTCCATAACTTGTTGTTGTGTTATGTGGCAGGTGCGGTCGAGACCCGTGTAATATTATTGCGCTGTTGATTTTTCGCACAGAGAAATGTTACCAAGTAATATAAACCAAAATGTGAAAACTTTCAGCGTAGTAACAATTTTTCAACGTAGTTATCACGTGTTGTTCTGCCACATTGCTCTAATACACCGCAGTAGATGGTAGTTGGCGAAGTTGAAGGAGTTTGTTTGTGCGATTAGCTGTTATATTGCTGTACAGAAGTTTGTGCGACCGAACGATAGGCTAGTGGTCTTGACTTTTCAACGTGGGATTACGTCGGAAGTTGGGAGTCTATGAGGCATCGACAGAAGGTTCGATCTATTGTACTTCTTTGCAACCAGTTGCTATGAATTGATAGCATTTTATATAGCTGGTTGACACGATAAACTTGGAAGCAGCACTTAAAACGTGTGAAATTACATTTCTGTCAAAATTATAAAAAGTCGTATTCATTATTAATATTTGGGTTTAAATTTCATATTCACATTCAAACCTAAGTGCTCAACTCAGGTGAAATCATAGTGCGGTAGTTGCGAAGACTACGGTCTCATTCTTGTAAACAGTATTTCCGCCCAAGAAATCCCAAAAATAGAGTGCTGCGCCCATTGAGATATATTATCAGCCGCATCCCAAATTCGCTCGTTAAGTAAGTAATCAATACAACACGTTAACACGATTTCGAAGTAAGGATATAGGACGTTTTATTTTATTACGACGGTCCTAAATTCAAGCTACGTGTAATTTAGCGTTGTACATAATTAATCGCTCGCTACACTGTTACAGCACTATAATTTTTTAATCAATCCAACTTATGATTTTTCCAGAATACTTCTCATCGATCCAGCTTAGAACTGTTTAGGCAAGAATTCCTTTAATCAATCCAACTTCTATTTGAGCAACAAGTACTCTTTGTCAATCCCACTCTATTTAAATCCCAGAAAAGACTGCATTTAATCCCATTCAGTAGGCTAATTGTCAAACTCATCACTGAACTCTCTTACTCAGACTCATTGAAGACCAAGTATGCTCTAACATCAGGTTTTAATTTCCAGCAGGACGGTGCGCCTGCTTGCTCGCACGGCAAGGCTGACGCTACTTTATTTTTGCTATCAACTGCAGTAAATTTATTGGAAAAGGTGACTAACAACCTCGCCAGACCTTAGCCCTCTTGCTTATCATGTCTGGAGAGCTATATGCTGGAACGCTGCAAGACATTTCATCCAAAGTTGGAGAACATAGGCTAGCTGAAGGAAGTCTTGCTGCTAATGTGGGATCAGTTGCCGCATTACCCGATCAACAAGCCATACTGAGCTTCACAAAAAGAATTCGAACTCATGTTAAAGCAGGGAGTGGACATTCCCATCATACCTTACAATGAACTGCAAAACGAAATTCTGAGGTCGTAGTGGAAAGTGATATCATTTGACATGGAAATCAACAAGTGACGTTCATTTTTCCTGCGGATATTTGAAAAAACGGAATTGAAAGTCTAAACAGCTGTAACATTTACAAACATGAAACTTTTCAAGTGAAACTTTCAGGGATTGTAGGAAATTCATTCCCCTACAAATTGGGAAATTTTTGCAGAAAAAGGTCAATCAGTTGCGAAGTTATCCCATTTTATCCAGTGGTACTTTTTTTAGCCACCCTGTATGTATTTATGTATGTATGTATGCAATGACTATGCATGTATGTATGTATGTATGTATGTATGTGTGCATGCAAACATGTATGAGCGCCTTCGTGAGATTCTTGTTAGGGCGCTATATAAATGTTCATATACAATATACATACATACATATATGTATGGATGTATGTACACTGTGTCCACGATAAAGTAGAACACAACAAAAAGTGTCACAAGTCGGTCAAAACTTTAAGGATTTGTCTGAAATTTTAAACGCAACAGCAGTGACCATATTTACACGCGATCCTGAAGCCGATTAGAAATATTCCTGCGTTTCTCAAATTTATGAGCGTTTGAGATGTAACTTTCCATCATGCAAAAACTGAAAAGAAGTAAAATTCAGCGAAATATGGTGCTCAAAGTGTCTTTTTTGTTCACGAACACACGACTGTAGACGTAGTAGTGTAGTAGCTGTCCCGGGAGACACTCGGCTTCATACCCGCAGCTGTGGTTGCCTAGAAGCCGGGACCTCGATCCGGGTACATTTACTGGAGGTGCGCGTTTTTCGTTCCCGTGTTCATGACATCGATAACCGTAGGCAAAAGCTGAACGGCAAAAGACAATTGTGTGTGGTTCTAGGACTGTTCATCAAAGGACAATTCATAAAGGAACTGTTCATCAAAGGACGATTTATCAATGGGCTGTTCATCAAAGGCCAATTGATGTCACGACTTTTCATCAAGAAAAAAGGCACATGCATGCAATCACATACATGCGTAAATACACACATACATATGCACGCATGCATAGATACGGTGGGGGTAAACGCAGGTAATTGTCACCTGTACAATTACGCCCCACAATTACCCTAGAACAATTACCCCCTGACAATTACCCCGAGAGGAATAACCCCATGTTGAAAGAATGACCAAATAATAACTAAGTGTTAGACATAAAAGACTTGCACAATCATATATGAATTAACCCTTTGACTGGCAACCGCGCCATAAAGCGTGCTTTCCTATACAGTTGTATATACATACATACACTGTGTCCACGACAAAGTAGAACACAAAAAAAAGTGTCATAAGTCGGTCAAAACTTTAAGGATTTGTCTGAAATTTTAAACGTAGCACCAGTGACCATATCTACACGAGATCCTAAAGCCGATTAGAAATATTCTTTAGTTTGTCAAATTCATGAGCGTTTGAGATGCAGCACCGAAAAATGCAACTTTCCAACATGCAAAAGCTGAAAGAAAGTAAAAAATCAGCTATGTAGTATGTATGGTGTTAAAAATGTCCTTTTTGTT
Source organism: Lumbricus rubellus (assembly GCA_945859605.1). Taxonomy (NCBI): domain Eukaryota; kingdom Metazoa; phylum Annelida; class Clitellata; order Crassiclitellata; family Lumbricidae; genus Lumbricus; species Lumbricus rubellus. Next base: position 31,934,068 of record OX243818.1, read on the forward strand.
CATGAACACACGACCGTAGACGCCACTGTTTGATGGTTTGGTCAATGATCATGTGGTCAAACAGCTGCCACTCTTCAATCAGATAATTTGTGAAAAGTTTTAATTTTTATTGACATAGCACAGTGGCATTGCCTTTCCTGTAGGAGGTGTTGAATTGGATCTTATAATTATTGCACTCACTAAAGCAGATGACGTGTACACAGCCATCTTTCAAGGTTCTCAGGTCAATTTGACAAGGCAGACAGTTGTGGGGGAAGAGTAATAAACAGGATAAACATTTAAATGATATATTATAATATGCACTCAATTAGGAGGGCTATAATAATAAATTACCAAAATGTTAAATTGTTATGTGGTGCCTGTTTGTATGTGCACTTGTTATAGCACCCATTCAAGCTCGCTACTCAGTGGCACTCCCAACTACAGCGCAGACACTGCTTCAGAGTTTCACGCTGAAGCGCTGAGCAATTGCGAGTGAAGGACTTGCCCAAGGTCCCTACGCGGCAACTTGAGGTGGATTCGAACCTGCAACCATGCGGCTGCAAGGCAACGAACATACCCAATGCACCACTGTGCCCCACAGTTGTTATGAGGTGCAAATTTCAGAGCACATTTGTTGCTCATTTTATGACACTATTGTCGGGTTTCCTGTGGCACATTTGTTAGGTGTCATATGACGGGTCACCTGGTTTGTCTGATGCTGTTTGACATGTCATTTCAGATTATCATTCATTATCAGCACTGGTCATTTACCTTATGTAAAGTCGACTGTCCTTGTCAATTGTTCTCTGCTTCTTGTCACGTGAGGCTATACTTGCGCACTGCGTAGCCATACATACATCAGTAGGGCTAGTAGGACTTCATGTTGGCTTTACTTATGTGCATCATTACAATTAGCTGGCTCTGTGACTTTATTCGCTTTCAGCATTTGAATACTGTAAATGTTTTGTGCAGATTTGGTTGAAATCATGGGTTTGAGATTTTCTCACACACACACACACACACACACACACACACACACACATACGTGCGCATATACTTTCCATGCTATGTTTATTGTTATTTATTATTTTTATTTCTTGCATATCCTATAGAGCCTTTTCAAGCTCTCTACTGAGCGGCACTCCCGACTACAGCACGGCGGACACAGAATCGGAGTTTCTGTTCTATCCTTCCGATATTACCTCTGGTGGTCAACAGAAATACTCACAGTTTTTGCTATAATGTGCATTTCTTTAAGAACTATTAAAGAGAAAATTTTTAGCCAGAACTTTACAATGTGTATAGTTGGTTTGTAACTTCTAAACTCTGCAGGTGAAGAAGAGTTGATGGTGAAACGGAGGATTATCTGAGATTGAGGGATGGAGGAAGTCTAGAGAAGCGACGACCAACTGGCAGAATTTCTTCTCAATTTACATCAAATCAAACAATTGGGACGTTGAAGTGTTCGGTAGTCGTCTGGGGCTGCTGCTGCTGCTCTCCTGCTTCCTTTCTTCCAAGTCATCATTGTTGTTGCATAACAGCTCTCATCATCGTTCTTGTCCTCGTTGTTTGCAATGGCAGATTCTGATCCGGAAGAGTTTTTTGATTGCCCAGATGAAGGTGATACAATAAAATCGTCTGATTTGTTCTGATTTTAGTAATATAGATTCTTATAAATTTATACAGCTCATCTTTATCAAAATACAAGTTTCAACAATCAACATTCATGGTTAATAGCTATTGGTGCAACCAACTGACAGAACTTCTCAAATAGCAAATCAACAACAAGTGGGACATTGAAGTGTTTGGTAGTCTTCAGGGGCTGCAACTGCTGTCCTCGTTCATTTCTTCTGAATCGTTATTATCGTTCATCGTTCTTGCATTATGGTTCTCATCATCTTTCTTGTCCTTTTAAGTTGCTATAGACATAGATTTTTATACACTACTCTTCTGGCTGTTCTGTTCTACTGCTTATAGTATTTTTCTTTGAAGAATTTTTCTTCAGCTGTCTTTTTTAGATTGTCTGTTGAACATTAGCGATCTTTTTGTCTTAACAGATTGATCTAGATGCTTACTTGTTTTTTTGATCTACCTTCAGTTGATGCCTTTTGAATTTGGCGTTGACTTAACAGAAGTTACTATTTGCATGCCATAATCATAATAATTACAATTGGTTATTTTTTCAAAGAAGATGTATTTTTAAGTCAGCTTATTAATAGGAAAGCTTTCAAAACAATTGTGTATTAGAATGGTATTTTGGCATTGGATTTTGGTAATTAAACCTAATAGAAACCTGGCAAAGGTCTTCTGCATCATAAATCTTACTGAGAGTAGAATTCACAGAACGTTACTAATTAATGTCTTAAGTAATTTATTGCTAAATTACACAAATTATATTTCACAGGAACACATCAACAGTTGGGTCTCTAAGATCAGAATTTATGTGTGGAGCTATCGTGTGTTGCTCATTTGCAGTTCAGTATTTGCAGACGTGCTGCTGCTGTGCCTGTGGCCATAAATTCAGAGTTTTACTCCTTGGATGAATTTCCATAATTGACAGCTCTTGCTCCAAGTGCTGTTGGATGTGTGCACAGTAGCTGCATACAGAGATGCAGACGCCTGATATTAGTTTCAATAATTTTTGATTTTGCAGAACTTTGAGACTTGGCAGCATAACATTTGTTAAAATTATATATATATGTAAAATTATATATATATAATATGCATTGTCTTTGATTTTGTTTGTTAGTTGCCATGCCATCATCTAATGGTTCGGTTAAAGACAAACAAACGAGTTGGAATGAAGCAAGTCAATCATTGTCCAATGGAGCTGCAAGCATCTCAGCAGATAAGAAATCGCCTGAAAAATCCATATGGAGTGGAAGGTTAGTTAGTCTTACAGTCCACCCTTCGTAAATTGTAGATATCAAGAGTTGTCACTTTTTATGTTGAAATGAAGTTAAATAAACCAGTTGTGTGGTTTAACAATATGTAAAAGTTGGCCAAAACATTGTATTAAAAATTATGGAAAATGAGTGAACTTGGATTGAATGGCTTTGCATACAGGTGACCCACAAAAAGGACAAATTACTACTGCTGTAGTTTTTATTTTCTTTTTATTCCTTTTGAAACTAGAATGTTTACTACACATGCTGGTGTACATGATATGCAGCACAAGTTCTCTTTTCGCAATATTGTTCAGTTCTAAGACAAATATATTAAAACCTTTTCTCGAGAAATCCCTCCATTCAAAGAAAGCATGCGTTGATTTGAGATTGCTTTGATCGTCCTATATGCGTCCAGGGAAGACAGTCACTTTATGCCCTGCAAATTATGACGGCACACAACCTCAAGGGACCAAATCTACATGACGTTGTAAGGATGACCATAGTGACACTCACATTATTCACGGCTTGGGCATGGTGGGGATTTGAAGCTCGAGCATGGTGGGGATTTGCGGTTCAGGCATGGTGGGATTTGCGGTTCAGGCATGGTGGGGATTTGCGGCTCGGGCATGGTGGGGATTTGCGGTTCAGGCATGGTGGGGATTTGCGGCTCGGGCATGGTGGGGATTTGCGGCTCGGGCATGGTGGGATTTGCGGTTCAGGCATGGTGGGATTTGCGGTTCAGGCATGGTGGGGATTTGCGGCTCGGGCATGGTGGGGATTTGCGGTTCAGGCATGGTGGGGATTTGCGGCTCGGGCATGGTGGGAATTTGCGGTTCAGGCATGGTGGGGATTTGCGGCTCGGGCATGGTGGGGATTTGCGGTTCAGGCATGGTGGGGATTTGCGGTTCAGGCATGGTGGTGATTTGCGGCTCGGGCATGGTGGGGATTTGCGGCTCGGGCATGGTGGGAATTTGCGGTTCAGGCATGGTGGTGATTTGCGGAGCAGCAGGAACGTGGTAGACTGCACGTCAAATTGTATCGTTTGATTTGACTTGGTCATAATAAGAACAATAGAACATAGAGCATGGGGCCCGTTAGAGTAATGGATAAAACGCTGGTGTAGAGAGCAAGAGGTAACGAGTTTGAGCCCCCGTTGGGTGGACAGCTTTGTAGGCTGCTATTAGTTCCGTGTATTGCAGGCTGTCTGTTCAGTTTGCATAGTTCAGTTTGATGTTAATTAAGACTACTACATAACTTGTACATGTAAAGCGCAGTGCATTTGCAGACGCTCAATTAAAGAAAAAAAATATTATTATTATTATTATTATATTCATATTGGATTTAGGATTTTGTGTGCTATTTTAAAGCATTTGACTATTGAGTGGCTATACTTAATGTACATTTATTATACTGTATGTCTGTATACCAAAATGCAGATTGCAATTGGTCCATTAAAAAATATTCTGATCTTTATCTTATCTTTAGGTGCTGTCTGCCAGAACCAGCTTTCTCAAGGGCAAATTTCAGTGTTTGGAGCATACTAAAGCAGTGCATAGGAAAAGTAAGGCCTGTCTTCAGTGTTTTTTCTTTGGATTATATATATGATTGCAGTTGCATTTCATGAGATGCCCCAACAGTTTTATCTAATGTACTTGTTAGACATTGATATAACTGCATTTATACTTGTGTAAAGTATACAAATTCAGCCGTACTGTGGTCATTGGTCATGTCTCCACTATATGCTGGATACATTACTCTGGCTCCCTGCCTGGCAGCAAATTTATTGGCTACTCTGGTACGGCAGACTAGGTCTGGAAGAGCTTTATTGCTCCTCTGGTATCCAGGGTTGCTGTTCCTTTACTCTGCCCTGAAGGAGGAGGTGCTCTTGTCTGTGGTGGGCCAGTTGGCCCTTAATGGGCTTCCCTAGAAGCTATTCCTACTTCCTGAAACTCTTACTGGAGTAATTTTTTATTCAACTCAAAACTACTTTTTTGTTTTGGTGGAGTTGGGAGCACCTCTGAGCAGTTTCCTAGAAGAGGCTTTATATAAATTTACGAATGAATGAATAAGTCAGTGAGTCAATAGTTTCTGGAGCGACTATGTTCAGAGAAGAGTTGGGTGTGCAACTGTCAATCTGTGAAAGTCTATCTTAAAAAGACTGCATCCACTGTGAAAGGGTTAATAGATAAATGATTTTACATCGATTTCTGCTTTTTCATTAGATAGGGATGCATAGTAAATGCATAATAATAATAATAATAATAATAATAATAATAATAATAATAATTAGACTAGTAATGGTTGTTGTTTAATATTAATATTGATCATTTTCTTTGTAGGAATTGTCAAAGATTACAATGCCAGTTGTTTTCAATGAACCTCTGAGTTTTCTGCAGCGAGTGGTTGAGTACATGGAGTACTCATCGCTCATTAGACGAGCGTCTGATTCCATGGATCCTGTGGAACGGCTAGAGGTCAGTACAGTAGCTTAGCTATAGTGCAGAGACTTGTTGAATGATGATAATGATGGTGATGATGATGATGATGAGCTCTTGTAGTTGTGTGATATATTTCATATGGGAGCAGTGCACATCATTTCACATAAATTATGTACAATCTGATGATACACTTTCTAAGCGAGATCTCGACCACATAGATTGGCTAAGTTCTTCCCATCTTGCCATCTCTTCACTCTCATTATTTGCACCACAGAATAATCACATGCAGATGCTGAGAATGGGGCATCTAAACCTATGAATATATATATATATATATATCATGGTTGTTTTCGTTCTTTTAGTCTGATGATCTGCAGATTGAGTTAATGTGTTCGCTGAACAGCAACAGCTTTAGATCCAAACCAATTTGCATTTCATGTATAAGACAGATGCCTACGTCGAGAAAATCTAAACAAATTGCATTTGCTGATAGATTGCTGTGAAGTTTGAAAATGGAGAGACTAAGTTTTGGTTGGTTTAAACTAGCTGTCTATTTTTGTCATCCTAACAAAGCTGATTGAAGAGATTGAAGAAGATTGATGATTGAAATGTTGATTGTCATCATTTTGACCGACCGTTTAAACTATTTTAAAGCATTGCTGTACTTGTAAAGTCTATTGCTGCTGTTCAAACTTCACGTAGTGCTCTGCTGTAGGCTGTCATTTAAACTGAAGAATTATAATTGTGGTAGAACAGAACATTTTAGGAAGGTTGTTAAGGTTTCCACATTATGCATGCGCGACTGTGTGAGTTGGACTGAACAAGTTGAAATGCAAATTGGTTTGGATCTGTCATTGTTCTGTGGTGGTATTGTTACTGCTGTCTGTCTGTTGTCAAGCGGACAGCTTTTGCAATTGAGCTGTTGCTAGAAAATTGGTTTCATCAATGATCAGTGAAAAATTTTTTTGGGCCAGCCATTGTCAAGGTCTTGGAAATGCCAAGTGACCCCTTTAAACTTTGACGTTGAACTCACCATTAAAGTGTTAACGTTATCCTAATCATTACTACAATCTATGAAACACTTCTGGTATGGCTGCTGCATAGTGCATATGCTATAATTAATTTAACAAAATTCTCAAATTCTTTCTTTATATAAAAATTACTGAAGTCTGTCATTGTTCTGTGGTGATACATAATCTATTATTATTGCTTGCCTATACTGCCAAATATTCAGATCGACACAAATCAGAATAATTGTTACCTTTCAGGTAAAGTTATCTCAGCATTTCAATAACTGGAGTATAAGCAACCAACTTAACTAGTTTAGAATTATTTTACAGCAACATTCTTAGTAATTTCTTCTTGGTGGAATTTTAGAGACGTCTAGGGTGACCTCGTTTTTCAGGCCTTAAAAATTGTCCTCAAAATGCAAAAAATGTGTTTTTTGCCAATATCAGATGACCATTATGCAGCAGGTATACATGATAGAGCTAACTTAATTATTTATTTGTACACACACAATGTGGACTGTCATTACAAGTGGTTCAAAATTTCTCTGACAATTAACCCATTTGGTAATAGTGAAGCAGTAAAGTACTAGCGCCAGTTTTATTTTCAATTTTCATTCTGCGCCAGAGCAAACGTATCCATCAGAGGTTTTTCTAATGTCAGTCATTGATAGAAGATGCAAACTTTGTCCATATATCTGCAGTAATAGTCGACTTATGGTCGTCTGGATATGGCAGCAGTTAAGACGCAATTTTCAAATCGCATAAAACGGGCTCACCCTAGATGTCCTTAAAATTCCTACTAAGAATGTTGCTATCAAATTTGCACAGCATGTTTTAATACATTGAAGCACATTCTGTGCAACTTTAATCAAAATCTGAGATGGTCGAGTGGGAAGCATTTGTTGAATTGAAATGAAATGACCCAAAAGTATGATCTTTAATGTGTTTGTAGACATATATTTGACTAACTTTGGTGACATTTGTTGGTTATCAATTCTCTTGTTGCTGACATAATAATTTTGCTTGTAGTTTGTTACAGCATTTGCAGTCTCAGCCACTGCCTCCAACTGGGATCGCACTGGAAAACCATTCAATCCACTCTTAGGCGAAACATATGAATTTAATAGGTGAGTGGTTGAGTGAAGAAGGTCTTCACATTTTTTGTCGAGTTCTGCTTTCAATATATTCGGTTCTGTTATAGGTGCTTTTCTTTACTTGTTCGAGTGATTTTCTGCAGTCAGTTCAATCTAATAAACTGATGATGAGCTGCATGGTCTAGAAAACTGGGAAGTCATTGTTCACTGCAGCGATTTACTTAATATATGTATCATTACTTTATATGTTCAAGTCAATCCACATTGAATATATGCAAAATAAATTTTGAGTATTTCTGATATATTTGTAGAGAGGATTTAGGAATTCGAATCGTCTGTGAGCAGGTGAGCCACCATCCTCCCATCAGCGCATTTCATGTCGACACTCCACTCTTTACATTTCACGGAGCCATCAATCCAAAGATCAAATTCTGGGGAAAGTCTGTCGAAGTCATCCCAAAGGGACTTGTTACACTCTATCTGAAACGGTATGCTTGCCAGATACTTTACATCTAGATCATTGTTGTGATGTCTCAAGTAAAGTAAGCTATATTCAGACACTGGTGTAGTCTGTAAACATGGTAGCTACCTTGTGCGGTTCAAATTTTCAGCAGATTTTTAGGGTAAAATTAACAGTAGTGTAGGAAATTCTTCTGTTTCACTTCTAAATTGTTGATTGCTTATTGCAAGGGTGGGGACTTGAGAACTCATCGTCTGCATTCTGGGTATTGCACCAGGTAGACAACCATCATATATGGCAGACGATGTGAACTTCCTAGATATAGGCCAGTCCTTCTATCAATTGCACTTTGCTGCTGCACTGCTCACTGAGCATGGACATGTTTGAAGTTTCCATCATTCCATGTATTATCTTGAGATCAGCGTGCCTCCTTTGGTGTTCGTCCTTTTGTCTTGTGTATATCTTGGCCTTCCCTGTTTAATATAAGTTTTAAAACTAACTTTAGAAATACTTGCATCTTTTGTTGGGCAGCCATCTGTAACTTTAATATCTGTAAAATCTTCGTGGCTTATAATAGCACTGCTACAAGAGAAACTGCAAATGCTTCCAACCTGGCAACACAAAATTCTATTAACCTGAATTGGTTTTCAGGACCTGTTAAATTGAGGTTAAAAAAGACATGAAGCTGGTTGTATGTATATCCAATCTATGGTATATTACCAATCTGACAAGTCACAGCATTGAACTGTTGGTTAATATAGGAAAAAGTTAGCAGCGCCATTGAGTACTTAATTGGTGCTTCATGCATTTGTATGTTATGTAATGCAACACACATGTTATGTAATGCAATACACATGTTATGTAATGCAACACACATGTTATGTAATGCAACACACATGTTATGTAATGCAACACACATGTTATGTAATGCAGTACACATTTATATAGAACCTGTGGTCTGTCATGTCACACCATCAATGTCGTGAAGCGACGGTTGTCTACACGAATAGACCATAACTGCCTAATGTCTCCTGTCATGAGCCGCGTTCAATAGGTAAATTCCCACGAACTCCATTTTAAGTCAATCCACGATATCTTCAGCCTTCCTCATCCCTGGAAGCCTTCCACGAGACCCGTCATTAAACTGCTTTCGATGTTCTCATGCGGCTGTCTTACACATTTGTTTTGGTTGTTGTTAACTTTAGGTGTCATTTTTTTCTTAAATTGTATTTTGAATGTTGGTTTGAATTTTAGACACAACGAAGCGTACAGCTGGCAGAATGTTAACTGCTGTGTTCATAACATCATTGTTGGAAAGCTGTGGATAGAACATGTGAGTTCTAACGTCAACGTTCAAATTCGAATCCTGTTTGATTTGCAAAAATAAATGTGAAACCATCATTTGTCGGAATTGTAATGCAAGAAGTGATGAAAGATAATAATGCTGTTTGTATTGAACGACTGTTAACGCTAGGAAAAATTAGCAAACTACAGATATTACCGTATTTTCGCGAATATAACACGCACACGGGTATAACACGCACCCGAATATAACACGCTACTTTTTGCGATTTCAGTAAAAATTGAATTATATAAGACGCACCCGACTATAAGACGCACCCATTTTCGTGTGTAAAACTACACGTGCGTAATCGAACGTGTACGCTAACGTTAATGTGACTCGTGTGTATAGTCATAACTGGTTCAATTAAACGCAAACTCAAATAACTCGTTTGATGAAAATCTTTTTTAAAAAGAAAATGGAAGGTTCCTGCTAAAAATGAACGTTTCAATAAAGTTTTATATATAAATATAACGATTTACTCAAAGCGCAAATGACCTTGTTTCCGATTCTTTGCTGGCACTGATAAGGTCTTCACAAGGTAAGGTATTCGTCGTGTAAAGATTGTGGCATTGACAGAGTGAATAATTTGATAGGAAGACTTCGACATGAGCCAGTTTCATCAAGCAAAGCGATCTTGTTAAAAAGTATTTTTTTAGCAAATTCAAGTATGCGCCTATTGTAGCATTTTTTGACAATCCAAGTGATTTTGAAGGAAGAATTTATTTAATCAACCCCACTTCCGTGTAACCTTAAATAACGAGCGTGCAACCTACTGTTGTGCCATGCGGTAATAACGATCGTATGCTCTGCATTTAAATCTAGTATTGGCGTTTTATAACGACAGTTCTTGGCCAAGAAATGTAATATATTTTTGAAACTTATGTCTTTAGGCCAAGACTATATAATTAAGCGTTTATATAAGTTAAAGATATATTTAAAGTGGAAATGTACGCGCGTCACTTTGATGCACGCAAATTCGAATAATCCAAGATGGCGGCCCTTGCGGAGGAATAGATTCCCGTATAAACTTGCCATTTTCTTAAAGAATTAGCTTCAAATGATGCCAGTTTCAATAAATCTAGCGATTAATAATTGTTTGATATATCAATTGACGAAAATAAAGTGGTTTGCTGAGGAAATTCTGAATTTTACACGGGACTCACGGGTTCACAGATGGCATTCACCGCATTCGCCGTCACTGCACAGAAAGTAAAACTACCTGGTAACTGGCAAGCCATTCTGGTAAAATTGTACTTCATTTTTGATGTCATGGATAATAAATACAATTTTATGTGGAATAGCCAGCGGATGACACTGAAAATGAGAATTAACTAGACTGTTTGAAAATCGCAAAATTATGCGCTATAACAATTAAAAGCCCTAATTTCCTGAACTCTCTACCTTTACGAGCGATAATACAGAATATAGTACAGTGTGTTCATTCGTTTATTCAAAATTGAAAACGACAGACAATTACAATTTATACACAGTAATATTTGACTTTTATATTTAAGTCAAATAATTTTTTTCATTTTCAATTGTGACTTTCTGCGGCTCTGACATTGTGTGATAATGATGATAAACGAATACTTCTACGGACTTCGGACTTTATACCCTATCGTTTCGTCGATGGCCATGCCTCCGTATTGCAAGTAAAAACATTTTTACAGCAGTTTCTGACCATGACCTGAAAATAATCTGGTTCAAAATTTGGCTGTGTAAAAAATATTTTGTATAACACGCCCCCGAGTATACCACGCGGGCAGGGTGCGTGGTTTGTAAAACTTTATATAACCCGCGTGTTATATTCGCGAAAATACGGTAAATTCACAGAGACCTTAAATCGTTTTTGTATAATTGGGTCTGGACAATCCATTGCAGAGTATACTTTTTAGCAAAACACAAAATGTAAAAGAAAATTTGATGGTAAAAGAATTGGGGTGCTTACTTTTTATATTGTATTGTTTTCTATTAAATGTATTAAGCGCCTCTCACAATACACACCAATAAAAGGTGCGGTATTGTATATATTTTTGCGATGTCTATGACACTGTTGGAATCGGTCGTTGTCAAATGCTTAGATTTACTGGACAAATGTCTCACATGAAATCACTTTATTTCTTTATATTTTATTCTGAGTGTCATTTAATCATCTGAGTGTCATTTAATCATTTGAATGTCATTTAATCATCTGAGTGTCATTTAATCATTTGAATGTCATTTAATCATTTGAATGTCATTTAATCATCTGAGTGTCATTTAATCATTTGAGTGTCATTTAATCATTTGAGTGTCATTTTATTATAAATTTAATGTTTATGTTTAGCTGTTGACATCCAAACTTTTACAAGTTTACCAACTAGTAACTTCAGAATTTACATGTATGTGACACTTGGCTTTCTGTAAAAGAGGGTTTACTTGATTTTGTTTTCTGATTTGATGCAATTTTCCTCAGCTTTTAGAATTTTAATTTGCTTCTGTTTGAAAATGTGTTTTCAATGGACTTTGCTGATAGTCAGACTTTTATGCCCCAAAAGTTAGAAGATGATCTGAATAAAATGCATTCTTATTTGACGATATCACCTGGTCACCTGGTGCCGTCAGCTACTGGAGCTCTGGCGAAAGCCCTGGTGCATCTTCTCCAGTTGATCCTCTCCCTAGTCGCCTCTCTTAGTTCCTCCAGTCTCATGCCAGACTTTTCCTGTACTTCATCCAACCATTTCTTCCTTGGTCTTCCGCATCTTCTCCGTCCCTCACCGCATGCCGTCATCAGCTCCTTTTCCAAACCGTTAGATCTCATCACATGGCCGAAGTAGCTCAATTTCCTCCAAGTTGCTGTTTGCTGCAGTGTCTCCTCCCTCTCTATTCCGAGCTCCTCGCGCACCGATTCGTTAGTTCTCTTCTCCGTCCATGAAATCCTTAGCATCTTTCTCCAAATCCACATCTCACACGCGTTGATTTTCTTTTCCATATCCCGTGTCTTTGTCCATGTCTCACATCCATATAGGACGACTGGGAAGATCAGTGCTCTTACCAGTCTTTTCTTTGTTTCCCTGCTCACGTATTTGTCCTTCCAAATCTTTTCCAGACCGTTCATTGCCGTTTTCCCCATTGTTACCCTCCTCCTTATTTCCATATCACTTCTTCCCTCCTTCTCTATCATAGATCCCAGGAATGTGAAGCTCGATACTACCTCTATCGTTTCTCCATCCACCTCAAAGTTTTTCCATGTTGCAGTTGTCATAACCTTTGTTTTCTTTACATTGAAGTATAGTCCCGCCTTTTCGCTTTCCTTCCTGACTCTTCTTATTAACTCGACTAGGTCGTCCCTCTTACCCGCCAATAATGTCGTATCATCGGCGTACCTCAGATTATTCAGTATTTTCCCCGCTATCCTTACCCCCTCTGTTGCCTCCTCCAATCCAGCCCTCCTCATAATTCTCTCGGCATACAGATTGAACAGGAAAGGGGACAAAATGCACCCCTGCCTCACTCCTTTCCTTATTTTAAATTTCCCTGTGTCACCATATTCAGTTCTTATTGTGGCGGACATGCCACAAGAGGTATAAGACAAAATAACTACTTACCGAGACTTGGCTGGAGTAAGCATGACTCTCGTTGGGTAGCCTTTTGGCTATGAGTCTTGTACCTGAAACCGGTTTCGTTTTGAGACAGGTTTATAATATTAGGTTTCAGATTCTTCCTATGGAAGACCAAGTATACTTTTTAGGCCAAAGTATAGAGTGTTATCATGTAATTTACCGGTGGACTAAGACGTGCCACACGGTGCGCTGCTTTATACGTGGAGGAAGCGTTTCCTCCATACGTGCTTAGATTGTTAAAGCGTTTTCTGCTGCGACTTTCTACAGTGATTTCGGTTGTGTTCGTCTGTCTCCTACAGTGTGGCTTGGCCACGTTCGAACGCGACTACGGCGATCCTCTGTTGAAGCAACGCTAACGTAGTGCGGATTTGCGGCAAGATCTGTCAGGGCTGTGTCTTGTCATCGATCGCTGAGATTCGAGCTGCTGAGGCTGCGTGACAGCTCAGGGAAGAATACAGTATTCGTGATACGCCTAGCGGGCGATCGCAGTATTCTGTGAAGGTTCCGTTGACTGTTGGTTACAGTCTAAGTTACGTGTTCCTTGTGTGTCGTTGTTTCTGTAGAGTTGAGGCGGGTCTCCTCTTTGAAGAACACGACTGTTGTATCCTTGTTGGTGGTACCGGGTGAGGTCGTCTGTAACTTTTGTATTGCAGGTCCTTGGTGGTGGATAATCGACTGTCTGCCAACCGACACGGGATTCTGGCGATCGGTGTTACTGTTACCGGGTGTTTCTTGCGGAGTTTAGATTGTCTGTCAGCCGACATTGGACTCTTGCTGTGTTAACGATCTTGGTGATCGGTTGTTTAGATTCTTCGTGTGACTCGTCACTTTCTAGAATCTGTTGCTCACCGTTGAGTAGGGAGTAAGTGGTGGACCAAGAGTCCAGGCAAGCTGAGGGCTTTGCAAGGTAGTCTTCTTTACGTTACAGTGCTAGATAAGACCAAGTGTTTTGTCAGGGACTTACCACTGAGGTCAGTAACTGTTGAGAGTAAGGGCGATAAGCGCCATTAGAAAACCTATAAAACAATAGTCTAATTTGTAGACACGGGTTTTCCGTTTACCTGTTCCCCAGGCCTCCCGGCCTTTTATTTTTACCTTAAATCTACGGAAACCGAACAGCATCGCACCACGACGCTCTTGTGAGTTTCCGGCTAAGTGTCAACGGGGAAGTTACCGGCAGCGACAGTGTTTGGGCTGCGCGACTCGTGTCGGGAGAGCGCGTGAGACAAGGGCTGTTTGAAGCCGCGCGTCAGCTCCGGTCGTCCCAAGTGGTTCACCGGTGGCCCAACTGTTGGTTCCTGCGGTCTTCTGCCAAGTCGGCGACCCGCGTTTGTCTGTTGGTCTCGGTGTCGGTTGTGAGTGTTCGTGTCGGGAGATCGGGTGAGGCGAGCACCCCGGCAAGCGCCGCGCATCAGCGCGGGCGTCTTTGCGAGTTTCGTGTCGGTGAGTTTACGCGCGCGGTGACGGAGGGCGACCGTCGTTGGCTTCAGTTTCCATCGGGCCTACGGACCGCCTCCGCCCGTCGGAGTGTCTGTGTGTTAATCGTCACTTGGGTATTTGTGTGCGACACGATGAGTTGGGCATCTGTTCGAGTCCTCGGGTTAAGGCCGCTGGACTGGCCCTGGTTTCAAGCGACACGGTCAGCGGGGAAGGAATCGGCAGTATTCCCCAGTGGTGGTGTTGGTTCGGTGGCGGCTCGGTGCCGCGTGATAACTAAAGGGAGCGATAAGTCGGGTAAGAAGACGGAGACCGCCGTAGCGAGAAGCGGCGCCCGGCGAGGCCGCTCTGCCTGCGGGAACAAGAACCCTGTTTTGAGCGTCGGTCATCCTTGTGCTCAGGACGTTGCCTACTCGGCGACCGCGGATGAGGCAGAGAGCGGGTCTGATATAGCCGGGCGGGCCAGCGGATCGCAGGCGTCGGTTTCGGGAGCGTCTTCCCCCAGGAGTGAAGTCGCTGGCGAGGACCACGCAGCGCACAGCGACCCGGGAGTCTCACGGCGTCCTGGTAAGACCGAGTTTCTCCCGGGCGCTGAAACGGCACCGCTAAGTGATGCCATCGAACCTGAGGGCGATGGGTTGCAGCGGGGCGATAGCCGAAGGAAGGCGCCCGTAGCGTCTGTGGACTCACCCCCTGGTACGCCACATTATTACCGCTTCTTGATCCACATAGAGGCCCCGTAGTAGTTTAATCAAATGCTTCGGAATTCCCATCTCAATTAGCGTCTGCCACAGTAGTGTATGGTCTATGCAATCAAATGCCTTGCTATAATATACCCATGACGATATACTCATGTAATTTTCACATTGAATTTTATTAGGTTTATGATTTTCTAGCATTTTGATGTCTTTTTGCCGGGGAAAAGCATTTAGCATCACGAGATAAATTGCAATTTTTTCCTGACCTCTTACTTGTGGGGTGCGTTGACTTTGGTAAGTACTGATAATTACAGAATCAACTCTGTTGGATTTGGTGATAACTTTAATTTTTTTGTAAAATGAAATGCATGTTTAAATTGTTTAATTATATTATCTGCTAGTATGGTGCTATGGAGGTTACAAATCACAAAAACAACTTCAAATCAGTTCTCAACTTCCGGACGTGTGGATGGTTTGGAAAAGACTTACACAAAGTTGAAGGATACATGTATGATAGCAAGTAAGAGAATTGTATTTTATTCTCTCTAGCATTATCAGCATGTGTTGAATGTGTTGAATGAGGACGAGGATGATGTTACCATATATATTAGGGCTGTACGAAATTATCACAATTCGGCCAAATACATATAATTGTACCAATTAATCGGCTGAATACGAATACTGCACAAAATAGGTCTACCAACACTCCGACAGCATTCAAAATTTCAAATTTAGGCAAAAGTTTCAGTTCAGTAGATTTAATACGTAGACTAAAAGTAAAAAGTTAACCATTTTTTGCATCCTTCTACCAGTCTGCGTACACTCGCTATAGCAACTGCATCTACAGGGTGGCACAAAATAAACCGGACTATTAGTTTTTGCAATTGCATCGCTTGAATAATCAAAGTAATTATCACCTTAAAACTATCATTAGACAGAAATGACACAGAAAAATGGCATTGGTTTGGCATTTAATATAACATTTAATGGATTGTAAAATGTCAGAAGTTTCTAAATGCGTAATAAATTTCAGTCAAAGTGATGTTCAATATGTCCTCCGTTTGCTGCGATAACCAATGATAATCGCTTGCGAAACTGTCCAATAGCCCGGTTGATAGTGTCCTCGCTGATTTCGTCCCAGCATGCGGTCAGAACTTCTTTCAAATGTTTAATATCTCGAATTCTCTGCCTGTAGACAAGCTGCTGAAGCATTCCCCAGATCGAATAGTCTACGGGATTCAAGTCCGGACTGTTCGGTGGCCAATTTTCTGGTTCAATAAAGTCTGGAACGTGAGCAGTGAGAAAAGCAACTGTTTTTCATGAACGATGAGCAGGTGCCCATCCTGCTGGAAAGTGAAATCGTGACCAGAGTGAGCTATAATGTCTGGCAGTAATCCTTGATGTAGGACGATAGTTTTAAGGCGATAATTACTTTGATTATTCAAGCGATGCAATTGCAAAAACTAATAGTCCGGTTTATTTTGCGCCACCCTGTATAGGCAGAAACAGATGTCACATGACCACTGTTTTCATGTTCGGTCTGACTGCTACTATTCGGCCAATTACTGAATACCTATACAAAACTTGATAAGATGAGACAGACACAGCACCTTACTAGACAATCTGGCAGACGAATTTTGACCATAGCCTCTTAGCATGTGTACTCAACCTTCATATAACATCAATCAAAACATTTGTAATATCACCCTTGGGTTGATTGTGCTGGCCTGCTTTCTCCATTCATCAACTGCAATCTTTTCAATTGCTGCATCTCAAGTGATTGCGATGACAACCAGGGATGCAATGTTGTATGCAAGCAGCAGGTATTGTGCAGAAGCAGTGGAGGCGGTACATTCTTGGCATGCTGGGGCAATTTTTGTATTTGATCCAAGGCGCTACTCTTCAATCACAAATCAAATCGAATCAAGTTTATTGCTCCCATAAAAGAAAAAAATATACAGCAATTACATAATATGACTTGCTAATAAAGCTAAGAATGTTATATATATAAATACATGTGCAAACGAGTAGCAATTCCAGGGAAGCAATAGGAGCCCCAGAAGGGAAGATCCCACTAGTTAGGGGCCCTAGATAAATGATTATTCATGACAAAGATGCTGGATAGATGACGCTTGTCTTGTTAGTAACAAAGTGGGAGATTTGCATGTAGCTGTGTGTTTCACACGAAGTATTAACCCTGTTTTGTCGTAAGACTAGGCAGACAATATCCCATTTCATGCAGCAGCTTCTTGCTGAAACAGTATTGTCCAGCAGGAAGAAAGAGATTCCTTCCTCAAAGTCTTTAGTAGAAATGCATGTAGTGAAGTGATGGAGTGGTGAAATACCTGATGACTTGAATGGTGATGGCAGAAAAGACTGGCTGGCGGAGAGTAATGAACGCTGATCACCTTCTTTCACTAAGACCTCTAAATGCTCTCGTTCTCTGAATAAATGCACCATCCATTTGTAATAAATCTACTGGATCTATGCTGCATCAGTGTTTTCCATAGATTAGTGAAATCATTGGTCATGACAAATTGAAGACCATGATTAGGGCTGTGAGATACAACCAGGCAGCTCATCCATGCTCGTGCAGTCTGATATGTGAAGTCTGATATGTGAAGATAAGTTAGTTTTGCAGCCATGAACAGTACTGCTCACCATTGTTTACTACCATGTTGGAACAGACTTCCTTCCACTATCTGATCAGCCGGCTCAGTGGACTTTTTAAATCCATGTTAAAAACATACTTGTTCGCTAGGGTTTATACTTTATACTGTAGGTTAGCTGCTTTGTAAGGCGCCCTTGTAAATTGTCATTATTATTATGTCATTATAAGGGGGTATTTGCTTTGATTTTTAGTCTTCACTCTTTTACACAGCAAAGTAAACCAATGAATGCTGTTGTTTTCCTTGTGCTGGCTTGGTCAGTCATTGTAGTTGGCCGTTGTATACAAGCACCCATTGAAGAGTCGGTGCTGGTCATGAAGCAGAAAGAGCGATTTCTTCGTTTTATTTGACATTGTTTACACGGACTTTCTCAGGTGATTCGTGTATACAATGTTATACATGAGAAAACAAGAATCGGTTGAGATTTTCAACAGAATCTGCACAACTGTCTTAACCCTTTTGCTGACCAAGGTGTACGATTTCCAAAACCTTTTAGTACACTTTGGTCGGTAAAGGGTTAAGTGTTTGTGGTGCACAACACTGCACATCTACCTCCGATGAGTTTCTCTTGAAGTAGTGCTATTCAAATAATATACACTTTTAGTTGGTTGATCTGAGACCTTCTCACTAGAGATGTTCCGACTGTTAACATGCATGCGCAGTTGCTACTGTTCTGCTGTGCTGTAAAATAAAGAACTGATCTGCATTTTTTCTGCTGTTCGTTGCTTTGTAGTAAGCAGAAGCTGAGAGCGTTTTATGGGAAGTGGATTGAAGCGTTCTACAGCCATGATGTCAGCGTATGGGAAGAATATCTCAGCAGACCAAGCAACGGCCTTGAACCAAACTCTAAGCCAGGAAGTTCCAGCTCCATCAAGGTCCTCCTCCTCTTCATGATCTCACTATAGATAATTAGTATTAATTACTCAAAGCAAAACGTTGTTAGATTCGAATCTGCTTTATGCAAGAAGCCATCTTCTAATTGTAGTATAGACATCAAATTTTTCTGTGCATTTACAGCAGAAGTATTTGCAACAAGAAATTTGATTGCGAAACTAGATACGATTCAATGAATAAATTTCCACCAGAGGAGTAGAACTTAATTGTTAGCATGTCTCTGTAGACATAGACACTTCTTGGATGCACAGAACCAGATGTTAAAAGTTTGTCAATTTGTTCGACAGGTTTAGTTTCTTATATTTACTCTATATATATTATAGATGTGTATATATATTGATCGAAATAATGAGTCTAATATTACTTTGGATTGGACCAAAAAGATTGAATTTTTGTTGTTGAGCGGCTTGAGGGATCCTGCGCCTTGACATCAATTGTGCATAATTGGAAATTCGTATGGATCATCCTTTTAGTCTTTTATTCGCTGTTTTAGTCACTGCTGTGCTGAGAGCAAACACTTTGGAGTATTGATGATGGTGAATGTACTTTCAGGCAGAGGTAGATGCGTCACGATCAGAGTCAACTGATACAAAGTCGTCGTCGTCTTCATTACCAAAGACACACAGTGAGCCTGTCATGTCATTTACGCAGTCTCTCGATATCCCGGACGAGGTTCCCGTTCGAGGATCGACTTGTGAGCTTGGTCTTCCAGGTCAGAAGATCCTTTGGGTTGCATCACCGAAGCCACCAAATGCCAACCAGGTAAATAAATATATTGAGCAATGCTGTCGTTGCTGTAGTTCTCTGTAAAAAAATTAAAACTGGATAAAGACAATTCCCCCCCCACCCCCAAAGAAAACACAACAGTTTTGCAGACACAATGGATACGGACGTTGCCACAGATGCATGGAATAGACAATGGTTAGGCTGCAGAAACTCCTCCTTGTCATGTAGAAAGCTATTGCCACTTGCTGTTAAGCTAAAGCACATAAGAGTTCAATGGTGACGACTTGCTTGTACATTTCTCGATGTGCACAACTAGTTTTACATGCTTTTAAATGAAATGCTGAACTGTATAAATAGGTTAAAATAACATGATGTTAATTGTATGATTGAAACGACGCCTTTGTGAAGCAAAGCGAAGTGCGCTTCAAACGTCATCTTTCAGAAGAACAGGTCTTTGCATTTACGCAGCCATCACGTGAGTTGGTGGTGTGTGCGGATTAAATTAACAGCTACAGTGTATAACGGCCGTTACTGAGAAAACGTATTTTAAAAACTCAAGAGTTCCAAGTCTTGAATTTCTTGGATTCGCTTCCTTCGGTCCATCAACACAGGGGAATGACAAACTGCATCGGCCTGCTCAGTGGACTCTTTTAAATCTATGCTAAAAACTATATGCTAAAAACATACTTACATGATCTATTCCCTACGGCTTTACCCCACCTGTTAGCTGCTTTGTAAGGTGCTTTTGTAACGACATGGATGCGTTACGGTGCCACATAAGTTGTCATAATTATTATTATTCATTGTTATAATCCGTGCAGTGTATGTGTGTGTGACCAATGAACTAAAGCACTGTCATTGACGATACTTTTGTTTTGTTGCGTGTAGTATTACAGTTTTACGTTTTTTGCGATGGTGCTGAATGAAGTCGACGACCATCTGACGACCGTTCTTCCACCGACCGACTCACGACTACGACCTGACATCCGACTGATGGAAGAAGGACGAATTGGTGAGTTGTTGTTGTTGTTGTCGGAGTCGTCTAGTCAACTGAGTTTCATTAGTCGTCGCTCAATCAATCAATCAATCACATAAATTTATATAGCGCCCCTTCAAGATCTCTACTCAGAGGCGCTCCCAACCCAGGCCTGGTCAAAAAGAAAAGTCTTGAGAAGACGGTAGAAAGAGCCAGCAGAGTCATGGGGAAGAGAACGGAGAGCCGCAGGGAGGCCATTCCAGATAGCTGGACCAACCACGGAATATGCTCTTCGCTGCATAGTAGCGGTACAAGATAGTCACCGCGGGCAGCTGACCGCAGCGAACGGCGGTCCAGAGAAATGGAGACAGGAGTAAAAAGTGCACATAAATAGGATGAAGGATCGTTATTTAGTCTGCTTGCAACAACGGGCCGGATCATAATCAAATTTGTGACAGTATTTTTCATTTGACTTATGTACGCACTGACAAAATATCATAAAGAAATATGAGGCCGTTACTGAGAAAACGTATTTTGAAAACGGTGAACAAACTTTCGTGTCACCCTATATATGGAAGTAATTTTTTTATAGAAGCTTGCATCAATTGCGGGGAGATGGGGGAGGAAGGGAGGGAGGGGAGGGAGAGAGGGAGGGAATGGGGTGAAGTGAGGTGAGCAAGTAGGGGTTTGGCCCTGCAATAGATATATATAATTATATGTGTATAAAATTATATGTATGTAAAATTATATACATGTATATAAAATTATATGTATATAGAATTATATGTATATATATATGTATATATATATATATATATATATATATATATATATATATATGTGTGTGCAGTCTGTGCTGTTATTCAGATGCTGCAGCTGAAGAGAAGAATCGTCTGGAAGAAAAGCAACGCTTGGCTCGCAAAGATCGAAAGAAGCGCAAGGATTCAGAGTTTGCAGCACTGTAAGTTCTTTGCTGAGTCCTGAGATTCTTTGACCAGGTGCTGGACAAGTACAACTTGGTAAAGAGTTACACAGGGTGCCTTAAATATTTACATCATGAAGTCCAACATATACATCTAAAGTATACAAAAGTTCAGATACAGGAGATTGGGGAGTGTATGACATTGACCATCCATGACTCAAAAGAGGGTTTTGGAACAGTTACAGGTTGCAAGAAGACTTTATGGAAGTGGGGTTGTAGTGGGTTCAGTGCCAGGTTTAAATCCACCAAACCGCCACGTAGGGACCTTGAGCAAGTCCTTCACTCGCAATTGCTCGGTAACTTCGACATGAAACTCTGATGCAGTGTCTGCACTGTAATTGGGAGCGCCACTGAGTAGCGAGCTTGAAGTGGCGCTATATAGCAAATGCAAGAAATAAGTAAACAAGTTCTTCTTCTATATAGTCAGGTTAGACGTTTTCTGTGTGGTTTCCGCTGAAGTGTCTTATTAGATACATCAGCTGATAATAATTGTGCCCAAACGAGAGATACATGTCCACGTGTCATCACCAAATTAAGGGTGGGAGGTAGGTGGGGGGGGAGGTGAACTGCAGTCGTCAAAGAATCATCTATTTGCAATGGTCTTGATATAGTGACGCTGTCGCGCCAAATGAATCTTAGCAAGCTCTGATGATTGAGCAGATTGACTATAAGTTATGTCGTTCAGCAGTTAGTTTCTGCTCCACTGATGATGATCAGTTGATCTTATCTGTGTGAGCTTTGCCTCCCTCTTTCCACTTGCATAGGCCGCCGCGCACTGCACTCTGCTGTCCATGGTGACTTAATGGTTCCTTTTACTCACTCTGCAACAATGCAGAGGCGTTCGTTCTCTGTGGTTGGTCCAATGACCTGGAATGGACTTCCCTTGACTATGAGACACCTCCCAAGATGTTCTCAATTTCACAAACTGTTGAAAACTGTTCTTTTTTGCTTGATCTTGGCCGGGAGCACCTCTGAGTAGGTACCTTGAAGCGCCGCTACATAAATATTGATTGATTGAGATGTGTGCTGAATTTTTCAGATGGTTTAAACTTGGAACAAACCCTTACACTGGGAAAGAAGATTGGCTTTCAACAGGTGAATACTGGAAGCGCAACTGGCAGAAATGTCCGGATCTTTACTGACGATGATGATGACGACACCATTATTGCCTCTTCATGAAGTTTGCGTCTTTCACAGAGTTTTGGAATGAGATTGGTCCAGCCAGTCATCTGGTGCTATCTGTCCTCTGGTATTAGGCTTGCTTCCATTGAAACACTGTGCTGTTATAACACATGGCAGATGTTAAGAACTTGGCTGCTTAGGGTTTATCATGAGTTCTTTGCTGATACTGTGCCTTCTGCTGGTCACATAGATTAATGAGAGACGAACAGCTGTCGTTGAAGTCAGCGAATGAAACTGTTTTGTCCTATAACTAATGCTGTTTAAAAGTTCAGTAGTTGAGTTGAAGGGTCAATGTTTGAGTTGGAAGAAAGAACTTCAACATTAACATCATCACCATTAGGCCTAAAAAAAATGTTGTGTTTCCGGTAACAGAGCTAAAAAAAATTGGGTAGGTAGGTCGGAAATTTTTTTTTATTTTTTATTTTTTGGGAAGTGACTATTTGAAAAAGTATACCCCACTAGTCTTTTTTGCGCGCTGAAACAAAGTACGTGTTCTAAGCAAGTATAAACTGTCTATTTCCCCACTGTCTGCACCTAAAACTGCTCTAGAAAAAGTCCTATTAATTTAATTTTGTTGACGTCTCTTATGTTATTTCAATACAAATGTTTAAAAAAATAACTTTAAAATTTTTTTTTTTTTTTTTTAAATAAAATTTTTTGAAAAAAATATTAGAGCCGTGGCCGTAAAAATGGGTCGGTCGGGTTACCGGAAACACAACAATTTTTTTTAAGCCTAATTATTATGATTAATTGATTATGTTATTATCTTACTTTCAGCAGTAATCACTTTTATTTGTTGATTGCAGTTTAATGTAGTGTGAAGTGGAAACTTGTTTTGAAATGGAGCTGACATCTTTTAGTGAGCTTATTTTATTTAGGCAATGTTGGGAAAAGTTGCAGTGCATGAGAATGTTTGGGCATATTATTGAGTCACACATCGTAAATTGATGGGATTTATTTGTAAGCCACTGATGCTTATCTATACAGATGCTCAAAGATGTACAATTGCTGTTTCTGGTGCTGAATTACGAATCGATTTGAAGCAGGGATTTTCTAAACTCTTCTTTAATTTGCAGTTTGAAATTCCTCCTCTGATCTGACCAATGCTTTGTTAATGTTGACTACTCTATAAGTTGGTAAATTAAATTATAAATATAAATTTATGTTCAAAGTTACAAGTTGCACATTTTAAAGCTGTTTGGTCTTTTGAGTACTAGGTATTTAACCATTCCCCAAAGACAGCTGAGCACTATGCTTCTCTTCTGGTCTAAAGAAGTTGCATATGAATTTTGTTTTTTTATTGATTATTATCATGGTTTTTGTAAAAGCAATGCTCAGTTATTACACACAGATAGGTGTATGGTTTTGTTCATGCTCTGCAATTATCATTAATGCTTGCCAGTCAGTAAGCAATGTCTGTATTCTGCCATGATTTACCTCAATTCTTAGACGTGGTTTTGTACAGCACCTGAGGAGAAGTGAAATGTGGCTTATAATAAGTTGTTTCAATTGGACGAGTTAACTCGTACTTGGCGGTAAACGTGTTAAAAGTATTACAATAATGCCAGTTGTGTAATTGGTTGTAATTGGCATTTGATTTCATGGCGCAATCCAGATCATTTGCCTGCATTGGTCCCTCCCTATGGAATGGGCTTCCTCCATCCGTTCGCTGTGCCATTCTCTCTGGTAGCGTATCCTCGTCTTTCTCTCGTCTAAAAACTTGCCTTTTTTATCGGGAGGTTGAACGCACTGGGAGCACTTCTGAAAGGCTCTTGCTGCAAGAAGCGCTTTATAAATGGTCAGATGAGATAAGATAATGCAATCAAAAGCCTTGCTGTAATCGATGAAACAAATGTATACTTTTTGTTCGTACTCTCTTTGCCTCTCCAATATCCATCTAATGTTGGCAATGTGATCCTGAGTTCCAAGAGATTTCCTAAATCCTGCTTGATTGTCTGGAAGTAATGGACTGTATACCTATAAACCTATAAATCGGTTCTGAGGGTGAGAGAGTTAGAGACCAGCATCAGTCGTCCGCTAATTACCTGATACCCCACCCCACCCCCTCCCCATTTATAGCAAAGTACATTTAGCCCATAGAACGCAGTTCACCCTGCAAGATCAACAAAGATTCTCAGTCTATGCGTTAATACTTTGAGTGCAAATGTCAACAAAGGTGGATAGTGATGGTAATGACAAGTGCAGACGAAAGTAGGCAGGGTTCAGAGCAGGTCACTAACACTTTTGTTCTGTGCAGTTGGATTAGTGTAGTCATCACAGCTGATTTCTTCAAATGTCTTCTTTAGACAGCATATGTTGTTTTGTCTCATTAAGTAGCAAGCGGGTCAGATTAGGCAGCAGCTGCAGAGCATCTTCCGTCCATTGTGGTCTGTGAAATAATTGTGCTTTTCATTCGTTCATTCATTTCAAGAATTTATATAGCACCTTTCAAGAAGTCTACTCAGAGGCGCTCTCAGTCCATCCACGGTGAAACAAAGTAAGTTTTTAAAGGTGATGCCTGCTTTGAAGTATCACCTTTGTGTGCGTGAAATGATTGCTAACATTAAGTTTTCAGCTGACTTGTCCTTTCAAGTTCTGCATCAGTGGAATTTGCTGCGTGATTCTTTAGATGTTTTTTTCAGTGGATGATGTGACTTGTAAACAGATCTACAGATTGTCTCATTTTGTCTAGATCACTTATCCACTCTACCAGTGATGTAATGAAGGGTTTCACAGCCCAGAGGAAAGATTTAATGACTGTACCCAATGCAGGATTTAATTACTTCATCCAGATTTTGATTTCATACTCAATCATAGCACTCTGCGACGATGTGTACTAATTAACAATAATTAAGTGATTAAGGTTGAGATTTTAAAAATTAGTTACGTGAGTAATTGCATCATGAGAAAAGAACACTGCTTATTTGTACGTCTCCAGTGTCTCCTCCAATATTTGGTTTGTAGTTTTAAAATTAGAAGCACTTTTCGACAGAGATTCATTGAGTTGTTATGGTGTCAACGCATCTTTCTCTATTGTGTTTTCGAACGAAGTTTCGGACTAATTCCAAGACTGCACTGTGTTAATAAATGCTCGCAAACATTTTCTTATGAAACATTTTTGTCCTCGAGCGCTGCTTTTTGGACGGTGAAATATTTGGTAAATTCTTAAATAATAGACAGTAAAAACCTGGTGACAGCTGTGGACCTATTTATATTTGTGTTGAACAAATACGTGAAAGTTGATTCTTATTAGAAATGTAACGTGTATTTCCAGAGATGAGAAGTTGATGCTTTTGACAATACACCATTGATGCCAACAAACTAGTCCTTTGATTATAAAATATGTGAGAACATTTAATTTCTTTTTCAGAACCAACGCACCAATAGAACGAATTCTTGCCATATTTCAAGCTGAAAGCCAAGTTGTGCTTGTTTTTGTATTCTACATATTGAATTTATTGGTACAATTTCTGTTGCATAGTGAACGACTGAAAGCTAATTTTGCACCCTTTTATGTAGCTCGCGAGTAGAGCTTTCCTCCTCTGCCCTCTTCATTTCGCCGCCGCTCTGTGCTTGTCTGAAAGTAGAAGTGGTTCGAGTTTTGAAAACTGATGAGCTGCAAAAGCGTTGAGGAGGAATTTTCGTTTGGCAGACTCTGCTTTCAAAGTTGACTCTGCTTTCAAAGTTGACTCTGCTTTCAAAGTTGACTCTGCTTTCAAATCTATTGATGTATCGGTTAAGTTATTGTTGTTATTGTGGGTATTGCTAGAGAAGTGTTTTAGTTTCATGGAAATCTATTGATGTATTGTTTTAGTTTCATGGAAACTGAGTGAAGTGGATGATAATGATGATTCAACGACATATTGTTTGGTGTCGTTTTGTTCTGTCATCTAACAGATCACATGATGTGCATCGTCGTTTTCTCTGCTTTACCCTAAGTAGTTACCCACTACCCACCCAACAAGGTCCTCCAATGAATTTCACAGGCACTAATTTCTGTTGACTCCCTAGTGATGAAAGAATTTCTTACTCGGTATGGCTTCCACTCCCCTGGCCCTAACTACCACTTGGTTCATAGATGATGTGCAGCTATGCATTATTAATTAGTGATCCTTCGACTTCAGAAGTCACAATTGCTTAAAATAATCATGCTTCTTTGGCCAGATTTCAAGTGTATGCACCGACGGCTTGAGTGCCCCCCCCCCCCCACCCACCCACCCTTCAGGTGCCCAGCGTATTGATTAGTCTTTGAAATACATGCAGTTGTTGCATGCAATCTTAGAATGCATGCATCAATGTGGAAGGTGCGTAGTTTGTGTTGATTGGTCACGATTGTGGATCAGTGCCAATTGCATTTGCATATTCACGTGACAGACTAATAAGGTATCACTGTAGAGGTTGCAGCTCAGTAATTCTGATCATATGTTTTCTCTCATAAATGCGGCATATATATATATATATATATATATATATATATATATATATCTTGTGAGTTGCGATTCGACGAGAATGTTTACCTTCAGACAAATGAGAAACTAAGAAGATTGCATTAGTAGCTGCAGCTCAGACTATATAATCCTGTTATGTTTTCTAGGCTGTCACTCTGAAATTCAGTTAATTTATCCATGTTTTCTTGTCATTTACACATTAGTTGAATATTGATAATATTTTGATCACACAATAAAGTTACAATTTCCACATGTAGGATTGTAGGTCACTTGCAGTTATAGTCAGTTTATGGCCTGACCTGAGTTGATTTACGTATGAGTCATAAAGGTTTACGACCATATTGCAGCTTACTTGTTGGTTGTTTGCATACTAATTAATTGATGCAGATGACTGTAAATTGGTTGACCAATGAGGGTGGGGGATGGGTTAAACTTGAGTCTTCATGGCAGAGCTAATGAAAATTTATTTTAATTAAAAATAATTGGCAAGCGTCTACATCAGGACTTAGAGTTTGATATTTTCTTATGTGACGAATGTAAATAATATATGCAAAGAAGTAGTTTTTATGATCAGCCATATCACATGCCTTTGAAGCACTTTTCTTGCTAACTTTTTCAAGTGCAGCCACATTTCATCTCACTCGATTTGTCGTTTGACAATGCAATGTATTGTTAGCTAAGCTCATTATTTCTGAGCTTTGTATGAACTGAAAACGAGTTTGAAAATTGTCCTCCGTACTATTTTAAGTGTTGGCATTTCTTAGCTGCACAGATCGACCTCCAGCTGAGTTCTTTCTATCCACAAAAACCTCTGCTGAGATTAAAAAGGAAAAATGTAAAAATTAATTAAGTTGTAATACTTAATGAGCTGCCAATTTATGGTTGTTTAATGAGTTTTGAAGGGGGTGCTCGATAGTACAGTGGTTAGCGCGCTGGACTGTCGACCAAGAGGTCGGGGGTTCAATTCCTCGCCGGGGCAGAAATTTGCAACGAGATTTCTGTTCCACAAGCACCCCCTAGCCGACTCAGCTATGATGAGTACAATGACCTCACGGTCAGTGGATGATGAGACGGCGAGGGAGAGGATTGGCCACTGCCCTCATATGCCGAGGCCTTGAAAATGAAGGCGCTAACACTTCATCCCCATTGGCTAGCCCTCCGGGCTAGCTAGACGGGATATCATCATCATCATCAATGAGTTTTGAATATGTCTTACCCTTAGCAGTAGCTGTATTTTGGATGTTGTAACACTTTAAGGATGGATTAATTGTTCTTTTGCTGTTGGTGCCTCCATATTGTTAAGGGATTAATACCTTCAATCGAATGTCTTGTTCTGCGAGCGATAAGCTTTCAAGGTTTTCTGATTCTGTATCATATGCGTCTTAAGAATTTTTTTACGTAAAATTTTATAAGATTGCTAATTTAATGTTCGTTCGGAACTTCAGACTCTCTGGTTGTTTATGCATTTATTTTGAGCGTTGGAACATTGAGCTGTTTAGGACATTTTAACATTGTTAGCTTTTTTAGTGTTGCTACTGTTGTTTAGTTTGGTGCTCTTATGGTAGACTTCCAGCCTACAAGGAATGACTGAAGCATGCAGTTATCTAGGGAATAATTAGGAGATGTAGTAATCACAGGAATTGGAACTGTGACTGCAGAATATCCGATGCACTTAATTGGTTTTCTGCGATATTTTCAAAGGGCTGAAGACTCGTATGTGAAAAATGAATGCAGGGCTGCCACATCATGGTTTTAGACTTCCTGGAAGTCATGGAAAAAGAGGTTTTTCATCGTGAATTTTTGTTATGTTGCGGAAAGTCATTGGAAATGAAAAAATCTTTAACTGCTTTAAGATGTATTTTGTAAGACATTTTTATAATCCTTTCTTTACATGTTGGTAAATATTATATAACTAAAGCAGATTAAGTCTTAAAAGTCTTAAAAGTTATGTACAAGGTCATAGAAAGTCATGGAATTTTGCCTCATTTATCGTTTGGAAACCCTGTGATTGTCGAATTTTAAAGATATGTTGCAATTAAATTTGTTCCTCTTTCTCTCGAGTGAAAAGCCATTTGGATTTGGTTTGCATGTAATTCATGTGTTTGCCTCACCATAATATCTTTTATATTGAATGTCTGGATGTCACGACAATTACAGGTCTGTCTGCCTGTCTGTCTGTCTGTCTGTCTGTCCACAAAGTGTCTGCTACATATGTCTTAGGTTTGTGCCATTTGGCACTTGCTTATCTTGGCTTGGCTGGCTTACTGTAATGTTATTTTGATTACATATGTCCCTGGTACATAAGGGGTCAGTGCATAATTACGTAACACTTGAGGGTGGATGGGGTCATTGAAAACATTAGAAGAATTAAGTTGTAACTGAATTTTATATTAACATCAAATGACACCTTAGACATGATGTGATCGAAGTTTAACCTTCGTGACATTCATTTAAAACTTGACCGAAGTAGGCCTATTATATCCGAATAAGATCCAGCAGCAGACACCAGTTTAATTCCAGGTCAACATTATCAGTTCTCCAGTTGGTGTAAATCTGAAAGCGCTCTTCAAATTGCTTGGATTTTTTATAGTTGCGACGGAACAACGTGGTAGGCCTTCTAATCCTGACACTGAAGAATTTGAAGCACATTGTACGTTTGAAATTGATTGATGCTCAACAAATTATGAGCAATATTTTTAGTAATAATATTGAAGAGCACAGACTAAAGCAAATAATTTGTTCATCTTAATCTTGATTAGTTATATTAACCCTTGAAACTTTTCAGCAGGGTGTAAAATTTACACTTTTTACACTCTTTACGTAAAATGTTAAGAAACTGCATTTCAAACTTTATTGTCATTTATAATATAAATAAAACATTCTGTATATTTAAACCTAGTCTACTGTCAAATTATAATTCACATAGGCTACTACCGTATATTAAATTCGCTGTGAAAATATATGAATTCTAATTATGCATTCGTGTAGACCAGGGGTGTCAAACCTTTTTTAGTGGCGGGCCAGTTTGAACATCTTCCAACAAGTGGCGGGCCAGGGTGTCGAAGCTCCTGAGCAAAATTGGGTAGTGATCTGAGAGGGAGCTCCGGGCTTGGTCAGCTAATTCCCAGAGCATTTAAAATAATATAGGTCTAAGTGTTTCGTAACTGTCATAATTTTGCAGACAACCCACCTCCATGTATTTGGTGCTGACTGTAAAATATAAAAATTTGACCTTTTATCCTCTAATTTTGTAATCTTTAGGGAAGACTCCGCGGGCCAGAAAAAAATCGTCGGCGGGCCAGAAATGGCCCGCGGGCCAGCTCTTTGACACCCCTGGTGTAGACCTATAGTAGGCCTAAATCTTGACCATTTTTTCGTAAAAATTATTACGTAACGTTGGGTGGGTCAAGGGAAGCGTTACAGGGTGGGTCAGTGGGTCAAAAACGGTCATTCTCGGCATTATGTAATTATGAAATGACCCCTAACATAATGAGATGTAATTGAGATGTAATTGAGACGCTGGCATTCTATTGTTTTACTGAATTAACTTCTTTTTATTTTCTTTTTATTATTTTTTTTATATTTATTTTTTAATTTTCAGCTGACATTTTAGGGTAAAAGTATCGCAACTGTTGGTAAAAAAGTATTGTTTTTGAAAATATGAAGATGTCAGTTGGTGGGAAAATCGCTTGTCTGTCTTTACCTAAATGCCATTTATGCGTAACAAAATCTTACCTTAACATACTTTGCAGCGTAACAGGAGCCAGAGATTTGGATGCATATGAATTAGACACAGAATCAATATTAATTTTGTGACCTTGTTTGCTAGATTGCGATGAGTCGTCTCATTTCTCTGCTGAAAAATATAGTAGGCTATTGGATGGGGGGGGGGGGGGGGTTAGCAATATTATGTACTTGTAAGAATAAACATAAATGATTACTACATCTGTTGAAATTTGAAATGTCTGTGTGTTGACTAACATCATTGAATGTTGTTGAAGAAAGACTTTGTTCGAAACGATTCATTTTCTGTGCGTAGCGTTTGGACATGAGACATCCGAGCGAATTCGAAGAAGCTGTTCGTCGTGTTGTTAATGACATTTGTGACAGGATAATAACGTAAAAGCTTTTATGATTTTAATAAAAGCTTTTACATATTTCTTGTCGTCTTTTCGGTATTTATTTGAATGAATCCACAGATGAATTTAGTTTTCTTTCTTTAGACTGATTCTGTCTACTCTACTTTTGGACAACTCTTCACAGCAAGAAGAAATTAATATCTGAATGAATCTTCTGCTGTGTTTGTAGGATATCTTAGATGGTAACTTGACACTGCACTAACTTTTATTCTCTTAGGTGGCCCATAGTCTATTATTGATGGTGTAGATGGTGTAAGTGGGGTGGGGTGGGGTCAAAGGACTTTCCTGCCAGACTTCATACACTGCAATGGTAATCTAAAACCAGCCACACAAACTAAGCCTGTCTATTAGAAAGAAATCAAGTGTGATCTGTATCCAGATAGAACCGGAGTTGGTATATTCAAGAGCGAATCTTGAAGATTCACCGTTGAAATCACCGTCAAATTATATTTTTATTATTATTATTTTTTTTTTTTTTTTTTTTACCCGAGGTACCTAGGATTCCTCGGGATTTCAAAAAATTATGATAGGAGCTGTTATTCAATGTAAAGAAAATCAGGCCTCGTCCTCCGCGACAATATTAAAGGGACCACGAAAAGCGATGGCATTGTAGCGCTGCAGACAGATGGAAATGCGCTGGAAGAGAAAAGTTGCTTCTCGCGGCTCACCAGAAATGACCGAGAGACGCTGACCAACCTCGCGGATGAAACTGAGCCCGGCAGAGTTGATGGGACCCAGTGTTTCCAGGGCAATGGGAACAAAGATGTGTGATGATGGTAGCCCCGCGTACTTTTCGGTTTTACGCACGGCGGCTTGTTCCGCAGCAGCACCCGCCGCATTCGCTGTGTGAGCGATGTAGGATGCCGCGCAGGTGTGGACTACCGTAGCATCCCAGGCCAGATGTTTGCCTGCTGCCCAGGGGATCAATGTGGCCCCATCAGGTCTCTTGCCGTCTATGCGAGACAGACCAGACGGCTCTTTGGTGCTTGGGACATCGGCTCTCTGCAAAGCCCGCCAGACTATGTAATTGATGGCGTGATGACGAAGGGAACGCCCAAAAGCCAATCTACATGCGAGACCGTGTTGGCCATCGGGGCCCACCAGAGAACCGCAGCCACATTGATGTGGGCTGCAGAGGCTCAGATCCAACCGAAGGCCAACTGCCACGCGCACTGCCTCATTGCTGAGACAGAGGCCGCACGATGGGATTGGAAGGGCTGTCAACCAGTCGCCGGAGTGAGGGGAACTCACAGCCAGCAAGCGTGCTCGGTCAGTTGGATTATTGCTGTTGCTCCAAACTGCCGATTTGTCTGCTTCGATCACTGGCTTGTCCCAAGTTGCCTGTTTAGCCTGTTTATTATATTCGTCTATTGGTAGCAAAAACGGATGTATGCTATCAGGTATAAATAGCAATTAATAAAATGGATGAACTGCTATTTGCCATTTGCTCTCAACTGCTTTTTGTACCAAAAAGACTCGTAACATTTGTGGGCGCTGGTGGTGGACACAATGAAGACAAGTTGTTAAAGTACTGTCAAATTAATTTGATAACAGTTATTTGAGATGTGTCTTAATAAAATCGTTTTTGATACTTTTTGTTGCTTCACGTTTTTGAAGCATCAAAAAACAGTGGGTGGTCACACTACAAGTGATATAACTTATGTTCTGTTTGAAATATTTTGGTGAAATTTGGCCATTGTACGTAAATATGATTTGCCGTTAAGCCTGTAAAATTTGATTTGAAGATTTTTACTTCTGGCCAAGATATTGGGGGGGGGGGGAGCCTTAGGGGTGTCTGTTTTTGGCCCACACTGTAGATCTGTACAATGCATCATGCTTCAGGAGATCTCTTCAGAGTGGCTGCAATGCAAATTCAGCAAGTCACGGCCAAGGTCATCGGGAGTTATTCAGCAGGTCAAAGAAATTAAATGTAAAGAATTATATTAAAGATTCCAAAGAATATTTTGCAGGTCGTTAACGTCAGATGACCTGCTGCCGTCATCTTTGGTGGCGCTTCTGCAGCTGTCGTTTCAGCGTGTCCATCTTGCCGTTTATACCAACGCTTGAATTGAGGATTCGTGTCAGAGACGAGAGGCAGCGCAATGCTACAGACGACGATGACGATGTAGAGGATGTCTGCAGCTGGAGCGCACAGCATACGAACTATAGGTGGAACAGACCACCGAGTAGACGTACGTATAGACGTATAGGCCTACTCTACGTGATTTGAGTTTGAATGATCGCCTGCATTAAGAACCTGACGTCTGCTTCGTAATCGTAATCGTAAACTCGAAATTTCTAAAGCGCTACTAGAAAGCCAAGCGCGGGGCACCAGCTTATTCACGAGCGCTGCGTTGAGTCAAAAGGGTTGTCCGTAAGAGTAGTCCGAGGTGGTCCGGGTGGAGTTACCATAGGATCAGAGGGGCGGAACAGCTACTAAGGCGGGTGTCGTCTGGGCCAAGAATTTGAGGGTACAGGATCAGATGAGACAGGGAAAAGAAGTGTCTTAAGTTTCGAATGAAAAGTCCGAGGAGTGATTGATAGAGGAGCGTGAGGAAGGTGATGATGGTGGGTGATTAGTAATGATGGTGGAGGAACTGATAAAGATCTGAATTCAACAGGCAGGTCATTCCAACGGCGTGGTGCTGTGTTTGAAATGGCTCGGTTGGAAAACTTGAGATGACTTGTGACAGGCGGTCGAGAGAGAGTATATAAGGCAGGCGGATGCATGGGCGCCCGCAGAAATTTTTGCAGGAGGGGGCAAAACACAATGGTCAACGCTAAAAAAAAATTTGCAGAAGGACAAAAAATGCAAAGCGGGAAGTTAAGAACATGCATGGGTATTTTTTCACAGAGGTTTCTTGATGTAAAATTTTCAGTTTCACTTTTAAAAATTTCTAATATGAATGGATTTTTTTTGCAAGAAAATTTGTTTAAAAAAATTGAAAAGTATTAGTTAAAAGGCTTTTTAATTCTCTAATATGAAGAAATTTGTTTTAAAAAAAACAAAAATAGTAGTGCGAAAAATAGGTTTCAGCTTTACAGGGGGGGGGGCAAGTGCCCCCCCCCCCTTGCCCCTATGTGCGGGCGCCCATGGGCGGATGATCGGGTAGAACGGGTAGGTTGGATGGTGAACAGTTCGCGAAGATATCTGGGCTGGGAGCATGGTAAGGAGTTGTAGGTTAAGGAGAGAACTTTGAAGTGGATTCGCTCAGGGATTTTCAACCAGTGAAGAGACTTGAGGATGGGGGTGATGTGATGATGTCTGGGTGTTTTGATGACGGCTCTAGCAAGAGAATTTTGAATGAGTTGGAGGCGCTTAAGTTGTGTGGAATCAAGGTTTAAGAACAGGGAATTGCAATAGTCAAGCTTAGAGTGGACGATAGATGTAGCTATGGTAGAAGCAGTTTTGAAATCAAGCATAGGTCGGATGCGTCGGAGGTCCCGGATGTGCATCATGCGTCCATCATCCCCTTCATTATAACCCCCTTGTTATTTTTATACAATCGTCATACTTGAAGAGGCTCTATATAAGTGTCGGTGATTACAACCAGAAAGATGGTATACATCTCGAGGGCATCCCTCCCTCGCACTGAATTAAGAGAAGTTCATATTTAATTAATCACAATTAGCCTATAGGCTGGACTGGAAGTAATCTGCAAGAAAATAATGCTTTCAGAAAACGCTTCATCGAAGTCTCTTACATAGGCTAAGAGTCGAAGGAAGCAAAGGAGTCCCAAACTGGACTAATGACTATATAAAATTATATATATATATACTAGCGTACCCGGCAACGCGTTGCTGTGGCTGAAAAGAGCATCCAACCATCCCTCCCTACCTCCATTCCACCTTCCCTTCCCCTCACCATCCTCTTCAAACTCGGCGCATAGACATACGTGACGTTGACCACCTCAAACAGCGAATTGTGAAAGAATGGAATCATTTTGTTCAAGGGATTGTTGTTGTCAATGCAATCATAAACGGCGAAGGTGCCTTGGAGCATGCATTCGAGCTAATGGAGGACATTTTGACATCATCTTTGAAGAACAGCAGTTGTTGCAAACAATAAATTCCTATCTTTTACATGTTGGAAACTTAGAATTTTCTTTGCCCAAATTTGAATGTGGAATATGAACGTAGAATAGGATACAATTTTCAAAAGAGATTGATAATTAATCCCTCTTACATTCTCTGAAACTTTATAGAGTTTCATTTAGAATTGACAAGTATATAGCCAAAACAAAAAGGGTATCAGTTCAATTGGGACACCATGTATTATGTATGAAAGTTTGTCCATTTAAGTGGCCTTGATTCGCTCATCCACACATCGCCATGGCTGACGGACAGGCATGCAGAGGTACAAGAAACAGTGAGAGAGACAGACAGACAGACAGAGAGAAAGAGAGAGAGAGAGAGAGAGAGAGAGAGAGACACGCACACACATACATACATATACAGAGCACACGGGGGAAGACGATGAATTTGCGGTGGAAATGCAATAAACCTGAGTGCATCTACAGGGTGCGCCAAAAAAAATAACCCCCCTAAGATTTTTGCCAATATCTTGACCAAAAGTGAGAATTTTGAAATGAAATTTTACAGCCTTAAAGACAATTCATATTTACACATGATGGCCAGATTTCATAAAAATATTTTAAACAGAACAAAAGTTATGCCACTTTTAGTGAGGCCACCCACCGTTTTTTGACGATTCAAAAACGCGACGCAACAAAAAGAAATAAAATCTAATCTAATTATTCTGGCCAATATCTTGGCCAAAAGTAAGAATATCGAAATGAAATTTTACAGGCTTGAAGACAATTCATATCTGCATATGATGGTAAAATTTCATCAAAATATTTCTAAAACAACAAAAGTTATACCACGTTTAGTGAGGCCAACCCCCAATATTTGACAATTTAAAGATGTAACGCAGCAAAAACACGATTTTATTAAGTCTCATCTCAAATAATTATTATCAAATAGCCTTGATATTGACAGATGATCATTATTATTACCATTTACAAAAGAAACAGGGTACCAGCGTAGCTGCACGTCACTGAGAAGTCGCTTAGCAAGATGACAATCAAATTGGCAAATAAGGA